>JAAGEH010000018.1:51552418-51705918 GCA_011751065.1 Lasiurus cinereus
CTCTCTCTCTCTCTCTCTCTCTCTCTCTCTCTCTCTCTCTCTCTCTCAAGAGGGCAGCCCTTTGCCCATGGTAATAATATTGCTGTTCCTATTCTTTTGTCAATATAGTTTCATTATCTAGACTTATCCCAAACAATTTCCCTAGCCACTGTATTCCAACACTAGGACCTTAGTCACAGGCACACACTTAGAACTTTAGGGATTGTTTTGTCCTTCTCCACCAGACTATGCCACTATGTCAACTTTCTTCCATTTGAAAACATCAAAGCATGCCATCAAGCCTGATGGCCAAGCAAACACTCAATCAGGAAACAGGAAACTAGTTTTCCCTTTTCAAACAAGACCATAGACCTTAAAACATACCCTTTTGGCTGGGGAATCATTAGAGACCAGTATTGTACCAAGGATGGGGTGATGGAGGTACATTATCTGCAGAAAATTTAAATACAATAATAAAATCAACTCAAAGTCAGTATGCCTTTTATCATGATCAGATACTGACAATTCTAAGTAAATTCAGTGATAAAATACTCTCACCCTGTAAATAGTTTTTGTTGGTCTAAGCTCTAAACCAGCATTTCTTCTCAACCTGTGGGTCGCGAACAGCTAGCAGGGTCTCCCAAGACCATCAGAAAACACAGATATTTACATTAAGATTCATAACAGTAGCAAATTACAGTTATGAAGTAGTGACGAAAATAATTTTATGGTTGGGGATCACCACAACATAAAGAACTGTATTAAAGAGTTGCAGCATTAGGAAGGTTGAGAACCACTGCTCTAAACAATTATTGATCAGAGGGGGAAGAAAGAGGGAGAGAAAGCTTCAAATTAATACAATTTTATTGCTTATCCTTTAATAAATATTTATTAAATATTTAATCAGTTGGTTCCCAACACACAGGGATTCTGTAACCCCTATTTTTTTCACAACTAAGTTCATAAAGTTTCAATTTGGACACAACCACTGAGGTGTTCCCTATTCCTTTTTTAAAACATCCTTACCCAATGATATGTTTTTATTGATTTTAGAGAAAGGGGGAGAGAGAGAGACAGAAACGGATCAGTTGCCTCTTATACACATCTGGACTGTTAATTGAACTCCAAACCTTTTGGTGTATGGGACCACACTCCAAACAACTGAGTCACCCAGTCAGAGCAAAAGTCCTATTCTTAAACAGTGATTCAAAGTTAAATAACAATAGCACAGCCATTATAAAGAAAAGGAAATAGAACCAGAGAGCTTTAATTCTGTTAGTTTAAGTGGCCACTTGGAGTTTTTATTTGTGTTGAAAATGTGAAAAAAAAAGTGAAACTGCAAACCGTGAGAAATGCTTTATCTGGTCAATATGTGCAAATTTCAGTCTGAACATACACTATTTTATACTGAATTTGAATACTATTTTAAAGGAGTTGACATATATTCTTCTTTATAAATTTGCTAACAGAATAAATCAAGAAAATAAAACGTTAAATCAATGCTACCACTCAGTAGCAACAGATATTTAAGAAACATAATACTTAGGAATTAGTTTTGCTAGTACCCGCCATGTTTCACATACTGACCAAAGAGGCAATGTGGTCAGATACATCTATATCAAAGATGAGAAACTTGAAGTGAAGGAGTCATTCTTGAACTTCTTCATTATTTCTGGAAAAATGTTGCTAATCCCACAGAAGAGATGTTGAAATAACTGAATGATGATGGATAGGTATAATCATCTGTCATGGTCAGTGATATGACAAAGCTGAAACGATGACAGATACTCACAGTGGTGTCAGGCACCAGTCAAAGAAATTACTCCCAATCCTGATATATGTCCTGTGAAAAGCACACTTTGAACCTTCGCAGATTTCACTTCTTTTTGGAAATGTTGCTTTATCTCTGGCTCTCTAGGAACTTTGGGAAAATTTTATTCATTCATTTAATTCTCTCCTCATTGATGGAAAACATTGTAGAATGTGTGTATAAAAGTGAAAAGACTCCCAAGATTGGTGGTGTGCTCATTATGGAGCTGAATGGTCAAAAAAAGTTTGAAAGGTTAATTTTAATCTTCAAAGTGCTATGCAATCCAAAGAAAATGTGGACCCCAGAGCATTAGCTTAAAATTTCTCCTTGTTGCCTGCAGTTCTTCTTTTTTTGAGTTATGTTTTCTTCTGATGTGAAGTTTTAGGTGGTTTAATCAAATCCTAAAATACTTGCAAACAGCCAGAATTCAGGCTTGAACAATGTAGAGTGAAAGAGCCAGCTTTAAAATTGGTGCTTGAAGATCACACAGAAATTCTGAAGAAGACTGTAATTATGCTGTATAACAATGAAAGGATCAGAAACCTGCCAAAACAGTATCAATGTGAAAATAGCTGAGCTACAGGACATGCAGAAAGAAATCTTATCTGAAGTTCCCTGTGTGACTAATGCAGAACCTTATGAGAATCAGCTGTCACTGAGGCAACTGTCCTTGGGCACTGGGATATTCCAAAAAATTGCGTAACAGTTTTATCAGAACCTTCCACCCTTTGAAGCTCTAACTCAGTGCCCTCTCCCTTACTAAGTTGGTGTATAAACCTTTATTCCTGTATGTCTCTAAAGAATATTCCCAGATGCATAAACTATTCTTGTCCTGCTGTATGTCTATTGTCAAGTAATTTATAGGTCCCTGACCATTTGGACTTAAGTTGGTAGTTTAAAATTTTTCCCTTCCAACAACATAAAAAAAAATTAGCATTGCCAGGCTATGGTGGCTCAGGGGTTGAGCATCGACCTATGAATCAGGAGTCATAGTTTGATTCCTGTTAGGAGCACATGCCTGGGTTGTGGGCTTGATCTCCAGTAGAGGCCATGCAGGAGGCAGCCAATCAATGATTCTCTCCCTCTTCCTTCCTCTCTGAAATCAATAATAATAATAATAATAATAATAATAATAATAATAATAATATATTAAAAAAGAAAATGAGTATTTAAATGGAAAATATAATCAAATATTAAAGAATGACAGAAGAAATAACCAGAGATGCTGGTCTCACACTGCCAGCAGATATAAAAACAGTGAGGATAAATAAATAAATAAATAAATAAATAAATAAATAAATAAATAAAATAAACAGATAGGACTGAACTCCTCACTGTTTTTACCAAGAAATGGACCTTTGTTTGAAGCAATGGGACAAATAATGTCTATTTTTTTGGAGAAGAAAAACTTTGAATATTTTTATGGAAAATGATAGAAATTTATGTTAAATTTACTAGTAGAGATATTTTAGTAAAATTTTTCTGATTAGAGGCATTCAAAAGCTGCTAGAATAAATCCCAAAGAAACCATGCTCAGTACTGCAATTTCTGGAATTTATTGTGGAATTGAATTTTTATGTGTCTCTTAGGAACTTATACTTAAGATTTTAAAAAATATATATGTATTTTATTCACTTTTTACAGAGAGGTAGGAGAGAGATGGAGAGCTAGAAACATCTATCGGCTGCCTCTTGCACACCTCCTACTGGGAATGTGCCCACAACCAAGGTACATGCCCTTGACTGGAATCGAATCTGGGACCTTTCAGTCTGCAGACTGACACTCTATCCACTGAGCCAAACCAGTTAGGGCTATATTTAAGACTTTTTACTACTATAAGTATAGCTTCATGTGATAAAAGCTTTTGAAATTAAAATTAATAAAAAATAGTTATCAACCAACCATGAGGAAGGATTGACCAATTTAGCAAAACATGGATATGTGAAGATCTATTTTGCCATTAATGTTTGAAAACAGAATGTAATGTTATTCACTATTGTGCCAGACCAATATGAAGAAATAAATATTTCCTTCCCCTCAAAAAACAATGCATTAACCTCATTAAAATATATTAACCCATTCCTTTTTCTATTTTCTGCAATATTTTATTGATTTTTTATTATTTCTTACTGACCTGATTATATACAAAAAATAAATACTGTTTGCATTTCTCTTCTGTTTATTATTATTACTTGTTTCAGTTTGTGATCATTACTGCAATAATTCTGTTATGGAGAGGAAAATGTACAGGAAAACTATTCTGGGTGTCACACACCTTAGGTGAGCCTCTAAATTCATTAGGGCTTCAGCCCCTCCACTCCCAAAATTGCCTTTCAGCCTCCCAGCTTCTCCCTCTTCCCTTTGGGCTACCTCATTTCAGTCAGGGAGGCTGAGGTGGAAATGGAGGCTTTGTACTTACAATGTCAATCTACAGACCCTTAAACATCTAATTATTAGTTGAACTAGAATATCAGGGGGATGGGAGTGCTTGGTACCATTCGTTCTCAGAATTGGCCTTTGTCTTCAGTTCTGGAAAACCAAAAAGATTTTGTTCAGCCTCTCACACTACCACACAATTTAGAACAAATAAGAGATCAGTTCTTGAAACATTTCTCTTGGGCTTGATCGTACTAGATTGGCATTGTTTGGTATGAATATAAATTATTTTAGCTTAATGGGATAATTTTGAGACTTTCCCTAAAACAATTTTTATAGTCCTCAGCTTTAACTTAACTATTGTCTATCTTTTAAACATGTAGTTTTAAATTAGAAACGTAGAGAAATTTAAAGTAAGTGATGAAGTAATTTTACTGCACAAGAGAAAAAAATAGGATGAATTAACTTCTTTGCAGCTGCTGCAAGATTGACAGGAAATTCCAGTAATGGGAAACTTTGCTTCCATTTCCAGCTGAAAAAGATAAAAATTGGTCTGATATGCACAGTGTTGTTTTGCCAAGTTTTATATTTATTAAATTAGGTTTAAAAATTTAAGACTGCATGACATAAATCCTCTCTGAAATGGTTCAGTATTGCTCTCAGGCAAGTCATATTCTGGTTTCTTCATCTGTCTGTGCTTCCTCAGGCTAGAAATATGAGAGTTCCAGGGTGAATGATTCTCTTTGTGGGTCCCTTCTGGGAAGAAGTAAGTCATCGATGCAGGACTGCAAATGAGCGGCAGAGGCTGTTTCTTGGTCGATGAGCCAGAAGGCTGGACAAATGAAAGGCAGCTTTGTTTTTCATTTTATCCTGTTACTCGTTGGTAATGCATGGACTTGACATCAGCGTGTATTTGATTTTCTCTGTGTAAGCTAACTCCTTCAGGTGGAGTCCAGGAAATAACATCACAGGATGAGAAAGAGAAAAATAAGATAATGAAGCTTATGTGTCTTTGGCTTTGGAAGAGGCTTTATATGTTGTTTAACAATTTCTTTATAACTTACACTGCATAGGAAGAGAAAATTAGGGCCTTTGTATGTCTGTTCTCCATTTAAAGAGAATATTGGTTTTAGTTCACTGACACAGAGGCAGGAAAATGAGGAAGCTGAGTTCAATTATGATTGATGGCTTCCTGAGAAAATCTTTAAAATTATGCATCTTTTATCTTATAACAAGAAACACTATCTTAATTTGATTTTTTGAAAGAATTCCAAAATGTTTAAGGACTGAAAGGAAAAAGCTTAATTAAAAGATAATAAATCCAGTATGGTCTTTTAAAAAAATTTTTTTACATATTTTTATTGATTTCAAAAAATCAATAAAAGGAAGGGAGAGAGAGAGAGATAGAAACATCAATGATGAGAAATAATCATTGATTGGCTGCCTTCTGCATGCCCCACACTGAGGATCGAGTCCATTACCCAGGCATGTGCCCTTGACTGGAATCGAACCTGGGACCCTACAGTCTGCAAGTTGACGCTTTATCCACTGAGCCAAACCAGGCAGAGCCAGTAGGATCTTAATAGAGTTGTAAATAACGTTTTTTAATTTGGGCTGCACCACAAGCATTGGACTATTTCCTTTATATCACCTTTTGAAATATCAGTGGTTGAGTGAAATACATTGGGACCGAAATAAATATTTTCTCACTTATTTAAGATTGGTTCACAGTCATACAAGTCACAAACCTCTTGGGTTGAGTGCATCAAAACTGTGTTTGTTTGTTTGTTTTAATGCCTTTAACCTGCCTTCCAAATCAGTGTTTTCCAAAACTGTGAAACTATAAATAGATGTTGAGTAGAAATAAAATATAAGTTATATTACTTTTATTAATGTACTAGTGGCCTGGTGCACAAAATTTGTGCACAGGGGTGGGGGGCGGTGTCACCTCAGCCCAGCCTGGCCCCTCTCCAATCAGACATCCCTCTCACAATCTGGGACCATTGGCTCCTAACCACTTACCTGCCTGATCATCCCTAACTGCCTCTGCCTGCTTGGCTGATTGCCCCTAACCCCTCTGTCTGCCTGCCTGATTGCCCCTAACCTCTCTGCCTGCCTGATTACACCTAACTGCCTTTTCCTGCCTGATCACCCCTAACTGCCATCCCCTGCCAGCCTGTCTCACCCCCAACTTCCCTCCCCTGCCAGCCTGATCTCGCCCAGTCTCTGTCTCTCTTTCTTTTTCTCAGCAGTCCTCCAGGCCTCCCTGCCTTCCTATCTCTCTCTTCCTCTTACCCAGCTGGGAAGGGGGGAGGCCAGTGGGTGCTGCTCCACCCTCTGCCCGCCCTCCCTTCCATCGAGGCCTCTTCAGGCCCAGTCTGAGAGCTTCCAAGAGCAAGCTAGGAGGGAGGGAAAGAAAGGGAGAAAAGGCTGTGAGCTGGTGGGCATTGTGTGTGTCTGTGCATGTGTGCAGTTGTGAGTGAGTATGAGTGCCAACACCACCATCCCCATCCCCATCTCCACTGTCACATGTCCCTCCCCCCCCCCCCAACCAGAGCCTGTTACATGTGCAGCCTGAGCATTAGGTTGAGACTCCGGTCGTTGTGGATGTGATGGGCCCAGGGTTTTTATATATTAGGATGGCTGATGGAGTCAACTGAACCTGTGACTGGATTTTGTCTGCCCAAAAAGTTTTTCAATTTCACTCTTCTCAAACAGACCCTAGTCCTCTGGCCACAGGGCTGGGATTAGCCAATCCTAGTGCTTTTTCCTATTGGCAATGGTGATTGATCAGGTGTGAGCCTGTAACATTGCAGGTCATCATCTTCCCCTAGAATTGATAAATAATCAGAGGGAAGAAAGGTCTCTCTTTCTAACTGGGTAAAGGAGACAGGTTTCCTGATACAAGAAGATCACTAGGAGAGCAAGACCATGAATATAAGACTTGAGAGCTGGGAGGGGTTGAGGGTGGGGGAGGAAAGAATCCTGGCCTCAGTGATCTCTATGGCTCACTTCTTAGCCCTCACTGCCTTCAGGTTTGTCATCCACCCAATTAGTTCTTCCCGCTCACTGTGTTTAATAATGTGTTTAATAATCATTTGAGTGACTTTAACTTGCAAGCAAAAACTCCAGATCATTATATGCACCATTTTACAGCACTTATTTTTTACTTGTTTTAAATTTACTTTTAATTAACATTCAGGAAGATTCACTTTTTTGGGGGTGGGGGGTCAGCAGTTATATCAGTTATGTTAGCTTTAGCAAGTGCATAGAGTCATGTACAATCACCATAGCAAGATGGTGTTTGTTCCATTGCACCCAAAAATACTGACCTCTTATTAGTTAATCCCTGTGCCTGAGCCCAACCCCTAGGAACCTGTGATCTGTTCTTCATTCCAATAGTTCTGCCTTTTCCAGAATGTTATATAAATGAAGCCATATAACAATCTTTTGTTCAACTTCCTTCACTCAACACACTACAGCAGCAGTTCACTCTACACGCAGCAGTTCTCAACCTATGGGTTGCAACAGGGTCACCTAAGACCATCCGAAAACACAGATATTTACATTCTGACTCATAACAGTAACAAAATTACAGTTATGAAGTAGCAACAAAAATAATTTTATGGTTGGGGGTCACCACAACCTGAGGAATTGTATTAAAGCAGTGGTTCACAACCTTCCTAATGCCGTGACCCTTTAATAGAATTCCTCATGTTGTGGTGACCCCCAACCATAAAATTATTTTCATTGCTACTTCATAGCTGTAATTTTGCTACTGTTATAAACTGTAATGTAAATATCTGATATGCAGGATGTATTTTCATTGTTACACATTGAACATAATTAAAGCATAGGGATTAATCACAAAAACAATATGTAATTATATATTGTGAAATATTTATTTCTAATTACAAATTAATGAAATTTTGTCTTGAATCGTGGTACAGCATGGGTAATAGTCTTAATATGACAACAGTAAACTACATTGCTACATTTTGCTACACCGAGGAGCGGTGTGTTGGTTCCTAAGACCATGGGAAATAGGTGTTTTCCAACAGTCTTAGGCGACCACTGTGAAAGGGTCATTCAACCCCGAAAAGGGGTCGTGACCCACAGGTTGAGAACCACTGTATTAAAGGGTCATGGCATTAAAAAGGTTGAGAACCACTATGTTAACCTAAAATTAAAAAGGCAATAAGTATTTATTTGAGATCAAAGAACAGCTCATTGGAACACATAGAGATTGACAAACGTTTTCTGTAAAGGACTAAGTAGTACATTTTTTTAACTTTGTGGGCCATATGGTCTTTGTTGTAAGTATTCAACTCTGCCACTGCTGAGTGAAAGCAGACACAGACAATACAGAAATGAATAGGTGTGGCAGGATTTGGCTTACAAATTAGGTTGCTGACCCCTGACTTAGAATTATGCATTTGAGGTTCATCCTTCTTGTTGCCTCTATTAATAATAGTTTGTTTCTTTTGGTTGCTGAGTAGTATTACCAAACAAATTGGACAAAATTGTTTGGATGTACCAAAGTGTATTTGTCCATTCAACAGTTGAATAGCAGCTGGGTTTTTGGCAATTATAAATAAAACTGTTACCAACATTTGTGTACAGGTTTTTGTATGAATTTAAGTTTCATTCTTTTGGATAAAATATCAAGGAATGGAATTGCTGGGTTGAATGGCTGTTGCATGTGTAGTTTTATAAAAAACTGCCCAACTATTTTCCAGAGTGGCATACCATTTTTGCATGCCCACCAGCAATTATGACAGTTGTATGCTCCTCATCTTTACTAGCACTTGATAGTGTTAGTATTTTTATTTCCATTCCAATAGAAGTGTGATGGTATCTTGCTATTTTAATTTTAATTTCCCTAATGAATAATAATCTGTCTTCTTTGGTGAAGTGTTTGTCAAATCTTTTGCTTATTTGCTTTCTTTTTTTGTCAAATATATATATTTGGTTGATTTTTTACAGAGAAGAAAGGAGAGGAATAGTCAGAAACATTGATGAAAGAGAAACATTGATCAGCTGCCTCCTGCACACCCCACACTGGGAATGTGCCTGCAACTAAGGTACATGCCCTTGACTGGAATCAAACTTGGGACCCTTCAGTCTGCAGGTTGACACTCTACCCTCTGAGCCAAACCGGTTTTGGCTTTTTTTGTCAAGTTTTAAGATTATGTATTTTGATGCAAGTTGTTAGTCATATGTGTGATTTATAAATATTTTCTCTGTGGCTTATCTTTTCAGTCTATTCACATTGTTTTTCACACAGCAAAAGCTTTACATTTTTATGAAGTCTGATTGAACATTTTTTCCTTTCATAGTCATAACATGTAGAAGCATAACAAAGACATCTTTCCCTCATTCAAGGTCATAAAAATTTTCTCCTATGTTTTCTTCGGAAAGTATTATAGTGTCACTAGAGGCCTGGTGCATGAAATTCATGCACAGGGTTGGGGGTCCCTCATCCCAGCCTGCACACTCTCCAATCCTGGACCCCTTAGGGATGTCCAACATGCCTCTCGCAATCCAGGACTGCTGGCTCCTAATCTCTTGCATGCCTGCCTGCCTGATTGCCCCTAACTACCTCTGCCTTGGCCCCACACTCAGGACCCATGATTCCCTCCTCCAGCCAGTCACAGGCACCCAAGACCTGGGCTGGCTTTGCCCCTGCTGGCTGCAGCCACAGGGGACCATGGGGCAGGGGTAGAGGGGATGGTGGCAGTGGAAAAGCTTCTCCTGGGCCCGGCTTTGTCAGGAAGGACGTCTGGAAGGTCCTCAGGAAAACGTCTGGTCTAATTAGCAAATTACCCTTTTATTAGAATAGATATTTTACATTTGTAATTTATTTTGGGTAAAACGTTGTATGAAGTATATCATTTCAAGGTTTTTTTCCTTTGCATATGCTATGTGATTATTCTTTCTCTGTTGAATTGCTTTTGTGTTATTTCCAAAATTCAATTGACTGTATTTCAATGGGTCTACATCTGGCCTCTCTATTTTGTTTCCTGGATCTACATGTCTATCCTTTGCTAATATCTCACTATCTTGATTACTGTAGTTTAATGGGAAATCTTGAAATCAGATAGTATGTATCTCTCAACTTTTTTTTTTTGACAAAATTGTTTTGGCTATTCTAGGTATTTTGCCTTTCTATATAAATTTTAGAATCATTGTTTTGCTATCTAAAATAAAATCCTGTCAAAGTTTTGTTTAGGATTTTGTTAAACCTATAGATCATTTTGGGAGAATGAACTTCTTAATAATATTGAGTCTTCTATTAACATGGCACATCTCTATTTATTTAGGTCTGCTTTGACTTTTTTTTCAGCAGTGTTTCATAGTTTTCCACATAAAGAACCTGCATATATTTTGATAGATTTATACTTAAGTTTAGTTTTTTTAGAAAGGATAATCTTAATTTTTCATTACATGTATATAGAAATACAACTGATTTTTGTATATTAACTTTGTATCCTGTAACATTGTACACTCACTTATTATTTCTAAGAGCTCTTTTGTAGCTTTCCTGGGATATTTCACAAAACTATCATGTTATCACTGAATAAAGACAGTTTTATTAATTATATTCTTTATGCCTTTTATTTACTGTATTTTCTTTCTTGCATTGTTTAAAACTTACAATATTATACTAAACTAGAGGCTTGGTGCCTGAAATTCGTGCATGGGGGGTTGTCCCTCAGCCCAGCCTGCACCCTCTCCAATCTGGAACCCCTTAAGGGATGTCCGACTGCCCTGGGATTGGGCCTAAATGGGCAGTTGGACATCCCTCTCACAATCCAGGACTGCTGGCTCCCAACTGCTCACCTGTCTGCCTTCCTGATTGCCCCTAACTGCTTCTGCCTGCCAGCCTGATCACCCCCTAACCTCTCTCCTTCCAGCCTGATTGATGCCTAACTGCTCCCCTGCCAGTCTGATTACCCCTAACTGGCCTCCCCTGAAGGCCTGGTCCTGCCTAACTGCCCTCCCCTGCAGGCCCAGTTGCCTCCAACTTCCCTCCTCTGCTAGCCTGGTCACCCCTAACTGTCCTCCCCTGCAGGATTGATCACCCCCAACTGCCCTCCCTTGCAGACCTGGTCCCTCCCAACTGCCCTCCCCTGCTGGCCATCTTGTGTCCACATGGGGGCAGCAATCTTTGATCACATGGGGGCAGCCATCTTGTGTGTTGCAATGACAGTCAGTTTGCATATTACTCTCTTATTAGATAGGATAGGGTAAATGTAAAAATAAATGTAGTGATAAAAAATCTCTTTGCATTGCTTACAATATTTGGGAAAAGGTGTCCAGTTTCTCACCATTGAGCATATCATTAGCTGTAGGGTTTTTTGGTAGATGCTCTTTACCAGGTTGAGGGAGTTTTCTCTACTCCTAGTTTGATGGGAGTTTTATTATGAATTATCTGTTAATGTAGTTAATTACATTCATTGATTTTCTGATGTTGAACCAACTTTGTGTCATAGTTCATTATCCTTTTTATATATTGAAGGATCCTATTTGCTAAGTATTTGTTGAAAATTTTTGCATCATTGGTCATTAAACATAATTTTGTAGTTTTATTTGCTTGTATTATCTTTGTCTGGTTTGGGCATTAGGTTTTGGCATAATATTGGCCTCATAAAATGAATTGGGAAGTGCAGACTTTTTTATTTTCTGAAAGAGAATGCATAGAAAGGGTATAATTTCTTCTTTAATGAAACTTATCCAGTGAAACCTTTTGGGCCTGGAATTGTTTTTGTTAGAAAGCATGCAACACAAATTCATCTTCCAAAAAATATGCAACTATTTTTAATGAGTTTTTATAGCTGGTACCTTTCAAGCAATTTGCTCCATTTCATCTAAGTTATAGAATTTATGGGAATAAAGTTGTCATATTTCATTGTTATCTTTTTAATATCTCTTAGGGTCTGTAGTAATAAGCCTTCTTCATTATACTGGCGATCTTTTTTTCTTGGCCAGTCTGGCTAGAGGTGTATCCATTTTTTTTCAAAACTCTGGCTTTTCACTGCATTAATGTCTTGTTTTTCTTCTTTCTAATGTCACCAATATCAACCCTTTATTATTTTAATCATTATTCTTGGCTTTGCATTTAATTTGATACTAGTGTTTGTGAGTGTTTAATTTCTTCAACAGGAAATATAGAACATTGACTTGAGACTTCTAACATAAGATTTAATGATATAAATACCATTTGTAGCATTGCTTTAGTTGCAGTAAAAAAAAAATGACACTTGGTATTTTTATTTTCATTCAATTCAAAATATTATCTAACTTCCTTTCAAACTTCTTCTTTGACCCATGTACTATTTAGAAATATTTTTAAAATTTCTAAATATTTGACAGTTATTTAATATTTTCTTCTTATTGATTCCATTATTATCAGAGAACATATTTTGTATGATCTCAGTTATTTTTCAATTTGTTTTATTGATTGATTTTTTTTTGGGGGGGGAGGGCACCTAGGACATGCTCTATCTTGGTGAAGGTGTCACATGCATTTAAGAAGAAGGTGTATTCTGTTATTATTGACTAGAGTATTCTCTAAGTAAGAAAAATTTCATAGGATGTAGAGTTATGGGTTGACAGCTATATTTTTTGGAAATTTTATGAGACATTCACAGTTATTTGGATCCTTATTCTACATAATAAAAGATATGTAGAATATGCTAAGCATCTGGTCATATGCTAAGCTATATTTTTTGGAAATTTTATGAGACATTCACAGTTATTTTGATCCTTATTCTACATAATAAAAGATATGTAGAATATGCTAAGCGTCTGGTCATATGCTAAGTGACTGGTTGACTGTTCAACCATTCAGAGTGTAATATGCTAATGATATGCTAAGGCCGTTACTGCTCCTTGTGACATGCACTGACCACGAGGGGTCAGATAGTTGACTGGTCAACCAGTTGCTATGATGTGCACTGACCACCATAGGGTAGATGCTCCGACTGGTAGGTTAGCTTGCTACTGGGGTCTGGCAGATCAGGACTGAGTGAGATGCACCAGACACACCCTGGAGCCTTCTCTTGGTCCCTCTCTGGCTCTGATTATGCACCTGTGGGATCCTTTGGCCTGGCCTCGCCCTCTCACAATCTGGGACCCCTCAGGGGATGTTGGAGAACTAGTTTCAGCCCCATCCCTCAGGCCACTACCCTCCAGAGGGCACCAGATGCAGGGTTCACAGCTGGTGCTGCTGTGGCAGCATGAGCCTCTCCCAATCAGGACTCATTGGGTGTGAGCCCACAGCAGGCCCAGTGGGCAAGGATGAACAGGAACAGCAGATAGAAACTACAGGCAGTGTTGGACTGCAAGTTTTGGCCCGATTCCCACAGGCCACCCATGCAATTTGTGCACTGGGCCTCTAGTTCCTCTACAAAAAACACTGTCATTTTTTTTTTTTATGGCTCCTTCCAAGAATTTTTTCTTTATCTTTGGGTTTTTAGTATTTTGATTATGACATGTTTGGTGGTGGTTTTCCGTGGGCTTATTTGGTTAGGAATTCACTGACCTTTTTGAATCTGTAAATTTATGTCTTTCACCAAATCTGGAACATTTCCAGTCATAATTTTTTTCAAATATATTTTTTGCACACATTTGTTTTTTCACTCCTTCAGGAACTCCATTGGCATCCTACACATCCATGAGGTTCTGTTTTAAAATCTTTTTCTTTTGCAGTTCTGATTGTTCTGCTACTAAGCCCATCTAGTACATTTTTAATTCAGATATTGTAGTTTTCAGTTCTAAAATTTCCATTTGTTTCTTTTTTATTGTTTCTAGTTCTCTGCTGATAATTTATACTTTTTTACTTCAAAAATGTTCATTTTTACCTCACAGTACACAGCTCCTTTTAACTCTGTTAATTCCTACATATGTGTCATCTTGGAGTTGCTCTCTATTGATTATTACTTCCTTTGAGATTATTCAGGTTTTCTTATCTTTTAATATGTTGAGTAATTTTCTACAGTGTCCTTAATATTTTAAGTATTATCTCGTGTTCTGTTAAAAATCCTCCATATGATACTGAATTTGCTTTTTTGTTTTAGCAGACAAACAACCAAGAGAGGATCAGATGGAAAATTCTGTCTTATCATTTGTGGGCAGTAGTTCCAACTGTAGGTTTTCAAAGTTTGTGTTCATGAACAACTGAGGGGTCAGCCTGAGACTTGGACAGTAAGGATAGATCATGGTTTTATTCTAAAATCTTTTACTAAGATTCTTGGAGTCTGTTCTACACATACAAAGCTTGGGAGTCAGCCTGAATCTTGTATAAACAGAAAATTAAGGGACCCTCTTCTCTCAGGGTGTAACTCTTGATGTATCAGGCAATTCTGTGCATCTGAGGTTGCCCTTAGGTGAATTGCTAAAAGAGAGAGAGATGGATAATGCAATAGAAAGAGGGATAGAAAGAGACAGGAGAGAGATAGAGAATTCTGGGTAGGTAGCTCAGTTAAGTAGAACAAAGTCCATATACTAAGGTTGCAGGTTCTATCTCCAATCAAAGCACATATAAGAAGTAACCAATGAATGCATAAATAAGTGGAACAACAAGTCAATGTTTTTCTCTCTCTAAAAAAAAAAAAATTGAGGAGAGAGAGCTCTCAAGCATGTCAAACTCATAGTCGGTGGGCCACATGCCTCATATGTGGCCTGCCGGCCACAAATTTGACATGCTGATATTTATGCCATGCCTGCCACAGTTGCTACAGCAAGCAGCTTCACAGTGGGAGCTAGTGCAAGACAGAGGGGAAAAGGGGAGAGAGACCCCCCTCCCCAAGCATGTGAAATTCAAAGCTAACACAAGCCAAATAAACAAGGCATGTGGCCCATGGGCCGTGAATTTGACATGCTTGCCCTATCCAGCTGGATCCTTTCCCAGTCCTCTGGCTAGACAAAGGTGGTTACTCTGAGAGTTTTCCCTGTCCACATCCATTGCACAGTTTTCAGGCGTGGCTCATCATTAGGTCAAAGCTGGCAGATAAAGAAAGGAAAGAAATACAGAAGAGTCGTCACTGGGGCTGGTAGTCTATGCTGCAGGTTTTTATTTCCTTTCCCAATCAGCCTGTTATGTGTACCTTTCACAGTCCTCAAGCAGGTACCTTTGATATTCTCTCCAGAGTTTTAGTTATAAAAAGGTAGAGACAGACTGTAGTGAGTTTATGCAATTTTGGTAACATTGGAAGTTTATATTGCTTATTTTTAAGAGTAGTCTTCATACCTCTTAAATTATTACAGAAATTGCTATGTAATCTTTTCCTCTTTTCACTTGGAAATTCTCATTTTTATGTCTTCTTTTTCTAATTCTTTTGCATATGATATCCCATTAAGTCTTTTCTATGCTCTACTCAAATTTGGGTCTCATACTAACCCTTAGTAATTGCACACGTAACCTGAGAAATATTTATTTTCTTTTTATGTTGTTTGGATGCTAGAAAATGGTTAGAAGTTTCCAGAAGAAAATGCTAGTTATGCTGTATGGATTTTTAATAACTTCAGAAAATAATTTAAAACTACTAAACATTCAGTATTTACCTGATTTTCAAACTGGATAAAGTTTCTTCTGAATATGAAAGAACACACCAGAAGAAAAGACAGGAGAACCTAGTTGTGTTTGCACACCCTGTTTTACCATCATCTGTTTTCCTGCAGTCTTTTAAAACTACAGCATGGATTATATTCTACATTTTCAATATGTAAATCAAGAGACCTGAACTTTAGTCCTAATGCTCCCATTGACTGGTTGTGTGTTTGATAATTGACTTAACTTCTTGAACTTAATTTTCTCATTTGTTTAATGGGCTCAGTGAACATCAGGTCTCTAAAATCTTTCTTTTCCAAGGTCTGACATTCTGTGAATTTATAAGAGACTAGAGGCCCAATGCACGAAAATTCATGCAAGAGTAGGCCTTCCTTCCCCCAGCTCCTGGCACCAGCTTCCCTCCAGCACCTGGGACCTAGGCTGCTTCCCTCCAGCCCTGGGTTCATCCAGAAGGACATCTGGTCTAATTAGCATATTACCCTTTTATTATTATAGATATTTAAAATAGACTGTGTCAAATGTGAGACCCCAAAGGGAGTTAGGGAATTTCTATCAGTCATAACATTGAACCTACTAAAAAAGTAGACAATCGCCGAAAGCGGTTTGGGTCAGTGGATAGAGTGTCAGCCTGCAGACTGAAAGATCCTGGGTTTGATTCCGATCAAGGGCATGTATCTTGGTTGCAGGCACATCCCCACTGGGGAGTGTGCAGGAGGCAGCTGATATCTCTCTCATCGATATCTCTCTCATCGATGTTTCTGGCTCTCTATCCCTTCTCCCTTCCTCTCTATAAAAAATCAATAAAATACATTTTAAAAAAAGTAGACAGTACCATTCATTTTTGGAAGAGGCAACAATCACTGAGTAGTTAATCTGATATTTTATAAGAGTAAGTGACCATTCAAATTAGTTGATAATTTGAAAAATGCACAATCTACAGTTACATTAACAGCAAAACCAGTATAATTCTGAATTTATGATTGCATTGGCATATCAGTATTGGATTCGTAGTGAAGCTGTAAGTTGTTGACAGATTTCAGAAGACTGGATAGGGATAGGATTCTGTGGAAAGCAAAGCTAGTCATATGTTAAATGCAGCCATTCCTACCCCCCAAATTCCCTTGCTCAAGAGCTCTGGGAAAAGAGAAATTCAAAACTTTTCAATGTACAAAGTGGAGCTGACACATTTGGCTAAAAAGGATTTGAAATTTTAAATATATGTAGAGAGGGGACATCTGTAAATACTCTCATCAATAAAGATTAAATAAATAAATATATGAAAAACAAAAGAATATCATATAAGCACATAATATGTTACAAAACTAAGCTTTACTAAGAAGTTGTGACAAAAAATATTAATACATGAAAATATTAACATCAGGTTAATTTGTTGGATTTTAGTCCTACTCTCCCCTTTCCTCCCATGTTTTTATGCCTTAGAAATATAGATAAATGTTATCATACTTGGTATGGACTTTGCAGCTCACCTATTCCTTCAGTTTGGCTTGTTGATACCTACAGTTCCAGTTCATTCATGATGACTTACTTTATCGTTAGACAATGATGAGAACATTTATTTGCACATTCTCTAGGTAATCTTGTTTTCCTGACTTATGCTATAACAAGTAATGATGTCTTGCTCCTACTCAATTTTTTCATTTTTTTTGTTTATCTGTATTTTTATTTTCTTTAATTTTTCCACTGCTAATTTGAGCTATATTTTATACTTTATGCATGGCAAATTACCTTTATTTTTAAAGTAAATATTTATGTATTTTCTAATAATACTTAAATTTTTTTAGCATTTCAATCTTATTCCTATATAGGGCACAGTTCTTAACATGTTAGCTATTTGTTGCATACCTTCTTCCAACTTAATTTCAACTTAATTTTTTTCAATATAAAAACAGTAGTAGTATATACAATAGTTAATTGAAACTTATTTTAATCCCTTTTATGATAAATTTTGTTTTTTGTAATTCAGGTTTTATGAATTCATTTCTTTCTGCATGGTACATGCTTTAATAATTCTTTAGTGAGGGTTTAGAAGTTTTATACTTTCTTAGTTTGGTTTGAAATTATCTCTGTTTTTTTTTGTCTCAATCTTAAATAAAACATTGTGTAGGCTTACTATAATTCTACATTGATAGTTATTGCCCCCTTATTAGTGTATTGTCCTCTGACACTTATTGTTGCCAGTGACAATATGCTTTTGTTCTAACTTTCATTTCTTTGTAATAATAGCTAACATTTTTGAGTGCCTGCTCTGTATCAATGTGCTAAGCACAAATATTAACTCACTTATGCTACACAATAATGCTTGGTATAGATAAAGAGAGCTTCAATTTCAAGTATCTTGATCTTTTTTAAAAAATTAATAAAGCTTTATTATTCAGATTATTACAATTGTTTCTCTTTTTACCCCCCATAGATCCCCTCCACCCGGCTCCCACCCCTCCCTCTGCCCTTGCTTCCCCCCAATTTGTCCTCAACCATAGGTGTATGATTTTTGTCCAGTCTCTCCCTGCACCCCTCTTACTCCTTTCTCCTTGAGAATGGTCAGTCCACTCCCTTTCTATGCCCCTGATTCAATTATATTCACCAGTTTATTCTGTTCATCAGATTTTTAATTCACCTGATTTTTAGATTCATTTGTTGGTAGATATGTATTTGTTATTCATAATTTTTATCTTTACCTTTTTCTTCTTCTTCCTCTTCTTAAAGAGTATCTTTCAGCATTTCATATAATACTGGTTTGGTGTTGATGAACTCCTTTAGCTTTTTTTTAATCTGTGAAGCTCTTTATCTGACCTTCGATTCTGAATGATAGCTTTGCTGAGTAGAGTAATCTTGGTTGTAGGTTCTTGCTGTTCATCACTTTGAATATTTCTTGCCACTCCCATCTGGCCTGCATAGTTTCTGTTGAGAAGTCAGCTGACAGTCATATGGGTGCTCCCTTGTAGGTAATTAACTGTTTTTCTCTTGCTGCTTTTAATATTCTGTCTTTGTCTTTTGCTCTTGGCATTTTAATTATGATATGTCTTGGTGTGGTCCTCTTTGGATTCCTTTTGTTTGGGGTTCTGTGTGCTTCCTGGACTTGTAAGTCTGTTTCTTTCACCAGGTTGGGGGAAGTTTTTGGTCATTATTTCTTCAAATAGGTTTTCAGTATCTTGCTCTCTCTCTTCTTCTGGTACCCCCATAATTCTGATGTTGGTATGCTTGAAGTTGTCCCAGAGGCTCCTTACACTATCTTCACATTTTTGTATTCTTTTTTCTTTTCTGGTTGAGTGTTTTTTGCTTCTTTGTATTTCAAATCTTTGACTTGATTCTTGGGTTCCTCTAGTCTGCTGTTAGATGTCTGTATAACATTTATTTCACTCATTTAATTTCTAGTTGGTCCTTTTTCATCTCCTCTTGGGTCTCGCTAAATTTATCCACATTTTCTAGGAAATTCTTGAAAAACTTTATAACCGTGGTTTTGCACTCTACATCCAGTTATTTGTTTTCCTCCATTTCTTTTGTTTGTGATCTGTTTCTTTGCGCATTTTTGTTGCTTCCTGCTTGGCAGAGTAGCTTTGTGTGCTAGGTGTCCTGTATGGCCCAGTAGCTCTCTCTCCCCAGTTACCTGAGGTGGACTCTCTTGGTGCATCCCTTTGTGGACTGTGTGTACAGTCTCGTTGTAGTTAAGTCTTGATTGTTGTTGGTATCCCTCGGGGGGATTGACCACCAAGCCAATTGGTTGTGAGGATCAGCTGTGTCTACGCTGGGAGAACTTCTGTGTTGGAGTCAGCCTTATGATGCAAGACTTGCAAAGTTGCAAAAGCCTCTGTGTTGGGGCAGAGTCTCAGAGATGAGCAGAGAGCTGTGACTTCCCATAAGCTCTGCCCTAGGCATTTCCTGGGTCTCAGTGTCCTTCTGTAATCACTGCAGCTCTCTGTGCACGCACTCACCCTCATGTGCCTCCAAACTTCTTCCTTTCTGGCTCCCCTGAGTTTCCATGCATTCCAGGGACCCATATGAGTCTGGGTCCCAGGGTCTCTCTTGAAACTGGGGTTCAGTGGAGTTGGAACTGGATATCAGCACAGTTGGGAGGTTCTGTCTTCCTTCTGCTAGAGAAAGCCAGAGGTACAATTAGCAGTCAGTCCTCTCTGCATGCACTTGCACACACACCTCCAGACCTCTGCTTCTCATGGTTCCCCTAAGTTCCCATTCACTTCTCCCTTTCCCCGACAGTCCAGACTTCCCCCTTATGAGTTTCACCTGGAACTGGGATTCAGTGCAGTTGGAACTGGGCTCAATGCATTTGGGAGTTTCCATCTCCCTCCTGCTAAAGGAAGCCAACCAGGCACTCTGCTGCCTGTCCTCTCCACATGTGTTTCTCTGTACCTCAGCTTTTGGCAGCTCCTCTGAGTTTCCGTGAGCCTCTCTCTTTCCGTCTAGTTGTAGAATTTCCACTCAGCCAGCTTTCCTGTGGTTCTGGATGATGTCCGTTCTGTCTTTTAGCTGTAGTTTTTAAATTGTACGAGGCAGCAGTGTAGGTGTTCACCTGTGCCACCATCTTGGTTTCTTCCCAGTATCTTGATCTTCATCCATAGGCAATTAGTGGTGGAGCTGGAAATTTTATTTTCCTTTATCGTGTTCAGTACTCTGAGTGTACAATTGGGTTCAAATTATGTCCTTCTACTCCACAAAATTCTCACTCAAATCTCTTCAAACACTGATTTTCCATTATTCCTTCCTTTCCCCTCATCAAATCCTATTTTGGTAAAGGCAGTGTATGCGTGTGGTGGTGTAGGTGATGTAGTGCACAACTCTAGGGGCTATTCACACCCTTATTTTCAACCAATTCATCTAGAGACATTTTTTGGTCAAATCTCAATCAAAGAATTGATGTTTAAATAAAGAATTTCTACTACAGTGGTACCTCGAGATACGAATTCATTCTGTAACCTTGAGGCGTGGGAAACTATGAGACGCTCGAGTAGCGGTAAACTGGTGGGTCGTGTGCAGCCGGCCGATCCGAGCGATTACTTGTATCTCAACTGTTGCTCGTATTTCAAAGCAAAAATCGCTCACTCGATGGCTCGTATATCAAAAATCTCCTATGTTAGGGCACTCGTATCTCGAGATACCACTGTATATATCTGTAAACTAGCCATTACATATCTGGTGCTCAGGAAAGAAGACTGTTTCTCAGGACCAATTGTCAAGTAATTCAGGTTAATATCAGCTTCCTGACTAATAATACCCTTTCTCATGGGTCATGCTCTCCTGTGTTAAAAACGGTTCATATACATTATTTAACCAATTCTCACCATAATCCTGTGAGACAGTTTGGGAGGATGGTATTGTTACTCCCCGTTTGATAAATAAGCAGACCAGATTTCAGAAAAAAACAGTGTCTTACTCTAGGTTACAAAGCTATTGTGTGATAATTGGACCAATGTCTTCTGAATCTGAAAGTGCTCATGACACTTTCAAAGAACTAGTAATGTACACAGTAAGGTGCAAAACCAAAGGAAGACCTTTGGGCATCAGTAAGGTCTGTTATACCACCTCTGATTTGTCATTGCAATGATTAACTTACCATAAAATAAGCTGCCTTGACTAACACAGTAAACATTGATACAGGGTGAAAAGTTTTGATTTGACATGCAATTATTTAACATAAATATAACTGGTAGTTTCCCATGACTGAAGAATAAGGTTTAGGCACCGTAACCTTTCACATCTTGGCTCTTCTTTACATATCTCTAGCCACTTTCTTTAGTATCCCTGTTCCAGGCACTATAATTTTTAAACATTCGTAAACCCCTCAAGCCATGTTAGAGCTGATATTTCTCCTCTCTGGTTTTTACCTCCTCTGCCTCACTGTGCACAATGAGTGTCTACTATTTTTGTGAATGAATGAATGAATGAATTGAAACATAAGAAGTATTTTTAGAAATGACATTTTTATGAAGTATTAGTTTGAAAACATTTTTATATGTCAAGATCTAACCTTTTATTTTCAAACTCCCAAAAATATTAAATGCTGCATTAACTTATATCAAATAAATAATGAACAAGTTAACTGCTGAATGAGTTAGTGGATCATAAAAACAAAAAGTATGAAATACTTCCATGTGTATTTAATAACTACTCTCACTTTAAAATTCAATGAGGTTGCAATTAACTCTTAACCTTCACTGACATTTAAATCTATAAGCTCACAACCTTAATCCTTAAAGTAAATGCAATGTGAAATGTTTAAAAGGTGTCAGGGAATCTGAATGAAAAGGTATGAACAAATGTAACTTGCCTTGTTAGATATTGATTTCATTGTTTCTGACCGGGGAAAATAAAATCAATGTTTAATATGGCCGTGATGACAAATGGTGGGGGCTCAGTAAGCTTCCTGTGTGCATTCATTCTGATGATAAGTGAAACAAAAGGGATCCACTGTGAGGCGCATCTGCGGCGAGGTGGATTAAACCGGCACGCACAGCCACAGTGTGACTGGAATACCATGGCATCCATGATGAGTTGCTCCTCTGGATGCCGCTGGCCCTGCGGGAGCAGCAGGCAGGCAGATCTTCCTCAGTTCAGTGATTTTACTGCATCTGTACAATTTCAGTCAAGTGCAAGAGAAAATACTCAGAGTAAAGGCGGCACCGAAAGATAGCCAAGCCATAAATAACAGGATGGCTGCTCCAGAGGGAAGCAAGGAACAGGGCAGCTTGATGAGCCTTAAGAAAGGAGCATAGGGAGCCAGGCATTCCATTACATTGTCAGAGCCAGACTAGAGAAAATCACATCTCTGCTGGCTTCACAAGCAGACAAGGAAGGAAAAATACAAGCAAATATTCAAGGAGAGAAAAACATAAAAGCACTGTTTTTACATCTGGATCAAGTACACCATGCCAGCTTAGAAGAGGAATATAAGAACTGCAAGGGAAGGCATGTTACAGAGACAGAAAATTCAGTCATGTGCTTGTTTGTGGTAGTTTTCTTCCCTTCCCCATTCAACAGATACTAATAAGGATCTTGCTAAGCTATGTAGAGAACACAAAGGGAACAGGTCACACCTGAGCTCCCGTTTTTTATTTAGTTAAAAATTCACTTTGCCATAGTGGGGAAGGACTATAGGAGTAGGGTGGAGGGGGCCGGGGAGGAGACATGTGTAATAATTTCAACAATAAAGATTAATTGATTATTTTTTTTTTTACTTTGCCCTTATCGATTTGATTGTAGTTGGAGGTTATAATGAAGAGCATCTGGTTCTTGCAGGAACACATTTCCCCACAGAATCCAGAGAATTCGATGTGGCACTGGATTCCATTATTACTATGTTATTATGAGACATTTACTTTGAGATAGCATCTTTTGGGCTGCAGAAATGTTGTTTAGGAAATTATTTCTTCAAGTGGCTGAGCATTTAGTATCTATTTCAGCAGACAGTAAGAGTTAGGGTGTTTAATTTATATATTCAAATTCAGCAATTTACTTATTTCCTAAGGCTTTTTATTAATCTGGTATTCTCCCTGGCCATTTTAGAAATCTCTTTGAGAGATTTCCATTAAAGCTGACTTCTAAAAAATAAAATAAAATAAAATAAATAAAAACTGAATTCTACCTCATTATCAGGAAGAAAAGATATCAACATTAGTTATCAGTTATTTATAAAGTCTTTTCAACTTTTATTCTAACACTAAATGGGAGTTTACCTTTTAATTCGTGCATAGGGGAGGGGAGAATGTCCTTCAGCCCAGCCTGCACCCTACTAGGATCGGACCTAAATGGGCAGTCAGACTCCCTCTCACAATCCAGAACTGCTGGCTCCCAACTGCTCACCTGCCTGCCTTCCTGATTGCCCCTAACTGATTCTGCCTACCAGCCTGATCACCCCCTAACCACACCCCTTCCAGCCTGATTGATGCCCAACTGCTCCCCTGCCAGCCTATTTGCCCCTAACTGCTCTCCCCTGCAGGCCTGGTTCCCCCCCCAATTGCTCTCCCTGCAGGCCTGGTCACCCCCAACTTCCCTCCTCTGCCGGCTTGGTTACCCATAACTACCCTCCTCTGCTGGCCATCTTGTGTCCACATTGGGGCAGGATCTTTGACCACATGGGGGCAGTCATCTTGTGTGTTGGAATGATGGTCAATCTGCATATTACTCTTTTATTAGATAGGCTAGAGTCCTGGTACACAGGTGGGGGCCAGCTGGTTTTCCCTAAAGGGTGTCCTGGATCAGGGTGGGGATTCCCTTGGGGTGTGGGGCAGCCTGGGAAAGGGGCCTGTGGTGGTTTGCAGGCCAGCCATGCCCCCTGGTGACCCAAGTGGAGGCCCTGGTACCTGAGATTTATTTATCTTGTACAACTGAAACTTTGTATCCTGGAGCAGAGCTAAGCCTTCTGCCCACGCCATGGCAGCAGCCATTTCTGTTCGAATTTATTTATCTTCTATAATTGGAACTTTGCAGCCTAAGCGGAGGCCTGGCTGGCCAGGATGTGTGGAAAGCTTGGCTTTCTCCATTGCTGGGGCAACCCAAGCCTCCCTCCCGCTCTCTCTGTGGCCGTAGCCATCTTGGTTGGGTTAATTTGCATACTTGCTCCTGATTGGCTTGTGGGTGTGGCTTATGGGTATAGTAGAGGTATGGTCAATTTGCATATTACTCTTTTATTAGATAGGATAACCATGAAAATAGACGTGAATCCATAAGTGCCTAGGTCAGTGGTCAGCAAACTCATTAGTCAACAGAGCAGTAAACTGCGGCTTGTGAGCTGCAGTTTGCTGACCACTATCCTAGGCTAAATGGAAATGGGGGAGAGAGGCAATTTACCTTTTGTGGGATTCTGTATTTGTGAGCTTTCAGAGCAAATATATGCAAACAGGTTAACATATTCACTTTACAGGTCAAACGTTAGAACCAGAGAGGATGGGGGAAACATTAGCAACTATAAGTACAATGCTTGAGCAAACATACCTAAAAAATTATTCAGGCTGATGTCAAATAGTTTGCTACCTATGTTTTCCTCTAGGAGTTTTATGGTTTCAGGTCTTACATTTAGGTCTTTAATCTACTTTGAGTTTATTTTTGTATATGGTGTAAAAGAATGGTTTGTTTTCTTTTTTGCATGTATCTGTCCAGTTTCCCCAATACCACCTGTTGAGGAGACTGTCATTGTTCCATTGTATATTCTTGCCTCCTTTGTAATAGGTTAATTGACCATTTAGACTTTAATATATTTCTCAGCTCTCTCTTCTGATGCATTGATCTATTTGCCTAGTGTTTGATTATTAAAGCTTTGCAGTGTAACTCTGGCTGGTGTGGCTCAATTAGTTGAGCCTCAGCCTGTGCTCTGAAAAGTCACTGGTTGGATTTCCAGACAGGACACATATCCAGGTGGTGGGTTCCATCCCACCTCAAAGTGTGTATGAGAGGCAATGGATGGATGGATGTTTTACTTTCACATTGATGTTTCTCTCTTTTTCTCTCTTCTTCTCTCTCTGCAATCAATAAAAATATATTTTTAAAAAATAAAAGTTTTGCAGTATAGTTTAAAATCAAGGGACTTGATACTACCAATGTTGGTTTTCTTTCTCAAGTTTGCTTTGACTGTTTGGGGATTTGGAGTCTTTTGTGGTTCCATATAAATTTTAGCATTATTTGTTCTAGTTTAGAGAAGAATGTCATTGGTATTTCGGTAGGGAATGCAATGAATCTATAGATTGTTTTCGGTAATATGGGAAACAAAAGCAAAAACACAAAAATGGGAGTTCATCAAACTAAAAAGCTTCTGCACAGTGAAGGAAACCATCAATGAAACAAAAAAGACAACCCACTAATGGAAGAATATACAGTGGTACCTCGAGATACGAGTGCCCTAACATACGAGATTTTTGAGATACAAGCCATCGAGGGAGCGATTTTTGCTTTGAAATACGAGCAACATTTGAGATAGGAGTAATCGCTCCAAGTGCCCTTCAGTAGATGAATGGATTTAAAAATTGTGGTACATTTACACAATGGAATATTATGCAGCTGTAAAAAAGAAGGGTCTCTTACCCTATTATATGATCCAGCAATTCCACTTCTGAGTATTTATACTACATAAGGCTGTTAAAAAGAATAAATGAGATAGTACACATTACTCAGCACAGCATCTGGTAATGTTTGATAATTATAATCACTATCACAGGTCTCCCAACTTTGCTCTTTTTGCATTTTAAATAGTTTTTGTAAATTATTGGTATCATTATTATATTGAGTTTAGCACTCAAATGTAACTTTATTTTTTAAGTGTCACCAGCAAATACCAACTATTGGACCTAGAATGCAGAGATCCCGGAGTCCTTCTTAGGTGTCATCCAATTGGAAGTTTTATACATTCCTGTACATCATGACAGAGTGGATAGGGCTTCAGAGTGAATGGGGCCACATTATGACTTGTGGGTCCTTTCCTCCATAAAAATAATGTTAAAATTATAATTTATAAGTGAGTTGGTAAAAAGCCAAATATGGTTAAGATTGCATTTGCTATATTTTCATCACTAGTGTATTCACATTTCTTCTGATTTAAAAGGAATAAAACATTTTCCTGGCATCCTAAAAATACCCTTAGGGCTGACTTAGCCTTTATACCCGGTGTATAAAGGCTAAGTCAGCCCTAAGGGTAGACTCAGGCCACAATGAGAGTCAAGGAACCCTAGGGAGAGCTTTTTTGAGAACACAACTAAAGATACTGCTATAGCTGTTTTGTTAACAAGGATAGTAAAGCTATTACAAAAATTATACTTAGAGTAATATAGTATAGAACAACAAAGGTGTCAACCCCCTTGAGACCACCTAGTTCAAGACACAGGGTTCGTATGTGAAAAATTAAGGCTCACTGTCCAAGTGCTCAGTGCCTGAGTGAATTCATAGAGAGCCCCTGCTAGAAGCCAGTTCTCCTGATTTCCCAGGCTGTATTTTTTATTTTCACCATTATATCCATTATTCTTTCAGGCCTGATTTGAGCTCATGCCAAAATGTTGTTTAAAATCATCTCTTTTATTTTCCCAGCAGAGCAGCACTCCTTATCCTATGCTTCCACAGTTACTTACAGGCCCTTGGAGAATTGGACATGAGCTATTACTTGTGGGGTGGGATTAGATTTAGAAACAGCCTAAGTGCCATTAGCAGATGAGTGGATTAGTAAACTAGGATACATCTATACAATGGAATACTATGCTGCTATGAAAAAGGAGGAATTCTTATCATTTGCAGCAGCATGGATGGAACTGGAGAGCATTATGCTAAGTTACATAAGCCAGTCAATGAAAGAAAAATATCACATGATCTTACTCATTTATGGATAATAAAGAACATTATAACCAATGAACAAAAAGATAAATACAGAGGCAGTAAAGCATCAAACAGATGGTCAAAGTACAGGGGGAAAGTTGGGGAAGGAGAGATAAAAGATCAACTGAAGGACTTGTACGCCTGCATATAAGCATAACCAATGGACGCAAAACACTGGGGGATGAGGGCATGCATGGGAGTGGTGTGTGTGTGGGGGCGGGTAATGGGAAGATATGTACACATATAATACCTTAATCAATTAAAAAAAAAAGAAATCTCTCCCTTCACCGTTGCATTATCAGCAACTATATTTCATTGTAAACTGACACAAGGTTATAATGCAGTAGTCCCTTATTCGCAGGGGATATCTTCCAAGACCTCCAGTGAATTCCTGAAAGTGTGGGTAATACCAACACCTATTAAACTATTTTTTCCCTATACATACATATCTATGATAAAGTTTAATTTATTAATTAGATACAGTAAGAGATTAACATCAGTACTATTTTTAAAATAAAATGTTTCTAATATTTAACCTCCATTTCTACAGTTTGTCATTTTTGCTAATTCTTAGTTATGGTGGTTTACTTCCTCTTGCATTTAGTGGTTTTTAATCTGAGTTCATGTTTTCTGGAACATTTTCCAAAACCTGTTTCCTCAAGCATTCTCTGGAACAATTTTTGCCTGTGTTATAGTAGCAAGGAATTCCATTTCCTACTGTTTGTGACCTTGTTTGGAGCAACTTGGTCTGAGCTAGTCCCCACCTCTGTCCTGTCTCACAATCCTTACAGGCACCATCCACAGAGGTAGATCATCTGGTCACAGCATCCTTGAAGGAGGGTTCCTTTAGATGTGGCACCTCCCTAGGGACTACAGTCAAAGGCCAGGGAGCAAAGTTGGAAAAAGGGAACTGACTTTGGTCAGGTGATTATTATATGACAAGTTCCAACCTGGGTGTTTTACACCTGATTTATCTTCTAATCTGCAAGCTAGTTATCAAGATCTTATATCTTAGGAGAAACCAAGATGGTGTCATAGGTAAACACCTAAGCTACTGCCTCGCACAACAATTTCAAAACTACAACTAAAAGACAAAACGGACATCATCCAGAACCACAGGAAAGCTGGCTGAGTGGAAATTCTACAACTAGAAGGAAAGAGAAAAGCACACTGAGACTCAAAGGAGCTGCAGGAGGCAGAGGTACTGAGACACGCATGTGGAGAGGACTGGCAACTGAGTGTGCTACTGGCTTTCTCAAGTGGGAGGGAAACAAAAGCTCCCAACTGCTCTAAACTCCAGTTCTGGGCAAGACTCTGGGGACCCAACTCATACGGGGTGAAACTGGACTGCCAGGAAAGAGAAAGCACACTGAGACTCAGAGGAATTGCTGAAAGCAGAGGTATGGAGGTGTGTGCGTGAAGAGGTAGGACGGCTGAATACTCGGCTTTCTCAAGCGGGAGGGAGTCAAAAGTTCCCAACTACATTGAACTCCAGTTCCGGTCAAGATTCTGGGGACCTATATTCATATGGGGAGAAACTGGACTGTCTGGCAGCAGGCAGAACTTGAGGATGGCTTTCTCTCAGAGGTGCTTGCAGCGATTACGATGGGACACTGAGACACAGGGACCTATTAGGGCTAGGCTGATGGGAAACCAATGCTGTCTGCTCCACCCTGAGACTCTGCTGAGCACAGAGGCTTTTACAAGTCTTGTAACATAAGAGTATCTCCAGCACAGAAGTTTTCCCAGCATAGACACAGCTGATCCTCACAGATAATTGGCCTAGAGGTCAATTTCTCCCAGTGATACCAACAACAATCAAGACTAAACTACAAAACTGTGCACATAGCCAACAAAGGGGTGAACCAAGAGTGTCTACCTCAGGTGACTGAGGAGTTGAGCTACTGGGCCCTATAGGATACCTAGCACACAAAGCCACAACACAGAGAAGCAGGAAAAATGCAGATACAAAAAAACAGATCACAAATGAAAGAAATGGAGAAAAACAAACGACTGGATATAGAGTTCAAAACCACGGTTATAAGGTTTTTCAACAATTTTTCTAGAAAAAGCTGATAAGTTTAACAAGACCCTCGAGGATATGAAAAAGGACCAACTAGAAATTAAACATTCACTGACTGAAATAAAAAGTATTATACAAAGAACTAACAGCAGACTAGAGGACCACAAGAATCAAGTCAAAAATTTGAAATGCAAAGAAGCAGAAAATACTCAAATGGAAAAGAAAAAAGAATCCAAAAATATGAAAATAGTGTAAGGAGCCTCTAGAACAACTTCAAGTGTACCAACATTAGAATTATGGGGTGCCAGAAGAAGAGAGAGAGCAAGATACTGAAAATCTATTTGAAGAAATAATGACCAAAAACTTCCCCCACTTGGTGAAAGAAATAGGCTTACAAGTCCAGGAAGTACACAGAACCCCAAACAAAAGGAATCCAAAGAGGACCACACCAAGACACATCATAATTAAAATGCCAAGAACAAAAGCCAAAGAGAAATATTAAAATCAGCAAGAGAAAAATAGTTACTTACAAGGGAATACCCATACGACTGTCAGCTGATTTCTTAATAGAAACTATGCAGGCCAGACGGGAGTGACAGGAAATATTCAAAATGATGAATAGCAAGAACTTACAACCAAGATTACTCTACCCAGCAAAAACTATCATTCAGAATTAAAGGGCAGATAAAGAGCTTCATATATAAGAAAAAACTAAAGGAGTTCATTAACACCAAACCAGTATTTTATGAAATGCTTAAAGGTATTCTTTAAGAAGAGGAAGAAGAAGAAAAAGGTAAAGATAAAAATTATGAACAACAAATACATATCTATCAACAAGTGAATCTAAAAATTAAGTGAATAAAAAAATCTGATGAACAGAATAAATTGATGAATATAATAGAATCAGGGACATAGAAAGGGAGTGGACTGACAATTCTCGGGGAGAAAAGGGTGTGGGGGGTGCGGGAGAGACTGGACAAAAATTGTACACCTATGGATGAAGTGTTGGGCGCTAAACACAGAGGGTGGGGTGGAAAATGGGGTGGAAGGGAGCTATGGGGTATGGGGGGGGGAAGAGGAATAATTATAATAATCTGAACAATAAAGATTTATTAAATTTAAAAAAGATCTCCTATCTTGAATCCTACACTCCCACCATTTGGTAAATGACTGAAACAACTAAAAAAGGCTAGAGTTAACTGGCCTTCTGAATATGCTGACACTTTTAGATACCAACTGTTTTAAACCATTATTTCGGAGTGAATTTCAACATTAATTTAGCCTCTGAGGTTACAAGATCCAAGCTTCTCAAAGATCCACTTGTATTTGAATATTACATTATCTGGCAGAATGTTTCAAGTGGCCTGTAGCCATGATTTCAGCTTTGCTACATGGGTTAAGTATATTCTTTGAAAATGCCAAGTTTGCCTTCATTGCCCAAGGGACGATGTTGATCTGCAGACATACCCAGAGACATTTCTGAGAAATGCCCTAGCACTATTTTAAAATCTTCCTAATCTGACTAGACCAATCTCCTCATGTACAAACCATCAATATTTCCACAGGATAGTTTCCATATGGATTATCCTCATGTTAACATATTAAAATAGTATTTAAGATGAAATATTTAGCCTAAGTGGAGAGGCGTTAAAAACAAAGACCAGCTGTGGTGTCCATAGACTTGGTAAAGAAACAGCTGGAATCTATATACTATTTGGAAGCATAGTTGAAGTTGTGCTTTTTGTGAGAATTTGCCTGTGGGAGAAATAAAAAATAGCAAACCTTCTCATTTGTGTATCACTGAAGTGGAAAATAGGGGAGATCCTTGAAAATCGGGGAACATCTTCAGTTACATGGGAGAAGTGAACAGTGAAAGTTTTGAACATTGTGATTATAGGGAGCCATGATAAACCATGGGGTTTTAATTAAATCCTGCACATTGGCAGTGGAGCCCAGTCCCAACTTTGTACAAGTTTTAGAAATTGAGTATTAATAGTAGTCACTTGGGGGATCCAAGTGGCCTGCACATACTAGTATTAGATCTGTGCTGTCCATGCTGATAACTTTAGCCATTGATGGCTACTTAAATTGAAATTAAATGGTTTGAAATTCAGTTTCTTGGTTCCCATGGGTGCATTTAAAGTGCTTAGTAGTCACATATGGCTACTGGCCACTGTATGGGACAGCATAGATATAGAATCTTTGCATTTCAGAAAGTTTTTTTGAATAACACTGTATTAGATATTCAACAAACAGATGTTAAATGAATGCCTAACTGCCCAACATTTTAAAGTGGGGGGGGATATATGCTTTTGTAAAAAGTTGAACTAGTTCTTTTAAAGAAGATGATATTTGGAAAAAAAACACCCCCCACGGTGAAGTAATAGAATGATCTTTTAGGAAGTCTCATGTCATGATTGGGCATGGTTTAGATTTCTGTGATAAATTCTTCCTCTGAGATATTCAGGAAAGTCTTTTTTTTTTTTCAAAAAGACTTTTGTGAGTGGTGATTTTTTGAGGAGCTCAGTAAAATGGTTCTGCCATATAACATTTCTGTCAATGACAAACCCCACATACAACAGTGATCCCACATTATTATAATGGAGCTGAAAAATTCCTACCACCTAGTGATGTTATAACATTGTTCACACAATGACAAAAAAAATCACCTAATGATGCCTTTCTCAGAACCTATGCCCATATTAAGCAGTACTGACTGTATTTCATCGGAGGATATAGAGGAGACATAGATAGGGAAGGAGGAATCAAGAACTGTGAAGCTCATGATAACATATATCCACCAAGAACAGATAGGAACCATAGGGACAGCTTTGAAATTCCACGTTAGAGTACCAGGCTCAAGCCAATTTTAGCTCTAATTAAAGTACCTTGACTGTTCCTCTAAGCTCCACTTTACTGTCCTGTGTCAGGAGTCTAAAGGCCAAATCTGGCACACCACCTGTACTTATAAAGTTTGTTTGTTAAAAATGGGTTTTAGGCTTTTCAAAAGACTTTAAAAACGAAATCAAAAAAGCATTTCATGATACATGAAAATAGTATGCAGTTCAGATCTCAGTCTTCATAAAAAGTTTTGTTGGAATGACCACCTCCCTTGTTTATGTATTGTCTATTGCTGACTCCATGCTAAAGTGGCAGAGTTGAGTGGTTGTGACAGAAACCACAAGGCCTGCAACGCTTTAAATATTTACAGTCTGACCCTTGGTAGAAAAAGTTTACCAACCCCTGTGCTATATCATCAAGAGTGAGAAAAGGGGTCTGCATACCAGATATCACAAAACATAGAGGCCAGGAATGGGTTACACTAAAGCACAGCCGCTTCCTGGGGAACCAGAACAAACAGGCTTTAGAAGATTAAAGATGATAGGAGGAGTGGAGAATTTCTTAACAGGACAAAAACCCTCTACATCAAATGTAAACTGCTAAACTTTTTATTGATGATGACGGCAGGAAACTGGGTAGATAATCTGAAAACTGTGTGACTTAAGGCAATACATCATCTAACCTTTCTGAAGATCATTTGTTTTTTATAACTCATAGGGTTATTTTGAGGCTCAAATATATACATGAGAACATGCTGTGTGTATATACACCCACTTGCTCTACACATGTAACATATTTTACAACAACAAGTGTGAAATATAATTCCTACTGATAAATAAGTATGATAAAGTATGAGAGAGATGTTAGAGAGGTCCTGGATTAGAGAGTGTGCAGGCTGGGCTGAGGGACTACCCCCTCATGCATGAATTTGATTCTGAATATTTACTGGAGACAGAAAAGATGGTGATCAATACTTCACAGAGGAGTTGGTAGACAACATGTTCCCAAATATCTAGTAAGAATATCATTGAGTTTTATCTTGTGCTGTTTTAGCCATGCAATCTATGATATTTTGTTATGAAAGTTCTGACAAACTAATACATGGGAACTTTAGAAATGAAGCACACTGAATTAAAAATCTCAGGGAACTCTGTAATTGAAAGAGTAAATAATATCGTTCTATTATAATTATACTAGAGACCCAGTGCATGAAATTCATGCATAAGGGGGTAGTCCCTCAGCCCAGCCTGCACACTCTCCAATCCAGGACCTCTCTAACATCTCTCTCACAATTTGGAACCACTGGCTCCTAACTGCTTACCTGCCTGCCTGCCTGATCACCCCTAACTGCCCCCCATCCCCACCCCGCTGGCCTGGTCACTCCCAACTGCTCCCCCTGCTGGCCTGGTTGCCCCACACAGCCTGCTGCTCGGTCTTTTGGTTGCCCCTCACTAACACCCCTGCCAGCTGAGTTGCCCCACACAGCCTGTTCAGTTATCTGTTCTGTTGCAATGGTCACTTAGGCTTTTATATATATAGATGATGCATATGTGTGTTTGAGGGTGCAGGCTGGGCTGAGGGACCCACTCCCCCCCTGCATGAATTTCATGGTCACTTAGGCTTTTATATATATATATATATATATATATATATATAGATGACGCATATGTGTGTTTGTGTGTGTATTGGTTCTTGATATGTAATGTATTTCTCAGTGTGGATCAATGCCAAAAAGTTGGAAAGCCACTGGTTTAGATCACAGTAGGTGCTCAATGTGTTTGCTAAGCAATACTTGAATCATCTGTTGGGGCTCTATGAGGACTTCTCTTCTTTTCATATTATTTCTGATATCATATTATGATCAGTTAGGCTATGATTTTCTTTTACACTGTCATGCCCCTGACTCTGCCTTAAGTCAAGTTCTGCTTTTCACAAGGCCTTATTGCTTCTTGATTTGTATGGCTTCTAATAATTTTAAGAACACCTACCAATGGATAATTTCACTCATTTGCTATCTTCATCTGGTCAGCATCACTACTGTCATCTGGCAATAGTCCCCGACTTTGGCAGGGAGACTACTTCTTCCTACTTTAGGAGGTCCTTGTGGACTTTATTTTAGGATGGGCATGTGATCTAGACTGGCCAGAGTCTTCCTGGTATCTGACACAGGGTCCATGAGAACCTGGGGCTGTTTCTAGTGCATCTCAAAGTGAAATGTGGAGAGGTGACAGGAGGCCTAGTGCTTGCAGAGTTTCCAACCCATTGTGCAGCATGAATAGCCAACTGAGAAACTATTAGTCATGTAAGACAATAGGCAGGATGAACTCCATATACCTGCTCTTAATGTGATAGCACAAAATTGAAGACTCTTTTAATGACCACGGTTAAAAAAAAAAGAGTCATTCTTATCTCCATCACTTATGTCCAATTTCTTCTCTGTTTTCTTTCTTATTTTTTAATTTAATAAATCTTTATAATTCAGATTATTCAGATTATTATAATTGTTCCTCTTTTTTCTCCCCATAGCTCCCTTTCACCCAGTTCCCACTCCACCCTCTGCCCTTACCTCCCTACCATTGTCCTCATCCATAGGTGTATGATTTTTGTCCAGTCTCTCCCTGTATCCCCCTCACCCCTTTTCCCCTGAGAATTCTCAGCCCACTCCCTGGTTTGTTGTTGATGAACTCCTTTAGCTTTTTCTTATCTGTGAAATTCTTTATCTGACCTTCAATTCTGGATGATAGCTTTACTGGGTAGAATAATCTTGGTTGTAAGTTCTTGCTAATCATCACTTTGAATATTTCTTGCCACTCCCATCTGGCCTGCAGAGTTTCTGTTGAGAAATCAGCTGACAATCGCATGGGTGCTCCCTTGTAGGTAATTATCTGTTTTTCTCTTGCTGCTTTTAAAATTCTCTCTCTGTCTTTTGCTCTTGGCATTTTAATTATGATGTGACTTGGTTGGTCCTCTTTGGATTCCTTTTGTTTGGGGTTCTGTGCACTTCCTAGACTTGTAAGTCTATTTCTTTCACCAGGTGGCCGAAGTTTTCAGTCATTACTTCTTCAAATAGGTTTTCAGTATCTTGTTCTCTCTCTTCTTCTGGCACCCCCATAATTCCGATGTTGGTATGCTTGAAGTTGTCCTAAAGGCTCCTTACACTATCTTCATATTTTTTCCTTTTTTTTCTTTTTGCTTTTCCAGTTGAGTGGTTTCTGCTTCTTTGTATTTCAAATCTTTGACTTGATTCTTGCAATCCTCCAGTCTGCTGTTAGTTCTTTGTATAATATTTTTCATTTCAGTCAGTGTATGCTTAATTTCTAGTTGGTCCTTTTTTATCTCCTCGAGGGTCTCACTAAATTTATTGACCTTTTCTAGGAAATTCATGAAAAACATTATAACCATGGTTATGAACTATATATCCAGTCATTTGTTTTCCTCCATTTCTTTCATTTGTGATCTGTCCCTCTGTCTCCACATTTTCACTGATTCCCTGAGTTGATAGAGTAGATTTGTGTGATAGTTGTTCTATATGGCCCAGTAGCTCCACCTCCCCAGTTACCTGAGGTGGACACTCTTGGTGCACCCCTTTGTGGACAGTGTGTACAACCTTGTTGTAGTTAAGTCTTGATCGTTGTTGGTATCACTAGGGGAAATTGACCTCCAGGCCAATTGGCTGTGAGGATCAGCTGTGTCTACGCCAGGAGAACTTCTGTGTTGGAGTTAGCCTTATGAGAGAAGACTTGCAAAATTGTAAAAAGCCTCTGTGCTTGGCTTGGATGGGGCAGAGTCTCAAGGCTAAGCAGACAGTCATGGCTTCCTATTAGCCCTGTCATATGAGGCCCCTGGGTCTCAGTGTCCCTTGGTAATTGGTAAATGCAGCCCTCTCTGCATGCACTCCTGTGCATGCCTCTAGACCTCTGCCTTTCGCAGCTCCCCTGAGTTTCTGTGTGCTCCAGGGACCCATATGAGTCTGGGTCCCCAAGGTCTCTCCCGAAACTGGGGTTCAGTGCATTCAAAACTAGAGTCAGCACAGTTGGGAGGTTCCATCTTTCTCCTGCTAGAGAAATCCAGCAGCACAATCAGCAATCAGTCCTCTCTGCACGCACTCATGAGCATGCCTCCAGACTTCTGCCTTTCATGGCTTCCCTGAGTTTCCGTGCACTCCTTCCTTTTTCCGACAGTTCAGACTCCCCCGTATGAGCCTCACTTGGAACTGGGTTTCAGTGTAGTCAGAACTGGGGTTCAGTGCAGTCAGGAGTTTCCTTCTCCCTCCTGCAAGAGGAAGCCAGCTAGGCACTCTGCCGCCCGTCCTCTCCATGCACGTGTCTTCGTACCTCAGCTTTTTACAGCCCCTCTGAGTCTTGTGAGCCCCTTTCTTTCCTTCTAGTTGTAGAATTTCCACTCAGCCAGCTTTCCTGTCATTCTAGATGATGACAGTTCAGTCTGTTAGCTGTATTTTTGAAATTATTGTGCAAGGCAGCAGTTTAGGTGTTCATCTATGCTGCCATCTTGGTTTCTCTCCTTCTTCTCTGTTTTACTTCTGTAAAAATCTTCACAGAGCCTCTAACACTTCTGATCTCCAGTTCTCATTTTTTCCTTCTCATTTCTGAGCTCTCCTTACTGCAGTTGGCTGTTATAAGATTTCTGCTGAAGCATTCTTCTTTTGAAGTGGCTTGCCTGCTCCCACAAGAGTCCTTAAAACCACACCTGCTACTATAAATCCACTTGCCCCAACTTAGTTCTTTTTTCTTAAGTAACTTTCTACATGCATTTTCTGGTCCTATTTCATTTCTATTCATGATCTCCCAATTTCAGCAATTCTTTCTCATATATTTTTTTGGCATGTAAATAATTAAGGAGCTCACCCCAAATTTCCAGAAAGTCAAGTCTAAAGGATGCATTCTAGTGTTTTTTGGATCAGATCTTTCTTTGAGACACTTCTCCTCTCATCTTTCCATATACTGCTTTTCCTACTTCTCAGTGTAATCCTTCATTTTCTGTTCTCTGGGACTTCCTGAACTATCTTATCACAGCTACTGTGCCATTCAGTGGTAAATTTAACTACCTGGGTATTTCATCTGCATCTCAAACTTATAGTTTACACTGGCAGCTTCATTGCATTCCCCGTTTTTGTCACCTATACCCATCAATCAAGCCAGAAAATGTGGGTGCCATCCTTCACTCCTCTCTTTTCCCACCAGCTAAAAAGACATCGCCATGGCCATGACCCTAGTTCAAGCTCTCTCACCTCTGAATTAACTTTAGAATTGGTCTCTCAGCCTCAATTCTTTCCCACATCATCCTTCCCTAAATCCCATCTTCTTCTCTCACTGCCAACTCTGTGATTTTTCTAAACAGGCAAATATTATTATTTGATACTCTTGCTTTACATCCTTTGACACCTTCTAATTTCTACAGCAGTGCTTCTCAAACCTCAACCTGACACTGTATCACCTGCAAGGTTATTAAACATGATTTTGCTGCTACTCCTTGCATCACACTCTGAGTTCAGGAATTCTAGTTTCATGTCAAAATGTTAAACAGGGACCCCTTTACAGCCTGCTTCCGGCTTAACATTACAGCTGCAATTCCTGGCATTGCCCAAAGAACTCCTGTGATACCTGTCACTCCAAACCTTCACTTGCCTTCATCTAGAGACCCTCACAGTTTTCTAGCCACATTTCTCATAGCTTTTGTCAGTCAGTAAAATGAGCACCAGCTGGGGATTAGTCCATATTCAAAAGATAAAAATCAAATAAAATTTCCATAATAGCAGGGAAATACATGTGTTACAATCTCTTTGTGCGAAGTGGTTCAATAATATCACATTTGTTTCACATTTCTTAACAATTCACCTTTGAGTCTTTACCATGGTAATCTTTTTTGCTTAATGAAAATTTCACTAAAATTTTTATGAAGCTACTGGTGAGAGAGCAGAACTATATTAAGAGCCTTATGAAAAAAAATATATATCTTTCTCTAGATATTGTCTTTTAATATCTTCATTCTAGCTTTATAGCTCATTTTTCTTTTATTATTAGGAGTGACTAATAAAGAGGTAGATTAAAATGCATTTGGCTGTTTGACCAGGGTTGAACATAATTTCCTACACCACTGGGAAGCAGTGTTGATGTGAGAGATCAACCCCCTCTTTTTTTTTGAGCCTAGAATAGATAATATCATAGGAAGAACAATCTCACAATGTAGTTGAGCCATTAGATTCAGGCTCATCTCTTACCACTTCCAGCAAGACAACCCAACATTTTATTAATCATGGGAACTACTGAGCTATTTCGCCTATTTCTGTACTTTTGCATATCCTATGTGCTCTGCTTACAACTCCTTTTCTCCCCTAGCTAACACCTCCTCATCGTTCAGATTCAGGTCAAATGTTACCTGGATGAGGAAGCCTAAATTGATTGCCTCAGCTGAGCTGGCTCCTTACTGTTCCCTGATTACCACCATTTGTATTGCTTGAAAATCTTATTTATGTCCATGATCCCATCCCCAGCCACTCAGAGGCAGGAATATTCTATCTCCTATGCCTGGATGACACAGTGTTGACTTATAAGGTGCTTCTGGCAGCAGAAGAATGCCCTCCTCCTCCCAAAGATGACCACATGCTAAGCCCCTGAACCTGTGACTGTGTAGTTTTACATCGGCAAAAGGAACTTTGCAGATAGAATTAATGGTGTTTACATGGAGAGTTTATCCTAGATCATTATCTGGGTGGGCCCAATGTAATCACAGAATCCTTTTAAGAGGAAGGTAGAAGTGTCAGAGTCAGAGGAAATGTGAGGTGAAACCAGAGGTGAGTGATGCAGCCTTGAACTAAGGCATGCAGGCAGCCTCAGATGGAAAAGGCAAGGAAATGGATTTTCTCCTAAAATCAACGGAAAGAACTGCATCCCTGCCAACAACTTGATTTTAGCCTAAGACCCATTTGGACTTCTTTAAAAAAAAAAATTGTTAGAGAAAAACACTGATTTGTCGTTCTGCTTATGTATTCATTCGTTGGTTGATACCTGTAGATGCTCCAACAGAAGATCACAGCGTTGGCATGTAAGGGTGATGCTCTAACAGCTGGGCTACCCAGCCAGGGCCCCATTTTAGACTTCTGGCCTCCTGAATTCTAAGATATATTCATGTTATTTTAAGCCACTGAGTTCAGATAATTCATTACAGTAGCAAAAGGAAACCGATACAGTGCTCAATTAATGTTCTTTTACAGAATCCATGAACAGAAAATGCCTCTGGGCTCATTTTCTCTATCCACGTATTTTTTCATTCTCCTTGACCTGCAGGGGAAGCTGCAGGTGATGCTCTAAGACCTGGTGGAGGTACCTTTTGTACCCACAGGTGTTTTGCCCTCTGCACTCTGCTGGCCCAGCTGGGTCAGGGCTGGGAAGAGCTACCTACTATATCATTCCAGCAAAATGCAAAGTCATGTTTAGTTAAATATTTTCTGTTACCTGTTGGTGCAAGTCTCTGAGGTTGATACTGTGGGAAATTTTGTTTGGTGTATAGTTTATTATAAAATTCTCCAGAACTCCTTGAGAATGAGTACTGCAATAAGGTACATTCAAACATAACACCTCTTGCGATCAGCTCCTGCTCTCTACCAGGTCGCCCCATTGCTCCTGGCTCCCCCTAGAAGACAGGACCACCTATCTCCATTGAGAACGCAGGTTTCCTGACCCACTTAAGTAGCTTTTTAAGAAATGCTTCAAAGATTCCCCTTCCATTAGCCTTCATTTCCAATTTAACCTGTGTAAACACACATTGAAAAAAAAAAACTTTTTTAAAGAAGATTTCCTTTACACAATTTTACAGGTCTCTTACTGTGATGATGCAACAAAGTTCTCTGTAATTTGTACTCACCTGTCAGGCCTCTAGGTGTCGCCACCACCCAAGTCCTGATTTCAAAAGGTTCCTGTCTCTAGAAACACCTGCTCAGCTTAGTGTTTGTTTTTTTATAATCTATATATAATAATAGATTATATATAAATACAGATTATATATACTATAGATTATATATAAATACATATTTTCACTCATGTTATATATAATATACATTTTTCATTCATATGTGTGTGTATAATCATCACAGAACATTGACATTTTCCTCTGCTCCATTCTAGCTCTAGTTTGCTGTGCAAAATTTAAACCAAATGATGTAAATGATGTACCTAAATACTTTAAAATTTCATTTTTGTTGCATTTTCATAAAAGCACTGGACCATCCTGGATTTTGTTTGACTATCAGAATATTCATTGAGATGCACCCAGTGCCACTGACACACAAGCAAATGGTTTTCCTTCTACAACACTGTTCCAGTGTTTTCCCTTCCGCTAGATTTATATTTCTTCTTTTTTGAGACTATTGTGAGTTTGTTTGGATTTCAAAGCAGGAGGAAGGCAGCAAACATCGAAGAGTGCCTGTAGAGTTCTGGAAACATTCTCAAGTTTACCAGTCAGTAACATTAGATTCTTCCCCATTCAGAAACTTGACAAGTTATAAATGCAAACATATGGTATATTGAATCTGAAATAAGAATGCCAAATGGGAATATTTAGAAGGGTTCAGAAAGGTTGAAACCCTGCTCTCCAGTACGGCTCTTTTTTGATTTTATAAAGTTCTCTATTCTATTAAATTGCCTTGATTTCAAAACATATGACAAACTTTTACAAAAAACATCAGTTCAGCCCTGGCCAGTATGGCACAGTTGGTTGGGCATCATCCCATGCACTGAGAGGTGGCTGGTTAAATTCCCTGTTAGGACACCCTTTATGGGACGTGCAGGAGGCAACCAACCCATGTTTCTCTCTTTCTCTCCCTCTCCTGCCCTCTCTCAAATCAATAAAAATATATTTTCAAAAATCACCAGTTCAGCCGAGACCGGTTTGGCTCAGTGGATAGAGCGTCGGCTTGCGGACTGAAAGGTCCCAGGTTCGATTCCGGTCGGGGGCATGTACCTTGCTTGCGGGCACATCTCCACTGTGGGGCGTGCAGGAGGCGGCTGATCGATGTCTCCCTCTCATCGATGTTTCTGACTTTCTATCTCTCTCCCTTCCTCTCTGTGAAAAATCAATAAAATATATTTTAAAAAAATCACCAGTTCAGTTGTTCTTCTTTCTCTTTATGCTAGAATCGCCTCCTTTGTTGAAGTGTCCTTATTTATACTGTAGCAACCATTTCTGTGGTTCTACCTGTCACCCTTTCCTGAGATTCTTGTTGTTGCTGACTTTGTAATTATTACATTTTCCTTCTGATGGCTGCATTAGGTCACATTTCATAGAAGACTTAAATGGCATAACTGGAAAGAACATTCTTTTTAAGGACACCCTTTGCCTCTTTTCTAAAACCAAGATTTAGTAGAATTAAAAATTGAGGCAAGTCTGCATTAAGATGTATGTATATATGTGTACACACACAAGTAAAAATGAAAGCTTTCTGAATCTTACATTTAATATGTATACAGTCATTTTCTGACAGCTCTGAATAGAACCAAAGCTATTGTTAGGCAAGGAACTTCGACTACAATTAAGGTTATTGTGAGACATCAGAACATGCTGTGTTTATATCCACCCACTTGCTCTACCCAAGAAAAATACCGAACAGCAGTTAGCTCATATTAAAGGCTCTATCTACTTACCGCTAAACTGGCAGAATTCTGTCAAGCTTCTAAAAGCAATTTGTATTGATTTCTGACTTTGGAGCTAAAATTAGTTAGGGAACCAGGAAGGCCAGGATTTTCCCTTGAACAGAGAAGCAATCCCAGAGTAATATTCGTGACTAAATTGGATGTGCTAGTTAAGGTATTTTTTGTTTGTTTTTTAAATTGTGTACATCTACACTAATAAAAGAGAAAAATGCTAATTGACTGTACCTCCACTATGCTCACAGCCAATCAGGAGTGATATGCTAATTAAGCCAACAAAGATGGAGGGTAAATCTGCATATGCAGGAGGGGCGGGCTGTGCCTGACACCTCCTGTGGGGTCCAGGTCACCAATGGGGACTGAGCAGGCCAGGTGGGCAGTGCCTGATGCCATCTGTGTGGTCCAGTCCACCATCGGGGACTGGGCAGACCTGGTGGGCAGCACCTGACGCCACCCACAGGGTCCAGGCAGGCCTGGCAGGCTAGCTTGATGCTGCTCGTGGGGTCCAAGTCATCATAGGGGGCTTGGATAAGTGAGGGTGGCCAGAATCTCTGGGATCACTGTCTGCTCCTGGGCTGCCTGTAGACACCAGTGGAGCAGGCTGGGGTTAAACATTTTAATGAAATTGGATGCCTGTGCCTTGTCCCACCACACCCCGTCCCTGGCGAGGAGAGGGCAGTGGGCAGTTAGCAGGCACCAGGGCTTAGAAGGGACTGGGAGCAACCTGCAGGCATGCTATCAGGAAGAGGTGCTGAATCATGATGATGCAGAGGTCTGGCTGATGGAGGTGCGCAACGATGCAGATGATGTGGCTCTCGCTGGCACTGAACTTGAAAAGTGCATGGACAGCCTGATGGTCTAAATCGCCTTTCTGAAGAAGGTGCATGGAGAGGTGATTGCAGAGCTGAAGGTGCAGAACCATTATTCTCAGGTCTCTGTGGAGATGGATATGTTCTCCAAGTCCAACCTCTCTGCAGTGCTCAAGGACATCCGCGCCCAGTACGAGAAGCTGGCTACCAAGAACATGCAGAATGCAGAAGAATGGTGCAAGAGCTGCTTCACCATGCTGACCAAGAGCGCTGCCAAGGACGAAGTGTCTGAAAACCACCACCTGCTCAAGGTCAAGACCCTGAAGATCAAAGCATGCCGGGGCATGAACTAAGCCCTAGGAAAGCAGCTGTGAGAGCTGGAGGATAAGCGGAATTCCAATGTTAGTGCTATGTAGGACACAATCAACAAATTAGAAAATGAGTTGCGAACTACAGAGAGTGAAATGGCGTGATATTTAAAAGAATACCAGGACCTCCTCAATGTGGCTTTGGACATTGACATTACAGCTTACAGGAAAGTCTTGAAAGGTGAGGAGACCCATCTCAGTTTCACCAGTGTGGGAAGCATAGCTAGAGGCTACTCCCAGAGTTTGCAGATCTTTGGTCACCCTGCCTAAGGTGATTTACAGACTAGCTCCTACTTGATGTCCGCTCACTCCTTGCCTTCTTAATACACCAGCCACGTCCAAGAGGAGCAGGTTGAGGTGAAGGAGACCATTGAGGCTGCAAAAGCCGAGGAAGTCAAGGATTAACCCCCCTCTGAAGGAGAAGCTGAAGAGGAGGAGAAGGAGAAGGAAGTGGCTGACAAAGAGGAAACAGAGGAAGAGGAAGAAGGTGTCAAGGAAGAATTTGAAGATGCAAAGGAGGAAGAAGAAAGAAGTGAAGGAGAAGATGCCCAAGAAGCTGAGGACAAGAAGAAAGATGAAGGTGCTGGGGAGGAGCAAGCAACCAAGAAAAGATTGAGCTCCTCTTTCCTTAATTATTTCAGAAATAATCCTCCTGAAACCAGGTCAACCTCGTCACCAACCAAGCAGTTGAGTTCCCGATACTATATGAATTAAGAAGTCAATATATATAACATTCTGAGGTGACTCAGGTTGGCCATTAAATGTTGTGCTATGACTTTCTCCTTATACAGAGTATCTGTTTGCTTGCAGAGTGGCTTCCTGGCTTGCTGCCAGCCTGTGAATGGTCCATGTTTATGAGTTCAGGAGCTATGACAATGTGAATAATTCAGATATTTACAGTAAAAATACATGAATACATGAATTTACTTATGTTAATGTTAAACTTCTTGGAAAAAATAGTCTTTTTGAATCTTTGGTGATTAGAAATCAAAGACCTCAAATCATGTGAAATAAACAATAAATAAAGTTACAATGAATGAAAAAAAAATACATTAGTGGCCAGGAAACATTCAAAGAACTGGGGAACCATTCCCAAATCAGGAAGGGAAGTCACAGGGTGTATATTATTGCTACGAATACAGTATTTTGTACTACTTGCAACATAATACAACGTAATGTATTAGATGCCTTCCTATCGCATGAAGTATGTATTCTCATAAATATTAGTACATATGTTATAGTTATGTCATATCCTATCTATATTAATAAAAGGGAAATATGTTAATTAGACCATGAGATCTTCCATAAGTCCTTCCAGACGAAGTCATGGTGGCAGGCCAAGGCAGAGGCAGTTAGGGGTGATCAAGCCAGGAGGGGAGGGCAGTTGGGAGTGATCAAGCTGGAGGGGGGCAGTTGGGGGCAATCAGGCAGGAGTGATCAAGCAAGCAGGCAGGTGATCAGTTAGGAGCTAGTAGTCCCAGATTGGGAGGGGGTTGTCCGATTGCCTGTTTAGGCCTGATCCCACAGAAGTCTCAGATTGGAGAGGATGCAGGCCAGGCTGAGAGATACCCCTCCCCCCACCCCTGCATGAATTTTGTGCCCTGGGCTACTAGTAAAATAAGAATCAAATGGAAGAAAATGAGTGGTTACATAATAAAAGTAAGTATCACATTTTGGTCTGCTTTCATTATACACCAACAGTGATGCTTCCACTGGGCTCTTGAAGAAATTAGAATTTTAGTGAACTAATATTTTTGTAAAATAATAAATAGACCCAAACCTCCCTGGCATATCTACTCACAGGTGAAAAATCCTGGGCTCATGGGGTAAGGGTAATTAATTCCAGGAACTAACACCAAGGTGACCTCTGACTTAGAGACACCTGTGAAATCCATAACTTGAGAGTGAAAAGGGTACAGAGGCCGCCTAGCCTAGGCCCTCACCACCACAGAAATCTTCTCTGTACATCGCTGTGATGCCACCAGCACTGCAAACCCCATGACAGAGCCACACTGGAAATTCCTCTTATATTCCCAACGAAGTTCAGAATGATGCGGGTGCTCTGAGCCTCTATGTGTTACTCTTGAGTTTGTAAACATGTCTTAATGGCACACAAAACCCTCAAATACTGATGAGAACATGGAAAATGGGCAAACCCAGCAGCAACAAGCTGAGAGGGCACTGCTGTGTCTTGGACTAGCCATCTTTCAAAGCTAATTACTTTCTCAGTAAAATTAATTTTTCTTTCACTTCAGGCTCACTAAAAAGTTAGTAAAGGAAGGATATCTGGCAGGACCATCTAGCTCTCCATCTCCCCCTGCTTAATCACTAGCTGCCGTGGACTGAGAGTCTGGGATGCAGAGAATCGTTGAATCTAATTGGATCTGGCATTTACCGTCTCCTAATAACCTTCTGCCTTGTCTTCCATTACAGGTAAGATCTTTTTAGGGTGAGTGAATAGATCAGACTTTACAGAGATTGTCTTTTCAAGTCTCTATTTGTTAAAAAAAGATAAAGAACCAAGAGTTAAGTCCTTTATAAAAATATTGGGTTCTTGGTATTTATCGTTTTGGAATCAAACAGAAATTCTGCTAGGATAAGACCGATGCTCTAAAAATAGCTTGGCGCATAGCCTCTGAATATGATTACATGGAGTCATTTCTGGAAGCTTTAAATATATTAACATCATGCTTTGTCCTTTACATATCTCAACTAAACTGAGAACCACACAGAAGACTAAAACGAGCTTTGCATCTGCCTGTGACATTTACATTGGTGACAGGACACTTCAGCTTAGTTAACAATTGAGTTGCCAGCTCCCATACTGAAGATTTGGATACTTGAAAGCAAGGCAATCAGCATTGTTTGCAAAGCAAATTTTCATTTAAATTACCTATACTCCACAAAACACTGATAATCCTTTTGCTCTTAATGAGCATGGCTAATTCCAGATGAGAAGTCACTAAGTCCTTGACAGCAGAGGGTGCTGGAGGAACAGTGGAGGAGGAAGGGGGCTCTGCTGTGGGGCTTTGCACACGGGGCTTCTTGGTGGGTCTGATGGTGCTGCCTCCACCCAGGAGTCCCAGAACACGTAGCTCCTCAGGGCCCCTGCATCTGTGGCCCCGGGGATAGCCTCTTGGTTCTAGGTGCCCTGTCTGCACTGGCACCTCGACTCCTTCTATAAGCGCACACACACACACACAGCCAATGCCGGTCTGCCACTGCCCCAGCTCCAGAGGGTTGCTTCCTGTCACCAGTGACTAAACCAGCCCCGCCCAGGACCCCAGCGAAATGTCTCTGCCACAGAGTGGTCTACAACTATCACTTCTCCACTTCCAAGTTGTCTTCCTTGGGAATTTTTTTTCTATTCCGGGTAAAATACAGTTTTCGTCTATCTCACAGTCTTTTACCAGAACTTAATAAGTCTTTACATTTAACTTCCTGTGTGGGTGTTCCTCTCCCGGTTGGTCACAGACTAAAACAACGCATTGCACACTTAGCAACTGGTAACTGCCAGTAGAAAAGACATAAAGATTCCAAGTTACTAGTGATACAATAAAAAAATAAACTTTTTAACACATGGCCATGTATTTAGTTATCAAATAGACTATTGAACACATACTAATCGATCATGTATATAATTTGTGGCATTTATATTTGTGATAAGACATTTCACCTGCTTAGTTAGGGTCTGTTTTTATATAATCTGTTGTTGAAGTAAAAAGAGAACATATAAGTGATTCTTCTTTCTTAATACAAAGCTGACCCAGACCCAATAGTATAAAAAGCACACACACACACAAAAAAAGCAGCTTCTAAAATACTGAATAATAAACATTTAGGCTCACAAAGAGCACTACTCTGTCATAAACATCATGCAGATGTAAATATCAACACCTGATATCCACAAACAGAATTGTTTGAATATCAGCCCAGGTAAGACAGGTAAAAGATACAAGCCAGGGTACAAGAAAAATGACTTAATAGCACAGAATTCTGGGGCTTTGGTTGGACAGCTTAGCTAGTGACTTCTGTGTTTACCACAAGCCACACAAAGGATGCTGTTCTGGTCAGCAAAAAATCAGAATGTAAGTTAACATAATATGTATATTGAAAATAATACCCAATAACAGGCCATCTTCAACAAGAATGACTAATAAACAGGTTCGGTAATGATGAAAACAAATCTCCAACACTTCAAATCCATTCTCTATCTACTACAGTGGTCGGCAAACTCATTTGTCAACAGAGCGGCAAACCCGACCTCGCAAGTCGCACGTAGCTTGGCTTGCTTGTGAGCCGCAGTTTGCCGACCACTGCTCTACTAAAATGGCCCATTTTCAGGAAATACTCTCTTTTGATAGAAACCACTGCGATCCAAATTCCCCTATCATTTTGCCTGCTTATCTGGGATAAGTAGTACCTCTGCCCATCCTCACTGTGGATGAAACGGTTTGGTTTTGGGGTTCCTGTAAAGCTGTCCCTAGAGAACTGGGTCACACTTCGAGGCAACCCTGTTCCTAAAGAGTCCATGGCAAGGAAGTGGTTTCCTGCTGTTGCTCAGAAACTGCCCACAACCCAGAACGCTGTGGTCATTTTACCTGTGGCAGTAACTGCTAAAATTCTGCTTGCCCCATCACCTTGTGACTGGGACAAAAAACCTGTCAGCACCCGGTTTCTCATCTATGGCAGGGATACAGCATAATAATAAGTATCTCTTGGGCATGGAAAGCAGTACAGTGAGGGGAGCTGCAGTCAGAGTGATTCCTTCTGATGGCCAGTCTGGGGAGGAAAAATATCGCTATTGTCAACACTTTTGCTACCGCTGTTCTAGTTGGTTAGGATGTGGCTAGCAGCAGATTACTTAAGAGTGGTTTACCACTAAAGGCAGGGAAAAAGAAAAGGCTCAAATCTGTTCTAGAGATAACACAATCAGGGCCAAATTGCTGTGTGTTGTCCACCCCCCCAATCCCACCCCCAGCTATCGATTTCAAAGTCATCTTTGAGCCTACCCGTGGGCTGTCTGAGAACCCAGAATCTGTATTTCAACATAGTGATGTTATTAATACATGACATGAAATGGATTGACAGGGAGAAAAATAAGATACAAGTATTATCCCAACTTAACAGATGGGATAATAACATCACTAAACTAAATCAAATTAATGTGGAAAATGTCGGTCTATAATTTATCTCAGACAAGTTGTTCCACCCATCCCCAAAGGCAAAATCCTACATAGGTGTGGTAGCTCATTAGAATGACAAATAATGAGCCCCAAAGCAACATGCAAAGCAGCTACAGGAACAGATGGCTGGCTTCTCTGGGCTTGCAAAGGCTGTAGCACAATCACTCTTATTTCAGGAAAAGGTCTCAACAAAACAATCCCCCCAAATATTCTTCCACTTAACCCAGGAGTTACCATCAATTATTTTAATGACAAAACAAACACAGGTTTTCTTCAAAAACTATTTTGCTAAGAAGAGTCACAAAAAGAAAATGGTTAAACACCCTGGCAGGGAAAGGAAGGCATTTTCCCTTAATACTCATTCTGTTTCCATCTGTGGCGGTGAGATCAGAAAGAAACTTTTAAAAAGCAGATTATCCATATATTCTTATGAGCTCAAATGGATTTTACAGACACAGAGAGAATTAGCATCTTAGGAAATCTAGGACAAAATCCCATTAATATTCATCACTCTTCTGCAGATTATAGATGGTATCTGTGTGGTTCATTAAATTCCCTCTTGAACGAAAGGAAAAACACAAAAATGCCATGGGGACTTAGTTCACAGATGTGGGTCAATTCAACAGGGGACATCAACTTCATAAGACAATAAAGGAATAAGAGGCTGGATGCATAGAGAGATGTCCCATATTACATACAATACACAAACATTTCTCTTTATTCCAGGGAAAAAAAGAATCCTCCCCCACTACAAAAATGCTTTAATCTAGAGGGATGAAAAAGCAAAATGAGAAAAGCACTTAACTTGGCAAACAGCACTAGAAAATTATATTCTGAAAGATGTTCACATTTCCTTTGATAATTACAAATGAAGGAAGGATATTTTGCCCAAACCCTACAAACCTTTAGATTTTTAAAGTTTAGAAGGTATTAATTACTCTGTTGTAAATTTAGGTAGAGGCTGGTCCAGACCAGTACTGTCTAGTAGTACTATAATGCAAGCCATAGATGTAATTAAAACATTTTTCTAGTGGCCACATTAAAAGTTTAATATTTAACTTAACCCAATATATCTCTAAAACTATCATTAAAAATATAATCAAAATAAAAATTATTAGTGAGCTATTTTACATTCTTTTTTTCATACTAATTCTTCAAAATCTGGAATATATTTTTACACTCACAGCACATCCCAAATTCAGCTAGGCAATTTCAAGGGCTTAATCATTCTACGTGGCTTGTTGGGACCATGCTGCATAAGCACTGTGCTGGACTATAGCGTTCATTTCCATAACAATCATAAATATTTGCACTAGTTTTTTTCATTTTGGTTACAGTGAATCTCATTATAGGACCCAAAATGATGTGTATTTCAAGGGTGGAGTGCCATTTTACAAAAAGGTCTACATCTTTGTGTAATTTATTAGAAGCGGTGCCAGAGTTTTAGTTGATACACTTTCAAATGCCAGGGTCTTTGGTCTATTAAAAATGCTGTCCTCTGTTTAGCAGGAGCCTCAGAAGATAAGACTGCATTGTCTTTTCTTGTTCTTTTACTATCCAATCCATTTACATGCAGGAAAACCTGCTACTGCCACAATTCACTGGCTTATATTCACGATGCTGGTCCTTCTTATTCTGCTTAACAATTATTTAATGATGAGTATAGGTCCAGTATAATTTCCTATGACTTAAATAAATGGGTTTTAAAATGTTCTTTTACCCATAATATCATTTTGGCCTACTGATATAAGCCTATTATGTGTTGACATACTAAGAAAATGTGCATATGTAAACAGGCAGTCTGTATAAAGATTTCCTTCTGGTGAAATTCTGCAGCAGAAAACCAAATTATGACATTCATTTCCTTCTGAATAACTGGAATTGATGAGGCTTAAAATAGCTTCAAAGAAGAAGAACTTCTGGAGTGTAGAGAGGTTTCCAAAGTACATCTCCTGGCTGATAATGCTGACAAGCTGAAAATTAGCACACAATAAACACACAATATATGCATTTAACTTTATTTTTCCCAAATAGAATAAAGTTTCATATGCTTTTCATACTTCTGAAAATGGCTTCAGAAAGTTTTTCTACTCTGAATATAGGTTATCTTTAATAGTTAAATAAATATTAACTGATAGATTTAAGTGTCAAACATTTTTAAAAATTAACACTTAAGAATGTAAGATAATAGGAAAAAGGTGAAAGACTTGGAAGAGGGATTTCCAAGATGAAATAAGAATTCCCATAATAAAAATGTTCAACTTACTAGTAATCAAATATATGCAAAATAAAATCACAATGAGATATCATTTTATACTTAGCTTGGCAAAAATTTGAGTCTGATGATCCCAAAAGTTTGTGAGGATCTAGATAACTGGAATTCTAGTATACCAGTGGGAATGTAAGTTCCTATCACTGCTTTGAAAAACAATTGGCCTTATTTATCAAAGTTGATGATGTGCTGTATTATATGACAGCAATCCTATTCAAGGTATATATTTACTCTTGCATTATGTGCACTAAAAATCACATAAAAATGTTCATAACAACATTTCCTTTTTCTGTTTAAAAGAAAGATGCAGTTCAAATCCAGCAACAGAAGAGAAAAACTGCGAAGCAGTCATACAATGAAATGAAACGTAACGATGAAAAGCGGTGAACTAGGGTGCTTGTTTCAAAATGATAACGCCCAAATGAGCAAAAAAGGAAGTGAGAAAAGAGGAATTTCATTTCTTTTATTATTACTTAAGGATACATACATGGAGGTAAAATGGTAAAAGACAGAAAGACTATGATAACACAGAGTTCAGAAGGGCTCCACCTTCAAATTGGGACGGGATAGGGGCAGAGAAGAGCTCATGGTGCTTGAAAGGAAAGACAGTAGCTGCTGGCAGGCATATAGGGGTTTCTTTGTTACTCTTTACATTGTAGTGAGTATATACATATTTTCTATGTGTGTGTAGGCATATATGTTCCACTGCACGTATGAAATAATTTTATTCAGAATGGCTGTGGCAAACATAGGCAAAGATTACACATCATGTTTCAAACGATGTCCATCGCCTGGAGTGCTACTCCCTCACCTCAACTCTGTCATTCACCACTGGGCTATAGCGGCAGCATTTGTTCCTGTTTCTCTCATCCTTGAGGGCGGAGACTCATTCTGAGGCCTCCCCGCCTGCTGATCAAAAGGATGACTAAACTAACCTGACCTGCATTTCTAGAACTGGGAAAACTTTGAAAGTCAGGGTTATAAGAAGGTGGCTTATTTGTCTTCGTGATTTAGCACATTCTGCAAACGTACAGCCTGTTCTCTTTTATCTCCTCCTTCCCCCTCCCTCTGTCTTGGTGTTTAAGGTTTGAAATAGTTGGGTGATGAGATCAGCTTTAGACACTGCCTTCAGAAATGCTTTCTTCTGCTTTCAGGGGTGGCTGCATCCAAGGGGGCCCCTCTATTAAAGGTGGCAGCTACACTGTACTTGTTTTCTACCTCCAATTAGAGGAACAAATCCACCAGCCATGGGCTTCAGTGTACTCAGAAAACCAATCCTCTGTTAAACCAACCAAGGGACCAAGTAATTTAATGCCATCCTTGGTCCCAGTTGCTGTCTGAGATGATCCTGTGGTCAACTCCCATTTCTCTCTCTCTCTCTCTCTCTCTCACACACACACACACACACACACACACACACACACACACGACAGCATGTGCATCTCTCCAAATGGTCAAACGATATGTCTACATATTTATAACTAATCTGCAGATATGGGGCTCATGGATGAGAGTGGAAACCCAGCAGCCTAACTAAATAGGAAAGTTTCAACCATACACTGAACTAACACTAGAAAAGATGTAAGAAAGGGAACAAACACTCCATTTTCTGGAATTTATTCCTCTTTAATGTTGAATATAAAATCAGAGATTTCACCAATGCCTTTAGGGACAAATGCATACAAATTGAAATCTAAAAATAACAATTATGCAGATCAAAGTGGCCCTGACACTTAAGAAAAGCTGCTAAATGAAAAGCATTTCTAGGAAAAACAAATCCCTCTGTAGCAAAATCAAATTTTAAAAAAACAAAACAAACAAAAAAGAGACTTTGGTACCTTTCAATAACAGGAAAAAATAGACTTAGTTATATAAATTCATGTAATACAAAAATATCTACGTGGGAATGTTGAATAAATCTATAAAACAGAAACAAATCTAAAATATATTAAAGTCTGAGAAAAAAAAATACCTTCTTTTTCTGCTCTTTGTTTTTAAGAGAACACCAGAATTTGGAGAAAAAAACAAATTTTTCCCCAACAAAATTTCCTTGTGATCTGCATATACCGCATATACCTAGGATGGCACTGTGTATTTTATCTAATTTTAAAATGGCATACTTGGATTTCTGGCAGCATATTTCCTTTGTCTCAACAAGCCTCCTATAGGAAATAAAAAATTCTGTCTTGAAATGCTCTTTGCCTGCAGTCCCACCCACTTCTTTCCTAGGCTTTTAACACTGTGATTATCTAAATCAAAAGACAGCTAAAGAAGGGAACATGAAAACCATTCCATATTTGAAATTCAGCTGGTAAAACAGTACAAGTAAGGACCCAATATTCTCTGAAGACAGTGTGGTTCCACAGTACAGGGCAGTCCCTCAGTACTCCACAGAGCCTGGGTACTGTGGTACTGCATTAACGGCAGACAGTGTGCTTCTAGCTCACACATAACAAGTACAGCTGAGGCTGGTCTCTCATTTCTTTGCTGACCAAAAAAGAAGAAAAGAAAAAAAAGGTAGGGTGAGGAATAGATGATGTGTAACTGTGACAGTAATTTAGCACTACTATTCATCTAATCTGTTAAGAAGAATTGCACTGGCCTACAATAACCATAATTCAAAAATTTTAAGACAAATCTGAGTAGCTTTCCCTGTCTAGCAAGTATTATATTGACCCTATAATCCCAGAATCTAACTTACAAAGTCTCAATCTTAACAAGTTGGTTTTTGGTGCTCACTGGCAAGAGTAGACAATATAAATTAGATAACTGCAACATTAAAACAATTTTAACTGCTATAGCTTAAAAAGAAATTCTAAGTCTTATCAGAAGTCTCTCATACTCAAGCACAATATCCAGTTTAAAAAAAAAAAATCCTGGAGAGTCTCTGGGATTTATCAAATGGATTTGACCTGGATCTTCTTTAATGCCAACTAAGCAGTAATACCCATGATTTCACAACAGCTTTCCTTGGAGAGAAAACTGGGTCATGTTTATGTCCAGTCCAGCAGAAATCTGTGGCATGCTTTTCTTCTGATTGCAGTCCTGGGCTACAAATCTATCTATGATTTTAGCTTTTGCATTCAACGAGTCCACATTTAGCAAGTTGCAGGGTGAGAGAATATATGTGATAGGGCTTTAATTTTTCTGTTCTTTCAATTTCTTATAAATACCCTGCTCAGAATCTAAACGGAAGATCTAGCATCAGAATGCTGAAAATAGCGGAGTATTTTAGGTAGCCTGCTGGTAATACGTCCTATTCAAGACTCTTCCCATGTTTGGCAACTAAAAACTCATAAAAAATGTAAGCTGGGACAAGGATATAAGAAAGTAGCCTCTGCCCTAATAAAATACACATGTTTAGTGTTTATCAGCATCCACTCCAAAGGGAGTAAAGATTTTGCATGCCAAGTACAATTCAGATTTATCACCAACAGGCCCTTTCTCGTATATGCTGCTCTGGAAACTCACTGAGCTCGTGTATGGAATGTGAACATGTATTTACATTACTCTGAAAAATCTGAGACTGTGCATTGACCAGAAATATGAACTAGCAAAGTTAATCAAGGGAAAGTAAGGCAGAAAAAAATTAAATTGTGCAGCAATATTAGCATCTTTTAATAAGCCTTATCAAGGGTTCACAAAATATATCCAACCAAGATCTCCCTTCCTCAAAAAAATATAATCCCTTCACAAAATAGAATAAGCAGCTGTTAGTCAGGGTAGCTCCATTTAAAAATATATGTGCACTTATGTATAAGTTGTTAGAACTGAAAATGCCTTCAGATATGAGTCAAGTACTTTTCCTAAAATTTACTATCTAATTAGTGCACCTCTTCAAATATACTTTTAAACAGTTTTATGCATTTAGGTGAAAATTTCCTCTTGCAAGAGATAAAGAAGCATCTATTTTCCAAAATAGCAATTATTTTCATCCACGTAATTTGATTCTGATCACACATAGTTGCAAACAGTGATTTTTGGAAACACCTGTGGGTGCTTAGAGGATTTATGGGGGTAAGAGTTTACATTACCAAAAGGAGTCTAGAACGTCCAACTTTTTTGGTAGGTGTTATTACAATGCTCTGAAAGTGACATTTATGATTTTGCAGCGAAAATCTTAATTCCTTTGTCAACCAACATTTCTTTTTTTCTTCTTTCTGATCCGAAGACTCTAATATCTTGGCAGACTAACTTAAGGATACAACCCAGGCAGCTTTAAGAGAAAAAGGTCTGAGCAATTGTGGCATCAACTACAACCTAGGACAGATCCAACATTTTCTCTCTGATGGTGACACTCACTTATCTTTTAGTCTTTAAGGAAGCACACCTGTAACAGGTTATAGTACCTCCAGGTGAGTGAGGCAACTGCAGGCAATTCTGAAAATAAGAAAAAACCCACCACAGTTCTGATTTGGTTTAAAATGATCATGCAATCCCATTATACCCATGTCTTCCAAGAACACCTTTTCCAAATGCAAGCAAGGTTACTGATGATGCATGTGGCTTTTGTCACAGTGATGCATTAGGTAAGCAGGTGTGCGCTGAGTACCAGGGGGTGCTCCAAAATGCATCTCCATCATCTTCCACTTTTGTCTTCTCTACGGTTCTGCCTGTTTATTAATAACAATTAAAAACAGCCAGTTATTACACTGTGTTGACAACAACATTCATCCAGACAGTAATATTTTAAATACCAGGAATGGAGATGTTGGGAATCACAATAAATCACCCCCACATGATTGATATAAGAACAAATCCTGAGTTTCAGGATAAGAGGCCAGATTTAAATCTCACACACCTGACCTACCAAATATAAAAGTGAAAAGCAAGCCATGTTTCAACAACTGCCAAGACTCCTCTCAGAGGTACTGTTCCCTTCACACCTGGGTGAGCAGGGTGTGTGTGGCTCACCCCCCTTGGGGGGCTGTGGAGAGTGGCCCATGGTGAAGAACAGCACTGTATGGCCATGCCTCTTGGTAAACAGCTGCTGCTCCAATCCCCCGGAGGGCTCCATGCTTCAACCACCAGATACCCGGCTCGGAGGGCCTCCGCCCTGCTCCAGCTTTGGTTGGTCAGTGCCCAGGGTCTACCAGTTGTTATCACCCTGGAAAGGCATCCATCTCTGAAAGCAGAAACTTCTTCAGTCCCTGCTGTGAGTCTATTAAAATAACAAATTTGATGGGCCAAACACTGCTGGCTCTAGCCAGTCAGAGAAGAAAGTTGGTTTCGCCAGGGTTTCCATGCCTTTCAACTTCTGTCATTTTAAATATTAATAACTCATTTAAATTCTTTTAAAAGTCTGATGCAGACAAACACATGCTAAAGGCCACCACTGTGGGACCTCCACCTTCCTCTGCCTCCCACCTTGCCTACTTTTGAGAGCTGCCGGAGTCTACAGGGCACCTGTGCCTTTTGAGCCATAAATGTTCTTTTCCTGCCATCCCTCTTCTGTCTCCTCACTGTGTAAGAGCAATTACAGATGCTAATGGTTCCTTTCTAGACTCCCTGGCAGGCCTTCTTGGCCTGTAGAGAGGGTAGAGAAGGAGATGAGAAAAGGGGGCTACCATTTTTTACTGCATTACACCTGTGAATGCTCTCAGGCCTTAGAATATAGACTGTATAATGAATTACTACCAAGGTAAAACTTAAGTAACTAGAAAGGAGGAAAATGATGAACTGCTCTTAAAGATATTCCTATTTCTCTCCAATGAAGATGAATGGAGTATGAATTGTTAATAACTCTAGTGGCCCCAAATAGTTCATGTCACCCTGGCCAGTGTGGCTCAGTTCATTGGAACATCATCCCATTCACCAAAAAGGATGTGGGTTCAATTCTCTGGCAGGGCATATATCCAGGTTGCAGGTTCAATCCCTGTCAGGGCTTGTATGGGAGGCAACGGATTGGTGTTTCTCTCCCTCTCTAAATATCAAACTCTGCACCATGGGCTTCCACTCTGGTCCCATGTGCTCCTGCTCAGGCACCTGAAAATGGAGGGCTGACTGGGTGGGGATGCCCCGAGCCCTCACTCCTTAGGAATGGTCTGCTGATATTAAATAAACGTCACTGGCCTCAAGACCAACTTTAATACTATGACCACAAGTCATGTGAAAATGCTGCTTTTATCACAGGTTTCTTGAGAAATTTCTTAAAGAGTAAATATTTTTGAAGAGTAGAACAGTCAGCCTAAATAGTGCCTAAGAATCCAAATCTTCAGGGAAAATAAGAGCAAAGAAGGCAAGCACACAGTATTTTTTTAAAAATAAATATACCATTTAAAAATATATTTTATTGATTTTTTTATAGAGAGGAAGGGAGAGGGATAGAGAGTTAGAAGCATTGATGTGAGCTAAACATCGATCTGCTGCCTCCTGCACACTCCCTACTGGGTATGTGTGCCCGCAACCAAGATACATGCCCTTCATCAGAATCAAACTTGGGACTCTTGAGTCCGTAGGCCAATATTCTATTCACTGAGCCAAACCGGTTAGGGCCAATATATTTTTTTTAAAGGCCTTTGCATAGACAGTGATATCCATTGGATATATGCATCCATTAGATTATTCCTACCCTAGTTTTTCCCAGCTCTTTGAAGATACATTTGGATTGTTTAATATCCTTGGATGAAACAGGTTATAAAATACTAGTTTTTCTAATAAGTATTTCAATGTTCCACCTTTATAAAAAGAGTCTTAAGAACCTTTTAATATTATATGTGTGGGTTTTGCCTCTGTTTAAAATATGCGCATGGAAACCACCCACAACCATCTGTGGACTGACTTACTGATGCAAAACAAAGGAAGATTTCCCATCAGCTATAAACTACAAGTGCTGGTGTATAATTTATATTATTGATAGTCACTGCCTTCCTCCCACAGGTGTTCCAGAAATGGTGCAAATCCTAGGCAGCCTCAAAAGACTTATTACTTACAGACATCAAGGTCGCCAATAATGCACTTCTATTTCAATCCAGTGTTAAAAATGACACTTTAGAACTCAGTCTCATTGAAATACTCTAAAAACCTAAATTGCTACGTATATAAAAATTTCAAGAAAATATACCAAAAATGTTAATGTGGTAATCTCTAGATGGTGAGATAATAGTTGATTTTTTATTTTCTATCCAATACATTTTTGTACATTCCCAATTTTTCTAAATGACCCTAAGCTACTTTCATAATCAGAATAAAACCAGTGTCACACTGGTAGTGTGGCTCAGTTCGTTGGAACATCATCCCATTCACCAAAAAGGTTGTGGGTTCAATTCTATGGCAGGGCACATTTCCAGGTTGCAGGTTTAATCGCTGGTCAGGAATTGTATGGGACGCAACAGATTGATGTTTCTCTCTTATCAGTGTTTCCCTCTTGCTTCTCTCTCTCTCTCTAAATGTCAATAAAATAAAAAAATTAAAAAAACATTGTCTTTAAAAGGGGGAATGACAATCAAAGTATTACCTTATTTAATAAGGAAATGCTATTTTTTTTATTTTGAAAGTGAACTCATGTGCTTCACAAAGTTGTGATAATATACATCATTTCTACACCTAAATGTTTAAAAACTTGAGCCTTTTGTTCTCTAAAAGACATATTGCTCACTAAAGCAGCTTTAAAAACATTTTGATTAGTTTAAAAATTGAAGGGTTTTTTTCAAGGTTGACTACTTGTTAATGCAGACCATCTCTCTATTAAATTAAATGAATTAAATGTGCAAAAGACCTTAAAAATATGGCTTTGATGCTGCAATTTTAAAAAAAGTATTGTAACCTTTTACTTTAAAATAGAAAGTACTTACTACTTTTTGTTATCTTAAATTCTTCTTGGAAGAAGAATAATTATTTTAATTAATAAAATAAATTTATAAATAAAAAACAAACTAATATACAGAAACAATTGAGAACTCAAAAAAGATACTAGGCTTCTTTTTGTGTTTTTACACTGGGCAGTCTAATTATGCATTTACAAGTGAAAGCTAAATATTTAGGGTATATATGTATTCCTCTAACACTTTCAATTTCAATTGAGAACAATTAAGAACAATTGAAGAAAAATGAATTTTAAAATGCAAAGATTTACCTACCTTTGATGCCAACCGTGATTTCAGGCCTAAGAATGAAAAGACTGTGTTGCTTTCCTTTGATTCAAAGAAACTGTCATAATCCTAGGGGGGAAAATAAAAGGGGGTGGGATGGGGAGGAGAAAATAAACAAAAGCAAACAATTACCTTTGTATTTGGTGCTTTTGGAAATTATTTTTTTATTATAGAGACTGCTTTCTTCCTTTTTTTAAAAAAATGTTTTTATTGATTTTAGAGAGAAAGGAAGAGAGAGAGGAAAAACATCAATTAGCTGCTGACTGGGGATTGAGCCCACAACCTGGACATGTGCCCTGACTAGCATTGAACTGGTGCACACGGAAATGCTCAATTGACCAACTAAGCCACACTGGCCAGGGCTTGACAAATTCTTTGTAATTAAAAAAATTTTTCCCCTTTATTGATTTTTAGAGAGAGAGGAATAGAAAGTGATAGAGGGATAAAAACAGATCAGAGAAAAACATCATTAATCGACTACCTCCTGCACTCCATCTGCTGGGGATCAAGTCTACAACCCCAGCATGTGCCCTGACTGGGAATCCGGAATCAGACCAGTGTCCACATGAGCTCAGCCAGGCACACAAATTCTTCATTTTAAAACATGTACCATTGTTCCATCCAGGTCAGGGAAAAGCTATATAAATCTACTAATTTGCCCTGCTTTAGCCTAAAAATTTATTTGAGTATAATGATAAATGTAACAAGTTTTTAATCCAAAGCCTGTGACAGGATTAAAACATAAAAAAATGACATAAAACATAAAACAAAAATGAAACTGGAACATACTCCCTTCCCTTTGTGGGCCAAACTAGCATTTATTTGTGTGAAGCCACTGTGATCTAAGACTTTATTCTAGCACTTCACTATGGAAAGCTGCCTCCCAATTCTACTCTTGATAGGCTGTTATCTAGGGCTTTTAAAAAACATATCACTGGGTGAACAGAAACCTGTAAAAGTCTCTATGTGTCAATGTGAGTGCTTCTATTCTGCCTTTGAAGTTGTCCACATTCTTAAAGAATGTGTCTTCAGAGAGAATAAAAAGATCAAGTAAAAACTAGAGAAAACTAGATTCTCTATGACATTTACCTTTGCCTCAGAAGCAGAATCATTTTTCTCTTCCTACTTTCACAAAAGAAACCATTAAGGAGTTCTGGTCAATAAATTCTTCAATTGTTTCTTTTCAAAAATTTGCATATGTAATACTACACAGTTTCTAAGTTGATATAAAGCAGTCTTAAAATTTGGTAGAAGTCCCTTTTGATAACTTTATCCTGAGAGTAAATATTGTAAGCAGACAAGGATCAGAATCATTTTTAGGCATTTTCTTTGTGGGAGGCACCTTAGGATCAGTCCATCATTTAATCTCTACCATTGCCCACCAGGTAGGAGACTGGCTCAGAGAAGGGGAAAAAAATGTTGCTCAAGTTTGACAGCTAATACATGAGAGAGCTGAGATTTGGGCCCAATTCCATTGATGTTGTAACTCATGTTTTTTGTACTCTATAAAGCTTCTTACCCAAGAAGGAACCAAGTATGGGACACTCTGTATATGAGTCACTGAACCCTAATGATCCACTGCTAAGCTGAACCAGTGGCATCACAGATACTTTTGAAAACCTATCTAGGAATCTAAAAGAGAGTCGATGCCTTGTGAAGATCTGCTTCTTGCAAAGCATACCTCAGTTGATGAAAAATCTGAATTATTTGATTCCATGTAGAGACTCTCTTGTACAAATGTTTCAGCAGAGTGAGGGTGGAATTGAGTTTCAAAATGTTAAGTTTGAGAAATTATACAAGATACCCAAGTGAAGATTATTAACGAAACAGTGACTCTACAGTATTACAGATTTTGTAGAATTTTATGAAAAATTTTACAATTTTTATAAGAAAACTATGTCACAAATAATGCAGGTCTACATTTGATTTGGAATTTAGGCAAAATACCATGAACTGAAAATGTTACAAATATTCTTTATAACGAAGATATTTCTAAACAATTGAGTGACACTTCACTGGGTTCAAGAAATAATCCTGTTAGATATATACAGTGTGTTCCCAAAAAATATATACATACTTCTACAGGAATGAATAACTTTTTTTTGTCAATGCTTGTTTTCAAACTGATGACCGTCTGGTCCAGGCACTGCTGATATTTCGAAGCAAAGGAATAACAAACATCAAGAATCATTTCATTCAGTATTTGTGTGTCCTCAATCTGTCAACTGTTTCTGGTTTTGTACCATAAACTTTATCTATTATGTATCCCCATAAAAATGTCTAGTGGATAAGTTTTCTTTGTTCAAAGTTTAGCCTGGCTTCACCCATTATTTCAAATCAGTAAAATGTGAAAAGGAGTGAAAATTAAGTGAGTTATCAGCTGTTGAAGTGAGTATACTTTTCTGGGGAAACACATTCGAATAATTTATAAAAGCAGTGTTCATGTTTGAACTGCATTTTCAAACTTCCAGTAGCATTTTACGATGTATTTCTTTGTTCAAAGCCTAGTCTAGCTGAAAATAAAGAAATACCAGTTGAGCTATCAGTTGTTAAAGTGTGTTTACATATTTTTGGGACACTCTTTGGCCCTTGAGTGTGGCTCTTCCACAAAATATCACGGCCTGGGTGAGTCTATTTTGAAGAAGTGAGTTAGAAGAAATTTATGTTTATAAAATATGGCTCTCAAAAGAAATTTCAATCATTGTACTGTTGATATTTGGCTCTGTTTGTCAACAAGTGCCCTAGCTGATCATTTGTTGCCTATATTTAATGTGGTTACTAGAGGGAGACAGCTAAACTACAGCCATACTTATCTTATCCTTTTAGATATCCACCATACGAAAAATGGTGTATTTTTCTTCCCCCTACCATATTCGGCTACTATTCAGTCTAAATCAGCAGTTCTCAACCTGTGGGTCGCGACCCCTTTGGGGGACGAACGACCCTTTCACAGGGGTCTTCTAAGACCAGCGGAAAACACCTATTTCCCATGGTCTTAGGAACCAACACACCGCTCCTCGGTGTAGCAAAGTGTAGCAATGTAGTTTACTGTTGTCATATGAAGACTGTTGCCCATGCTACACCATGAATCAAGACAAAATTTCATTTATTTGTAATTAGAAATAAATATTTCACAATATATAATTACATATTGTTTTTGAGATTAATCACTATGCTCTAATTATGTTCAATTTGTAACAATGAAAATACATCCTGCATATCAGATATTTACATTACAGTTCATAACAGAAGCAAGATTACAGTTATGAAGTAGCAACGAAAATAATTTTATGGTTGGGGGTCACCACCACGTGAGCAAATGTATTAAGGGTTGTGGCATTAGAAAGGTTGAGAACCACTGGTCTAAATTCTTTCCCTAGAGAATATAATTTAATCAGAGCCCTAATTAAAGTCACATCTTTAGCTCTGATTTCTCCTGTCAGTTCTGGTTCTATATAATCACTAATTCTTCACAGACTCTTACACATAAGGGATTTACATCACAATTCATAATCTTCCTGCCACACCACAAGATGGGTCTCTAAGGAAAGGCCACCACTGTCTAAAGGGCTGTACCACATCAGAAATCAAGGTACCACAGGACTCCTCCCTTTCCTCAGCTAACAACTATCTTACATATTCCTTCAACCTCTCCATTTTGACATCTATCTCATCACCCTAATCTAAGCTAGATTTCTGCAATAGCACCTTAATTTATCAACCCTTCTCCAACATAATCTTTTCTACCCCTTCATTCTCAGGTGAAGACAAACTGCTCTTTTAAAAATGAGACGATGATCATATTGCCCTCTTCTTAAATTCTTTCCTTTAAAGCTTCTCATTGCTCTTACAATACGGATTAAAATTCTTAACATGGCTTAAAAGGCGCTATGTGGCCCAGCTCTTAGTCAAGACTGAGGAGAAGAGAGGTCTTGTATATTTCCATGTACCAACAACTATCTAGTTCACAGATTTTGTAGGGTATATATGACCAGTGAACTGTATATGTAGTGTCCTGTGATCTCCTGAGTTATATGATATTGATCAACTCATTTAACCTCCTCACACTACTAGTACTTCCTTCCTGCATCAGATACTAGCAAAGTCCCTTGAAGCCTTATAATTCTATGAAATGATGGAGCATTCAGCAGAGTTGCTTTTAAATGGGCTGTTAGTTGTATCTAGGTGTAAAGTCACCCAAATATTCTGGTTACTAAAGGTATCTATTTGAAAATTTTATCTCTTTTTGACTTAACAGGAAAAGGAAGAGACAATAGTGGGAGAGAAAACATTAGAATTAATAAATCAGTCATCAAAATGCTATCCCCCTTTTGAATTTTGAAAGGCCTTTTTACCTTTCTACTTGATTAATAATCTCCGATGGTCGGTGTGAAATGCAGGAATGAAAAAACTAATAAGGTAAGAAATAAAAAATGAAAATGTCTGACTCAATCTCTATAAATGTAGCATGAATTTTACTTTAAAAGACTGAAATGCTAACATGAAAATATGCAAAGATCAAAAGGCAAGTTACCATGAAAATGTGTGTAATTCAGGTTTCATTGTTTATGTTAAAAATCTTAATTTAAAAATAGTTACAGTTCTTCAAATCATAAAACTGGAAATAAGGTCAACTCTCACAAACACGCTTCATACATACAACAGGAGATGTAAAATCTATACATGTAGAGAAAATACGTAACTTTATAAAGAATCTATTTAACATTCAATCAAAACTATTCTCTACAAACTATAAATTTTAGTTACCAGCAAAAGTATTTAGAAATTCCAGATATTCAGAAATCTCAGAAGGGCAACATTTCTCACTTAGATTTTTAAAAAAATCCTCTGACTGTATCTGTGTCATAAATATTATAAGCATTATTTTTATTTTAAGAACCTTTAACTCACTATTACATAACTATAGCTAGGGGGCGGGCTTCTTACCCAAATACTGAATTGGATCCTCTTAAGAGTTTAGAAATTGTCATGTAAGGTAATTAACTTCTTCCAAGTGACAAATGTAAAATTTGGTAATTAACTTTAAAAGCAGAATAATTTAATAAAATAATTTTTAAAAGTCAGTGTTAGAAAAGTGCCTAACACACCAGGTTACCAATAATACTTGTCAAGTAGATGAATTAGCTGTCTGCTAATTAATGGCTGATGTGCCATGTTTTAGATAATCTCATGCTGGTAACATAATTTGAATAAATACTATTTCTACTCTATTAATTACAGGCTTTAAAGTATTATGTATACAATTTACTTTCTGACATTCAAAAGCTTTTGAGTGGTCTGATGAATCTCAAAGTGTAAAAGGTTAAATTACTTTCCCTTGTCATGTTTAAGCAAAGAGTATGTGATTGATAATTTAAAATCTAGGATTTTTGAATAGTTAATACTTCCTTCCAGATATAACAAACAGCACAATATGAAATAATTTCAGAGCATTAGAAAATTTTAAATCATATCTTACTGATTATTAATATAAGTTATTATGGCCTTAGGCATTCCCCAATAAAAGAGGAAGATCTGCTTTCTTATCAAATTCACTTATCAAGGTTTATATTTTTTAAAATATATTACGGTTTGTACTGCAAACATTAAAATCACCATTTGTAAAAACTCACTCTCAAGTTGCTAAATAGGCTTGTTGAATTCCTTATAATCAGACACTAAGAAGTGTTTGTAAATACACATCTGCAAATGACACATTTCAGGACAATCAACCTGTTAATGATCAGTTAACAGAATCTTTGGCACACAGAGCATAGTCAGGATAAAACTGCCTAGTTTCAGAAGCTGGTACATTTTTATTACATTAAAGAAAAAGGGTGAGAAATCCCCTTTGTGTGCAGTGTCAATTGCTTATGAAAAAAAATATTTCTGGACTATATAAACATCAGCCTAACTGAGCACAATTATTAATGGAATATTTATCTGAATGTTGCAATTTTAAGAAGAATGAAACAAGCTACATAGCTGTTAAAAAGAAAAAAAAACTTCAATCACCTATACTTCTGTTTGTGTTCGAGTGAAAACGAACGTTAGAGACATTTATAAGTACATGATAAAATCTAAACAGGTAGAGTTCACAATGGTCTCATTCTTCCAAAGAGCTTCCTTAAGGACATAAGCCGCACTACGATTGGACTATTGTGGACTAGACAAGCATTTGAGACAAAGACCTTAAAGTTCTTTGCCCTTTTAGTGTTCCCTAAGAGAGCTGTGGGGAAAACCCCGAACAGCCACTCTGAAAAGTGGTGCCACTTCCCACACTAAGTCAATGACAATTAATTGACCCACATTATTTCTACATGCTGAGGCCATCTCCAAGGCAGAGGTTGCGGGGAACAAAACAACACGTGGCCTACAAGGAAATGGTGCAGCAATCAATTCTAAATGAGCCCAAGCAAATTTAGTTTCTCCAAAAGATGAAAATCTTTTATAAATACTCATTTTAAGATGATAAGAGTTACTGCTGCTGTTTAAATTGGGCCAAGCTCCTACTCCTTTAAGTTTCAAGCTTGAGGGTATCCTCTGAGCAGAATTCTTGACTTAGTGGTTGAAGAAAGTACCACATTCTACTTTATGAAATCTTGGTAGAGAAGGAAAAAATAGTTAGCAGTTCCAATCCTGGTAGGATATATAAGATGCAGTTGTCTAAAACAGCTTCATTCAGCAATTTTTATGCCAAATACTAAAAATATGAGAAGGCCCAAAACTGAGGATTTTAAATTCCTAATTCATGTTAAACGTTTCCAACCATTCTAGTACAAGATGGCAAGGCAAGAAAAAACATGTACCCAAGCATCAATTGAAACTGGATGGAAAATATTTTTGTGCTAAACATAGGAAAAGGAACCAGCAATAAAACTTTAGTAACTACCCCGAGGAATAAGTGAAAAGGCTAAAATTAGTTAAGAGACTCTCTTGGATATTGACATTTGTCATTTCCTTTTATGCCACAGGGGTTAATAAAACAGGATTATATATTGCCCTCTGACTGCCCACAGAATTAAATAGTTCTGTAGAGAATAGTATTTCTATGTTCAAAACAATATAAATGTAATATATGTTTACATATTATAATAGTTACTATAGTTACAGAAGAGAATTTGTTATACATTTTAGCAATGCTAAAGTGTGTATGTATTTAAATCAAAACAGAGAAATAAGAGAAGTTATAAGAATGCAAATCTCCATCTTTCAAAAAAAAATGAAACACTGTCTACAGTTAAAGTCAAAGAATATATATATATTAGTATATGAAATAAAGTGGTAATAACTTAAGAACCTTATAAAGGAGGCTACATCTTGGGAATCTGGGGGAGGGCACGTATAAAGAAGGACAGAGGAAAACTGACTCCTCGCTTTGACCCTTCTGTCAACAGGCTTTATTGTCTTAACATTGATATTAACATGGCCTTAATGGTTTTGTTTTCTTTTCATTAATTTTATTTACATAGGCTCAGAAAGAGAAAAAATATTTGACAAAAATAAAACTGCCAGTTTGTCTGGCCAGTGTTGAGCTTCGACCCATGAACCAAGAGATCACAGTTCAATTCTTGGTCAGGGCACATGCTGGAGTTTGGGACTTGATCCCCACTAGGGGGCATGTAGGAGGCAGCCAATCAATGATTTTTTTTTTTTTATCTCTCTTTCCCTCTCCCTTCCTCTCTCTGAAATCAATAAGAGAGGGAGAGGGAAGGGGAGAGGGAGAGAGAAGGGGAGAGGGAGAGGGAAAGAAGGGAGAAAAAAGAAAAGAAAAGAAAGAAAGAAAAAAAGAAAAGGAAGAAAGGGAAAGGAAGAGAACAGCCAGTTTGGATATAAGTTAAAATAGAATGCTAAACATGCAATTGGGGTGGCCTGAAACTGTCTGGTTGAAGGATTTTAATATTCACAGCACTAGCAGTTTTTATGAAAGGTATGTCCAGGGACTGACTCATCACTGTAGAATATTGAAACAAACATCTCAATAAGGTGAAAATGGGAAGTTAAACAGAAGAATAAAAACTGGGGTTATATAGAAGAGATAAAACTGCAGAGAATTATCTAATTAAAATGTTATGTGCTCTGGGGCATATGCCTGATCAGCAATCAGTGGTAAAGAAGACTTTTATATCACCCCTCCCCCAACACCTCCCCTTCCTAGTAGCTGGGAGAATGCTGGATACGACTATTTACAGTAAAATACCTAAAGGAGAAGATTCTCTTTGATAAGTGATTTTTTAGACAGGAGGCCTTGGAATACAGATTTTCAAATTCAGATAAAAAGTTTCCTAAGGAAATTCTACCTGTGGGATATGTGAGTTTCTAATAGAGATGATTTCTGAAATAGATTTCACGGCAAAATTTAGAAGTTTTAATAAGCTTGTTTTTGAGACATTTGGCTTTGACTTTTATTAATAAAATGAGAATATAAATGCTCAGAACCTTGACAAGGTAAGACCCAACAAAATGGGATAGCTCCCTGCTAAACTGAAAACATCTGTGGAACTATTCACTCATTCACAGAACAAATTTTTTAAATGTGATCTATGTTCCTAGTGTTCTGATAGGTACCAGATACTAAGATGAACATGCCACGGAGCCTACAGAGAGTGAGCATAAGGAACACAGGAACCAACTAAAGGCAAAGACATGAAAAAAAAAATCTATGAGATAAATGTCATAATAGCAATAATGAGGCTCTGATTTGCTGGGAATGGGGAGAGACGTAATAAGCCGAGTCCTAGTTAATTAGAGAAAGAACAATGACTTCTTTAAGGACTCAATTATGTAATCCTTAGATATAAGGATTTACTGAGCACTTACCCCAGTGAATGAATACTAGCTTATCCTATATAATAAAAAGCTAATATGCAAATTTTCCCCTCGGGAGTTTGCTCGCTATGACGTACACTGACACCAGGGGGTGGTGCAGAATGAAGAGAGGCTCCAGCCGGCAGCTGGGGGAAGGAAAGCCCCAATTGGCCCTGATAGCCAGCCAGGCCTAGAGACCCTACCTATGCACAAATTTTGTGCACTGGGCCAGTAGTATTATAATAATTCACCAAAAAAAAAATTAGGTTCTCATATATATATATAAGAAAGAGATCTTAAAAACTTGCATAGAAGAAAGTGACAAAAACATACAATAGTTAAAGGAAAATGGCATTAAAACTTCTCAATTACAGAACTGGGAACAATGTTATTGAAGCAAAACCATCAAAATTCTTTCTAACCCTGAATTCTATACCCAGCCAAACTACTACTGAACTACAAGCCCAGAATAATGGCATTTTCATATCTGGAAAGTCTGAGAAACAGAAAATCACTAGATCTTTGTTTTAAGACTTCTAGCACTATTTGACTAATAGCTTTATTTTGAAACTGTTACCTTATTTTGGTCTGCAGGCATAAGAGTACATTTTCTAGACTCAGAAATTATTAATGGGATGTACCCTTGGTTACCACATTCTTCCCCTAGTAAAATATGAGATCATGATATAAAAAAATCCCACAAAATAATAACCTTTATTCTTATTAAGTATTTTAGGAACAGTCAGAAATATCCTATGAAGGTATATAATATCATTCCTTGCCTAAAGATGAGGAAATTTAGGCTTAAAGAGGTGACTTTCCAAAGGTGTCACAGCCAACATAGTGTAGTAGTAGAACTCAAATCTATCTCTAGGGCTATGTTCGGTAGTGTCCTCTTGACATGTATGTAAGAACTCTGTGCACAATATTTGTGGCTTACTGTTTTAATATCTCATTCTTCCTTATGCACACAGAAAACTGTTTCCTTTCAAACCATCAAAAGCACTCTGTTATCCCTGTCTCCATCCTAATGACAACCTGGCTATTCATTTCACCTCAAGCACCTGAGCACTGTAGCTTAGCCCCTTGCTCTTCTCCAGGCAATCCTAAAGCACTGGAATATAGGTTCCAAAATAAACACTGACTTATATACTTAGAGCTCTGGTAAAAGGCAAATTCTAATTACTCATGAGAAAGAAACTTGTTGAGCCCAGCCTTTGTGTCTTCGTGGTTGAGAAATGACCCATGCACCAAGAGATCGACAGCTGGATTCCCTGGTCAGGGCACATGCCTGGGTTTGATGTTTCTATCTCTTTCTCCCTCTCTCTTCCTCTCTCTCTAAAGTCAATAAAAAAAGAAACTTCTTGATTTTTTTTCCTAACCTAAGAGTAAGAAGGAAAACATAATTAGACAAAAGGGACTTCATATGCTACATACAGCAGGAAGGCACCTAATGTATTTTACATGCTCATAATGATCCATCTGGCTTTTTTTTTTTTTAACACTGTAAAGGGAAAAAGGCTCAAGAATAATTACTCCTAGTCTGCCCCTCAAAATCTATTAATAAAAAATATGCTTTAAAATTCAGAACACAATAAAATCATGCACACAGTTTCCCTTCCATCCCCTTTTCTAAAGCACACAGAGACAAGAAAATTCCCAGACACACATGCACTCAGACTCACACACACTGTCTGTGACCTTGGACTATAGCCTGTCCTCAACTTTACCCTCCATTAGACTTGTGGACCTGAATAGGTGCACCATATAAAGAGGTTACAGTCCTAACTGGAAAAAACCACTGTACTCTAGGTGACTCTGTGATTTGAGTATTGCAAAGAAATAGTGTAATGACAATCTAGCTACTTACTCCACAGTATCGATCACCATTAAATATCTGAGGCGGCAGAGGGTTGCCCTGAGCGGGCTTCTTTTCTGGGGGTACGTTTTTGTACATCCACTGCCTCTGTTCTTCTGACATTGTGATATCCACCTCCTCAAACTCTATCTTGTTGGCTTCCAGAAATCTAACCACATCTTGCTGCTTCTTCTTTATCTAAAAAGAGAAGACAATAAGGAGAAATGCTCATCTGAAACAATATGTATATATTTCCAAATTGAACTAGATTTCACTTCCCATTGTCAGAGGTCACTAATACAAAAAAAAAAGTGATTTTAGGCACCATGCATGCACTGTCCACTCTGTGGATATCCAGCAGAGGTCTAAGCAAGTCCTGACACAGTGATTTCTTCATCTAGACTCCCCAGAAATCTGGGGCACAACTCAGATTGCCTGGAAAAGACTAGGTATGAGGTGAAATTCACATAGTTCTTAAGGGGCCAACACCACTCCCCCTTTCCACCTACAGGAGATGACATTTATAGTCTTGAGCGCTCTCTCTGCTCACAACCATTTGAAAACCATACATATATATAGCCCATCTGAGATGTCGACATTGATTCCCGGGAGCAGCAACATTTTCATTCCCCTGAGAAGCCTCTTTCAGATATTCCTCAGCTGCAGCTATGGGCATCAAAGCATCCTTTCATCAGTTCACGAGAGAAAAGTGTTCTCCTCTCTGAAGTAAGAAGAGTAAACAGCAGGCACCATTTTATTATGAACTCTATTTCTTAACCCTTTTCATTCTTCTGATCTTCATGTTTCCTTCCTCAGTTACTAGGGGTCAGGTGTGTTCTTGAAGAGCTGCAAACACATTTGTAGTCCTCAAAATGTTACCAATTTTTTAATTTAAGGGTCTATATTAACTATCTTAGGTTAATATATGAGTACCTAAACACTCATACATTCTCAATACTAGGATACATCAAAGACCAAAGACACTCATACAGCTGCTTTCCATTCATACCTCCCCTGCCCTGCAAATATAGATTACACACACACACACACACACACACAGAGAGAGAGAGAGAGGGGGGGGGGGGCGGGGATCACGCGAAAGCGAGAGCGCGCATTTATTGCTGGATTATAATATTATAATTCTCTACAGCTTAATTGGTCTTTTCTTTCCAAGGGTCACACTAGGTAAAATAGCTGGATGTTGCCCAGCTGATGTGGCTCTGTGTTTGAGCATCGACCCATAAACCAGGAGATCAGGATTCGACTTCCAGTCAGAGCTTTTGCCTGGGTTTTGGGCACGATACCTTTAGGGGGCATGCAAGAGGTAGTCAACTGATGATTCTCTCTCATCACTGATGTTTCGATCTCTCTCTCCCTCTCCCTTCCTCTCTCTGATATCAGTAAAACCAAACAAAATAGCTGCAACTTGTTTCTTTCACTGAAGACTATTTCATGAATATGATCCCATCATTAAAAGTTTCCAAGAGTATGGCATGACTCAGTGGTTGAGCATCTACCCATGAACCAGGAGGTCACACATCGATTCCCAGTCAGGGCATATGCCTGGGTTTCAGACTCAATCCCCAGTGTGAGGCATGCAGGAGACAGCCAATCAATGATTCTTTCTCATCACTGATGTTTCTATCCCTCCTTCTCCTTTCCTCTCTAAAATCAATTTTAAAAAAGAGTTTTCAAGAGTATGAATTTGTTTTAAAATACATTTTATTGATTTTTTTACAGAGAGGAAGGGAGAGGGATAGAAAGTCAGAAACATTGATGAGAGAGAGAGAGAGAGAGACATCGAGCAGCTGCCTTCTGCATGCCCCACACTGGAGATGTGCCCGCAACCAAAGTATATGCCCCCGACCGGAATTGAACCTGGGATCTTTCAGTCTGCAGGCCAACGCTCTATTCACTGAGCCAAACTGGTTCCGGCAAGAGTATGAATTTTAATGTCTCTCTGGCAATTCCATCATGTAGATGTACAGTTATCTGTTGTTGGATATTTAGCATACTTGTAACTAAATATCATAGTGAACATCTTTATTTACAAATCTCTTACTGTTTCTCACAATACCACTTTACTTTAGGACAAAGTAAATTTCTTTGCAACAAGACTACATTAGTCAAGAAGTGCAACCTTCCAGTTATAAAATAAATAAGCATGGTAACTATAGTTAAAAATACTGTATTGTATTTGTAATTTGCTAAAAGAGTAGATATTCAGTTTTCCTCATAAGAAAATAAATGTAACAGATGTGGTGATGGAGACCGAGACTCATACAGGGAGAAACTGGACTGTCTGGCAGCAGGCAAAAATTGAGGCCAGCTTTCTCTCAGAGGTGCTTGCAGCGGTTACTGCGGGGCACTGAGACCCGGAGGCCTCTTAGGGCAGGGCTGATGGGAAGCTGTTTGCTCCACCTCAAGACCCCACCTCACAAAGTCATTGCTGTTTGCTCTGCCATGAGACTCCATCCCATCCAAGCTGAGTGCAGAGGCTTTTGCAAATGAATGGCCTAGTCCTTTAAATTCTAAACTTACCTAACAAACTGCAGCTGAGTCAGTGAGAACCAGAACATCCAAAAGAAGGCCCAAGGCTCCCCAGCAGCTTGCATTGCTTCACAGCTAGGCCTCATCTAGGCACTCCAAAACTCAAAGAAGAGGAATCTGCTCAATAGCTCCTGCTGGGTGGCCTTAGGCAGAGGCTAAATTAGCACCTCCTTGGACATCCAAGAGCCAGTGTACCCAGGGGTCAGAGTAGGACCATCCAGATTACAACTCTTCAGATCCATAAGGGACACACTCATGGGGCAGACTCAGTGAGCACCAAAGCCCCACTGAAGCCAATATTATCTCATAAGGGTGTCTCCAGCACAGAAGTTCTCCCAGCGTAGACACAGCTGATCCTCACAGCCAATTGGCCTGGAGATCAATTCCTCACAGTGATACCAACAACAATCAAGGCTTAACTACAACAAGACTGTGCACACAGCCCACAAAGGGGTGCATCAAGAGTATCCACCTCAGGTAACTGGGGAGGCTGAGCCACTAGGCCCTATAGGACACCTAGCACACAAAGCCACTCTATCAACGTTTTTAAAAACTCTTGTAGGTTACCAAAGAAATGAATAAAAGTGGTTGCTTATGGGGTAATGGGGACAAAGTTGGACCAAGACTTTTCACTACCTGTATAAACTTAAAACTTTTTTGAGAATGTGAATATGTCAAGGGTCAGAAGATTAAGCAGAAGAAACCGATTTTGAGAGAGAACTTCATGTGTGCCTCATGGAGGGGAGCAATGGTACAAGCCAGAGAGATGCGGTGATTTACGTAAGTCAGAATTCCCAACAGGGCATGAAGCGGGACTCACAGCATTTTGTTATTCATCGGCTTCCATGTTTCTTTACATGGAAAAGAAAGGCCAGATGATTAAAATAAAATTTTAGAAAAGGATTAAGGCAATAAAATTAATACTGCAGCAGATCACTCAAATAAACAAAAAGAAGACATTCCACCCAGAGAAGGAGGTTTTCCAGTGGATGTTTGTGACATTAACATCAGGAAGGAAGATGAGTCACGCAGCCAGGCACTGTTTTTAAGATTTGCCTTAAGGTGACTGTGGCCTGAAACTGGGGGAGCCCAGGCTTGAGTGGCAGAGGACCGCCCGCCTCAGGAGGCAGGAACTTGAAAGAAGCCAGGCCCTGGGTAATGGAAAGGCTTCCCATGAGGCAACAGGAAGTCATCAAGGGCACTTCCTGTGCTGGGCACAAATCCAGAATTCAAATAACAGTAACTTATATAGTCATTTCCTTAACACAAAGAGCTCTCTTCTCATATGTGACCGTTCTGAAACTAAGTGTACCTTACAGTCAGTATCAAAATAAATTTGAGAAGCAAGTGGAAGAGAAGAATTGTTGGATAATAGTCACTGCCTTCACCCATGTCAATTTAGCCATGAGTAGAAAGAAGGTAGTTATCACTCCTGGTTGGTTTGTTTCTATTAAACACACTTAGAAGCCATGACACATAGTGCTATTTACCCAGTGTGACGTACAAGTACACTCCTCTGCACTTGGGGTGGTCACATGACACAGTTCTGGCCAATCTGATGTAAGGCAGATGTTCCTGGGGATGGCTCCACTTATGAATGGAAAGATAAAAGTCCATTCTGCCCTTACCCTTTTCCTGGGAGGTGACAAAACAAACACCGTATGCTAAGGATGGTGAAGGAGAAGGACAGAAGTCTGTGTCCTTGATGACATTTTGCAGGTCACACCAGTCTTCTGCAGCCTACTCTAAACCCCTGTGCACTAGACAAACCCCTAATCAGATAAGCCACTCTATATCAAGTTTTCTACAGTTTGAATCTAAATGCAATGCTACTTAAATTCTTAATTGCTACTTACAATGTCTTTGTTGGACTGAAAATAAAAGCTCTTACTGCACAGCAGAGCCTAGAAATAAAAGCTGTAAAATATTAATTTAACATAAGTGAACTGAGTATCTGTCACTGGAAAAAACAGATGAATTTTCCTTTTCTTTGAAAAACAACACAAAGTTGTTGAATCTACAACAGGGAGATATCTACAAAATCACGGAAGGTGCCTTCCATCTTACCATTCAGACATGTGCCCTTACACATCATCCAAAGCTATTAAAGGGAATAGACACTGCTACATCCTCAGGCTAGTTCACAGGTAGGCAAGCTATAGCCCATAGGCCAAATCTAGTCCTTATATTTTTTAAATTATTGAAAAAAAGTTAAAGCATTATTTCATAACAAAATGAGATTTCATGTATTATATGAAATACAAATGTCAGTGTCCACAAATAAAGTTGCATTGGTAGACAGCCACACCCATTCATTTACATAATGAATAATGTCTTAGCATAGTGTCTAAGGCTGCTTTTGCTGTACAATGGCAAAAGTTGAGTCTAGTTGCAACAGAGGCAGAATCATTTCCAAAGCCTAAAGTATTTACCAGCTGCCCTTTACAAAAAAAGTTTGCCAACCTTGGGCTAGATCCCAGATCTTCATTTCCAGCTCAAAGTTCACGTTCTCAGTGAGTAAGTACTTCCCTAATCACCTGACTTTGCATTTTTTACCAGCCACCCTACAACTTCCCTCTAGCCTTCAATGCTTCATTCTTCACCTTAGCACTTAGCATCTGACATACTGTGTGTTTTAGGTTAGTATTTGCTTGTCTACCTCCCCCTACTAGAGCATAAATTACAAAGGGCTAGGGATTTTTCTGCTGGTTTGTTCACTGCTAGATCCCAAGACTAGAATGGGTGACTGACATATAGCAGACACTCAATAAACATTTGTTAATGAATAGACAGAATTCTCACAAGCAGAAGGATGAATGTAACAGAAGTGCTGACTTTCTTATGATTTTAAATAGATACTTTCAGTATCACTTCCTTGGAAAGCCCTCTCAATTTTGTCAAATTTATTAAAATTTTATCGGTTTACTCATTTTTATGATCATCTCTCTCTCCATACAATGTCAGTTCTGTAAGCAAGGGACTGACAGGAAGGAGGCCCTCAGTAAATATTAACTGAATGGATGATTAAAGAATTATCACTCCAGTACTGAACATCAAAGATTTCCAGGTGATGTTCAAGAGATCATACTCATTGCTAATTTGAATTAGGAACAAATGTAACTGAAGTTTAGTCAAACAGAAATGTACATCAAATGCTAATATTTCTCAACTGCTGCTAAAACTTTCTGAGTTTAAAATCAGTGTGTCTAGCATGTTACATCTAACTGGAAATGCCAGTAGCCTAAATAATCAGAAGAATCTCTAGGCTCTGAATGCAAAAAAAGACTTCAAACATTGACACTGATATTGAATAAGATTATAGGTGATTGTATGTTTAAATAAAAATGCAATTGTCAGTTAATTTTAAGAATGCCAAGTGCATACTATATATAGTATTTTGTTTTGTCCAAATGTATTTTTACTAGTATTAAATTGTTGGTATATTTGCACATTGATGGCAATTAAGAATTAAGTAAATATTTCCCTAACTCTGCTTTCGACTGCTACCACAGAATTCTATCACCGGTAACCACTTCCCCCAATTATCTCTGGGAACTCTGAAGCAAGCGCCTTTGATGTGATTTGAAGTGGCCTTCTTAGCCACTGCATCAAGTGCTACGGTCTGGTCTGAATGTATCTCCCCCAAATTCATTTGTTGAAACCTAATCCCCAAAGTGATGGTATTAGAAGGTGGGGTGAAAAGGCAGTGCTTAAATTATGAGGGTGGAGCCATCATGAATGGGATTAGTGTCCCTATAAAAGAGACCCAAGATCTCCCTTGCTCCCTCCACCATGGCAAGAAGTCAGCTGCCTACAACCCGGAAGAGGGCCTTCGCCAGAATCCAACCATGCTGGTACCATGATTTTGGACTTCTGGCCTCCAGAACTGTGAGAAGGGAATTTCTGTTGTTTATAAACCACCCAGTTTACTAGAGCTGCCTGACTGGACCAAGACCATAAATCTTCACCCTTTCAATTTCAAACCCCTGCAAGACCCACATCTGCTGGAGATCCCAATGCCTGCACCATGCCCTGGTGACCCACCCGCACAGGCGCCTGGGTGATGAGCTCCCTGGGTTGCTGTTGCAGAATCTGCTGATGTGGCAGGAACATTAAAGCACCCACGGAAATCTGTGAAGATGCTTGAATCTGGCAATCTCCTGGCTCCACGAGTCCCTAGGGATTAGATCAGCAGGCGGGCTAAATAAATTACATTGCGCTTGACTTAGACTTACCCCCTACTCTGTGACACTGACTTCTAAGTAAATTTGCACTCCTCCATTCTCTTCGTGTAGGATTAGTTCTTTCCAGAAGGCTGCCAGTTAACATGTAATTAAGCAGCCCCTGACAGATTCCTTCCGTAGGCTTCCCAATTATGTCTAGTCATGTTTGAATTCCGGGGTATACATAGATGCTGCTGCACCCTGGGACCTTGGGAGTCACCGGTAAATAAAGAGACATAATCAATTTGAATTAAGATAGAGTTTTAAAAATTGACATTTCATGTGTGAGCAGTTGTGGGAAAGCAAGTTTAAAGGCAAAACAAGGCACAGATGGAGGGCAGTGGGAAAAAATTAAAAACAAAATGGATTTTAGATTAAGGGTGTCCTACTTTTAATTCTGGCCTTGTTGCTTGAGTAGCCTTGGAGAAATTACTTAGCTTCTCTCTCATTTTCAGGTTCCAGATCTGTTAAATGGACCCAATATCTTTTTTCATTGGTTCATTGGGAGGATTAAATAAGAAAAGAACTAAAGCAATAAGAGGCATTTGCTCAACTGTTTCATCTAAACATATTAGCTTTACTTTCTTGCCCTAGATGTAGCCTTCTGAAAAAAATATAGTGACTTCTGGATATTTTCAAAGGCTTTAGGTATTCTATGCGACAGCTCTTTATTTCACCTACTTGCACACTTTAAATCCACAGTGTTCTTTTTTCTGACTTGAGGTAAGGCTGACTAAGGTCTTTCATGTATTTCATGAAAGTCAAAGACAGGCAGAAGAAAGAGAAAAAAAAGATTGTCATATAACTTGACAAAACTTACAGAAGGGTTGAACTAGACTAAGAGAGGTAGAGGGCCCCCAAATAATTCCTTCTTTCAACTAAAAAGAGAGGAAAGGACTGATAACCTTTTTCTGATCAAAGACCCTACAAACTTTCCAGCGATTGAGTAGGGTACCTCAAAAATATATAACTTCGTGGCAAATTCTTCAAGTCTTCACTGTCGGGCTCATTAAGCATTTTATTGTAACAAAGAAGACGCAGATGGCAAAAAGTATTGTGGCTATTTACTACCTCTCCTATGAAGTCTGGGAAACTCAAGCTCCAGTTTTCCCATCCACCCTTGCAGCTAGGGCAGCCATGTGACCTAGATGGGGCCTTTGAGATGTGAGCCCAAGTCCGCTGGGTGGAGCTTTTGGCCAAGGCTTTGCTCTCCTGTTGCAGCAGATGGATTAAGATGCTAGGGCCCTTGTCTCTGCCTTTCCTCCCCCTTCCTCCTAGAAACCCAAGTATAAAGTGCAGCGACAGCCATCTTAGGGCCATAGCATCAGAAAAAGGCCACCCAAGAGAAGCCTAGAAACATAAGCCCTGAAAAAATTGGTCACCAGACTTACCAGCAGAGACCAAACACATCAGTCAGGTTCTCTCTTACCTGTAGATGAATACATTCTTAACTAAAACACTTTCTGATGTGTCTCACTGTTGGGGAGTAAGGCAGTGGTGTAGAATAAGAACCAACAAGCCATCTGCTAACTGTCAACATTCTAATGCTGTTTAACTAAACATGAGGTTACACAGAAAGCACTGTATCTATAGTGTCCATTTCAGTTTATCTTACTTGAAATCAAATACCAGGTTACCAAGCCAAAGATAACAATGAGAGATGCTGTTATGAGAGAGATTGAAATGAGTTTTAGGGAATCAGAATGTCAGAAAGATGGATTATGAAATACAGAGCAATTTTGAAAGAACCATTATGATATTTTGTAAATTAAGCAATACAGTTTTTTAAATACACTTTTTATTGGTGATAGTATTACAGATATCTCCCAATTTCCCCTCCCTTACCCCTCTACTCCCAGGTCCTATCCCTCCCACCATGTCTTCACTATCCTATTGCCCCTGTCCATGGGCTATGCCTGTAAGTATGTAACTTCTTTGGTTTATCTCTTCTCGTTCCCAAACCCCAACTGAGGTATGTCAATCTGTTCCATGCCTCCAGGATTTGGGTCTTATTTTGATGGTCAATTCATTCTGTTCATTAGATTCCACAAGTAAGTGAGATCATGTTATATTTGTCTTTCTCAGATTGGCTTATTTTACTTAACATATTTTGCAGAAACCATAAAAATCTTAGAGGAAAACATAGGCAGTAAAATCTCAGACATCTCATTTACAGATACATCTCTTAGGGCAGAGGAAACTAAAAATGGATTACATCAAAATAAAAAGCTTCTGCATAGCAAAAGAAACCACCATCAAAATGAAAAGGGAACCCACTGTATGGGAGAACATATTTGCCAATGATACATCTGATAAGCAAATGTATTCAAAATATATAAAGTACTCATACAACTCAACAAAAGAAAAACAAACAATCCAATTAAAAAATGGGCAGGAGGCCTGAATAGACATTTGTCCAAAGAGGACAATGGCAAATGAAAAAATGCTCAGTCACTAATCATTATAGAAATTCAAATTAAAACCATGATGAGATATCACCTCACACCTGTCAGAAGGCTATCATAAAAAAATCAATAGGCAATACAGTTTTAATTTTGTCCCTGGTACTTATTAGACAAATAAACATTATTGAACTTTAATAAATACTTTAAACATATTTTCATTTTAGCCAGGCAACATTTTTGGTCCTGTTTTCTTAATCACCTTACACTGATTTCTTTTTTCCATGTTTATAATGTTAAGTCACCTTTTTAATTTAAAATTGCTTTTTATTAAAAAACACATAATCTCATGCTGAAGTAATTTTCATATTATCTTCCAAAAATTCATTGTTTAGAAACATATCTTTACTAGTATATAATTGCAATAAAACATACATGTTTTAGGGTACAACATGAGTTTTTTTTTAATTTAATAAATCTTTATTGTTCAGATTTGTACAATTGTTCCTCTTTTTTCCCTCCATAGCTCCCTTCCACCCAACTTCTACCCCTCCCTCTGCCCTTACATCCCTCCCATTGTTTTCATCCATAGATGTACAATTTTTGTCCAGTCTCCCTGCACCCCCCTCATCCCTTTCCCCCTGAGTATTGTCAATCCACTCCCTTTCTATGCCCCTGATTCTATTATATTCACCAGTTTATTCTGTTCATCAGATTTTTAATTCACTTGATTTTTAGATTAATTTGTTGATATATGTGTATTTGTTGTTCATAATTTTTATCTTTACCTTTTTTCTTCTCCTTTTTTTAAAATTAAATCTTTATTATTCAGATTATTACATTTGTTTCTCTTTTTTCCCCTCCATAGCTCCCCTCCACCCGGCTCCCACCCTTACCTCTACTCTTACCTCCCTCCCATTGACCTCATCCATAGGTGTATGATTTTTGTCCAGTCTCTCCCTGTACACCCATCACCCCTTTCCCCCTGAGAATTATCAGTCCACTTCCTTTCTGTGCTCCTGATTCTATTATATTCACCAGTTTATTCTGTTGATCAAATTTTTAATTCACTTAATTTTTAGATTCACTTGTTGATAGATATGTATTTGTTCACAATTTTTTATCTTTTACCTTTTTCTTCTTCCTCTTCTAAAAGAGTACCTTTCAGCATTTCATATAATACTGGCTTGGAGTTGATGAACTCCTTTAGCTTTTTCTTATCTGTGAAGCTCTTTATCTGCCATTCAATTCTGAATGATAGCTTTGCTGGATAGATTATTCTTGGTTGTAGGTTCTTGCTATTCATCACGTTGAGTATTTCTTGCCACTCCTGTCTGGCCTGCATCGTTTCTGTTGAGAAATCAGCTGACAGTCGTATGGGTGCTGCCTTGTAGGTAATGAACTGTTTTTCTCTTGCTGCTTTTAATATTCTCTCTTTGTCTTTTGCTCTTGGTATTTTAATTATGATGTGTCTTGGTGTAGTCCTCTTTGGATTCCATTTATATGGGGTTTTGTGTGCTTCCTGGACTTGTAAGTCTATTTCTTTTACCAGATGTGGGAAGTTTTCAGTCATTATTTCTTTAAGTAGGTTTTCAGTATCTTGCTCTCTCTCTTCTTCTGGCACCCCCACAATTCTGATGTTGGCATCCTTGAAGCTGTCCCAGAGGTTCCTTACATTATCTTCACATTTTAGGATTCTTTTCTCTTCTTGCTTTTCCAGTTGAGTGTTTTCTGCTTATTTATATTTCAAATTTTTGACTTGATTCTTGCCTTTCTGTAGTCTGCTGTTAGGACTCCGTATAATATTTTTTATTTCAGTCAGTTTATGTTTAATTTCTAGTTGGTCCTTTTTCATCTCCTCTTGGCTCTCGCTAACTTTATCCAACTTTTCTAGGATATTCTTAAAAAACCTTATAAGCATGGTTTTGAACTCTATATCCAGTCATTTGTTTTCCTCCATTTCTTTTGTTTGTGATCCCTTCCCTTGTCTCGGCATTTTCACTATGCCTGGAGAACTTCTGTGTTGGATTCAGCCTTATGATACCAGACTTGCAAAACCGCAGAAGCCTCTCTGTTGAGCTTGGGATGGGTGGAGTCTCAGGGCTTAAGGGACTGCCTTGCCTTCCAGTCAGCCCCGCCCTCCATGGCCCCTGAATCTCACGTGACTGGGTAATCACTGGAGCAGTCCTTGTGCGCACGCATAGTGCCTCTAGACCGCTGCCTTTCCAGCTCCCCTGCGCTCCAGGACCACACGAGTCTAGGTCCCCAGGGTTTCACCCGAAACGGGGGCTTAGTGGAGTCAGAAGTGGCACAGTTGGGAGGGTCTGTCTCCTGCCCATTTGCAAAAGCCAGCAGCACAATCAGCAGTCTGTCCTCTGTGAGCAGTGCCGTGCACGCCACCAGACCTCTGATCTTTTGCGACTACCCTAAATTTCCATGAACCTCTCCCTTTTCACAGTCTAAACTCCCCCCGTATGAGTTTCAGCTGGATCTGGGGTTTAATTCGTAAGATAGGGGTTCAATGACTTTGAGAGTCTCTGTTTCCCTCCTGCCAGAGAAAACCAGCCGGGTACTCCAGCACCCACTCTCTCCATGCGCGCGTCTCCGTACCTCAGCTTTTTGCAGCTCCTCTGGGTCTCTGTGAGCCCCTCTCTTTCCTTCTAGTTGTAGAATTTCCACTCAGCCAGCTTTCCTGTGGTTCTGGATGATGTCCTTTCTGTCTTTTAGTTGTAGTTTTGAAATTGTTGTGTGAGGCACCAGTGTAGGTGGTTATCTATGCCGCCATCTTGCCAGTGCCCCTCCTTCTTATTAAAGAGTACCTTTCAGCATTTCATATAATACTGGTTTTGTGTTGATGAACTCCTTTTAGCTTTTTCTTCTCTGTGAAGCTCTTTATCTGACCTTCAATTCTGAATGATAGTTTTGCTGGGTAAACTTGGTTGTAGGTTCTTAGTATTCATCACATTGAATATTTCTTGCCACTCCCGTCTGGCCTGCATAGTTTCTGTTGAGAAATCAGCTGACAATCGCATGGGTGCTCCCTTGTAGGTAATGAACTGTTTTTCTCTTGCTGCTTTTAATATTCTCTCTTTGTCCTTTGCTCTTGGTATTTTAATTATGATCTGTTTTGGTGTGGTCCTATTTGGATTCCTTTTGTTTGGGGTTCTGTGTGTTTCCTGGACTTTTAAGTCTGTTTCTTTCACCAGGTGGGGGAAGTTTTCAGCCATTATTTCTTCTAATAGGTTTTCAGTATCTTGCTCTCTCTCTTCTTCTGACACTCCCATAATTATGATGTTGGTACACTTGAAGTTGTCCCAGAGGCTCCTTACACTATCTTCACATTTTTTGGATTCTTTTTTCTTTTCCAGTTGAATGTTTTCTGCTTCTTTGTATTTCAAATCTTTGACTTGATTCTTGTGTTCCTCTAATCTGCTGTTAGGTCTCTGAATAATAGTTTTTATTTCAGTCAGTGTATGTTTAATTTCTAGTTGGTCCTTTTTCATCTCTTGGGTCTCACTAAATTTATCCATCTTTTCTAGGAAATTCTTGAAAAACCTTATAACCGTGGTTTTGAACTCTATATCCAGTTGTTTGTTTTCCTCCATTTCTTTTGTTTGTGACCTGCTTCTTTGTCTCTGCATTTTCGCTGCTTCCCTTGTTGTGGTGTTATTATAAATATTCTATAATCTTCAAATTTATCTTATTGAATGTGCAAATTCTAATGAGTTTTTATTTTAATTTGAGTGCTTCTACAGACTTTGTTCTTTTATGAAAAGGGTAACTGCTCTGAGTGTGCTTTTCATGATGACAAATGATATCAATTGTATGCCTCCCAACAAATATTTAATTACACAGACCCTCACAGAGATACACACACCTTCTTCCTTCATGATTGTCCCTTCAAGGCAAAGATGATTCCCTTCAAGGCAAAGATGATACTTTATCAAGTAATATTCTTTCTTTTTTCTTTCTTTCTTTCTTTCTTTTTTTTTATAAGAATCAAGTCATTTTCTTGTTCAACTTTTACAAGGTGAATTTTAGGGAATGTTTGGTATTATTATTTTGTTAATGGAAACAGTACTTGTCTATAAAAATTGTCACTGTGAAAATCTAGTAAGAAAATTTTCTAATCTCCTAAAAATCTTTCACATAAAAATATTTAGTGAGTTATTTTTTAAAAATTTTAAAGCTTTAATGTTAAAAGTATTACATATGTCTCTATTTTTCCCCATTGACCCCTTCTACCTTGCCCTTTCCCCCGTCTTAAACCCTCCCCCCTTTCCATCCCATCCCTTTCCCCAGCCTTCATTAGTGAGTTGTATGGTTTTTTTTTTTAATGTAAAAATATAACATCTTTCAATTGGTTATCAGGAACAACTAATTGACATTAGGATAAACAGTATGATTTTAACTATGACAATGTTTACCACTGTTACATGATTGATAAATGGGATTGAAAACTGAGTACCACTGTTCTTCAATTATAATGATGCTCTTTCTCCATATGCATCTATGTATTTTAGAAAGGTACCTTTTCAAGAATTTAAAAACTGTTAAAAGCAGACTTTCAAACTGTAGTATTGATCATTAGCTTACATTGTTCTAAGAAAAATTTTTGGAAGACAGAAAAAAGAATTTTTTTTATCATTAAAAAATAATTAAGAATATTGTTTCAACAGTAACCCTTCATTTTAATTGTTATTTTGTGGAAACTTTATTTTGCACATATTTTATTAGTATAATAATATATGCATATAACTTATTTATAATATACAGATATTGGAAGTATAGCCACAAATAATGTTTTTATTATTAGGGTATGTGATCAAAAGACATTGTAGACCATTGCATGACAGCAGAGTAGGGGCTAGGAGAAATGTGGGTGTGCAAACAGACAAGAGTATATGTATTTTTCCTTTATAATGTTTGTCTAAGTAACTTTCAAGCCAGAAGGCAAATCTCTGTTCCAAACATTTGAGAAATATATTATTTTCATTTTTTCAGTGAGCTTGTGTTTTTTTTTTTTGTATCAGGTTTTAAAAGCCAATTTATAAATTCTTTCTTACTTTGCAAAAATCAGCAAAAATCAGGGCCAAAAAAACAAAACAAAAACAAAAACCACCATATTTTTAAAAATAATATATGTAGTGGTGCTTTTCATAACAATGTTAGGCTTTGGCTCTGTATGGCTGATATTTTGATATTTTTTACCTGAAAGCATTCTAGCATACCTATGACTGGGAAACTTAAAGAAATCCTAGAAAACTAACCTGGGTTTTGCTATAAACATAGAAGTATACTATACAGCTAATGTATTTTCTATTTATTAACATAAATGAGGCAGGGTAATAGATCTGGAGGCAGGGAAGATAGGAATATTGGCACATAGTAATGTTGTGCTTGAATCAGGCAAATTGAAGACATCATAACATCTTGCAATATACTTCCTAATCTGTTTTCTCTTCATATTAATACTTTTGCCCTTGACAATATCACATACTTCCAGAACTTCAACTATTAACCTTTATAAAATAGAACCAAAATTTGCATTTGAAAATTGCTCTCTTTCAAAAGAGCCAATCCCATAGTTCCAAAGCCCTTCTGAAAATTTATGCTTAAATATGTTACCATCACTTCAAACTTGACTGGTAAAACAAAAACAATAGAAACAACAAAAACCTTGTTTTCAAAAGGTCAACCCATCAATTCCCAATTCACCTCCTTCTCCTAACTTTCATGCTTCTATTAACAATATACCACTTTGTGGGTGACTCAGCTTGACAACAGAACTGCCTATAAATCCAAAGCTTAATTGTTACAAAAATAACCTACCTAAATGAAAATCTCCCCCCCCCACACACACACACAATGCACACACTCACGTTATTATACTTGGTTTGGCAGTACTAACGCAAAGATGACGTGAAAGTAGGTGAGGAGGCACGCCTGGCCACTGCAAGCTTTGCAAGCTTGACACAAGTCTGTGGGCCGCTTGGTCTCTGCAACTTGCTCATGATGGTTAGGGCAGATGTTGATAATGATGCCAAGGGCAGTGGACTGAGCCTCATCTGGGCCACTTAGTTTTGATTTATGTTCTGGTCCTGACAGTCAGAAAGGGATCATCTAGTGCAAGTCACTTATCCTATCAAAGTTTCAATTTCCTCATAGGTGAAATGCACATCATAATTCAGCTCAAAGCGTGGTGATGAAATTTAAATGATGTAATACAGAGCTCTTAGTGCCTGGCACACCGAAAGAGCTCCACACACACGAGTTACTGTTATGACTATAGTAATTTTTACTCTAAGGCCATAAACCTTGTCAGCTATTGTTCTATAGTCACTCGGAGACATGGTCCAACGACTCCACGGGAATTTGGCTTCTCTTTCTCCACTCCTTCACTGGTTCATTCTTATTCATTCCACAAGCACATTTTGAGGATCTAGCAAATGCTAGGCACTGTGCTAGGCATAGGGGGTACACACTTGCCTCTGCCTTACTTCAGCTCATCCCCCCAAGAAAGCTGTGAATTATAGGCACCAATAGTTCAAGCACTGACAGTGCCCAAACTAAAAAAACGTGACTTAAACAGAGAGGTAATTCCCTCTAGGAACATATCCTTTGGTAAGAACGAGTTTCCCACTAAATATGAGCATAATGCTGTCACACCAGCAGAACACGTTCTATAAGGATTTATTTCCCACCCAGGCTCCTGTTAACCCAGCCATACCCCCATCCCAGCCAGACTAAAGCAGAGTGAGAGTGATGAGGACAGAAAAGGGTGTCCCTGCACACACCCTGAGTCTTGTCATCAGCAGAATGAAGTCCGACCGCTCCATGTAGACTAGCCAAACCCAGAAACAAACAGGCACTGTTTACTGTTGAGTGTGCACAAGAGTGACCTTCTGACTTTCCCAGTTCTGCTGCATACAGGGCTAGGAAGGAATGCTAAAGAAAAAACCAGAAGGTGGAACAAGGAGAACCAGAACTTTCAGCCACATAAAGAGTAATTACAGGGGAATGAGGGCATGAGTGGGGGATGGAGGTGGACAAAGGGGAGATAAGGACACATATGTAATACCTTAATCAACAAAGAAAAAAAGAGTAATTAACAAATGCCCCCGTGGCAATCCCCAAGGATTTTAGAGTTTGTCCTAGTGTATCTTTAAACTGATACACAACATCAATTTAATACCTGTTTATTTTGAGTAGAATTATAGATTGAGATCAAGAAGTTAACATGTGCTGAAACCGGTTTGGCTCAGTGGATAGAGTGTGGGTCTGTGGACTGAAAGGTCCCAGGTTCGATTCCGGTTCAAGGGCATGTACCTTGGTTGCGGGCACATCCCCAGTAGCGGGTGTGCAAGAGGCAGGTGATCGATGTCTCTATCTCATCAATGTTTCTAACTCTCTATCCCTCTCCCTTCCTCTCTGTAAAAAAATCAATAAAATATATTAAAAAAGAAGAAGAAGAAGAAGTTAACATGTAATTAAAACCAATCACTTCACTTAGTTTCCAAATTGAAACTAGGGCAGTTTCAGAGTTTATGGTCTACTGTTCTTGAGTTCAAAAAATATTTCAGAGCAGACCAAAGAGAGCTTACTAGTGCCCTGCCGCTAGCAGAATGAAATGATGAAAACGTTAATGAAAACATTACCTATATGTATTTTCTGATTGGGAACCAATACTTTTAGAATAGTTTAGGCTACTCCTTTCACATTTCAGAGCACAGATTAACTGAAACAATATTTACTTCTAATTTGTGATAGAACGTTAATAAATAGCTAAGTATGACAATATTATAACTGAATCAAAAAAGATAAAGGAGTTTGTAAAATCTGCTACCTCAAATTTAATATTATTTTTCAAAGCTACACTTAAATGTTTAAGTCCATATACGTTGATCTTTGAACAATGCAGAGGTTTGGGGTGCCAACCAACCCCTCACTAAGTAAATAAATTCACTTATAAATTTGACTTCCCCAAAACTTAACTACTAATAACCTACTGTAGATTGAAAGCTTTACAAATAACAAACAGTCAATTAACATGTTTTCTATTATATATATATATATATATATATATACACACACACACACACACACATATATATATATATATATATATATTATATACTGTATTCTTATAATAAAGTAAACTAGAAAAAAGAAAATAATATTAAGAAAATCAGAAGGATTTGGAGAACTTCTGGGTCGGTGCACACATACAGTTGCACCAAAACCATTATAAGAAACTAGAGGCCGGCCCGGTGCACGAAATTCGTGCACTGTGTAGAGTCCTTAGATCTGGTGGGTAATCTGGGCCGATTGGGGCTTTCCAGCTGCTGGCCAGGGCATTCCTTTGTTACACGCCACCCTCTGGTGGTCAGTGCACATCATAGCAAGCGGTCAAATTCCTGAGGGGATACTTTGCATATTAGCTTTTTAGATATATAGATGTTATAGGGGCTTTTTAAGAAGGAGATGGAAAAAATTAAAAATTAAAATGGTGGTAGCTACAACTTTAATTACTTTAAATATAAATGCATTATATGCTCCAATCAAAAGACATAAGATGGCTGAATGGATAAGAAAACAAAACCTTACATATGTGGCCTACAAGAGACTTACTTCAAATCAAAAGACACAGACTGAAAGTAAAAGGTTGGAAAAATATATTTCATGAAAATGAAAATAAAACAAAACAAAACAAAAAAATGGGGTAGCAATACTTATATCAGGCAAAATAGACTTTCAAATGAAGGCTGTAACAAGAAACAAAGAAGGACCCAGCCATTTCTACTTCTGGGAATTTATCCAAAGAAAACCAAAACACTAATTTGAAAAAGGCATATGCATCTCTATGTTCACTGCCTACCCAAAACACTAAGTTGAAAAACTCATATGCATCTCTATGTTCATTACCTACAATAGCCAAGATAAGGAAGCAACCTAAGTGTCCTTAATGAATGAATGGATAAAGAATTAGTGGTACATATACACAATGGAATATTACTCAGTCATAAAAAAATAAAATCTTGCCATGAGCAACAATATGAATTAGCAAAGGGCATTATGCTAAGTGAAATAAGTCAGACAGAGAAAGTCAAATATCATATGACTAGGGGCCTGGTGTACAAAGATTCAAATATCATATGACCAGGGGCTCAGTGCATGGGGGGTGGGTCCCTCTCCAATCTGGGAGTTTCTGTCTGTCTTTGCAACCATATGAGTGAATTGTCTGAGACCCCAACCCAGTTTGGTTTGTTGCTCACAGAATAATAGAGGCATTTTCTTTTTCTTTGCTTCATTAGTGGAGATTTCCTGGAAGTTTTAGGATATCTTCCCTTTAATTTTTCCTAGACACTCTGATTTTACTTATGTCTCTCACCTTTGCTTTCTCTCCATCCCCCACTGCAACAGTAACTCATTCCAGGCTCACTTTGCTCTAGTGCAGTGGTTCTCAACCTTTGCATACAGTTCCTCATGTGGTGGTGACCCCCAACCATGAAATTTTACTACTGTTATGCATCGTAATGTAAATATCTGCATTTTCCGATGGTCTTAGGAGACCTCTGTGAAAGGGTCGTTCGACCCCCAAAGGGGTCACGACCCACAGGTTGAGAACCGCTGCTCTAGTGTCTAAGAGATCCGTCTGCCACCAGAAGTATGATTCCCAGCATTCCTGGTGCTCCCCACGCTCTTGGTTTTCCCTTCCTGCTCTGTCTCCATCCCATGGCCTCCCGCTCTGCCAAGTCCTCCAAACTACCAGCTCTTCCTCTCTGCTCTCCATCTGGTGATTTGGGGAGCCAAGTTCCCTCAGCCACTCCACTCTCCTTTGCTCTCCCACTCTGCTCTCCGTCTGGTGGCTTGGGAGGAGTGACTGAGGGAGCCACACACCCCCTAAGCCACCGGCTCTCCCACTCTGCTCTCTGCCCAGTGCCTGTGTATGCAAATTAACCCACCATCTTTGGAAGGTTAATTTGCATACCCACTCCTGATTGGCTAGTGGGTGTCACAGAGGTATAGTCAATTTACATGTTTCTCTTTTATTATATAAAATTTCACTTACTTGTAGAATCTGAAAAACAAAAGTGAACCAATCAGAAGCAAACTCATATACACAGAACATTTTGATGGAGAGAGTTGGGGGGATGGGTGAAAAAGAAAGATTTAAGCAGTACAAATTGGTAGTTACAAGTCATGGGGATGTACAGTATAGAATAGGGAGTATCTCTCTATATATAAAAGCCTAAGCAACCATTATAGCGGGACAACTGGAATAAGCGGTCACTATGATCTATGATGTGCACTGATGACCTGGGGGGCAGACATCAATGTAGGAGCTGCCCCCTGCTGGTCAGTGTGTTCCCACAGGGGGAGTGTTACTCAGCCAGAAGCCAGGTTCATAGCTGGCGAGTGTAGCTGCGGCGGCAGGAGCCTCTCCCAACTCCACAGCAGCACTACTGAGCAGCAGCAGCAGGCACAGTGAGAGTGGCATGGTGCCCAGCCCCAGTTTGGGCTCCGCTCTGGCTGCCTGCTGCTTAGCACACTGTTACATCCCTCAAAGGCTCCCAGACATCCCCCAAGACGGGTCCTGGATTGCAAGGAGAAAGAAAAGTAATACCTGAGTGCTTTAGAGGGAAACTACCAAAAAAAAAAAAAAAAGGCACAGAACATCTTAAAAGTAGTTCAGAAGAAAATTGGCAAATGGACATCCTCCGAGGGGTCCCAGACTGTGAGAGGGCACAGGTTGGGCTGAAGGACCCCTCCCCACAACCCCCCAGTGCAAGAATTTCGTGTACCGTGCCTCTAGTAGTCAATAATATATTAACTCTGTATGGTATCATTGACAGTCTTGTGGAAGTTCCCTTGTAGGCCACTAACTGCTTCTCTCTTGATGCTTTTTTTAAAAATATATTTTATTGATTTTTTACCGAGAGGAAGGTAGAAGGATAGAGAATTAGAAACATCGATGAGAGAGAGAAATCGATCAGCCGTCTCCTGCATGTCCCCTACTGGGGATGTGCCCAAAACCAAGGTACATGCCCTGACTGGAATCGAACCTGGTACCTTTCAGTCTGCAGGCCGACGCTCTATCTCCACTGAGCCAAACTGGTTTTGGCTTTCTTGATGGTTTTGAGTCAATATATTTGTTTGACAAAATGATAAAACTGAGGTATGGAGGTTAGTTAAGTAACTTACCCCAAATAATTCACTGTATCAGTAGCAGTAGTTGGGACTGGAATTCACATCTCCTATCAAGCAGCCCAACATCCACATACTTTACCTTTAGGAACAAGGAACGCTTGTACCATAATATCATTCCAAATGAAAAACACAATGCCTTAAGCTCCATATATTATTTCAAGCAACTTGTTTCAAGGTATTAGCAAGGAAGAAGTTAAGATTCAAAAATTAAACATTTTAGGGAACACAATGTATGATCCGGAGCTCTAAAAACAGAAGGATGGAAAATAAAGTCACACCCAGATATGGCTCTAGCCAGTCTGGATTAGTGGATAGAATATCAGTTTGTAGACCAAAGGGTCCCGGGTTCGATTCTAGTCAAGGGCAGGCTCCTCCTCGGCCCAGGCCCTGGTTGGGGCTCATGCAGCAGGCAACCAATCAATGTGTTTCTCTCATATCAATATTTCTCTCTGTCGTTCCCTCTCTAAAAATTAATGAGAAAATACCCTTGGGTGAAGATTAAAAAAATGAAAAAATATGAAATTTAACATAGATTTGTTTGCTATGTTTAAAGGAAAGAGGGGTGACTAAAAAATAAGTAGCAGGTAGTAGAATTTCAGCAAACTTCAATTTTTCAAAGCTTTCAGATAAGACATGAGCACAAGTCCCTGGCTATTGGGAAAGCAGTTAACCTCCATATTCTCATACCAATGCTCTCCAACCAGGAATCCCAATTATGAGTAGACAGGCACAAATTACCAACATCACAATGAAGACAGTGCCTAGGGCACAGATCTTTTTTCACTCACAGAAAATACAAATGAAACACAATGCACTCTCCTTTATTTCTTAAGGGACAGCTACAAACATCACCAAATAATAACAAAAGTTACTTTGTGCCAAAGACATTGACATGTTCACAAATCCCAAATAATTCACACATAATTTGAACAAGTTCTAAAATATACAAATTAAAGTTTTAACTTGGTAATTTCAGTTCAAAATTATAGTCTAAGGGCAAGCAATGAGAAAAGGTTTGTAAATGGGGATACACAGATAATGGAAAGACTAAAGCCACAGAAATACACAGTGTGTCCCCCCAAAAAATTAATACACACTTTAACAACTGATTCTATTACATTTTGAAAATGAAATGTATTTTGCCCAGCTGATGTGGCTCACTGGATTGAGTGTCATCCCATGCACCAAGAGGTCACCAGTTCAATACCCAGTCAGGGCACATGCCTGGTCTGCAGTCTCGATTCCCCAATAGAGGGCCTGCAGGAGGCAGCCCATCGATGTTTCTTTCTCATTGATATTTCTATCTCTCTCCCTCTCCCTTTCTCTCTCTCTTAAAAAAAATAAACAAACAGCCGAAACTGGTTTGGCTCAGTGGATAGAGCGTTAGCCTGTGGACTGAAAGATCCCAGGTTTGATTCCGGTCAAGGGCATGTATCTTGGTTGCGGGCACTCCCCAGTAGGGGGGGTGCAGGAGGCAGCTGATGGATGTCTCTCTCTCATCAATGTTTCTAACTCTCTATCCCTTTCCTTCCTCTCTGTGAAAAAATCAATAAAATATATTTTAAAAAAATAAACAAATAAATAAAACATATATATATATGTTTCATATATATATATATATATATATATATATATATATATATATATGCGTAATATCACAGGAAGGTCATGGGTATCCTGCCACCCATGAGGAGTAATCCCAAGTTGCTGTTGGATGTGTTCATTACAAAGGAGCCACTCTATAGGCACTCTACTCTCTCCTCATCCAAAAAACATATTTTTAAAAAGAAAATTTTTGATAAACACTGCCTTTATAAGAGTGAACATTTTTTGGGATACTCTGAAGACCAAATGACATTAACATACCCTTGTAAAAGTCCCTCCCATCTCTAAAATATCCACTGGATTCCCTCTAAATGCACCTGCTTTTTTAAAAATATATATATTTTATTGATTTTTTTACAGAGAGGAAGGGAGAGGGATAGAGAGCTAGAAACATCGATGAGAGAGAAACATCGATCAGCTGCCTTCTGCACACCCCCCACTGGGGACGTGCTCACAACCAAGGTACATGCCCTTGACCGGAATCAAACCTGGGACCTTTCAGTCTGCAGGCTGATGCTCTATCCACTGAGCCAAACCGGTTTTGGCATGCATCTGCTCTTCTTGGAGGCTTTCGAAACTTTCATTCATTCATCTTAAAAATATTTGAGCACCAAGTCTAAGATGTGTCAGGCACTCTAAGATCTCAGGAACCAACCAGTGTGAGTTCATGGTCTATCCTGGCCATACTAAGCCAATCTTATCCCTTGATCCCTTCTAAGCGCCCTAAATCCAATCTGGTCACAGCCTCTGTATTTCTCAAAGTATCAGTGGTAATGAATCAGATTGCTTAAACTCATGTTGTTTTAATGTTCCAACTTGTCATAAACTTACACTTGCCAAAATTGAATGCCCATATAAATGATATGCAAAATAGGAGCCTAAAGTTTTCATTTATAATAAAAAACACACACATACACATTAAATTGCTCTGTAAACTTGCTATAAAAATGTTTGCGGGCGAGGGAGGTACCTGGGGAGAGGCAGGTCAATGAGGGAAAAAGAGATATGTAATACTTTAAACAATAGTGAATTTAAAAAAATGTTTACCCTCAATTACAGCACTTATATCAGTAACAAAGTTTGGTGCACAGATCACACTGAATAGATCTGCTCCAGTTTCTAATGTGGAAACTGGCTGGGTCTTTACAGAATGGTTTATTTCCATTAAACCACCCCAATATTGTTCACACTTCCTATCTAAATTCTATTTATTCTTCACGGCTCAGACTTAAGCCCACACTGTGCTCAATTATGTCTATACAGTGGTTCTCAGTTGGAAGTGATTTTGTTCCCCTCCCTCCTCAACCAGGGGACATTTGTCAATGTCTGGAGACATTTCTGGTTGTCACAACTTGGGGATACTACTAGCATCTAGTAGGCAGGGGCCAAGGATGCTATTAACTACCCCATGATATTCAGGAAAATGACCCACAAAAAAGAATGACCTAGTCCCAAAAGTTAATAGTGCCAATGTGGAAAAATCCCAACTTACACCAACCACTTCCTGCGCAGATCATCTCCTTCACCAAACTCACCTATGCCTATTCCTCTGGAGGATGAAGACCAAGAGTGCATCACATCTGCATCCCACAAGGGGCCCAGTAGGATAGCTTCAGAGGAGCGACCCATCACATACATTCCTGTGGGCTGATCTCTCCTTTCCCACATGCTTGGTGGAATATAAATGCCTATAACTAATTTCTCTATCAACACGTGTATGAAACTACTCTTGGTCACCATTAAACACACACACACACACACACACACACACACACACACAAACTTGTATTACTTAGCAATGTGAAGCTGTAATAAAACATTAGCAAGATGTGGGTGGTTTGATTTTATAGTTTTTACATTCCCTGTCAAGATTACATGTTTACTTTCTTAACGAAAAAAAGTCAGCCAAGTGCAAAAAATGTTTAGAATGCCACCATAAAAATTATATATGACTGTTCACACACATGCTTCCTGTTAATTAGAGGGTTCTTTGCAGAAAAGTTGCTCTGGCAAAACTTGCTATCATAGTCAAATCCTCTACAGTAAAGAGGAAATCCTGCTGAGCATAGTATTTTCCTCAGGCTAGAATACAGGACTTCAGCCAAAAGCTGTGCCTTTATCCACAGCTAGAGATGCTGCTCTGTAACACAGCAGGTTCTGGAATACTATGTTATTCCCATTTCATATCAGTCCATCCTCGATGTGTGAAAATGATCCTTTAAGATGATCTAGAAACTATTTCTACTTACCTTTGAAAAATAATTGGGGGGACAGCAGGTCATTTTCACAATTACATTTTACAGGGATCGTATAATTAGTTCATATTTCCATGCAGGCACAAATGATACCTCTAAGAGAAAGTCTGGATGCTCTTATCTGCATTCTATGGGCCCGCCCCCTGTGGGGTTGGCCATGTCATCAGCTTTCTCTGCCTTCCTTGGGCTACTTAGCAGGCCTTGTCTGCTGAAATGTAACCATCTAACTTCAGCTGGACACAATTCTGTTTCATTCCTGCACAAAGACCACTAGGAGCTTTTATAGCTTCCTCAAATCTCCATAGGAAATCACCTTTTCCACAGATGAGCCTAATTCCTGAATTCCTGTTAAGATAACAGGTATTGAAGAGTGCCTTCAAATTCTGGTGCCTGCATCTCAAATTTCTCTATATTTTCAGTCATATGATTCTGCATTCCATATTGACTCAAAAGAGTAAGCAGAGAAATTAAGAAAGGAGAATTAGGGGGAAGAGAGAGAGCAAGGGGAGAGAACATGCTCAGAGGGTCAACACAAAGAAAAATCAGCCCTAGCCAGTTTGGCTCAGTGGACAGAGCATCAGCCTGTGGACCAAAGGGATGTGGGTTCAATTCCGGTCAAGGGCACGTACTTCGGTTGCAGGCTCCTCCTCAGCCCAGGCCCTGGTTGGGGTGCATGCAGGAGGCAATCAATCGAGGTATTTCTCTTACATCAATATTTCTCTCTCTTTCCCTCTCTCTAAAAATCAATAGAGAAATATCCTCTGGTGAGAATTTAAAAAAAATAAGAAAGAAAAATCAGACTCTTAAAGGTCAAGGAGCCTTTGTTCACTCAACAAATTTTTATAAGACCTTGCAAAGACCTTTCCATGTACTAGCCACTGCCCTAAGAACTATGGTAACACAGGTGACAAACAAGGCCTTTACAATGATGCAATGCATAGTCTAATAGAGGGGTGTGGATGTGTGTGTGTGTGTGTGTAGTGGGGTGGAGACAGGGTTTGCCAATAAGTAACTTCTATATGAAACTACCAGTAACATGGACCCAGGCTGTTAAAAGGTGGTACTCTGTGGGGAAGGTGCACAGAGAGGGCTGCAAAGCTACAGTGATGTGTAAAAAAAGAACATGAGTAGAGCATCAGAAATATAAAAAGAAGAAATAAAAATAAACAGCTCATATGGTGAGGAGAAAAAAAGAGTATATAAGGGAAAGTAGATAGAAAGGAAAATGGCAGGCAAAAGAGGAGTTGCAACAATGGAGACAATTAGGAACAAGTAAATTACTTTCTCCTGGAAGTGAAGATTGAAGTTTTCTGCATAATTGAAGCTCATCACCCCTTTAGGCACAAACTTATTATTTTACTTTAAACTACTTTAGGAATCTTTCTAAAATGCACCCCGTGTTCCTGCGCTGTTCAGCAGAGTACATCAAACAAAAATATGCCAAACCTGATTTCATTTCTTCTGGATGAAGAATCACCATTATGATCCATTTCTGTACTTTGATGTGGTACACCGACATTCTCTGAGTCTACTTCTGTGTAAAAGCCTGCTGTTAACTTTATACCAAACTGTGCTTTTGGAAGTCTTCACTCCTCCCTTCCGAAAGCAGTTGTCATGTCTCAGAGCTTCCTCTCAGTGGGGCCCATGGCCACTGTGGCCTCTTTACAGTTTTCTGGGTGAGGCTGGGAAGGGCAGCCCACAAACCTGCACAATGTAGAACAGCCCAGCGCCTCTGAATGGCCTGTCTGCTTCCTTCTAGGTCTCCAGCCTCTTTTCACACGGGGGTTCTATAATTCTGATATCTGAATAAGAGAAGTAATACTCAAACCAAATGATCTCTGATAACACAGATTCTTCATGCCACTTATTTTAAAAGCAGTAAAACAAATCGTGTCCCTCATAGCCTTTACATTTGCCAAATCGCACATCTATCTGCATGCCCTAATCCAGCCCTACTGCTGTGGTCATGTACTCTTGATATAGCTTTATATTCTTGATATAGTAGAAATTACAGAAACAATGTGTTTTTTTTTCCACTTTAGTTCAATAAATACTATATGTGTCAAGTTTTCTAATAGGAAATTTGGAGGAATAAAAAGATGAATGGAGTAGTCCCTGACCTCAAAGAACTTAGAGCATATAGTTCAAACAATCTAGATACAAAATGATTATAACCAAAGGCGGACTGTATTGAGGCCACAGAGAGAAGTTCACAGGCAGAGCTATGAAGATCTAAGAAGCAGGGTCCTCCCAGTCTGCAGGGTAAGGGAGGAAGGGGGCGGTGTGGGTACACTTCATTGGTGAATGTTATTGGCATCAGCTTCTAATAAAAGAGGGTACTCTGACTCATCCCAATGGAGGGTGAGCAACATCAAGGCAAAGAAAATGGCATGAGAAGAGGCACAGAAGGCAGGGAGAAAAAAGCCAGGTGTGTTTGCAGAGCAGTCCAAAGAACAGTGAGAGAAAATGCTGCAAAGGGAGGTCAGAATCGGATCACAGAGGGCCCAAAATGTTAGGCTAAATATTTGGCTTTGGAGCTATCATCAGCTCTCAAGAACCAAGGAGGTTTTTCTGAGCTTTCTGAACCTAACAGATAAATTTACTCTTTGAAAGGGATAAGGATTCCCTCTCCCTTTAATGGAAAAGGAATTCAAAAGGTGAATTACTAACCATCTTGTTTCTGTTAAGTATCTCTTGAACCAGCTCACTAAAATATCTCTGTGGAACGAATTATAGAGCATCCATTTGTCTTCCTCTCACACTACAGGTAATAGCCATGGACAGGGAGTCATCTCCTCTAAAACAAAGGGCAGCATGGATATACAAGTCAATCCACGTCTGCCAAAAAAAGGAGGGGGAAAATGACATCTGCTCCAGTTCACAAGCTAATACAAAATATTTTGGCACAAAAGGAGTCTTTTAACTTTCCAGGGGAGCCTATTACTTAAGGGACATGTGCTAAAATCTCAACATCAGCCACCTTCCCAAATCAAGAGATGCTCTTTCCTGTCTAGCTCTGAATATGACTTTCTTTGCCCTTATCCAAATAAACACTCTTGCCCTTTAGATAATTTTAGCAGTGTATTCCACCTGACTCTATGTTGTCCTCTGCTTTCTGTGTTCATGTTCATACCCTCCTGTCCTCAGTCAGATTATGAGTTAGCTGGGGGAAGAGGGGCAGAGGTGGAGTAAAGCTATTTATTTATTCTACAAGACTGAACACTGGACAATAGAAGGGCCTCATAAAAATATGAGAACTGATTAACTCAATTAATTTCCAAAGTATATATCCTTAAAGACTGGATTCTGTGTTACTTATATTGGCTTATGTATGGAATAAAAGAAAAAAAGCCTCAGAGCTAGAAGAGCTCTTAAAAAAACAACAAAAACTAAACCACTAAAATGGCTATAATCTAAAAGACAGACAATAAGTATTGGTAGAGATGTAAATAATCTGGAACCTTCATAATTACTAGTGAAAATGTAAATTAAAATTGCTTTGGAAAACAATTTGGCAGTTCCTCACATAAATATAGAGTTACCATATGCACCACCAATTCTACCCAAACAAACTGAAAACATATGGTCACATAAAAACTTGTACACAGCTATTCACAGAAGCATTATTTATAATGGTCAAAATGTGGAAACAACCCAAATATACATCAACTTATGAATGAATATGGTATATATTCATACAACGGCATACTATTCAGCCATATAAGGAAATAAAGTGCTGATACATTCTACGTGCATGAACTTAGACACATTACGCTACGTGAAAAAGCTGGACCCAAAGGGCACATATTGTATACTTCCATTTAAATGAAATGTCCAGAATATGCAAATCTATAGAGACAGAAAGTAGTTGCCAGGGGCTAGAGACAAGAAGAAATGACAATAGGCTTGGGCTTTGGGTTTCTTTTTGGGGTGATGAAAGACTCTGGAATTAGATTGTGGTATGGATGCACAACACAGTGAATCTAAAAGCCACTGAAATATACAACTGAAGAGGGTATATGACATATGTCAACCAGACAACAACAAAAACAACATGAAGAAAACCTGAAGCCCAGAGAAGCTAAGTTTCTTGTCCAAAGACATAAAGCTATTTCAATGGCATCACCAGAATCAGACTCCAAGTCTTCCAGCTCACAGTGTGCTGCTCTAGAAGTATCGGGACAAGCAGTGTGAACTTGAACTAGTCATTTAATGGCATACACCTCATCATAAGAGGAAGATGAATTAAATGGTCTCTTCAGTTTCTTCCAGTTTTGAAGCCATCCGAATCCCATCATATTGTGCGTACTTTCTCTCTGCTACTACAGATCAGAGTAGGGGTTCTCAACCAGGGGTGACTTTGCTCCCCAGGGGACATTTGAGACTATCTGGAGAAGTTTTGGGTTGTTTGGGGAGACAGGTGTACTACTAGCACCCAGCAGGTAGAGACCAGCATGCTGCTCTATGACTCTGACACACAGGACAAACTCCAGGACAAAGAATTGTCAATAGTGACCATGGTAATAAACTGTGGTTTAGGGTGTGATCAACTTCTCCAAACTTTTCCAGGAAGTTCTGCCCTAGAGTATAATGACCTCAAACAGCAATTCTGAGATAACAGAGTGGCTGGGAGGCTAGCACCAAGCACACATAGGAAATAGAGACACTTTGTACCCCCATGATAATAAACTTTCACAGAGAGTGAAATATTCAAATGCCCAAAGCAGTCAGGCAATTAACATTGAAGGAATGAAGCCAACAAACACCTAATTATCATTTAGGACTATTATTTCCTTCCTTCCTCTTCCCTACCCCCCCAAAAAAAAAACTTTTACTGGTTCCCATTTTTTATGAAATATACATAACCCTCTCAATATAATCTTGTGGTTTCTCACTTTTGATAAGACTTAAATGCCAAGAAATCGTTTTTTTAATAAGAAAAAATTTCACAAGCCCTGTAACAATTGGCTCAAATTAGGAAAGATGGTGGAAATGGCAGAGAACTATGGATACCCCAAAGATACATGCTTGGATGAAGGGGTCACCACTAATTAGTTCCAATAGATCCTTTCCCTGACAGAGGGAGGCACTGTGGTTAAGAGATCTTTGGATGATTAAAAATAATAGAAAATATTGTGGGGTGTGTGTGTGTGTGTGTGTGTGTGTGTTGTGTGCGTGTGTGACAGAGAATGACAGAGAAAGAGAGATCTGCTAGATAAAAAATAAATAAAAATTAAAACACAGTATTTAGTTAAAAACAAAGGAGTTCCAGCAAGGAACCTTCACTAACCCTAATAAACAATGTCAGTTTCATATCTTCTTATAAATGCATTTAAATAAAACTCAGGTCCCATTGTCTGATTACAAGAACAACTTTTTTCTTTAATTAATTTTTATTTTTTGTTTTTTGGTTAATCCTCACTTGTGGATATTTTTTCCATTGATTTTTAGAGAGAGAAGGAAGGAGAGAGGGAGGAAGGGAGGGAGGGAGGGAGAGAGGTTGGGAGGGAGAAACATCAATGTGAGAGAGACACATGGGTTGGTTGCTTCTCACAAGCCCCCAGGGCCGGGGATTGAACCTGCAATCCTTCTGAGACATGGCCATTTGGAAATAGGATGGCATGGGTCTAAGTGTCTGACCTTCTGGAACCTATGACAAGTCAGCTTATTTAAAGTTTCTGAACTTCAGTATTTCCCTCTGAGAAAGCGAGCGAGAGAGAGAGAGAGAGAGAGAGAGAGAGAGAGAGAAAGAGAGAGAGAAAGAGAGAGAGAGGGAGAGGGAGAGAGAGAGGGAAGATATGAATATGAATGGCTACCATGCCATATTACCTTGAGAAATAAAAATAACAAACAAAAATAAAAATTATGAACAATATTTATCTATCAATAAGTGAATCTAAAAATCAAGTGAATAAAAAATCTGATGACGAGAATAAACTGGTGAATATAATAGATTCAGGGGCATAGAAAGGGAGTGGACTGACAATTCTAAGGGGGAAAGGAGTGAGGGCAGTGAAGGGAGAGACTGGACAAAAATCGTACAGCTATGGATGAGGACAATAGGGAGCGGGGGAAGGTAAGGGCAGAGGATGGGATGGGAGCTGGGTGGAAGGTAGCTATGGGGGGAAAAAAGAGGAACAATTGTAATAATCTGAACAATAAAGATTTATTAAATTTTAAAAAATAACAAACAAAAAAGCCCTGAGTACTTCCTGCACATAGTGTGAATGGTAGTAGTTATGAGAGCCAATGCTCTAATCACTAAGCACCACCAACCAGGGTTCTTTAATTAAATCTTTTTTTTTAATGTTTTTATTCATTCTTAGAAAGGGAAAGGAAGAGAGAGAAAGAAACATCAGCTGGCTGCCTCCTGCACATTCCCCACCACAGATCGAGCCCACAACCCAGGCATTTGCCATGACCAGGAATCGAACCAGCAACCTCTTGGTGCATGAATCCACATTCAAGCAGTGAGCCATACCAGCAGGGCTAATTAAATCTTAATAGCTCATTTAAAATGGAGAACTCACAAAAGACAAAAGAATTATTGCTGGCTTAAATTTAAATGAAACTCATGGTATTATTAATGGCTGGCATTTCATTAAACTCTAACAACTTTACAAATGAGGATGCTGAGATTCAGAGAAGTTAAAAGATTTACTAAGCTACCCTGCTGGTTAGGGTACCAGTTATAATTTGTACCCAGGTCTTTGTGCTCCTAAAATCCACATTCTTTCCACTTACTATCTTGCTGGTATCATAAAAATTTATTCTATTTATTAGTTTATTAGGCTCTCTTTGTAAATTACCTGTAAAGAAGCTAATCTTTGTGATGTGCATGAACAGTGGCTTTGCATACCCACTCCTGCCTTCCTGTGGGTGTTGATTACATTATTCCTTTTACACACGGCAACTGCCTGCACTCCAACAGGACCTCCTTCCTTACCCTTCAGCCCTGGATAGCTGACTCTGGCCTCCCACTTTCTACTCGTTCTTGTACTGAACTCCCACAGTAGGCTGCAATATACTGATAAACTTCATCTGCAAGGTAGAAAACGAACTCATCAGCCCATGGAAAACATGTCACCCAGGAGCACAGGATACAAGATGAACAGAATGTGGGCACACACTCCCACCACTACAGTTTGTCCCCAGAGATTAAATATCTCTGCCCTTGGCCCCATCCCCGGGTTCCAGCCACAAGACTAACTTTTCCTCCTCCTATATCATCCTATGACACTTCCATCCCCTCCTCTACTCCCTCCAGTTCTACACATCAAGTTAGTTCTACTCAACTTTATCACATAAAGCAAGAGAATCATATTTGAAGCAAATCTGGATCAGGACACCCAACAAAATATTCCACAGTCGCTTCAGAGCACTGCTTATTCTAATTTCTCTTTAATCTCCGATTCCTTCCTCTGGGACATGGCCATTTGGAAATAGGATGGCATGGGTCTGAGTGTCTGGACCTTCTGGAATCTATGACAAGGCAGGTTATTTCTGAACTTCAGCAGTTTGCTATGAGAGATCAAGAGAGAAGAGGAGAGGGGAGGGCAAGGGAAGGGAGCGGAGGGAAGAGAAGAATGTGAATGGCTACTATGCGAAATTACTTTTATATATATAATTATTGATTTTTTACAGAGAGGAAGGGAGAAGGACAGAGAGTTGGAAACATCGATGAGAGAGAGACATCGATTAGCCGCCTCCTGTATGCCCCCTACTGGTGATGTGCCCACAACCAGGATACATGCCCTTGACCGGAATCGAACCTGAGAACTTTCAGTCCGCAGGCCGATACTCTATCCACTGAGTCAAACCGGTTTCGGCTGCAAAATTACTTTTGAGAAATAAAAATAACAAACAAAAAAGCCCTGAGTACTTCCTGTGCTAGTGTGAATGGTAGTTGTTATGATGATAGTGGTGATGATGATGATGATGATGATGACACATTTGCTTTCCATTTCAACCCATATTCTTTACAGCTTTTACCAGTCAGTCTCTGCAGAGCGAAGCCATTGCTTTCACATGCCCTGGGGACAGTGTGCCTAGAATTACTTGTTCAACAGCTGAGTGGGAACCCCTGGAACTATTCCAGAGGGGTCCTGTCCCTCCCCTTTCTTTAGCTTGAGCTCACACACTGTTATCTGAGCCAGCTTTCTGGGTCAGCATGACCCAGGTTCTCATTGGTCTCTGATTGTAGGCTCTTCTGGTAGGCAAGGTGTGGTAATGAAAAAAGTATTGAACACAAAAAAGCACTGAACACAGAAGACAGGAGTTCGAATATGGATTCACTGAGCTGAATGATCCTAGGCACGTTAGTTACTTAATCACTCTGTACCTCAATATTCTCACCTATGAAACAGGTATAATAAACTACAGTTTATAGGGTCATTGTAAGTTTAAATAACCTGCTGGAAAAGTCCTGTCACATTGCTGAGCACAGGTAAATACTCATTGTTCACCTGAACCTCACCTTTCAGTTCCCCAAGGCTCAGCATGGTAGAGAGTCACATTCTAGAGTCCTCCTATTGCAGTGTCTTTCTCCCTCTCCTGTCTCCACCACCTTTTCCCATGAAACCCCCTTTACCTTACTTACCACCATCCACCTGCCCATCTGCCAGCTTAGAAAGCACCCCACCTACATGTCACAAGCATCAAGATTCAGCATTCAGTTTCACAGTCAAGATAACCCTTGTCCTTTCTGCAAAGTTTCACTCATCTTCATTAAACACAGAAATCCTGGCCCTCCTCCACCATCCTTACCCCAAAATTCGGGGTGAGGTGTTTGGAGAGGATATTACCCATAAATTCAATTTAGTGTCTCATATTTTTCTCAGATTCCAAATAGTCTACATTCAGTTACACAAACCTGAAAGATAGAGTTCAACTACATAGAGTTTAAGACAGGGCTGGCATAAGCCCTGGTCCTCATTCCTCTGGTGCCAAAGAAGACAACGGTCAATCACACCACTTGTTTTCCAGACCAGGCTCCAAAATCCCTCTCCCAGCTCTCCAGGCAGCCACCTTCCATCAGTCAGAGCTGTCATCTGGATTGAATCGACTTGCCAAGTTTAGGAAGCTTTTAATCAAGCCAGAAGTCTAAAATCATGTCCTCTGTACAGCAAAGAATGGTGTCCATTTGCATAGTAGTAAGCAAGTAAGCACTTTGTAGGCAGTGAACACATATGGTTTAGTGACTCATGCACAACATGCTATATACCTATAAAATGTTCAAAAATTACAGAACTATAAGTGGTTTGTGTGGGGAATGACCTCAAATTGTAATATTTGTTTATTCAAATTTCAGTTGAAAACTTTTTATATTTAAATTTACTAAAAACTCTCCAAAAATTATACCAGCATGCACTCTCAGCATAGTAAGCACTATGTACTCTACACATTTTGATAAAGATCTTATATGATCCAAGTTATAATTTTAATTTTTATTCCTGCTATTACTACTATTGCTGATGATATAATAGAAATAATAGATAACGTACACTAAGTACATACACTCTGCTAAATATCTTATGTGGAATATTTCATTCATTCAAAGCTCATGGCAACCCTACACAGAAGGTACCACACCTGTCCCACTTTTAGAAATGAAGAGGCTGAGATTTCTTGCCTAATGGCTTAACCCTCATCAATGGCAGAGCTAAGATTTGAGCTCAGTCTCTGCCTTAGCCATGAGGGAACCCTGCCCTCCAATGATAAAAAGTCCATAGATGGGGCAGAATATAAACTGACTCCAGATTAAATAACAGCAGATATTCAATCCAAACACCTACTTTGGCTAGGAAGTAGTTTATTATACAAGGACAGTGCAACCCTGGCCAATATGGCTTAGCAGTTCGAATGTCGGACCATACAAGGAAGGGTCACAGGTTCAGTTCTGGTCTAGGGCATGTACTTAGGTTGCAGGTTAGATCCCCATCCTGGTTAGGGTTCATGCAGGAGGCAACCAATTGATGTGTCACTCATACATCGATGTTTTTTTCTCCTCCCTTCCCTTCCTCCCTTCCACTCTCTCTGAAGAGGAATGGAAAAAATATTCTCAGATGTGGATTTTAAAAAAATTATAAAAAGACAGTACAACCCAAAACTCTTATCAATGGGGGATCCAGACTTAGAGAAATGGCCAATTTCCATGCAAAGGTACTATCCTAATGACTATAACTACCAAAGCAGAAAACCAGTCAACTTCAATCCACACAGGAATGTCATGAATGAAGAACACTACACTCCCACTCCTTATGCAACTCACAGAAGGAAAACCAATTACTCAAAAGTAATTGAGTTACTGTGTTTGTTGTTATTTTGGGGTTTTGCTTTGCTTTCTTTTGATTATAATAGTGGATTGGTGTACATCAATAGCTGCTTACTTTATTTCTATTTGCATTTACGAAATATCTCAACTGACTTGTCAAGCAAGTCACCTAGTTGGGTCTCTCTTACACTCAACCCTCCACTCCCAAAGCCACTAGATGGAAAACGTCAAAAAGCCATTTCCTGACCTAGGCCATTACCAGTATGAAATGGAAAAGGCATCCTGAAATACTTAGAACCCTCTGCCCTCAGTCCCTGCCAGCATTCCATTTCCGGCTTCTGGAGCTCTGAAGCAATGTTGGCAGAGAGCCCACAGAGGTCCCACAGCAAGGGAGATACTCCCCGGTGTGCAAACACCCTACTTTCCTACTTCCTGGGGTCAGTTCCAGGAAACCCCCTTTGGGATTCTGCCAGATATTGAGCCAGGCCAAAGGATTCAGGTCCCCTTGGGAATAAATACGCTGCCAATGGCAACCGAGGGACAGATCCAGGGGACCAGCCATATTGTTCTGGAGTTTGCCAAGGGCTGCACCAACCTAAAAGTACCTGCGTTTGTAGGTAGAGGGGGACCCAGTCTGCCAGCATCTAGCTCAGCTTTCGATCTTACAGCAAGGCTGTCATGAGTCCAAAAGGGAAACATCTAATTAAATGCTTTTGCCAGGTTGATTTCTTTTCTAGAGTTTAGGGAAGAAACAATCAAACATAAAAGAAATAACAACACTAACTTTAAATTACCACAGTCCAGTAATTAGCCAGTAATTAGCAGATAAACGCAGATAAGCCCAAGAAGAAGACAGAAAGGAAATTGCACTGCCTTAAATTAGACTGGCAAGTTGTATGTGGCTGGGATAGACTACCCATCTCCCATTCTTCTTCCCAACCTCACTTCTCCCCGCCACCCCAGCCATTCCCCAAAACTAGGCAATAGTAATACGTATCACTACTGGGCTAAAAAACCACTCAATAGCAAGGTTCAAGGACATGTTTCTAAGCCACATCTATAAAGAGGACTCCAAAAGAAAACTGTACATAATTGGAAGTGAAAATTTTTCCCTCAAATATTAATAAGCATTTGCCATTTCACAGAAAAATATTCACTAAATTTCTAATTTAGAAAGCTAAGGTCCTTTTTTGCATAATGGATAGGGAGTATAACAAAAATTAATCAGAAAAATAATGAATACAGGAATGGAATTTAATTCAGAACAATTTAACTTCTATTAACTCTACATTTACAATCACACAGATTAGAGCGATTCCTGATGAAAAATTGCTGAAATCTGAAAGGGTCTTTGAGTTTAGAGTTCAGAGAGTAAGTATTTAATAAATGGGCATTTAACACCTTCACTAATAATTTTTATTCTATTTTTAAAATTTGCATTCCAAAATAAAGTATTTTAAACTTATATATACATATTTTATATATAATGCTATTTTTTATTTTTAAAACTGAATATTCACTAAGACTAAACTTTTTCTAATCCATCAGACAATTCTAACTTTACTGGGGGGGGGGGAACAATCACACAATTTATTTCTAAATTTTTATAAATTAAACATGAAAAAAATCTAAAGAAATATTTTTTGGAGTTAGCATCTTATACCACTTTTTACTGCACTGTTGAGGCTTGCTCCCCCCTCCCCCATCCATTTGTACACCATTTGTACATCTATTGACACAAGTGGCAGACCTTTTTTAATTAAATATATTGTGGCAGTTAACTGGCTATAGTTGTTTTCCTTTTCTATTGTTGATTTAAATTTTTTGAAAAAAACAAACAAACAAAAAAAACAACAACCAAGACTCAAGTAGTCTTACATTTATGAAATGTGGAAACCACCTTATACTTCATATTATAAATATTTGCCAAATTTTCATTTCCTCAAATAGATAGAAATGTTCATTGCAATTATCCTAAAACAAAAAGCCCCTAATTTCATAAAGAAGCCCATGACCTTGATTATATTTATATTTACAAGTATGAAATATTATGGAATGAAAAATATCAAATTGGGGGAATATTAAAATGAACTCGAATGACTGAGGTGAGGTGTTCACTTGGAATATTGAGAAATCTCCCTTCCCAGCAACAGACCTTATAACATTGACTACAATTACATATAATTATATATCCAACCACAGCCTTTAAGATTCAAGAAATCTGCCCCAAAATCTTTCCAATTAACGGGGGGAAATTCCACCAATTAGTCTTTCTATTTCAACCTTCATATTACATGCTGTTATGGGTCTGATTGTGTCCCCGAGCAATGTTGAGGTCCTAGCCATGATGAATGTGGCTTTATTGGAAACGGGGTCTTTGCAGATACCAAATTAAGATGAGGTCATTAGAGTGGGCTCTACTTATAAGACTGTGTCCTTAGAGTAAAAAGGGGAAATTTGGACACAGAGACAGGCAGGCACACAAGTACACCATGTGAACATGAAAGCAGATAGCATGGTGATATATCTACATGCTGAGGAAACCCAAAGATTGCCAGCAAATCATCAAAAGATAGGAACAAAAGTCTCTCGTACAGCTCTCAGGAAGAGGCAACCCTGCTGACACTGTGACCTTGGACTTCTAGCTTCCAGGACTGTGAGACAAGTTTCTGTTGTTTAAGCCCCCGATCTATTTTGTTAACTTACCACAGGAAACTGAAGTAGCCCTAAGAAACTAATACATATGCTTTCCCAGCCTGACCATCTCTTACAATCCCATCCTTTTCCTTGAGTCTTAATATATTTCTGCTTCTGATGCCCAAATGTCCATCCTTGTGAGAGTAGGTGGGCGGACTTCACTCCTTTCAATTCCAATACCACTGTACTGCAGGATATTGAGTTTCCCTACTACTTTCATTCGCCCTGGGCACCACAGTGTCCACAGCAGAGAACTTTTGCTCTAGAACAGTGGTTCTCAACCTTTTTTAATGCTGTGACCTTTTAATACAGTTCCTCATGTTGTGGTGACCCCCAATCATAAAATTATTTTTGTTGCTATTTCATAACTATAATTTTGCTACTGTTATGAATCATAATGTAAATATCTGTGTTTTCTGATGGTCTTAGGCTCTACAACAGCGGTTCTCAACTTGTGGGTCGCGACCCACAGGTTGAAAACTGCTAGCAAGGTTGCCTAAGACCATCGGAAAACAGATATTTGCATTATGATTCATTAACAGTAGCAAAATTACAGTTATGAAGTAGCAACGAAAATAATTTTAAGATCGGGTCACCACAACATGAGGAACTGTATTAAAAGGTCACAGCATTAAAAAAGGTTGAGAACCACTGCTCTAGAAGCTTTGGAGCCACCTGCCCACCAGAGTTTGACTCAGGGTCCCACCTTCTACTGTATATGATCTTATCAGGTTAGTTAATTTTCAGTTTCTTCAACTGTATAATGGGAATATATAACTACCTTGCCATATGACTCTGATGATCAATGAGTTAAAGATACGAATGAGCCAAGTTTACCCGTACGAACTCCTTCCAGCATTAGAATCACCTAGGAATTCATGCCCAATCTGTTCTACAGTCACATCCTGACTTTCACTGCCTTGGAACTCCTTTCAATGGCTTCCTCACAAGAATGAAGCTTACTGAATACATTCTGTGGAGATGCTTTTATTGATCACTGATGTTTAAAAATAGTTACAAGTCATGTGAAGTAGTTGGGTATGCCTTTCACAGTTGCAAAAAGCAAGACAACTCTGAGTATAGTTTCTGTGAGTTCTCCCACCACCCTCACCTCTCCTTGAAAACATAGATGCAGCCCTGGGCAAAGCTCCATGTTTTCTGACATTGCTTTCAATTTCTCTGTAACTTTTGCTCTCAATAAAGATTCCTCTCCAACACTCAGGGACATACTGTAGTCTAGCTCAGCGATTGGCAAACTCAATAGTCAACAGAGCAGCAAACCGGGGCTTGCAAACCGCAGTTTGCCGAACATTGGTTGAGCTTATTTCACCCTGCCCATGGGAACTTCCCTCAAGACAGTGAATTCTTCTTTTTCCTTGATTAAATGGTTTGCATCCCAAGTCAGCAATGATTTGTGCCACTAAGGCACAGTTTAAACCTGTTCTCCTGACCATCACATATAAGGCCTAACACAGAGCCTGGTATTAAGTAGGTTTTCAGTGATTGAGGAATGCAAGACTCAATCCATGCATGCATGAATGCATCGCTGAATGAACATACATATGAATCTATTCAGGAGTCAGGAGACCTGGCTCCCATTTACCGTTCAGCTCTGTATTAACTGACATAAATGACCTCAGGGCAAGCCACTAAATCTCTATGCCCAAATGTCCATTCTTGTGAAATTAGGTGTGCGGACTTCAATAGAAATCTATGTTTTCTTCCAACTCTAATTGAGCCCATGAACCACCTCCTCTCACCCGCCTTTTTTTTTTCCTTATAGAGAAAGGGAGAGGGAGAGGGAGAGAAACATCAAAATAAGAGGCTGTCTTCTGTATGCCCCCTACTGGGAATGAACCTGAAACTCAGGCATGTGCCATAATCCTAATAGGCAATCAAACCCACAATCTTTTAGTATGGAGGACAGCATGCTCACTCAATTGAGCCACACTGACCAGAGCGAGCCCATGAACTTTACCGAACTTTATTTCTTTTTTGAAAAATTTTAGTCAGTGCAAGGGGGACAAGGGTGTTTTTCTGAAATCACATACCAGGGGTCTCTCCCTGTCAGACAGTACCTCATTCCCTGGTGACAAAAGGTTCCAGAGAGCATGCAAGCTGCAGATGCTGAAGACATCTCTGAGACACCGAATCTATGGAGTTTGTGTGTTGTTATAGGCTTCTTTCAAAAACTTAAAAGAGTCTGTTGTCTCCTCAAAAGGGGTTCAAGGGGACCTCTGCTGACTGCTGTCTCTCACCCAAAGCTCTTCCCTTTCCAGTCTGAACAAGGTGGGCTTATGCGCTCTCTCCCAGGCTCCAAATCTAACTCAATCCCTCTCTCTGCCATCTGCCTAAGGCTCCCACATGCATATTTCATGATTTCTGGCACATTTCCTCCTTATCTGACATACTGCAATGCATCCCTCTGCTGCCTATATTATTTCTATCTCTGGTAAGAATGTTCCTGAAAGAGGCATGTGTCCTTGGACTGTACTTTATAGTGGACAGTTTTACCTTTCCTATCTTATCTCCCCACCTGGTCCCCACATGAATTCCTTGAGGACAGAGACCACACCCTCTATTCTCCTCTAGTTCCCCACAAGACCAAAGCAGCAAACACTTAGAAAATACTTACTGAGTGAATAAAATGAATGAATGAATGAATGAGTAAACGAACTGATTTCAATGCTTTTAAGTTAGAAATTCATATTAATATATTTCCTGCATAAAGTTACTAAGACCTCTCCTTTTAAGTATACAACCAGGATAAGTTTAAGAAGATACAGTATTTTCCTAAGACTGAAATAAAATGTCCTGCACTACAGTATGAATGACAGCAACCTTATCAGCGACACAAGAAATCTGGTTTTTCAGGTACCCATACCATAATAATGTGTCATCATTTTTATTTCCTAGTAAAAGCAGATCTTATGGGAGCTGGGGAGAATAAAAGGGCTATCACTCTTTTGCATAAATTATTCCAACTACCACTGTTAAGTGTTGAAAGTCAGAGAGTTCAGGGAAATCAGAATAAGATGAGCATTTACTCTAAATAGAAAATTTATATCTACTGTTGTTTGGGGCAGAACATCTTAGAAATTCTTGGGACTTACTTAGCTAAGTCTAATTCTAGTCACATTCTTCCCTCGAGGTTTAATAAACTTCAGCTAAATTCAAACTGACATGGGAATCAAATTATCTGTTCTTCCATGCACTTGCTGCTCACCAATGGTCATCAAATAAAAAAGCGCCAATGGTCAACACACCACTGCTGGAGGGAAAACATTTCAGCAATGCCTTCAAAGTTTAATATAGCTCAATGCTATACGCCCCATTCGCCTCCCCAATTAATTGATTTCAATACTTTTAAATTAGAAATTCTTATTAATATATTTCCTGAGTTAAAGTTGTTTAAGTCAAGAATCATCATTCTTGGACATCATCATTCTTGTACATAAAGTTATCACTGCCAAAAACAGCAATATCATATAATTACAGAAAAACTGTGTATTGATACAGGAGATATTACAATTGGAGAGACTTGATGACTGAGGATTAACTGAGACTTGAAAAGATGGGGTCCATCAAGTGGATAATTAATGCTTATGAGCTGTACATATGTGATAACAGAGTATGTCTTCCAGTTCAAACCAAACTGTGTCAAGACACATACTACCAGATGGATGGTGAAAGGACCTGTAGACATCACAGGAAAACACCAAAGGAAAAATAAATTCACTTTGAGGCTAATATGCCTGTTGCTAAAGTAAAAGAAGCTGTTACTAGGGTTTATCCACATTTACCCAACTGTGAAGTCAAAGCATTATAAAGCTAGAGTGTAATTCTGAGCTATCCGTCACACAATTCTTCATTCTGCAGAAGGCCAACTCATAGAGATGGAACACCTTATCCAAGCTTATACTACTAGTCAGAGACAGCATCAAAACTTAGGTCTCTTGCTCTGGTCAGTTTAGCTGAGTTGGTTGGATCACTGTCCTGTACACCAAAAGGTAGCACGTTCGATTCCAGATCAGAGCACATACCTAGGTTCTGATTGTATGGGAGGCAACCCATCCATGTTTCTCTCTCCCTTCCTCCCCCCCATCCCCTCTCTTTAAATTCAATAAGCATGTCTTCCAGTGAGAATTTAAAAACAAAAATAAAACACTTGGGCCTCTCAAGTCTAGCGTCATGAACAAAGCACAGAACATTTAATTTAAAAATTAAAAAGGCATATAGCAGGCAGGAAATAAATATTTGTTAATGGAATTGATATGGGGTTCAGGAACTATCTTGGCAAACTATCTACTGACAAGATAAGCCAAGTAATTGCCTCAAGTTTTGCCTTTGACTTGTTCAATATAACCTAGATCTCTTAATACTAGAAGCATCCCTGGGTGCAATAAAAAAAAATGGTATTGGAACAATTATTGAAGCATGCAAGTTGGTGGCGAAAGCAAAGGCTTTACTGCATTCTTACGAAGGAGTGCATTTGAAAAAAAAATCTATCCACAAACCAGTATGGGTTTCCAAACACATGAAGTGTAGCCTCAGCGGAGAAGTCTATAAAAACGGCAGGTATGACTAAGCAGCCACAAATAATTAGAAACCCCAAAACTATCAGGAGTCTGGGGACCAGAGCATGCCTGCATATAAAGATAAGTTGGCATTTCCCATCTATTGTTCCTACAGCAAAAGGGAGTTCTTTTTATACTATAGTGTTGATTTCCTCTTAATAAAAAGCCTCAGCTGCTTTATAAGGATTTGCAAACAATATTCTAGTCCATCCTCCATTCCACCTGTTTCAGAAACAAATTTTGGGACAACTGAGCTGAGTTACTGGGAAGTCAACTGGCCAGATCAAAGTTTAAGCAATCAATAATACACTTTTTCATGTATTTACATATGTATTATATATTTCACCAAAAAGTCTCTTAAACCTGTAGATGAATCTTAGCTAAGAAAACCAAGTCTTAATCATGTAAAACATATCGCCACACGTTTTACTCAGAGGGCTATCAAGTATATTACTGAATTTTCCTGAAAATTTGACTTCTGGCTATTTAACGTCTCTTCCTAAAAATTTTTTTTTCCTTATAATATTCAAGAATATCGACCAAACAGAATAGCTTACATTAATTAAAGAGACCACCACTTCTACATCCCCAAGATGAAACTGACGACAGCCTTGCAGGGGGGGAGAATCCAAACACACATTTTTCCATAAAGCTGTAAAAAATATTTACAATACAGAAATTCCTGGTACAACAGGAAAAACCTGGTTTACCCTTCTCTTTGCGCAGGTATAAAACTGAAGAAATGTACAGTACTTAGTAGGGAAGGGTGGGTAGGAAGCAATTCCCTCTTAAACTTGTTTCATTCATGAGCTAGGTTAGCAAGCTAAACAGCCTTGAGAAAGCTCCCGTACAAAACTTAACCAAAGGCTGAAACTCCAAAATCGGGAGTCACTGACACCAAAGGAAGTAGGACCCCAAGGCCCCCCACCCTACCTTTGCTCCCGCCCTTTTCATTGTCCCAGTGAGAGTGGATCACCTGGCGGGGGGCGCGCCCAGACCCGCCAGGGCAAGCGCCGCGTTCCTCCCGCAGGACGCGCACCCGGTGCCCCTGCCCCGGCCACCCTGACCCCGGCCCGCTCCGGGTCCCCGCCGCGCTCTCACCGCCACGAAGCCGGAGGAGGAGGCGATGAATACACGGATGACCATCCTCTCGCCGCGCCGGGACGCACCGTCTGCCCTCTTGGACTCTGGGCTAGTGCGGACGCGGAGGCAAAACTCTGCGGAGAACCGCCGCTACCACCGGCCAGAAGGCTTCCTTCGGGTAAGACCGCAGGGATCTAGATCCCTCCCTCCCGGGTCTGCAGATAAAAAAGCTCCGCGCCTCTCCGCCTCCTGCCCTGGCACGGAGCGGGAGGAGGGGAGAGAGGGAGGCCGGCGCGGGGCGTGATGGGAGTTGTAGTTTCGGTCTTCCCTGGATGACGGGTGGACTGAGTTCCTTCAGGTTGGTTGCCTCCTCCTTGCGCGTCGATCCCTTTAGGCGTGCCGGTGGCTGGGAGAGAGCCCGTGGCAGGGAAAAGACCACGACAGCGGGTGGCGAGGATGCCAGGGAGACGAGGAAACAATAATACTTAGGCAAAAGGGCTTGGTTCAAAGTCCAAGCTTAGGGTTCTGGGTTGTGGCTTACTGGTTTGGAGCACACCCACCCAGGTTCATCTGCGTCGGGGTGGGGTGGGCCGGGCTCTCCGGAGGCAGCGGCGGGGTGTGTGTAGTGGGGGGTGTGGGGGGGGAGGGAGGATAAGGGGGGCACGAGGGAGGAGGGCACGAGGGAGGAGGACGCGGGGCTGGGCGCGCCTCTGTTTTCCCAGTGACTCTGGAGATTGCAGAAAGATGATTCCTTTAGATAAGTGGGAGGTTTTCTTTTTATGCAGACACCGAACATTAGAAACCCAGATGAGAGCACAACCGATATTTTATTTTTCTTAGCAAAACTGTAATTGTAGTAGAAAAAAATAAATACCGAGCGAAATTAGAATCCTTCTATCAACATTGGGAATCTGGACCCCACCCACCCCACCCCCTACCCTACACAATGGCTTTGCCTCTGTTCACCTAATATTTACAGTTGAGCCAAATCTGTGCCTTTTCCAGACCTGCACATTCCAGCGCAGTCTCCCTGGAGGGTGCCCTTAAATAAAAAGCCTTTATGTAGTTGCTAATGGTTGAGGAATAGTTAGCAAGTGCTTCTGGTTAACAAAAGCGCAAGCCCTCTCTCAGTTTAGTGGAAACGAACCAGTTTCCCCTGCAGTACTGTACTTACTTTCTTCCTTTCATCAGGGGAGCCTAGCAGAGTTCTGGGAACGACGTTAATTAATAATTCTAGAAACAAAGAAAATGAGGTCTCTTGGAAAATTTCTTATACAAATACTAATCGGTTTGGGCCACTTGTTTTTTTAGAACGTTTTTGAATATTTTAAGTTTATAACCTTTCCTATTATTATATCATTTCCATGCAATTCCTTTTTAATTTAGTATTATAACAAGATACAATGTTAATGGGAATTTATTTCTTCTTAGTATTCAACAATTTTACATAAATTTTGTTGTAATTACTAGCTCTGTTCAAATATACTTTAATTTGACAACCATAAATCTGGAAATAAATGTTTAAAAATTTAAAACATTCAACATTGGGAATGTATCTTAAAGATAGAGACTAATTTCCTGTATAAATGACACTTTATAATAGTCAGCATTTTCTTCAGTTTGAAGTTATATAGCTTTGAATATATGGTTAATCTCAACAATAGGAACTTAGAGTCTATTCTTTGAAAGGTACAAGAATGGATGAAAAGATGAAAGAGTCATTTTCTCAGTCAGCAGAGCACCTATTGTCTGCAAAAGAAAAAGATAAAGAAATAGCGACAGAACAAGAAATGCTATACCAATGGAGTGTTGTATGGATATAAAAGAAAAAGAGGAAAACTTTAGAAGAGATTTTAAGGGTGAGTAGAATTGCCCAGCTGGTGTTGCTCAGTGAGCATCAACCTATGAACCAGAAGGTCATGGTTTGATTCCTGGTCAGGGCCCAAGTTGTGAGCTCCATCCCCAGTGGGGAGCAGGCAGCAGGCAGCCAATCAGTGATTCATCACGATGTTTCACTCTCTCCCTCTTCCATGTCTCTGAAATCAATATATATATATATATATACACACACACATACACACACATACATAAATCTTACATATTTTATATATAGATTAAAACATGAGTAGAGCCGAAACCAGTTTGGCTCAGTGGATAGAGCATTGGCCTGCGGACTGAAAGGTCCCAGGTTCGATTCCGGTCAGGGGCATGTGTCCTGGTTGCTGGCATGTCCCCAGTTGGGGGCGTGCAGGGACGGCTGATTGATGTCTCTCTCTCATCAATGTTTCTAACTCTCTATCCTCCTTTCCTCTCTGTAAAAAAATCAATAAAATACAGTGGTACCTCGAGATATGAGTTTAATTCATTCCGTAACCTTGAGTTGTGTGCAGCTGGCCGATCCTCGAGATTACTCCTATCTCAAATGTTGCTCGTATTTCAAAGCAAAAATCGCTTGCTCAACGGCTCATATCTCAAAAATCTCGTATGTTAGAGCACTCGTATCTCGAGGTACCACTGTATATTTAAAAATAAATAAATAAATAAAACATGAGTAGAATTTCTGCTGGCAGATAGGGGAGAATGCAGGGTGAGAATGTGCAGTTATGTGAGAATTGCAAAGAATTTTGCTTCAGAAAAGGAAATGAGGGGACTTATAGAGAATAGGGATAAAAAAAGGGAGGGGGTTGACTGAATACAACATGAGACTCTCCTAGTTCCTTGCTCTTTTCTTTCTTTCATTTTTTTAAAAAATATATCTTATTGATTTTTTACAGAGAAGAAGGGAGAGGGATAGAGAGTTAGAAACATTGATGAGAGAGAAACATCAATCAGCTGCCTCCTGCACGCCCCCCACTGGGGATGTGCCCACAACCAAGGTAAATGCCCTTGACCGGAATTGAACCTGGGACCCTTCAGTCCGCAGGCCAATGTTCTATCCATTGAGCCAAACCGGTTTCAGTGCCTTGCCCTTTTCTAAAATCTGTTTCTCCATTCTGATCCAAGAGGTTATAATGATGATGGTGTCCCCAAACCCTGTTCATACAGCAAGAACCAGACCCTTGGCCACAATAGATTGGTCTAGGAATGAGCACCTGACCCAAGCAAGGCCAGGCAACATTCTACCCTAAGGATTTAAGACAGACACAGAATTTGAACTTGAATGTGTGGCATGGAAGATCAGGGCTTTCAGAAGCTTTGCTCCAACCTAGAACCAGAAAAGCTACAGAAGGTATTCAGTAGGAAGATAACAGCAAAACAGACATGTGGTACATAGCAGAGATGAGTTTCAGAGTGTCCTGACAATCCTTTAGTCCAGCGGTCCTAAAACCTGTGTGTCAGATCCAGCTGGTTTTCTGTTTTGTAAATAAAGTTTTATTGGAACACATTCCTTTTTATATTGTTTATGGCAGGATGATAGAAACTATATGGCTGAAAAGCCTAAAACATTTACTGTCTAGCCCTTTACCAAAAAAGTTTGCCCCTGTCCGTTTATGGTTCAACCTATTTCTTTATCCCTGCCATGGAGGCCTGTGTAATATTCCTCATCTTACTGGTACTTAAACCACTTCAACTTTTGGTTTCTGCAACCAAAATTGCCCTAACTGAGAAGTCTGTACTTAATTTGTAAGCATTTTGACAAAGAGAAAAATATGATCAGAGCTATCCTTTAAAAATTGCTCTGGTAATAATTGGCTATGTTTTCTCCACCCTGGGTTGACTAGCAGTTGTGTGCAGGACAGTGTGTTAGCAGTCCAGGAAACCTCAAAGGCCAGTATAGAGTTGAGACTCAGAGTTAGTAAAGTGGAAGAGTGACCAAGAATAGAAAGCAATCTGGGATACAAGCTAGAGGTCCAAGATTAACACCAGGGTATCATAGTACAGAGAGGATTAGATGCCCATCTGACAAGTAGAGGCTGCAGATAAAGCAGGCAGCTGAAACATAAAGACAGAATGCAGAAAATTGAGTACTCATTAGGTTTTAAGAAAGTTGCTCATGCATTGCCTAAGACTTGACCTCCTTTACAAGTCATGATAGATCATCGAGCTAGAGTGGCTTTTTCCCTTAGCTTTATTGAGATACTAGAGGCCCACTGCAGGAAGATTCCTGCAAGAATAGGGCCTCCTACGGTGGTCTCTGCTGCCCCACCTGCTTCTCTCCTATCTCCGCTGCCCTGCCTGCTTCCCTCCCTTCTCTGCAGCCCCATCTGCTTCCCTCCCTTATCGAGACCGCTTGCTTACTTCTCTGCAGCTTCCCTCCCTTTTGCAGCGCTGGACTTCCTTGTAGGTGTCTTCAGTCTTCTCTCTGCACTGGGATATGCAAATTAACTGCCATCTTGGTCTGGTTAATTTGCATAATTGTTCCTGATTGGCTGATGGGTGGGGCTTGTAGGTGTAGCTTGTGGGCATAGCGGAGGTACAGTCAATTTGAATATTTCTCTTTTATTAGATAGGATAATGAATATACAACATTATATCAATTTGAGATGTGCAGCATGATGATTTGATATACATATATGTTGTGAACTAATCACCATAATAAGGTTAGCTAACAAGCAAAGTGTTTTTAAAGCAGGGGTTCTCAACCTTTAGTAGTCTGGTGAAGTCTGTAGTCCCTTTCTCAAAAAAAAAATAATATATATATATATATTTTCTAAATATGGACAATAGCTCTGGCAGGGTAACTCAGTTTGTTAGAGTATTGTCTGAGCCCACCAAGGTTATGGTTTCCATCCATGGTCAGGGCACATACAAGAAGCAACCAAGGAATGCATAAATAAATGGAACAAAAAAAAATTGATATTTTGCTCTCTCTCTCTCCCCCCTTAAAAATCAATCAATAAAAATAAATACAGAAATAAAAGAGATAAGATTACAAAGGAAACTACTTATATTGCAAAATAGTTATCAAACTATTAAATAATTTTGATATGGTAATATCTGTTTATTAAGTATAAATATTTAGTATCATGATTTAGTAGTGGATCAAATAACCACCATAAAAATCTTAAAATAACTGTGATTTTTATTGGTAACAAAGTCACAGATATTTGCTGCTATAACAGTAGTTTGTTGTCTACATTCGTAATTGAAGGATTGGTAAATTTCAGTTAGAGTTTAGTGAAAATATAAAGATGTTATATTTGTTTTATTTACATTTATGAACTCCCTAAATTCTGTCCACAAGTTCCTTGTGGGATGGGGACTTTATGTGTGTTAAAGAACCCAGGTTAAGAAATGGTGGTGTCTGACTATATCCAAATATGGAACAGCCAATGAATTTGCCGAAGAAGAAAGTACAGAAAGAGCGAGAAGGAGCCATGAAGATTTGTTCCGCTTATTTATGCATTCCCTTGGGAAATTCCTACATTTAAGAATTGGGAGAACAAGGAATTTAAAGGAGTGGAGGAGCAATTGGAAAAGTACAAAATCAAGAGTCAGGAAGTAGAAAATAGCAAAAATGTTACTCAGCCTGGAAGTTAAGGAAGATGATAATGGAAATGGTGGCTTTGAGTTTGTTACTTAGGCAACTTGAGTTCACATTCCAGCTTTTCCACTTAATACCTTGGGCAAATATTGTCATGTATCTGAGCCTCAGTTTTCATTATTAAAATGAATAAAAATAATGACTATCGATCAAGATGGTTATGAGGATTAATTATGCTAGGATATTCTCTAAGTTAGGCCTTATAGTATCTGTCAACCTACAGCCCTTATGAAGATTCCAAGATCACCTGGTTGCAGATGTTTGTACACATCTGTGTACATCCTCCAGTGTGACCTACTACAGCATGAAAATAGTTTATGACATAGATGACCATGCTTGAAAATATATATTTGCCCTCTTTCAGGAATTTACAATTGGAAAATAGAAAGACTGAGGCAATTAGCCATGGGAATATAAAGAGAGATATTGTGAGGGGCCTGAGGGTGGGGATGAGAATCATTGAGTAAGTAGAGACAATGAGGGAACTAAAATGAATAAGAAGAACAAATTGGTCTGTGACAAGGGGAGAATGGAGCCATTAGAGGGTGAAAAGCAGACACTAACTAGGAGTCTGGTGGCTGTCTTATTTCCAACCTCAGTTTCCATGAATCCAGGTCTGCCACAATTCTTGCCCTTGGGTTGCTGTGTAATAACCCCAGTGTTTAATCTTGAGCTGGTTTAAGCATGTCTCTTTAAGCAGGCCACTGTCCATTCCTGACCAGAATATCTACGTAAAGCGAGGGTAGTAAATCATATTCCTATAGGGACCGGCCAAGAGACATTAATGAGAGAGGTGAGGTATTCAAATGTGGGGATAGCAAAGGGGACAGCACATCACAAAAATTTGGATATTGTCTGAAATACTTTTATTTTTCAATGTACACTTAATTTTTTAAAAACAGCCAATTAAGCCAAAACCATCTGCAAGTCCTAGATAGCCCTTTGGTTCTCCAGGTTCTCTCTGCACTGTAAACAAAGCACTGAGCCCAATGTTTGGCGCCCAGTAAATCCACAAGAAGAACTAGGTGTTATTATAATGAATAGAGGATTGGTGCATGAAATTCTTGCACTGGGAGCGGGCGGGCGGGGGGGTGCTCAGCCTGGCCTGCACCCTCTTGCAGTCTGAGACTCCTTGGAGGATGTCCACCACTCCCGGCATAGGGCTTAAGTCAGCAGTTGGACATCCTTCTCGAAGTCCGGGACCCCTGGCTCTTTACCACCCGCCTGCTCACTGCTCCTTAGCACTGCTGCGGAGGCAAGAGAGGCTCCTGCCACCGCCACTGCACTTGTCAGCACTGGCTTCCAGCTGAACAGCACTCCTCCTGTGGGTGGGCACTGACCACCAGGGGGCAACTCCTGCATTGAGCATCTGCCCCTGGTGGTCAGTGCATATCATAGTGACTGGTTGTACTGGTCATTCCACTTAGGCTTTTATTATATAGACTAGGGGCCCAGTGCAGGAATTTGTGCACCTATCGGGGCCAGCAGCCACCACTCACACTTGCTGACAGAACTGAGCAATTAGGACCAGCACGGGGAGCTAACAGTGGGTGCGAGCGGCAGTTCCAGCACCACCTATGGGTGCCAGCAGGGGTATCGTTGGCAGTGAGTGTGAGAGGTGGCTGCTGGCCCCAATCACCCCTCAGGAGCAGGGGTAGGTGGAGAAACCCTGAGGGGCGAGCAGGGCCAGTGCTGGCAGCAGGTGTGAGCACCGGGCGGGAAAGTGGCGTGTGGGAACAAAGAATTTTCAGTAACCACCAGATGCTCGCCCTGATGCCCCAGTGCTCTGCCTTGGTCTGGCACCCCCCGCTCACCTGCTCCACCATCCCACTGCAGCCAACACCCATTATGTTCTGCGCCTGCTCTCTGCTGGTCAGCGCACATCATAGCGACCGATTGTTGCGCCATTTGGTCTATTTGCATGTTAGCCTTTTGTTATATAGGATTGCTTATGATCATTGCTGATGTTTGCAAGAGGACTCCCAGCAGAGGAGTGGAGGCAGATTGGAGTGGCTGGAAGACTGGTAGCTAATGAGGCTGTAGATGCAATGATAGAGCCTTTTCTAGTTAGATCTTGAGGGGTAATGTGAGGGGACAAGCAAGGACAGGAGTTTGAAGGGGGATCAGAGAACATGAACATTGTTCATTAAGGTTTAGCTACAGATCAAATAAAGAGCTCTTTCAAGCACTCTGAAGTATCAACTGTCCAGATTTTATTTATGGGATGGAATTGAATCTGATTGGTAATTCTGTTTTGTCAGAGCTGCCCTGTTCTTAACAGCACTTAATCCAATACTATCTGGTTCCCCAAGGATTTAAGAAACTTCAGCCACCACATTATGCCTGCACCATCCCTGCCTTGCTCCAGGCAGTAGATCCTCCAAAAGCTGACTCGGCACATTTGGCTGTTAGTGGATGACAGATTTGTGGGAGAGGAGGCTAGAAGCCAAAGCGCAGGGGGAGGTCAGAGTCATTAAGGAAGGAGGATTCCTAGCTGGACTTGTATTAATGTCACAGCTGTATGACCTTCCTTAGGCAGATTACTTCACTTGCCGATAATTCCCCTTCCTCATTGTTGGGGGGCTTAATGGCGAAGATGCATATAAAATACCTTCTCACACAGTGCCTGGGACATAGTTAGGACTCAGTAAGCATGAACTATTATTAATCATGCAAAGTAATACAGGGGTGGCCTTCATTTGCATATAAACATACAGTAAATCCTATAAACATTTCTGTTTCATGTCTGTGATTTTAACATTCTAAATAATAAGGATCGGGTTGTATAAACCTCTTTGTACAGTGTCATGGGCAGTTAAAATACTTAACAAAAACTCTTTGATGTTATGAAGTTTGGAGGCCATTTTTAAGATAAAAGGAGCAGTAGTGAAATGAAGCAGCAATAAAGTCAAATAATGTAGCTTGAATTTCCTAAGAGAATTCATCCACTGCTTTTATGTTGCTGCTTCAGCCCCCTTCTGTTTATTCTTAATCAAATAAAATATTAATTAACTGGAACCATACTAAGTAATTCCTGCAATGGATGGAACTTTTAACATTTATGTTAAAGACCTGGAGGCTAATTGTAAAGCAAAGGAGTTAGGCATGAAACCAACATTCACACTTAAGTCTTGAATCAGTTCTCATTCACCCCAACCAGTAGGGTTCCCCATCCTGTCAGACAGGATAAGACACTCTTATTTCCCCAATGCCTTATTCCCACTAGATAAGAGGTATGAGAAGAGAGAATGGCATAAGCCACCATCTTAGAACTCGTAACAAGGAGGCTTTGAGATTTGCTGGTAACCACAGGATAAACTGAAAACCTTTTGTGCTGTTCATTTCTTGCAGTTATATTCATTCACAGTGTGCCAGATGCTATGAGGGATGCTGTAACCAAACACAGTCCCTACCCTCATGGAGATTATGGATAAATGGGAAGATGAAAATTGAACAGGCATATGCTAAGTGCTTGAAAGAAAAGTCTAGATTTTATTGTTTCGCTTTTTTGTTAATCTTGTAGGGCTTTCCTAATCAAATACACACACACACACACACACACACACATACATACTAGTGGCCTGGTGCACGAAATTTGTGCACATTAAAAGGGGATTAATTAGAGGAAATAATTTAACATTGCTATTTGTCCTTTCTTCATAATAGAAGTGTCAGAGATGAAAGAAAAATAGTAAAATGTATATGGAAATCTTTTTCCTGTCAGAGTCTGGGGCGCACCACGAGACCCAGAGTCAGATCCCCTCCCACCCACATGTGCTTTAAAATCACATGAGACCCAGATCTGGCCATTCCTACCAAACCCCTAAAAGGGCTAGATCCAAGTCCAGCCAGTCCCACCCTTGTCAAGCCCCGCCAAGCAGGGGGCATATCCTCAGGTTCCCTGGCTCCGTGCCAGGATGGGTGCATGGCCTGAGGTCTCCCAGCCCAGACCAGGGTGGGTGGCCTGCTTTGAGGTGCCCTGTCAAGCACTGTTGGGTGTGGGTTATTGCCTGAGGTCCCCCATCAAGCCCCACTAGCAGAGGGGGGGCGGGAAGGAGGGCAGGGCGCAGCCTCAGGTCCACTGTCAAGCCCCGCTGGGTGGGGGGCGTGTCCTGAGTTCCTTCTACCCAGCACTGGGGATGTACCTTGAGGTCCCCTGTCAAGGCCTGATGGGTTGGGGGCATGGCCTGAAATCCACTGTCAAGCCCAGCCAGTGAGGATGCGTAGCCTCAGGTCCCTTGGCCCGGTGCTGGGGCAGGGGGCATGGCCTGAGGTCCCCCAGCCTGGTTCCAGGGTAGGGGGATGTGGCCTGAAGTCCCCTGTTAAGCCTCACCTGGTGGGGAGCGTGGCCTGAGGTCCCCTAGTCCAGCACCAGGATGGGAAGCACACCTTGAGGTCCCCCATCAAGCCCTGCCAGGAGAGGGGCATGTCCTCAGGTCCCCTGGCCTGGTGCTGGGGCAGGGGGGCGGGGCCTGAGGTCCCCTGCCCCCCCCCGGGGGGGGGGGGGGGGGGGAGGGCGTAGCCTCAGTTCCCTGATGATTGTTCATTAAGGCTTCTTAGGGGAACTTGACCTCAGCTATGAGTGCAGCCATCTTTTGTAATGGAGTGATGATCAATTAGCATGATTCCCTTTTTATTAGATAGGATATCTATCCTATCTAATAAAAGAGAAACATGCAAATTGACCATACTTCCACTACACCCATCAGCCACGCCTACCAGCCAATCAGGAGCAAGTATGCAAATTAACCCAGTCAATATGACAATTAATTTGCATATCCAGGTGCAGAGCAAAGACTGAAGACAACATAGAAGGAAGCCAAGCGCTGTAGAAGGGAGCAAAGCTGTGGAGACAGCAATGGGGCAGCGGAGAAGAGAGGGAAGCAGGCGGGGCAGCGGAGATCACTGCAGGAAGTCTTGTAGGAATCTTCCTGCAACAGGCCTCTAGTATATCTATATCTATCTATCTACCTATCTCCCCAACTAGACTACATCATAGATCAGGAGATGGCATCGCCATAACAAAATAAGGGCTCCAAGTTAATATTGCTTAAATAGCTCTAGGCAACATAAGTTAGAGGAACTAATAGTATTCTACAATATTTTGGTTATTAGGTCATGATTACCATATTATAATAAACAAATTTTTACATTAGGTTATGGTTGAATTCTGAAACATTTTGTCTTCTTATGAATACATTGCTATGAGTCTTCTCATATAATTTCTCATTATGCTAGGTATAAAGGCTATTTAGAGTAATTACAACAAAGGAAATATAAGAAAATGTTTCTATATAACTACAATTAGAGAAAATGGAAGTCAGTTTAAACAAACATAAAATGTTAATGTTGTAGCAATTATTTTTATTATTTCTTTTTCCTATAATTTTGAAGGGCCTACTGAATGGAAATTAGAAATATTTGCATATAAGTAATTTTTAATACTTTGAACCTTAACTTTTTAAAATAATGATTTTGTAAAGGGTTTTACCTTTAAATTCCTCAACTCCTTCCTGAAAGTGAAATTACTAGACAAGGATGAGAAAAACTATAAAGCACTTCAAGATTAGATTCCTGGTTCTTTTCCTCAGCTCTCTGCTAGTTCATGCAGAGCAGCTGCAGTTGCTGGTATCGTTCTACAGCACCTGGGTCTCCACTGCAATGAAAGCCTTTGGGTTTAAACAGAGCCTTTTGAGAAGGGAAGCATTTTTGCATTAAGTGAAATTCCACTTAATACTGATGTCAGGGAGCGAGACTTCCTTATAAATGCAACTTATTGTACTCAGAAGCCATGAACTGGCCAACATATCATTAAGTTTATGACAAAATAAAGTACTTAATAGTGGAATTATAATCCATCCAGTATTAATTGCTCCCTGGTTGTAAACCAGACATATTTTAAAAATTCACTGAATTCTTCTGGTCCCAGGAACAGTGCAGTGAAATGCCTTATTTTTACCTTAAGCACAGTTTACATTTGCCTAGCACATGTAGTTTTTAAAAGCCCAATCCATTTGGTTCATTTTATTTGTTGAACACCTGCTCTCTATCAGTAACTTAGCAAACTTCCTCTCTTCAGCAATTTGCATTTATTTAAAACATTAATAATTATTAAGAAATAATATCTCAAGATTAGAAAATTATTTAAATGTCCTTGCAATTCCTAAGAAACCTGTGACTTTGATAGCTGTTCAATAGAAGGGTCTGATGCTATTTTAATTCCTTACTAAAAGCATTTATCGAATGTGTTGGGCACTAGGCATTCTATTAGATGTGGGGACTATGAAGATTAATTAAACAGAGAGTGTGTGGTAGAGGTGGGTGAGACTATTTCAAACGCAAACTAAAGTCCTGGGTGGAAAAACAAAGCTCTATGAGTAAGTGGTTGTGTGAGAGCAATGCAGAAAGGCATGGGATATGGGCCTCTTGAAGGAGTCTTTGTAATATGATCTAAAGTATGATTTACTTGCAATATGTATCATTACTTTTTCTGTTTTAGGAATAAAGTAGGATTTTAGGTATAAAATCTCATCAGTTGTCTGTTTTCCTATAATTTGCTACATTTTGTCTTGTTCCTCAGGTAAGAGTATTCTGGCGGCAAGGTTGAGGGTGCTGGTGCTAGAGGAGACAATTCTGCAGCTCTGAATAAGCCACTTGTCAGCTTAAAACCAAAACAGTCTGTCCAACATCCACTCCTGTCCCCATACCAGTTGATATAAACGCAGTTACAAATTTGGCTACACCTGACACGTTTCTAGCAATAAGGGTGACATTAGATTATTTCACGAGAAGAGTGCAGGGAGGTGAATCCAGACTATTATAGCAGTCCTCACAGCCCAGGGCACTCTCCACTTTCCATTTTGCCATCTTTAGCATGACAACATTCTTCCTGGGGCCAGTTGCTTCATCGTTGCAAGGTGGCCGCCACAGCGCCAGGGTGGCATCTTCACACCACCATCCAAGTAGGAAGAAAGAGAAGGGCAAGCAGAAAATAAGCTTTCCTATGATCATGGAGGAAAACCTTTTCCCAGAAGCCACCTAGCAGACTTCTCAAACCTCCTTGGTCAGAACTGGGTCACATGCCAAGCAAAGGAGGCTGGGAACTGTATATTAGGAAGGAGAATGCAAGAACCAAGATAGGTCTGTTAGGAATAGGGTGGAGTGTGGGCATATTGGCAACTCTGACTACTGGGGTTCTGTTAGCAAGGAAGGCAGTGGGAGCAGTAAGTGACAATGGTGATGCTAGTTGTTTGCTTAGTGTGACCTGGGGTAAATTTTTTAGCAGCTGTGCCTTAGTTTCCACATCAGGAAAATGGAGATAATAATGAAACCTAATTCCTAGGCTTGGGTGAGAATTAAAGCACATAATTATGCCAAATGCTTAAATAAACCAGTGGTACATATTAAGCACTCATAAATATTAGTTGCTAATAAAAAGAGTCACTGTATTTCCCAGAGAGCATGACTTACAACCAGAATACTCACATTCCCTGAATAGCAGCCTGTGCAAAAATTATAGAACTGGAAAACATGCTTCCAACCCTCAGAGAATAGTTCTTTCTACCAAACCTATGTCTCTGAGATACATTTTTTAAATGTATTTTCATTGATTTCAGAGAGCAAGGGGAAGGGAGAGAAAGAAACATCAATGATGAGAGAGAATCCTCAGTGATGAGAGAGAATCATTGATTGGCTGCCTCCTGCATGCCCCACACTAAGGATTGAGCCCACAACCCAGGCATGTGCCCTGACTGGGAATTGAACTGTGACTTCCTGGTTTATAGGTCGACGCTCAACCACTGAGCCATGTCGGCTGGGCTGTCTGTGATACATTTTAGAAGACCCTTTTGATTCTTTCTCTGCAACACCCCCATTTCTCTCCCTTGCTCTCATTCTCTTCTCTCCTTCTTCTCCACTTTTCCCCTTCCATCTCCTTTTCCCATACATGTTTCTTTCCTGTCTGGTGACCCCCTCCCCTTCCTTTCAGGCTAAGAAATTCTTACTGTTTCACCCTGCTTCTGACTTCAAGGCTACAAGGGATGCTAATCCTCACATAGGACTCTCCAGGTTCCTGGAGACAGTTATCCTCAAGGACTAATGGGTGATATATTCAGTGCTAGTTTAATTTATTCTGCGTGTGCTAAAGCATACGTAATTCACAAGCCAGCTGACAGGCACGCACCTAGCATGTGTGTATTAGGTGACAAGCACAGCTCATTGCATTAGTTTATTTTTTTTGCCATACCACTCTCATAAAGGTAGAAGAAAATCATGTAAGGGAAAGGCGAAAACATTTTAATTTAACCAAATTGGTTTATTCACCTTTTTGAAAAAGAGTAGAGCAGAAATAGGACAAATAATTTAAGAAACAAGCTTTAAACAAATAGTCTTGCTAGAGAATTACCAGCAGGAAAGAACATTTGTTTATCATCTCAAAAAAAGGCAGCACCTGGCTCATGTGAAATTGATGAATGGTATGTAACAGAAAAAAAGAAAACCAGACAATGTGTGTGTTATGAGCTTTGAAAAAGAGCTGGGGGTAGGGGTGGGGGGTGGTCAACATAAAGAGAACTCATGTGCACTATATTTAAAGCTGTTCTGAGAAATTTGAAACATTTATTTTTGAGAATGGAAGCTCAGCTTCAGTGTACAATAAAATTTTTCTTCAACAAAATGGAGTGACTTCTGAATGTTAGTAAAATCCCATGTTCCCTCTTTTTAAAAATGCCTTTAAATTAGCACAAGAAGGAAATCACTCCCATTTGTGCCTACTGGACCAGGGAAAGGGAATAGATGCAGAAGCTGAAACCAAACCAAATCATGTGAAAGCCACACCCTGCCCTCATTTATCATTCCCAGCTCTCTGTCTAAACAGGAAGAAGCCCAGGGTACCTGGGGCTGGATCTGAGGGAAAAATAGCAGTAGTTCGGTTCCTGTTTACCTTTATCTCCATCATAGGCAAGTGGGTGGATGTGATGAGTCCTGTGGAAATGAACTGTGCCTCGCATTCCTGCCTCCATCCTGTGGGACACCCCTTGGCAGAGGTCAAAACTTCAAATGCCTGAGAGGACCAGAAGGGTATAAACAAAGGAAAAAGGGCCACTAGTAAGAGTCTACAAACAAAACAGCTTGTTTTGAACTAAATAACAACAATATAGTACTGCTAAATAAAATATACAGTAACAAAAAAGAATGAGAATGATACATACTTACTTTTATGATTCTCAGAGATATCCTATATAATGAAAGCCTAATACGCAAATTAACCAAACACTGGAATGACCAGTTGCTATGACATGCACTGACCACCAGGGGAAAATGCTCAGCACAGGCGCTCCCACAGGGGAACACCACTCAGCCAAAAGTTGGGATGAGGGCTTGCCAGTGCAGCGGTGGTGGTAAGGAGTGATAGGTCCTGGACTGTGAGTGGGATGTCCAACTGCCAGCTTAGTTGCCCCCCCCCCCAATCAGCCCAGATCACTGGCCAGGCTGAGGGACCCCACCCATGGATAAATTCATGCATCGAGCCTCTAGTTCAAAAATAAAATTTAATTACAAAGAAAAATAAAAGCAAATTAAATTTGAAATCAAACTGACAAATTACTCCAACTATATATCATATGGTTGACATACATAGAAAAGAATTCTTTCAAGTGACTTTGGAATACAATACTCTTACTGTTCATCTTTAATTAAATATATTCTAAGAACAAAAAAGAAATCTAAAATTCCAACATCTAAAATTCACCAAGGAATCATATGATATTTCAAATATATTCTAAGAACAAAAAAGAAATCTAAAATTCCAACATCTAAAATTCACCAAGGAATCATATGATATTTCAATTTTAAATTTATCATATATATATATATATATATATATATATATATATATATATATATAACTATGGCAAGTAAGTGAATATGTTATTGATACTAGGAACTGAGACTTTCTATGTCAGAAAAAAGAAATACAAATATAAAATAAAAAAGTTAAGGAAAACCATGTAATATTAAATTTGAATTGGAAGTATTGTATCAATTTGTGATTTAAATAAATTCATTTCTTAGCTTTAGCCACGAAGAGCTTAGAGGCAATGATACTACAATGGCATTGAGCTCACGGAGTTCAGAGATAAAGGTTTTTAGATACTCTTCTCCAATTAAAGATCCCAGGGCTCCTTGGAGAAATGGATGGTTCCAGGTCAGGGGTTGGGAGTTATAAGGTAAGCCTAGGACATTTTCATGTGCCCCAAACAGGAAAGAATGCAGAGAATGATGCCACATCTCAAAAGACACAGGAGCCAACCAGCGTGAAGGAGCTCCTGCTGGCCCAAGTTGGGACAATTTGGGCACCAAAAATGACTGCAACTGATTATAAAAATCAAACAAAAAAATGTATAATAAAAACTGAGTAAAATAAAAGTTGAATCAATAAAAATCCATAGGACTCTTTCAAGCAGGAGAGACAAAAAACAAAAACAAAACAAAACAAAAACTGGCCACCATTGAAAGTGGCTGTAGCGACTTCTTACTCTGAAAGTCAGCAAACAGAAGGAGGCTCTTACCCTGCCCTTTAAAAGAAACGGTAATTCATCCCCAGTAGGTAAGGAAAAGCTCTTGTTTCCTGAGGTCTGCCTGCAAATAAACAATTTAGAAATTCCTCATTTTGCAACTGTCAAATTCTATATGCAATTAAATATATGTCAACAGATGCTTATATCATTCAGTACAAGGTTGCTGTGGGACAGGTATCTGCACCTGCCAGGCAGGTTTTCAAGGGAATCCCTCAGCTTTACACTGGAAGGGCCTATGGGTCATGACATGAGCCAGGTGACTATATTTAACGTCACTGTTATTGAACAACGTGGCATTCTATGTGTCCTGATTACAGTTATATTAAATACAAATCACTTATAAAATGTCCCTCTCAAATTTCTCATTCTGGCCCTTAGAATTTACTTGCAGTTTACAGGAAAAAATTGCAGGGGATGGAAGGGACGTGTTTAAGTAATATCACAAGGAAACTATCAGAGAACTGCAGAATACGGTTTTTTTCTACCAAACTTTGGCCTCAGTCCTCTAAAAGTCAATGTCATGAAACAAATATACTAAAGTTTGAAGAACTATTCTTATTTAATTTGCTTAACCAAATACAATGAGTGAAGCTTGATCGGATCTTGATTGAAAAAAATAAAAAAGCTCTAAAAGCTTTTGGAGATAAGGGACTTTTAATTTGGACTGGCAGTTAAATTTTGTTAAAATATTGTTAATTTTCTCTGGTGTGAGAATGGTATATAGTTATGCAAGATGTCCTAATTCTTAGGAGATTAGGGATGAATATTTAGGAGTGAAATCTGAAGATGTCCACTAATTAATTTCAAAAATTCAGATAGATGGTACATAGATAGATATGAAGGACTCAAATATGACATTTTAATAATTATTGAATCAAAGTTAGATATTTTTCACAATCCAAAGTTAGCTGGAAACTTATAAATTAATTAAATAAACAACATCTGGAATTTAATAACTGGATACTCCAGGCATTTTTCTTTAGCCCTAAATCACTGTGCAGAACTTTGCAAAGTGACATGTGAGAGGTGGAAGAGACGGTGGAGGTCATCAGTCCAACCACTTAATGTAACCACAAGGAGGATGAGATCTGGTCCCTGAACACAGTTGTTGGTGCAGATTCAGGCCCTGCCTCCTGAGGCTTTGTTCTTTCCAGTAAGAGAATGAGCTCCGGGGTCAGGAGGACATGGATACAAAACCCTTTGTGTGATCTTAGGAAAGTGACTTAACGCTGCTGAGACATGTCTTCTTCCTATATCTTCCTAACAGGATAAAAAGCCATCTCGCACATAGTCGTTTGAGAACCAAGTGAGAAAAATGTATATGATGAGCCTAGAGCAGATCTGCCTCAGAGCCAAGAATCCCAGTAAAGGTCAGTTTTGATTCTGGCCTCCAGCTCCTCATGGCCCCCTCTCTTGCTCCTTCCTCCAGCTTCTCAGATCCATCTCACTTGGGCTCTCAGAAGAAAGACCAGGTGCAGGACCATAATACCAAGGACTCCTCATGGTTGCTGGTGCCCTGGCATCTGAAGGTAACGGTGCTGTGCCATTGTGTTAAGGAATAGTCATTAGCAGCTGTTCAGGGCCTCATGCCTCCGCAGCATGACAAAGGAAGGTGGCTTCAGGGCACATTCTTACAAAATAAAACTCTGAAGAAATCAGGGGTGGTTTCAAATGGATTTTTAGAAAAGAAATATAAGATATTAATAAAATACAAACTTGGAAATCATTTGATGATAAACAGGTACAGTTTATTGTGTGCTACAAGCGGTTGACAGCAGGATCCTGGGTCACCTGAAGACAAAGTAAATAGCTACGACTTGCGGATATTTAGTGTGTGTAGGTTGCTCCCTGGGCCCTTTAAAGGTGTAATCGTACTCATCGTCATAGCAACTCTTTGAGGGAGACGTGATTCCCCTGGCACAGATGAGCATGCCAGGCGATTTGCCTAGTAAGCTGCCCAGGCACATTTGTCTTTGGGTCCCCGCACTTTCCGTAACCACTACGATGCTACAGGCTGTAGAGTTATCCTGCTCAGAAGTGGCCTCGCAGAGGTCACTGGTGGTAGCTGTCCTTCTGACCAGGTCAGCCCGGGAGTACAGTCAATGTGTAAACTCTTGAAGTTGTCCAACCCACTTGCTGATTGGCTGAAACCCCAGATCCATTTGAGCCCCTCACTCTACTTACTCTAGGAGCTGTGATTCCCACAATGGGGTTTCTGAACTTCAAGCAACCTTGGGCCTCAGGGCCTCAGGGCCAACCAACCCAAGAGTATCCTCATGCTGGTGCTGAGGCACTGGCCACTGCAGATGCTAATAATGAGTCCTCTGGACTGGCCATGTCCATATCCATCCTTGTGCCAGCAGCCTTTGGGCCGAGCCCTGAGAGGGGACCTGGGCACGGCTTACTTAGAACAGAACTGCTTCCCAGGGAATAAACTTCCGGGCCACCTTGAGTCACTACTATGATTCTGTTTCTGCTCCCAGAGTCGCACCAAGTCAGAAAGTGGCTTTTAGCCCTCCTCTTCTCCCTGTACCTGGCTGCTGTCTGTCCTCGTTGCAGTCCCAGTCCTTCCTAAAACCACCCTTTCCCTCTGCTGTGGCTGCTAACCTCCACATGGCCAGGAAATGCATATTTCCTTTCCATCCACAGACCTGGTTCCGTGTTTGTCTCAGTTTGAATCAGAGGCTTTTGTACACAATGTGCCAAATACGTACTCATAAGCTCCCCCGGATCCTTCCGGGAACTAGTTCAGTAAATAAATGAATGTCTATTCCATGTAAAGCTCTGTTCTCGCTTCAGAGAGTGCTCCTTAAAATCCAGCAGAAAGTCAGACCAAGGTGAAAGTGATTACAGCGCGAGGCCCAATGCAAATACTGTGAGAACACCACCAAACACAAATGCTATTTGGGTGAGAGAGAGGGAGAGTGTGGGAGAAAAAGAAAAAGAAAGAGAGAAAGGACGCCTCTGTTTGTTAGGAATAAAGAGTTCAGAGACATAGCATTTTACATTTTTGAGCCCCAAACATTATGTGCTAGGGGACAGAAACAAATAAAATTTATATCTTGCCCACCTTATCTCTTACCCTTACTACATATGCATTCTACATTCCAGCCAGGGTAACTTATTTACTTTACCCACAGTGTTCACTACCATTGTCACCTCTAAATCTTTGCTTTTTCTATCTGCGTCACCTCCTTTCAACCCACAATCTCCAACTGGTTAAATCTAAATTACCACTCAAAACTCACGTCCGCGGTCCTCTTGTCCAGGAGGGCCTCCATTCGATGTACCCTGATGGTTCCCACAGCAACATGTGTCTCTCTTCATCATTGATGGTGTGCGGTGGGGTTACTAGCGTGGCTTCTGGAGCTGGCATGTCTGTCTGGCTGTGAATCTATCAGCTCAATTAACTTTCCTTAAGAGGACTGAGTTTCTACCCGTAAGGCACTTGGTAGTGCCTAGTCATAGAAAACACAGTGTCCCCCAGCAGCAGCAGCATGGATTGTAGTTCTTTATTTGTCTGTCTATCCCATGACTGGATCTTCTTGAGCACAAGGATTGTGTATTATACAACTTGGTAACTTCCACTCCTCGTAGTGCATATAGCACTTAATAAGTGATTGCTGGAATTGGAGGTAGGTGTAGAAGTGAAATGAATATGGACAATTCCACAGGATAAGATTCCAGCACAGGGAAGGTTTCGGGCAAGGCCTTGTTTCAGGTGGGAAAGGTTGAATGGAGGTCATCAGAATCGGGAAGCATAGACCTATAAAGTCTCACATTGGAGGGATCATCCAAATGAGTTTTTAAGGGATCAGGGTTGATGTCAGGAAGTCCAGGGATGAGATCCTCGCTTCAGAGGAAAATGGGTGCAAGGATTGGAAGATGTTGTTACAAAGAAGGACAGAAGGGATGCGAAAAGGATAGATTGCCTCTCCCCTGCTCTCCACCCCACTACATCTTCAGTGCTCTGGCCACCAAAAGCTGGAAACATAAACTTGGTTGGTTAGCTGTCTACTCGAAATCCTTCCCTGTCTCCCATTGCTTGTGGAGTTTGTGTGTGTGTGTGTGTTAGGACACAGCGAGCTTCAAGTTTGCCTCACTGACCTCCCTACCTTTCATGCCCTCTTTTCCACCCACCTCCACTGCACCTGTTTCTGTCCTCCTTGCCTTGGAATTGGCTGTTCTTTGTAGCTATTGGCTGTGTGACTTTAGACAAGTCACTTCATCATTCTGGGCTCTGTTATCTCTGTAGCAGTATTTTTTAAACTTCAAGTCATGACCCATTAATGAGTCAAGACCAATTTAACAGGTCAAAACAAACATTATAATATGAAATAGAATAAATAACAAACAGTTATATGAAATAGAATATATATTAGGTAGCACGTGTGTGTGTGTGTGTGTGTGTGTGTGTGTGTGTGTGTGTCCACACTGGGTCATATGTAAACGTAATTCTTACTGTAGATCATAGTCTAAAAGATTGAAAGTGCTTCTCTTTGGGTCCCTTTCAGCTCTAAAATTCAAGATATGTAGAATATTTCCAACTTTCCAAAGCTACCAATTCCTGCTGATATGACTCTCTGTTCAAATGTACATATGCCAGAAATACTGTTTCTTCTATTATCAATCTTTACTTCAAGCTTCTACATGAATAGACCTACACTTCCATTTAGTCAATTTGGGGGCCTTTCCTCCCCCTTCCAGAGATGCATCAGAATCTGGGAGGGAGGCTCACAGAGAGCTAAACATGATGAAAACTTCTCCAAATAATGGTCTGTGTGCTCTCGTTAGCTCAGACTGCTATAAAAAATACCACATACGGGATGACTTACACAATAGACATTTATTTCTCACAGTGCTGGAGGTTGGGAAGTCCAAGATCAAGGTGTGAGCGATTCACTTCCTGATGAGAGCTCCCCTCCTAGCTCTGGAAGGCCACCTGTGTGCTGTGCTCATGGCCTCTCCTCAGTGCATGCTGGGAGAGCACCCTGGTGTCTCTTCTTCTTTTTATGGGGCACTAATCCCATCATGGCATTACTCAAAACTAATTACCTCCTAAGGGCCCCCCCTCCAATACCACAGTGGGGTTAGGATTTCAGTGTATGAATATTGGCAGGACACCCATATTCAGCCCATAACTTGGTGCCAGCACCAAGGGGCCCCAGGCCCAGAGTCGTGTGATTGTGCTTGTGCCACGTGTCAGGCACACATGCTGTCCACCTGAAACCTTGTCCCCTCTTCAGAACAGAGCTCCCGATTCTTGCACAGCTCCCAGCAGTGTCCACAGTGCTCTTTCTTCCACTGGGCAAAGGCCTAGGAAAATCCTCTTTCTAATCTAGGCCCAGGCCTGCTCTCCCTCCAATGTCTCCAGGCCTCTCTCTGCTTCTCCCTCAAACCCTGTCCTTTTCCATGGGTTTGGATTTTGGAAAACAAAACCCAGAAGGGCCTACAGACCCTTGCCCTGAGCCTTTTTTTTTTTTTTTTGAGGCAATGAAACTGGAAAGGGGTGAAAGGGTGGAGTGGGGAGGCGGGGGGTGGGGGGAATGGGGAGAGGAAGGGCATGGAGGACAGAAAATGTTCTTGGAGAAAAACACATAATGGTCCATCCTATCAGTCAGCCACAACATTATGCATAGTCTCTGCTCAGGGCAGCAAGTGTGGCTTCTTCCTCTCACTGCCTACTGGCCGGGCTCTGGTCACAGCTGCCTGTTTCATGTCACCAAATGCCCCACACTCACCTTCCTTCAGGGACTGCACAACAATGTCACTAAAAGGGTCAGTCACAATAATTTGCTTTTTAGGAATAACTGAGGTAGAGTTCTCTGACAGGTGGTGGTTTCAAAGTTCATTCAAACAAAAACTTTATTTCTAAAGTTTACACAGAGCTTATCTCTAAAGTACAAATCCTATCAACTGCTGAGAAGAACTATAACTCATGTCCCCGGGGGCTGCACCCACTCCTCCAAAAAAAAAAATATTCCAGAAACTAGCCTGTATAATAAAAGGCTAATATGCAAATTGTCCCCTCCGGAGTTCCACTGACTGGGAGTTCAACCGCTTGCTATTATGTGTGCTGACCACCAGGGGGTGGTGCAGAAGGAAGGAAGGCCTCCATTAGCCCTGATTGCCAAGCAGGCTGAGGGACCCTACTCATGCATGAATTTTGTGCACCAGGCCTCTAGTGGATTATAATATACTATGAACTAAGTTGTAATATTTAAAGATGAGCCTATTTCACTCACTTAAATGGGTGCAGCTCTTTCTTTTCCTGGGTCACGACTCACCTATTTTAGGCATGCTAGGGACAAAGGCCCTATCACAGTTGGGTTTTGATATGGGTTTTGTTGCCAGATTGAAAGTGAGGTGAGATGCCCTTCAAAACTGTCCTCCTTTGAGTTGCAAATTCTTTTGATTTCTGACTCTGAAGAGAACATATGGCCAATCTTTTATTAGCTTCGATCTAAATCTAAACTGAGTGCTGCTTGCCTTAGGGTTAACAGTCCTGCAGGTGTCTCCAAGCTGCAGCCTCTGCCTCTCGGGGAATGAAGGTGCCAGTGTATCTGGCTTCCTGGGGGTAGGAGGGGAGTCTGAGGGCCCCCAGCAAAGCTGGAGAGAGTGGGTCAGCAGTCATGTCCCCGGGGGCTGCACCCAAACCCCAAGATGGTCAGGAAGGGCACAGATGCATGTGAGTGGGACTGGCCAGCGCTTGCTGAATTCATACATTTTCTGTGTGAAGAGTAGGATTTCCTACTTCCCATTCACACACTGTACAATATTTAACATTGAGAAAGGTGAGCTTCTCTGAAAGTGGGTAGGTTTTGGAGCTGCCTCTTCCTGCTTTCAGCTGATGTGAGCTAGGAAATAGGAATTGATTTTATCCACAGCAGAACTTAGAGGAAGTTTGCTGTTGAAACATCCTAAGCTTCATTTCAAAGTCAAATCAAAATGATTTCTTAATTGCTCACTGGTTTTGGATTACCTGGATGTTCCAAGCTTGTATTTCAGCAACACTGGAACAAGGGGCAGGTTGCAGAACAATCTTTATGGATGGGACTGAGTTAAATTCTTTCATCCACTTAGCAGATCCTTGATAATAATGGGCAAATTCCTGGATAAATGGATGAGTGCAATAAAGTCCTCATGGGGAATGCTGGCAGAAATTATTATAGGCTGCAGTTGGAATAATGGAATTTAATAGACTACACATGCCTGTTCTTTCCTGTGGATGGTGACATTATATAAACACACACACACACACACACACACACACACACACACACACACCAGAGCCTAGCTTTGCCTAACAGCATGGACTTGTGAGTATAGCTAGCATTTTTTGAACTATTGCTGTGCCACATTCTTTACAAGCAATTAATTCAGCAAAAGAAGTATAATGCACTATGCTTTGCACATGAGGAGACTGCAGTTCTGAGTAGTTTAGTGACCTGTCCAAGGTTACACAGCTACTAAGTGGCTGAGCTATTATTAGAATCTAGATTTGCCCAACACTGGAGTCCTTGACTGAATATTTTCAAACTAGTGAGTTGAGTTACTGTAGAGTTAATTTAAGGCCAACTGACTTAGCAAAAATTATTAGTAGAGAAAACGCTGCTATTTAATAATGAAAACGGCAATAGCTCTCATTTGTTGGGCTCCTTCCAGGTGTCAGGAATGTTTTAAGGTACCTCGTGTCCCTTGTTTTATGTAAGCCACAAAATAGCCCTAGGATTGTTGTCCACCTTTATACATGAAACTTAAGAGAGGTTGCCTAGCACTCTTTCGTGGAGCAGTTCAGGGCATCAGCCCCAGATAGGAGGATTAGGGTGTGGATCCAAACTGTGGGTAAGTAGGATATAAAAATCATAGAATCTTAGAGCAGAAAGGGATAGTCAAGATGACCTAGTTTAATTAACCTATTTTATGTGTGGGAAAACGGGTTTAGAACCTTGCCCTAAAATCACATCTCATCTAGTTTGTTGTAAATCCAAGGCTAGAATAGAGACTCAATTCAATTAATTAACACATGGTCAGGTCTCCTATCTCCCAGACTAAGGACATTTTTCTGTCAGATCTTGTGAACAGATAGGTCATGGGGCCGAAGGTCATGAAGTTCACCCCTCCTTCTGTAGGGGATAACCCTGCAGCCTAACAGGTAAAGAGAACAGGTCATGACAGGATTGCGGAGGGAATTGTGTTCATTCATTTATTCACTTCCCATTCACACACTGTACCTCTAGTTGGGTCGTAGTTATATGCCAGGCACCATTTGCTTTTTGAACTGTGAAATATGACAGATGTTCACGCAACTCTTAAACTCTGTCAGACCTTGTGTAGAAGGCAGGGCATGTCTGACATTGTGTAAGAAGGCTGTGTGGTCAGGACATGTGCTCTAAGTCATGGAACTGACCACAATTAGTGAGAAAGCCTTTCCGCCTGCCCCTGAAGCCAGAGGGGAGAGATCAGACTGGAGTATGAGGTATATAACTTGACCCTAAACGTGAGTGTCAAAAATACCATTCTGACTTACTTTTGGAGTGACTTGTCCTGCAGGAAATGAAGTCAAGCCTTTTTAGTAGGACCTTGTTGGATGATTTATTTTGATGCAGTTAATAAGAATAATGAGAAGCATCTGTTTCTGTAACAAGGGGCCGTATTCATCAAGTTCATGACTTGCAGACTGCTAGGGGCATTGATGGAGATAAGAGCATTCCCATTGTGCATAACATAGGCACAAGGTATAGCTTCAAGGGCAGGAGACCTCTGTCTCCCCAAGCTGAAAGCATGAACTCCCAAAGCACTTTACTTATAAGATGCTTTTGGCTCAAAATATTTGCACATTACTGGAGAATTTTGTATGTCAAATGAAAAAAATATGTTACGGAGAAAAGTGAGCTCAACAAGTTAAATCACCATCCAAGGTTATATATGACTAATTAGCAGCAAACTTGGACTTGAAGCCTCCATCGAATTTTTATTTCATTCTCCCAATTTGCTTCTTTGGAATCTTTCCACACTATAGAAAAGGATAGTAATATTGTGCCTCCTTTGTTTCCACAATAAGAATGTCAGCAAAATGTCTTTCAATCTTTGAAGAAGCAAATGTAAAGTCATTGTATGGAAAGGCAGGCATTATCTCAGGAGCAGATTTCTAAAACTATAACAGAGTGAATAATGACATTTCTGAAACTCTCTAATTTGACATTGGAAAAATGCTTCCCATGTGCAGAAATGCAATAATAATTCTATTTTCTGGGCTACATGAGAAATGAGACTTCAATGGTCTGCTTTCTTTGCCTAGATAAATGGATGCGAAGATTCTAGCCAGTCTCTTATAACTCTGTGCCCACAAGCATATTTGCTGTATTAGTGGTAAACAAGACTATGTTTACCATAAAGGCACCAAGGCTGACACATGACTGATTCAGTGTTTGGGAACCCTGACAGCTAATGGAAACATAGCTATGTGACTGCTTGGATCAATATGATTAGTGGATGAATGAACTATTAATACTTGCTTATAGAAAAAAGGATTATGCCAACTCAGAAGGCTCTGTTGGGGTGAATGTGGGTGGAAGAAACATGAGGAATGAAAGAAAGAGACTCCTCTAATTGGGAGAGTCAGCTGCCTGTCAGCAGGGGAGAAGGCAGGGCAGTGCGGGTCAGGACCCTGGGCCTGGGAAGGCAGGGCACATTCTTGAATCAAAGCCAGTATCAGGTATAGCCATACCTCCTCTTCTAGTTGAACTCGTCTGGATGTGTCTAAGCAATGTCTGTGGTAGGCAGACCCAGACTTTTAAAATAGTACATGCTTCCCACTCTCTATATACATTTTCCCTCATAAAACTTTCATTTGGCAGCCAATCCTCCCTAATTGTTTTGACTCAGCACATCAACTCAAATACATACTCCAGTGTCCAAGGTCATGAATGGAAAAGGAGAGTATCCCACAAGGGAACATTCTGTTGCTTACCAGTGAAGGAGGTGCCTCTAGTACCAACAGACAAGGAGTGTTTAGTTTAAGTGCTCAACTGGAATCTCCACCCCATCCTGCTCCAGCCCTGATAGGGAGACCGTGAAGCACTGAACCCCTTTCCTGCCAGCAGTTGGGCGGGGTGTGGAAGGTTAGTCTCCCCACTTATGGCAGCATTCTCTGGGGGCATGTACCCAAACCTTACCAGGAATGAGACCATCACCTAGGCAACTTAAAATAAGTGCATATTTTCTGACTGTATCCCATATCTAATGAATCAGAATTGGTTGTGAGGGGGGCTGGGGTTGGAGGCAGGTCAGCTATAGTTCCAGTTAGCACTCAGGAGTTCAGTTCAATCTACCACCAGGATTAGAAGTCTGATTCCTAGGTTGACTTTTGCAGGGGGGCAGGATAGGGGGCAAACGATTTTGTAGATAAGACAGAATGTCCCCCCTGAATGCTAATTGCTGAGTCACCATAGGAATGTTTATAAAATCATGGTCATAATGGCCCATGTTACTTATGGCACTGCCCTTAGTTTGAATTGTGATCTTTGGGGAAAGAGCTCTGGATCCTATGAAGTCAAAACTTCTTGAACACCTACCATGAACCAGGCCCTTTGGGCAACACCATGGCTTAAACATGTTTCCTATCGACAGGAAGCTAACACTGAATCTAGACTGTGGAAAACAAGACTCCCGTACATGAATAATCATGTGAGCCTGAAGGAGCCAGGCCTACTGAAGGGATGATCCTGCTGAATCTTGGTCTTAACCCTCTTGGTAACTGTCCTCCTAGGAGGCCACGAGGGCCCCTTTTCAGTCTCCTGCTGCTTCTCTTTCTCAGGACTGATGAAACACCCAAGGGTGCACCGCACGAGTGCTGGGTGCAGCTGTCCAATAGGGTTAGAATGGAGCAGTATGGAAGCACCTCCCAATGTCTGTGGGAAGAAGTGAAGGAAGGCTGGAATAGCCAGTAAGGCCTACACATGTGAGGTAAGGACTGAACAGGACTGTGGGTTTAAAGGAGGGAGGGAGGTGGTGATAATGAAGGCAGGAAACATAAGTGAGAAGAGCTGGGAACTGCCTTTTGCCAGGTACATCGGGAGCTCAGCATGTGAAGTTTGCCCAGCTGTGCTTTATGACCCTAATATTCCAGTGCTTTGCTTTCCATTCCTGAATCTGGCCATCAGATGCTAATTTTCTTATTTGTGCACGCTCTATTGCAAGGCTAATGCTCCACTGCTGTGATTTTGAAGCTGCAGGGAATCAGCTGCGGGTAGAAAGCTCCATACTACAGACAATTTTAAGACCTGCTGAACCAAACTCTATCAACTGAGATTCCAATGAGACTGGGAGGAACCAAGGACTGTGTACAAAAGGGTGTGCTGTGAGACAAAGGTTCTTTACTTCCTCCTAAAAGAGTGCTGGAGGGAAGGATGGTTGGGTTCTGCTAATAAAGTCAGCAGCAACATCCTTTTAAAGGCCTGAAGAATTCTAAAACATACTGTAAAGGGATGCTTGTTTCTCTCTATTCTCGCAGAGAAGCAACGTGTGTTTTCCTCTGAAACCACTGGAAAAAAAATATTTATGTCTATCTCAAAACTGGAGCCCAACATTTAATTCTGAAAATAATGAATGTATAGAAACTAAAATAGTTTTCTTTAAAAAAAATATTGTAGGAGGGTTACACAATGTGTGTTACTAGCAGAACTTTCCATCCAGATTTTAGATTATAAAAAGATGACAAAAGTTGTTAATTTATATAAACTTAAATGGAAAAGGAAATTCTCCTGAGCTTAAGGGACAAAAAATAAGGTATTTAGTAGAAAGAAAGAGAATGTGAGTTTCTGATTTCTAAAAAGCCAAAGATCAAATTTTCTTGACACAGTAAGCTGTGACACTTTAACCTAAAAGCAAGTGGCTTCTCAAGGTCTACCAGCCAGCCAGCCAGTCAGGCTCCAAGGGTCAGATTGTTTTCAGTGATATGTGTGGGTTCCAGTTATCACTGCCCAGCAGTGCTCAGCAGGGTAGGGGAAATGCAATGTAACCATTCTTGTGGCAGCAGGAAGGTCCAGATTCTTCAGCAAGAAAGTTTTATGCTGAGGATGAAGGAAATCAGTTTTCAGGGACCTGAGAATACAAAGAAGGAAATTATAGATGGACTAGAAGCCCGATGCATGAAGATTCGTGCTAGAATAGGCTTTCCTTTCCCTGGCTGCCAGCACTGCCTTTGCACTCTGGCCCAGCCCCTTTCCGCCCGGAGCCACCTCTTTCAGCTCTGGCCCTGCCTTCCCACGCTTCCCAGAGGCCCTGAGAGATGGGGGTGGGACAGAACGCCTGCATCCTCACCATGCACCCCTCTCTCTGAGTCTTTATGTAAGTTAACTGCCATCTTTGTTGGGTTAATTTGCCTATCACTCCTGATTGGCTGGTGGCATAGTGGAGGTACGGTCAATTTACATGTTTGTCTATTATTAGGTAAGATGTGACAAACAAGAGTTAGAAAACACAAAATATATGGCTCTCCCCTCCCACCTTTGTTAAGGATTGTCCTGAGCCTTCAGGTATACCCAGAAATCTAAGCAGGGGACCCTTGTTCTGTCTGTCAGCAGAAAGGATGCTTTACAGTCCCCGCCTGGACCACTGGGAGTGCCCCCACAACCAGCTGCTTTACTAGACCATCTCCCACCTCTGGAAAGGACCTTTCTTCCTTCCCTTTTAGCATCATCAGTTTTCCAATTTGCAGAGTCAGGTTTTGAAGATCAATTTTGTAGTACTGTAAAGTTTCATTACATTGTTGTTTATTTTAAATTAGAAGCTTCTGGATTCTTTCCTGTGGGAATTAATATGATGAAGTCAGCAATCTTATTTCCAGAAGAAGAACTAACTCAAGTAAAATTTGCCGCCAAGATGCTATTTCCAGGTGAAATGTGCTTCCTAGTGACCAGCTCTGCCATAATGCTTTCAGGCACTTGTTTTCCTTCCTGACCTGCTCAGCAGAAAAAATTTGTCTGTAAAATGTGTTCACTCAAATCGACTGTAATACCCACACATGTCCAAAGTTTTCTTTGCAGAGCTTGCATTTCATTTTGACTCTCATGTGTTGAGTAGTGCACCAAAGTCAATGATTGATAATAATGCTGTTCAGCTGCTTGTTTGCCCATATTGGCACTTAACATTTGATTGTTTATTAAAATAATTCTCCATGTTTTAAAATGTACTGTGAATGTTATAGCCTTATCCCTACTTGCTGATTCAATGTGGTTTAGGGTAATACTCTGTGAAGAAAGTTATGGTTTTAATACAGGGATAAATCTGAAAAGAAATAAACATTGAAATTAATAATTATTCAAAGTGTATACACTTTTTTGGGGACACCCTATATTTGTCTAAGTCATTCCTCATGCAACTTTAAGCCAGGCAGTGAAAAATGCAGCTATCATGGAAGATTGGAAAAAGAACCTGAGGGTACAGTAAGTCCTTAACATGGTTGATAAGATCTGTGACAGTAAGCAAGGTGATCTGTAGCAAAACCTGTTTTTACCATAGGCTCATTGATATAAATAAGACTTAAGTTCCTATAGTATCTCATCAACATTAAAATGAAAAGGTGTTGAATGAAAGGACATTATTATACCAGTGTCACCCCAGTAAAATGAATAATTAAAAAAGAGAGGATGTTATTGTAGGACCTGCTGTATTTATTCATATGCTTCATAGTTTAACAATTTATTTTTTCTCACAATGGGTTGTGGGTTATGTGATTCTCCTGCTGATCTCTCCTGGCATTATTCATGTGGTGGTACCCACCTGGCAGATTGGCTGGGGGTTGGGCTATCAGCCAGCAGGCACATTGATCGTACCCCATGTGGCCTCTCCACAGAGCCACTTTGGGCTTTCTCACAGTGTGGTGGTCTCAAGGCAGCATTCCAAGAGTTTTCATTTCATCGTCAACTTGAGAAGAAAGGTATCTGTTGGGCAACCCAGGTAAACCCAGGCTAAGACACCATAGGTGAGGTAACTCAGCTGAGCTATGTGGCTAAATGTTTGGGGGCGGGAAAGATGAAAATAGCTTTCAGTTTCTAGCGTGGAGAGTCGCTGGGATAAGGGAAGCTGAGAGGAGGTGAAAAAGTTGAATTATCTTCGGACATGTGGCTTTTGAGGTGCCTGCAGGAAATCCATGGGGGCTGCAAATACAGGCTTAGAAATGATTGGCCTTCCTGGGACTCTAACACTTATTTTCCCAGGGAAATTGAGAAGCAGTATAAGGATGAAACTGGCAAAATCCAATACCTGCCCAATTCTAGTTTGTGGTAATTAGAAGTTGCTTCTCTGTGCCCGGTGTTTCTAATGTATCATGTTGTGGGCCATGGGTAGATGGGATGGTTCAGGGCTGTGTATTCTGCCAGTGGTGATACAACAATTCTTTATCACAGTCCCAGTGACCTTGCTCAAGAAAGCTGTATTTCTGTGAGAGAAATGGATTTTGAGTATTCTCTTCTCTATGCCTGGGAGAGTATGTTCTTTGCATGCTACCACTTACGAGGAAAGTTGGATTTTTGACCAACAGAGAGTCTCATTTCCTTGTAGAGGACAGTTCTTGTGTTTTAGTCTGACTTTTGGTTTATTTGTAAATCAATTGCAATGAAAAACATTTAAATGTATAACTGCTGTGACATTGCCTAATTGTGAATTAAATGAGAGCAATAGTCCCTGGGGGACTAAAAATCAGGCCACTGTGGTACTTCTGAGATCCCTGGGTGCTCTCAGGGGAATCGTGCTTGCATCCCAGAGTGCTCCACGTGGAGGGAGACATCAAGAGCATTGTGGAGTGCTTCGTTTTGATGTACCATCACCCTTTTTAAAGATAAAAATAACTGGTCCCACTGTTCAGTCCATTTTAATACTAAGCTAGTTACCAGGTTATATAACCCTTTGGTGTAGGGTGGGCAAGAACACAGATGGTATAGTAACCATAGCAACAACACTTGGGCTTGTTTTCTGCCTGTCAGCTTTTTTCAACATCATATTCCTTTTAAAGCAAAGGCGTGTGCGCTCACTCTCTCTCTCGCTCTCTCTCTCTCTTTTTCTCCACTCTCCCTTCCACTGTTTCCATTCCCCATCCCTTCCCGCTTGTACTCTCTCTTCCTCTGACCCTTTCTCTCAGAAGACTGAAAAAGAACAAAGAAAATTTCATATAACTTCCTCCTGGTTTTTCAATCTCTAAATTATACAAATTTTAGTACAAATCTGAATTACAGTGTTTCCATTATAAAAGTGCATTTCTTATTTGTCTTTCTTTTACTTAAATAGGACATGTGGGAGGAAAAGCAATTATAAAGCCCAAAGTTACTAAAATGAGACCATTTTAGTTCAAGCAAAATCATATGAGCCCATATAGGTAGGCATGCACCTCAAAGGCTCTTGGAAGCTGACTCCGATACTTCTTTAGGTTTCATCTAACCTCTAGCTACCCTCCCATTAAAAGTCTTCCTAGACTCTCAATGCCAAGGGCCTCATACTTAGAGGCATTTTAATTTAAAAATCTGGAGTCTGTATTCCAATTTGCCAAGCAGGATATCTGACAAGCACACCTGGAGTTTCTTAGGCTCAAAAGTCAATCTTCTGTAGGAGTACTTCAGGCCCTGTTCTCCCCTGAAACATCTCTGTGCAGGAAATACATTTTATCTCTTGCTTTTTAAATGTTAACTCTTTCAGAGAGGCCTTCCCACTGGTTTATTCTCTTAGTTCCATGTACACTTCCTCAATTGTGATTTATATCTATTTGCTTGATTACTTGTTTATTGCCTGTCTCTCCCAGTAGACTCTAAGTTCTTTAAGGGTAGAGATCATTTTTGAACTGTTTAACATATTATTCCCAGTATCTTATACAGGATTTGGCTCATTGTAAGTAGTAAATAAATAATTTTCAAATGAATGATTGAATGTTCTTTTTGTATAAATTCCTTTTAGATTTGACTGTAAAACAAAACCAATCTTCTTTTATTTTTTTAATTTGAAGTATTGGTACTATTTCCCTTTTTACTTTGGCTGCTAGGAAGCTCGGGTTAGATTAGTGCTCCATCAGTGTAGTTGTATTTCCTGCTAAGCTAAACATGTTTATTTCCTTTCTTTAGCAGGGTTTTCGTTTTCTTTTACTATTGTAGTTGTATTATTTTTAAGTCACCTCAAAATCTTCTTGAAAGCAACTACCATCTTAACTAATAAAAGAGTAATATGCAAATTGACCATCACTCCAAGACACAAGATGGCTGCCCCCATGTGGTCAAAGGTGGTTGCCCATGTGGACAGAGGATGGCTGCCACAAGATGGCCTGCAGGGGAGGGCAGTTGTGGGCAGTTAGGGATGATCAGGCCAGCAGAGGAGGGCAGTTGAAACAGGGGGCAAGCCTATAGGGGAGGGCAATTGAGGGGGACCAGACCTGTAGAGAAGGACTGTTGCGAGGTGGGTAGGATAGCAGGGGAGGGCAGTTAGGGGTGACCTGACCAAGAGAAGAAGGCAGTTGGGGGAGACCAAGCCTGCAGGGAAGGACAGTTGGGGGAGGGGCAGGCAGGCCTGCAGGGAAGGGCAGTTGGGGGAACCAGGGCCTGCAAGGGTGGACTGTTGGGAGGGGACTAGAACAACAGGGGAAGGCAGTTGTACTCAATCAGGCCAGCAGGGAGGTAGTTAGGGGTGACCAGGCCAGGAGAGGAGGGCAGTTTGGGGACACCAGGCCAACAGGGGAGGGCAGTTGGGGGAGGAGGATGAGGCCTGCAGGGTGTACAGTATTGGCGGGGACCCAGGCCTGCAGGGGAGGGCAGTTGGGGGTGACCAGACCAGTAGGGAAGGTCAGTTAAGGTGACCTGGCCAACCAGGGAGGTCAGTTAAGGTGACCAGGCCAACAGGGGAGGGCCATTGGAAGGGGACCAGGCCTACAGAGAAGGACAGTTAGGGGCAATCGGGCTGGCAAGGGATCAGTTAGGCATTGATGAGGCTGGCAGGGAGAAATTAGGGGGTGATCAGGCTGGCAGGCAGAAGTGGTTAGGGGTAATCAGACACAGGCAGGTAAGCGGTTGGGAGCCAGCAGTCCTGGATTGTGAGAAGGATCAGGTCTGTGGGATCGGGCCTAAAAGGGGGGCTGGACATCCCTTAAGGGGCCTCAGATTAGAGAGGGTGCAGGCTTGCTGAGGGACAACCCTCACCCCTGTGCACAAATTTAGTGCACCAGGCCTCTAGTATAATCTATACTAATAAAAGGGTAATATGCTAATTAGACCAGGAGATCTTCCAGACATCTTTCTGGACAAACCCATGGTGGCAGGGTCAAGGCAGAGTTAGTTAGGGGGAATCAGCCCAGAAGGGGAGGGCAGTTGGGGGTGATCAGGCTGCCGGGGGGGAGGGCAGTTGGGGGCGAGCAGGCCAGTTGGGGGGGCATTTGGGAGTGGTCAGGCTGGCAGGGGGGGCAGTTAGGGATGATCAGGCCAGCAAGGGGGTGCAGTTGGAGGTGAGAAGGCTAGTGGGGGGGGTGCAGATGGGGCAAGCAGGCCGGCAGGCAGAGTGGTTAAGGGTGATCATGCAGGCAGGCAGGTGAGCAGTTAGGAACCAGCAGTCCCAGATTGTGAGACAGATGCCCGACCCTGTGGGATCAGGCCTAAGCTGGCAGTCGGACATCCCCTGAGGGGTCCCAGATTGGAGAGGGTGCAGGCTGGGCTGAGGGAAACTCTCCCTCCTCCCCGTGCATGAATTTCATGCACCAGGCCAGTAGTAATAAATAAATACCAGGTCCTTCATAGTAAATTAACTTTTCAGGAATCTCCCAGAGAGAATGATGTGTATTACGAATGGTTAACACTTAAGTATTGACATGAACATGAACAGTAACTACAGAAACTTAAAATAGCAGAAAATTGAAAAGCCTTTTTTTTTTTTTACTCTTCAGCTATGTTACAGGGTATTGAGTGAGAATAAGTAAACATTACACATAAATCTGATCATGTTGATTAGCAAATTATTTGGACTTTTAAAGAATAAAATCCACTTGAAATGCATTTTATACATATATAGTTTATATATGTATGTACATTCTTGCGAACTCACTTAAAACTCCTTTTTGGGGCCCATATGGGACCTTGCTGCCTTTCTGTAGAGAAGAAAAACCTGTCTGACCATCATGATTTTTGTTTTTTCCACCTTAAATAAACAGTGTTGCCAGACAATCCAAGTTTGCAGCTTCAGAACATGAAGTCCTTCCACTGACTAGGATTTGTTTGCAGTTGTTGGAGCAGGGAGGAGAGGTAGCTTTAGAGGGACTCCTGGGACACTTTTAAGTATCTGTGGCCAGAAGAGGAAGTGATGGTGAGGTAGCCCATCAACGACATCAGTGTCACCTGGGAAGATGGCGTTTATTAATAGAAAGGACAACTGAGGAAATGTCACACAGGAAAGAAATGATTAGTGGCAAGAGAAGCTGGAAACCACCTCAGATGAAATAGGGAAGTCCTTTTCCCAGCAGTGAGAAGACAGACGGTATCTGCTTCTGTGCCTGAGAGGACAGGAATGAAAAAGGGCAGGTCAGTTGGTAGGTTTTCTCCCAGGCCTCCAGGTGAGTGGGTGGAGAAATGGTTAATGTGGATGAGGCAGCTCCTGAGCCAGTTCAAGAATGGAGGGTCCAGCCTTCCTCTGTCCCTGTACCTGATACTCTGGAGCAGGTGGGGTAGAGCCAGAGGACAAAAGGAGAGTGATCTGCCTACTGTTTCTTTTCCTCCTTGCATAGTAAGGGAGAGTGTCTTTCACCTTATAAAGTCCCATCTTACACCTTGAAAAACAGTTACTAAGCCCCCTTCTCTCTACTCTGACATTATTTCTATGAATCTGAGCTCATGCTGGGCTAATAATGGAGTGCTTTGCTTTGTAGAAGTTTTGAGGGAGGGAGTTAGGTATCGCAACCATATTACCTTTGGGTTAGGAATGTATGGGGACAAAACCCACCCTAGTGTGTAGAGGTATTTGCTTTGTGGTATAGGTGTTTGTTTTGGACATTGCTCTTTCCTAATAGCACCTAGTTTCCATATACAGAATGTCCTCTGCCTCATTATGGGCAGTTTCCATGGGACAATTGGTAAGGTACCTGCCGAGTGCCAGCCAATTGAATCCATTCTAGTTGATGGACACTGGGTGGTAACCAGTCTTTCATGGTTATAATAGACATTATACACCTGTTTTCTGGTATTTATGTACAGAGAGGGGATTTTCTAGGAGTGGAACTGATAAATCACATAGTAAATCTTTTTATTTTTATTTTTTTGTTGTGTTTTGTTTTTTGTTCTTGATCCATTTCCAGCACATTTTCTTCAACAAATATTTACTGAGCACTGTCATGTTTAATCAGGCATATTAGGTGCTGGTGATAGTAAACAAAACAAAAATCTTTGCCATCATGACACATATATTCTAGTGTGAGGAGACCAAAATAAACAAAGCAAGCTCATTTATATAGTTTCAGGTTGTTTTATGTTGTGGGAAAAATAAAGCAAAGGGAAAGGATCAGAGGGATGGTGAGGGAGGGAGTTTGCATTCAGGCCCCCTCCTTATAAAGTTGTGCCCTGTACTAGGATGTTTGAGAAGGCCTGAGTAGGGGCTGAACTCCAGGCACCTGCTGGGTAGAAAGGTGCATTTTTCTAACTAATCAAGGTAGGGATTCAGGAGACTGCAGGTAGTGACCAAAATATTTGCCTTTAGACAGGGATCACATGATTGCACTCATAAGTGGAATCTAATGAACAAAATAAACTAATGAACAGCATAGATCTAGAGACATATAAGCATGGAACAGACTGTCAAATCTCAGAGGGAAGGGGGAGGGGGTTTGGAAGAGATTAACCAAATAGTTTATATGCATATATGCATAAGCTATGGACACAGACAACAGTACAGTGAAAGCCTGGCTGCTGGGGGGGAGGGAGAAGGAAGGGGACAAGGTAGAAGGGAGTAAATGGGGGGGAAAGGGAGATATCTGTAATATTTTCAACAATAAAGATAAATTTTAAAAATAAAATAAATGGAGCACTTCTAGAAATGTCCTTCTGGCAATATTGAGTTCTTCAGCTTTTGAGCTCTTTGAATACAAGCTTTTACCCATGATTACTATAACTCTAAATCTTTTTCGTTGATGAAAAAAATCAGGTTTTATAGAAATAAAATCTTGTTCAAGTCATGACATTGCATCAGTTGCCTGCACCTTATCCATGTAGCCTGGCTGGCTGTCACGGAGTAGTAAATGGGTTTCATGAGCTTCCTTTCACAATCAGGCTAAGCATTCTTCCACACTTGGCAATGTTGACATTATTTTATTGATCGTGTGAAGATTAAATCCAGCATTTTTTCTGAGACTCTAAGTGAAACTGAATTACTATAATTTACAGGGACATATCAGCTTTTCATGGAAAAAGAACATATATAACTTTTGCCTTTTTCAAGCATAGTGTATATGTACTGACTTGCAGTGTCTTTTAGTAAGAGCTAATTGCTTGGCATTGTAGGCTAATTTCTTGAATATTTTAAGTTGCATGCCAAATAGTCCTCCCTGTCTAAAGCATATGTCACCATTTTCTTCCCAAGGCAAATCAGGCTTGACTTGTCTGCCATTCTCTGGGTGCAGATGGTACATATTACTTGTATTAAGCAAACTTCTAGTCGACTTAGAGATATCATTTATGGAGTATGCTATGCAAAAAGAAGGCAATAGTTTCACTGCACTTCTTCTTTCTCTGGATATCATTAATAATATTTTCTTCTGATCTTTTACTTTCCTTGCAATTTGTTGGATTGCTTGAGTCAACCAATTTTGTCTTCTTTGTCTCAGTAGTCTCTCTTAACCTGTTGAAAAAGTGCCAGATGATTTTCCATAGTGGTCACACCATTTTACATTCCTACCAATAGTGCATTCCTACCAGTTTCTTCATATTTTCACCAATTTATTAGCTGTCTTTTGATTATTGCCATCAAATATGTGTATATGTATATCTTTTTTGGAGAAATGTCTGTTCAGATCCGTTGCCTATTTTTAAAACTGAGTTAACTATCTTTTTTTTTAATATATATATATTTTTATTGATTTTTTTACAGAGAGGAAGGGAGAGGAAAAGAGAATTAGAAACATCGGTAAGAGAGAGACATCGATCAGCTGTCTCCTGCATGCCCCCTACCTGGGGATGTGCCCGCAACCAAGGTATATGTCCTTGACCAAAATCGAACCTGGGACCTTCCTGTCCACAGGCCGACGCTCTATCCACTGAGCCACACCGGTTTTGGCTGGGTTAACTATCTTTTTATCATTGAGTAATATAATTCACATACAAGTCGCTTATTAGATATAGAATAGCAAAAATTTTCAACCATTTGGTGGGTTGTCCTTTCACCTTCCTTTTTAAAAAATATATTTTTATTGAGAAAGGGAGAGAGAGCTTGAAATATCAATGATGAGAGAGAATCATTGACTGGCTGCCTCCTGCATGCCCCCTACTGGAGATTGTGCCCACAACCTAAGCATGTGCCCTGGACTGGAATCAAACTTTGGACTTTTTAGTCCACAGGCCAGCGCTCTATCCACTGAGCCAAACCAACTAGGGCTGCTTTCACCTTCTTGATCATGTCCTTTGTAGCACAAAAGTTTTCTATTTTCATGTTTAATGTATCATTTTTTTATTGTTGCTTGTGCTTTGAGTGTCATATTAGTTCTAATAGTTTTAATTATTTTTTAGATTTTCTATACACATGAAAGATCATCTCCCAATAGAAATAATGTTATTTCTCTCTTCCTCCATCCCAAGAAACTATTGATTAGTTCAAGGTCTTGAATATGTATGTCTAGGATTTTTAAAAAAGTTTTATAGTTTTAGCTCTCATATTCACATTGACACATTTTGAGTTAAATTTTGTATGTGGTATAAGATTGGGGTCCAACTTTATTGCTTTGCATGTGGATATCCAGTTGTGGTAACACCATTTCTTTAAAGGCCTATTATTTTTCCATTGAATTGTTTTGGCACCCTTTTTGAAAATGTACTGACCCTAAATGTGAGAGTTTATTTCTGAACTCTCAATTCTATTCCAATGATATATGTCTCTCTTATGCCAGTAACACATTGTCTCCAATACTGCAGTACTGCAGTAAGTTTTGTAATTGGGAAGTGTAAGTCTTCCAACTCTGTTCTTTTTCAAGATGGTTTTAGCTATTCTGGGTTCCTTGAATTTCCATATGAATTTTAGGTTCATCTTGTCAATTTCTGCAAAAATCAAGCTATGGTTTTAATAGTAATTGCATTGAATCAGTAGATCAGTTTGGAGAGTACTGCCATCTTTACAATATTAAGTATTTCAATTAATGAACACAGAATGTCTTTCATTTAATTTAGGTCTTCTTTTACTTATTTCAACAATCTGTTATAATTATCAGAGTATAAGTTTTGTATTTCTGTTAAATTTATTGTTGAATATTTGATTTTTTGATACTCTTGTAAATGGATTTTTTTCTTAATTTTATTTATAGTTCAGGCATTGCTACTGTATATGATTGATTTTTATGTATAGATTTCATGTCTTACAAGCGGAATGAATTCATTTATTAGTTCTAGTAGTTTTTAGTAGCATTAGTTCTAATAGTTTTTATTATTTTTTAGATTCTCTATACACAAGAAAGATCATCTGCCAATAGAGGTAATGTTATTTCTCACCCCCGCTCCTCCTTACACTGGATGCCTTTTATTATTTTCCTTGCCTAATTTCCCTGACTGAAACAGCCAGTGCAATGTTGATTAGAAGTGGTAAGAGCAGACATCCTTTATTATCCTTGATCTTAAGAGGAAAGAATCAAGTCTTTCACTATTAAGTATAATGGAAGCTGCGAGTTTTTCATAAGTACTCTGGGGAAGGCAGAATGTTTCTTCTACCTTTTCAGATTCCTCCAGCTGGTCTAATAATGAAATCACCATGTGACAGATTAACAAAGAGAATAACCAAATTTAACTATATACATATACATTTGGGAATTTCATATATATGAGGGAGTCAGAAACTCCACATACATGAGATCAGAGACCAACGTTAAAATGAGATATGGTATGTATGGCATTCTGAACTAAGGATGAGATAAGGTGCCTAGGGGCTTGAGAGATGAGTGAAGTCATTCACAGAGTAAGGAAACTTTCAGTAGTTAGAAGTTTGCCCTGTCCTACAAATAGGGGATTAAAAAGTTATTTCTGGTGATAATTCTTATTATGGGCAGGGCCCTTAATAGGGCAGAGATAAAAATTTCTCATGAGCCCACAGTGTCTTGATCCCCTTTAGCTCAAACTAATTCACAAACCAAAGGGAATCTTTGGGAAACTTGCTCTAAATCATTTTAGTCCCATCCTTGAAACTTCCTGAGAAGTTTCACATTCCAGAAATTGGATTGATAGATTGCTTCATATCTCATTAAACCAGTGTCAGTTTTGAGAAGAGGTCAGTTAAATAGTTGTGTCTCATTTCAGAAGATAGTGATGCGGGTGGTTCCCAAAGTTAGGCCCATGGTGCAAGCAATCAGGTACTTAAAAAGTATTTAATAGGAGACATCTCTGTGGAAACCGAAGTAAGCCAAAGGTTAGTGATTGAAACAGATTACAATTCTAGTGTCTGAGTTCTGAAGTCAGCCAGTCGAGATTTCTAGATATCTGGCTTGAAGCATCTTAGATGGACAGAAGCCAGCCAGTGACTCTCTACTGGATATTCCTAGCTTGCATTTTGAATATCTCTGGCAACCCTTCTGCAGCAGACACAAAGATTGTTCAGATATGAATTATTCTGCTGATTTTTCTCATTTATATCAAATTGTCCAACTTCAGCTCTCATGACTTTGGGCAAAGACCATTTTTTGTTCTCAGTGATTCCAAGTCAAAGACTAGGAGAAAAATTGGAAATTTAGTTGGGGAGCCATAGCTAGATATTGGAGGAAACTAGAATTCAGTATCTAGTCCAGTTTACAGGTAGAAACAAAACGCACACACACACACACACTTCACACACTTTTGAATAGCACTGGAATCTTACTTTACAAAGGTATATTTCTGAAACATAATTTTTCTCTATAAAACCATCTTCCCTTTTACCAAAGGTGGGCTTTAAGCTTCGTCTAGAACTGCATTTTTGGTTTTGCAAATATTTGTAACATACGGACAATTGCTCTCAAAACCCCAAAGAATTGGGTTGTAACTTACCTAATTTGTATCTTTCCCTCTGTATACATAGTTTTATTTTACCTTAGGGGTTGAGGCCTATAAAATATTGCAATCAGTCTCTGACTCTGAGTTTCCAGTGTTGCCAAATTGCTGATTATAGTTATTAATTCCTTCGGTGTGCCTTGTCAGATTTCAGCTGGGACAAACAGTAGATACTTCTGGCAATATTAAACAATTCTGTGCACTGGAGGGGGTGGAAAAATTATTACCATCCAGTTATTCTCCTTGATAGTCAAAGGAAAGAAGTGACATCCTGCATGTCCCAGGCACACAGAAAGCCAAGACGGTCCCTCAGGACCCAGGCAATACCTATATCTGGGAAAAAAAGGATCAGTACCAATTGGCATGGATTAGGCAAGGAAAAGACAACATGAAATTTTATTTTAGTCTCTCCCTGGGCTCAGGAGATAATCCATTTACAACACTTCTGAGCATCCTCCCGGGGTTTAAGAACTGCTCTAATTACGGCCTTTAGGTTGGTCTTAAAACAAGGAATGAAAGATATTTGAAAAGGATCACAGTTTTATAGTCTTTTATTTTAGGTACCTCTTATATCTTAACTTTTTTTAGCCTATTACAACAAATCTTTCAATGCAGCTATTTAGTGAATTTTCTTCTTTAGCGTGTCTAATTAATATTGCTTGAAAGGTGGATTTATATGCCTTCAGCTTTACAACATTAGTCAGGGGAATGTTGCCCAGTGAGATACAATGTCAGTTTCCACAATTCAATCAAGAAAAAGAGACTCACATAAAGTCTATTGAATATTTAACAGTTACCCCATAAACTTTTACCTTAATTCTATCATCTCTTGCATTCTTAACCTTAGCCTCCATTAGGAATTTATCAACAGGTTTTGGTTTCACAATATTGGGTTAGAGAAGTATTCCCAAAATGTGTTTAATGATTATAGATTATATCTTATATGGTTATACTTGAGTCTGTTTTTTTGTTTTATTTGTTTGTTTTGTTTTGTTTTAAATTACATTTTATTGATATTTTACAGTGAGGAAGGGAGAGGGATAGAGAGTTAAAAACATCGATGAGAGGAACATTGATCAGCTGCCTCCTGCATACCCCCTACTGGGGATGTGCCCGCAACCAAGGTACATGCCCTTGACTGGAATCGAACCTGGGACCTTTCAGTCTTCAGGCAGACACTCTATCCACTGAGCCAAAAACCAGTTAGGGCTTGAGTCTTTTTTTTTTTTTTTTTTTTTTTTTTTTATTTATTTAAAATTTATTTTATTTTAAAAAAGTTAAAAAGACTTTAAAAAGGCCAAAGTGCCCAAAGGCATCCAGGTTTAATTTCAGATCATCCTGACTTGGCAT
>JAAGEH010000018.1:51709330-51716830 GCA_011751065.1 Lasiurus cinereus
ATTTCATATAATACTGGTTTGGAGTTGATGAACTCCTTTAGCTTTTTCTTCTCTGTGAAGCTCTTTATCTGCCCTTCAATTCTGAATGATAGCTTTGCTGGATAGAGTATTCTTGGTTGTAGGTTCTTGCTGTTCATCACGTTGAATATTTCTTGCCACTCCCGTCTGGCCTGCATCGTTTCTGTTGAGAAATCAGCTGACAGTCGTATGGGTGCTCCCTTGTAGGTAATGAACTGTTTTTCTCTTGCTGCTTTTAATATTCTCTCTTTGTCTTTTGCTCTTGGTATTTTAATTATGATGTGTCTTGGTATGGTCCTCTTTGGATTCCTTTTATTTGGGGTTCTGTGTGCTTCCTGGACTTGTAAGTCTATTTCTTTTACCAGATGTGGGAAGTTTTCAGTCATTATTTCTTTAAATAGTTTTTCAGTATCTTGCTCTCTCTCTTCTTCTGGCACCCCCACAATTCTGATGTTGGTACGCTTGAAGCTGTCCCAGAGGCTCCTTACACTATCTTCACATTTTTGGGTTCTTTTCTCTTCTTGCTTTTCCAGTTGAATTTTTTCTGCTTCTTTATATTTCAAATTTTTGACTTGATCCTTGCCTTTCTCTAGTCTGCTGTTAGGACTCTGTATAATAGTTTTTATTTCAGTCTGTGTATGTTTAATTTCTAGTTGGTCTTTTTTTATCTTTAGTTGAACCTTTTCCATCTCCTCTTGGGTCTCACTAAATTTATCCATCTTTTCTAGTATATCCTTGAAAAACCTTATAAGCGTGGTTTTGAACTCTATATCCAGTCGTTTTTTTTCCTCCATTTCTTTTGTTTGTGATCCCTTCCCTTCTCTCGGCATTTTCACTATGCCGGGGAAACTTATGTGTTGGATTCAGCCTTATGAACCAGACGCAAAACCGAAGAAGCCTCTGTTGAGCTTGGGAGGGGTGGAGTCTCAGGGCTTAAGGGACCGCCTTGCCTTCCAGTCGGCCCCGCCCTCCACGGCCCCTGAGTCTCACGTGACTGGGTAATGGCTGAAGTGGTCCTTGTGCGCGCACCCGCAGTGCCTCTAACCGCTGCCTTTCCAGCTCCCCTGTGCACCAGGACCACACGAGTCTAGGTCTCCAAGATTTCGTCCGAAACAGGGGCTTAGTGGAGTCAGAAGTGGCACAGTTGGGAGGGTCTGTCTCCCGCCCACTCGCGAAAGCCAGCTCCCCTAAATTTCCGTGCACTTCTCCCTTTTCACAGTCCCAACTCCCCCCGTATGAGTTTTGGCTGGATCTGGGGTTTAGTGTCGTAGGATAAGGAGTTCAATGCCTTTGAGAGTCTCCGTCTCCCTCCCGCCAGAGAAAGCCAGCCAGGTACTCCTGCACCCGCTCTCTCCTTGTGCACGTCTCCGTACCTCAGCTTTTTACAGCTCCTCTGGGTTTCCGTGAGCCCCTCTCTTTCCCTCTTGTTGTAGAACTTCCATTCAGCCAGCTTTCTTGTGGTTCTGGATGATGTCCATTCTGTCTTGTAGTTGTAGTTTTGAAATTGTTGTGCGAGGCAGCAGTGTAGGTGTTTACCTATGCCGCCATCTTGGATTTCCTCTGCTTCTTTATATTTCAAATATTTTACTTCATTCTTTCCTTCCTCTAGTCTGCTGTTAGGACTCTGTAAAATATTTTTTATTTTAGTCAGTGTCTCTAGTTGGTCCTTTTTCATCTCCTCTACGCTTTCGCTAATTTTATCCAACTTTTCTAGCATATTCTTGAAAAACCTTATAAACATGGTTTTGAACTCTATATGCAGTCGTTTTTTTTCCTCCATTTCTTTTGTTTGTGATCCCTTCCCTTGTCTCGGCATTTTCACTATGCCTGGAGAACTTCTGTGTTGGATTCAGCCTTATGATACCAGACTTGCAAAACCACAGAAGCCTCTCTGTTGAGCTTGGGATGGATGGAGTCTCAAGGCTTAAGGGACCACCTTGCCTTCCAGTCGGCCCCGCCCTCCACAGCTCCTGAGTCTCACGTGACTGGGTAATCGCAGGAGCGGTCCTTGTGCCCGAGCACAGTGCCTCTAGACCGCTGCCTTTCCAGCTCCCCTGCGCTCCAGGACCACACGAGTCTAGGTCCCCAGGGTTTCACCCGAAACAGGGGCTTAGTGGAGTCAGATGTGGCACAGTTGGGAGGGTCTGTCTCCCGCCCACTCTCGAAAGCCAGGGGCACAATCAGCAGTCTGTCCTCTGCACAGTGCTGTGCGTGCCACCAGACCTCTGATCTTTTGAGACTCCCCTAAATTTCCGTGCACCTCTCCCTTTTCACAGTCCAAACTCCCCCCGTATGAGTTTCGGCTGGATCTGGGGTTTAGTGTCATAGGATAAGGAGTTCAATGCCTTTGAGAGTCTCTGTCTCCCTCCCGCCAGAGAAAGCCAGCCAGGTACTCCTGTACCCGCTCTCTCCTCGTGCGCGTCTCTGTACCTCAGCTTTTTGCAGCTCCTCTGCGTTTCCGTGAGCCCCTCTCCTTCCCTCTAGTTGTAGAACTTCCACTCAGCCATCTTTCCTATGGTTCTGGATGATGTCCTTTCTGTCTTTTAGTTGTAGTTTTGAAATTGTGCGAGGCAACAGTGTAGGTGTTTACCTAAGCCGCCATCTTGGATTCTTCCTGAAAATTCTTGTTTCTAACTCGAGCTGTGAGAAGTTTAAAGATATTTTTGTTTAATTATTCACATGTTTTGTTTATTTTTACTATTTGATATCTTGCTCACTATTTTTCTGTCTTTATGTTTTGTTTCCTCTTCTCTCTTTTTTTTCTTACTTTTTCTTATTCCATCCCCCCTACTGCTTTTTTGAAATGTTATACACTCATATATATTTTAGTATTTACCCTTGCCATTTAACATGCATACTTAAAGTCTAAGATAGTCAATATTTTTACCCTCCTCCATAATAATATGATTTAACTTCTACTACCCACATGTCAACTCCTATGCTATTATTGTTTTAGTATTTTAGCTTTATCCTGTTTAACTTTCATAAATTAGAGATTGTGGTTATTACTTAGCTACATTTATACTCATACTAGAGGCTCAGTGCACAGATTCATGCACTGGTGGGGTCCCTCAATTTGGCCTGCAGAGATTGGGCTAAAACTGGCTCTCTGACATCCCCTAAGGGGTCCCAGATTGCAAGAGGGCACACAGGCCAGGCTGAGGGATTCATGTACCAGGCCTCTAGTATGCATATATGATCTTTGGTTAATTTCATCTCACCCTTTCCCCTCCCTACTTCCTTCTGAAATTCATCAGTAAGTTCCATGTTTCCCTGTCTGAGGTTTCTGCTCCTGCATTGAGCATCTGCCCTCTGATGGTCAGTGCACTTCATAGTTACCGGACGATCTGCCGGTTGGTTGGTCCACCAGTCAGCCAGTCACTTAGGTTTTTATATATATAGATCTTTGCTTGCCATTCATTCTTACCTCTCATGCAATCTTTTTAGTATCACTTTCTGTCTGGAGCTATTCTTTAGAATTTCTTATCATTAAGGAACTATTGATGCTAATTCTCCTAGTTCATGATGACTTGATTAGTGCCTTGTTTCATTCTCATTCTTGAAATAAATTTATAAATCTATTGATACACTTTAAAAGAGACCTACGAATAATATATCATGTATGTAAATACTAAGACTCAAACATAAAGACTCAAACATCTACGAATAATATATCATGTATGTAAATACTAAGACTCAAACATATTTCAAATTCAACACAATTCCAAATTCTATTAGGTTTCTTGTTTTTGTTTTGTTTTATTTTATTACACCTTAAGCTAACCCTAAATGAAAGATTCTACTAAATAGAGCCTCTTCCAGATAGAAGACTTACAAAGATATGATAATTAAGATCATGTGGCTTTAGCAAAAGAATAAAAAAGAGAGGGAGAGAAATGGAAAGAAATATATGTCCAGAAACACATATGGAAACTGGATTTTTATTATCAGAGGCATTGTGGATCAGTAGGGAAAGATAAGCCTTTCAATAAATGCTGCTGGGATAATGGATATCTATATAGGGGGGAGTGAAACTGGATCCTACCTCATGCTATTCACAAAATCTACATTATGTGGAGTAAAAACAAAACTTTTAGGATATTTTTATAGTTTCAGGGTTAGGAAATATTGTGTTATTCAGGAAAAAAAAATTTAAACCTTTAAGGAAAAGACTGTGAATCAATTAAACCACATTAACATTTAAAAACATCTGTGCAGTTACTCATTATTAAAGTAAACAAATTTGTGATATATCGTGTGTTTTTTATTTTTAATATACTTTTGTTGATTTCAGAGAGGAAGGGAGAGGGAATGAGAGAGAAACATCAATGATTTAGAGAGAATCATTGATCGGCTGCCTCCTGCATGTCCCATACTGGGGATTGAGCCCACAATCCAGGCATGTGCCCTGACTGGAAATTGAACCATGATCTCCTGGTTCATAGGTTGGCACTCAACTACTGAGTCATGCAGACCAGGATATTGTGTGCTTTTTATTCATTTATTTATTATCTAAAGTTTTACAAGTCTCCTTTTTCCCCGATTGAACCCACTCCCCCTCCCAGTGATTCCCTACCCCCCCAACCCCGGGCTTACGCCCCAGTATCTGTGTCCATTGGTTATGCTAATATGCATACATACAAGTCCTTTGATTACTCTCTAACTCCCATCCCCCAACCTCCCCTGCCATTTGTTTTGGATCTATTTTTGTTCATCAAATTATGTTGATCATTATATCCCACATATAAGTGGGATATGATATTTATCTTTCTTTGACTGGCTTAGTTCATTTAACATGATCTCCAGTTCCATCCATGCTTTTGAAAATGGTAAAAGTTCCTTCTCTTTATAGCGGCATAGTATTCCATTGTGTAAATGTACCACAGTTTTTTAATCCACTCATCTGCTGATGGGCACTTAGGTTTTTTCCACATTATAGCTATTGTTAATTTTGCTGCTATGAACATAGGGGTGCATATATCCTTTCTGATAAGTGTTTCTGGTTTCTTGGGATATAGTCCTAGAAATGGGATTCCTGGGTCAAATGGGAATTTCATTTTTAACTTTTTGAGGAAACGCCATACTGTCTTCCACAGTGGCTGTACCAGTTTGCATTCCCACCAGCAGTAAAGGAGGGTTTCTTTTTTTCCACATCCTCATCAGCACTTGTCATTTGTTGATTTGTTGATGATAGCCATTCTGACAAGTGTAATATGGTACCTCATTGTTGTTTTTATTTGCATCTCTTGGATGATTAGTGACTTTGAACATGTTTTCATATCTCTTTCAGCCTTCTGTATGTCCTCTTCTGAAAAGTGTCTACTTAGGTCCTTTGCCCATTTTTTGATTAGATTGTTTATCTTCCTTTTGTTAAGTTGTATGAGTTCTCTGTAAATTTTGGAGATTATATCTGAAAGAGCATTAGCAAATATGTCCTCCCATGCAGTGGGTTTTCTTGATGTTTTTTGTTTGTTTTTGTTGTGCAGAAGCTTTTTATTTTGATGTAGTCCTATTTATTTTCTTCTTAGTCTCCATTGCCCTAGGACAGCGGTTGGCAAACTGTGGCTTGCGAGCCTCTTGTGGCTCTTTGGCCCCTTGAGTGTGGCTCTTCCACAAAATATCACGTGTGAGTGCACACTTACAGTGTGATGGAAACTTTGTGACACATGTGCAGAAGTCAGTTTTTGACTCTCAAAAGAAATTTTAATCATTGTATTGTTGATATTTCGTTCTGTTGACTAATGAATTTGCTGACCACTAACCTAGGAGCTGTGTCAGTAAAGATATTGCTACGACATATGTCTGCAATTTGCTGCTTATGGAGTCTTGTAGGATTCTTATGGTTTCACATCTTTCATTTAAGTCCTTTAGCCATTTTGAGTTTGTTTTTGTGTATGGTGTAAGTTGGTAATCTAGTTCTACTTTTTTGCATGTATCTGACCAAATTTCCCTGTACCATTTAATGAAGAGACTGTCTTGACTCCATTGTATGCTCTTGCATCCTTTGTCAAATATTAACTGAGCATAATGGTTTGGATCGATTTCTGGGTTCTCTGTTCTATTCCATTGGTCTATATGTCTGTTCTTGTGCCAGTACTCGGCAGTTTTGAGAACCATGGCATGGTGATATAGCTTGAAATCTGGTATTGTGACCCCTCCAACTTTGGTCTTCTTTCTCAGAATTGCTATGGCTATTTGGGGTCTTTTTTTATTCCAGATGAATTTTTGGAGAGTTTGTTCTAGATCTTTGAAATATGCCGTTGGTATGTTAATGGGGATTGCATTGAATCTGTAGATTACTTTGGGTGGTATGGACATTTTAATGATGTTGATACTACCAATCTATGAACATGATATGTTCTTCCATTTGTTTATGTCTTCCTCCATCTCTTTTTTCAATGTCCTGTAATTTTCCAAGTACAAGTCTTTTACCTCCTTAGTTCAGTTTACTCCTAGGTATCTTTATTTTTTTGGTGCAATGGTAAATGGGATTGTTCTTTTAGTTTCTCTTTCTGTGAATTCATTATTAGTGTATAAAAAGGCCATAGATTTCTGAGTGTTAATTTTGAATCCTGTTACATTGCCAAATTCATTTATTAGGTCTAGTAGTTTTTTTGATGGATTCTTTGGAGTTTTCCATGTACAGTATCATGTCATCTGTGAATAAGGACAATTTTACTTCTTCTTTTCCAATTTGGATGCTTTTTATTTCTTCTTGTCTGGTCACTATGGCTAGCACTTCCAATAATATATGTGAAAGTGGGCATCCCTGTCTTATTCCTGTTCTTAGGGGAAATGAGTTTAGTTTTTACCCATTGAATATGATGTTGGCTGTAGGTTTGTCATATAAAACTTTTATTATGTTGAAGTATGTTCCCTCTTTCCCACTTTGCTGAGAGTTTTTATCAAGAAAGCATGCTGGATTTTGTCAAATGCTTTTTTTGTCTCAATTGATATGATTATGCCTCTCAAATTATTTATGTGCTGTATCATATTTATTGATTTGCGGATATTGTACCATCCTGGCATCCCTGGAATAAATCCTACTTGGTCATAGTGTAATGTAATGCTGGATCTGATTTGTTAGATTTGCTAGAAATTTGTTGAGGATTTTAGCATCTATGTTCATCACTGATATTGGCTTGTAGTTCTTTTTTTGTGGTGTCTTTATTTGGTTTAGGAATCAGGGTAATGCTGGATTCATAGTGTGCCTTCCTCTTGAATTTTTTTTTGAATAATCTGAGGAGGATAAGTTTTAGTTCTTCTTTGAGTGCTTGGTAGAACTTCCCTGTAACGCTGTCCGGACCAGAGCTTTTGCTTACTGAAAGATTTTTTTATCACAGCTTCAATTTCTTCAATGGTTATTGGCCTATTCAGGTTTTTTTTATTCTTCCTGATTGAGTTTTGGGAGCTTGTATTTTTCTAAATATTGTGTGCTTTTTAAATTAAGGCATTGAGTACAAAAATATACTGCAGATATAA
>JAAGEH010000018.1:51721830-51961981 GCA_011751065.1 Lasiurus cinereus
AAGTATGACTATACTATTGATTCATCTCCCTCCTCCACTAATTAAGAACTTGGAAGGACTTTCTAACAGGTTTGATGGGAAGGAAAATACTTTTGTTCTGGACATACTGAGTTTGGGACAATAGAAAAATATAAGCAATTGAAAGCATGGGATAAGAACATAGTTGAGACATCTGCTATGCTTTTAAAAGCTAAAATTATAATGGGGCCTCCCAGCCTGAGAATTTAAATAGGGCTGTGTTTGGATGGGACACTTTTGAGCGTATCTAGAGGTATTCTAGTGGCTGCTGCTTAGTTCTGGAGATTTAATGTATGAATTCAATGCAATTCCAGCCTCATATATTTGACACCAGCAATAACCCAAGCCTTATTCCTCAGAAGTCCCAGTTCCCATGGAATCTAGACTCTGGTCGGCACGGAAATGCTCTCGGGAAGTAACTCATTCTAAGGGAGGAAGTGCTGCACAGGTTCTGAGATGGAAGGAGAGAGCTCTCAGCTCCTTTGTTCCTCTACGTCCCATCCTCTTCACTCCAACACTATAACCGTGATGTACCACTCATGTCACTCATACTAGCATTAGGAGTGTGGAGGAAACATTTGAGTTCTGAGAAATAGGTTGGTTGTACCAGTGGATACTTGAAAAGCGCTGGTAAAGAGGAAGAAGCACCAGCAATGAAGACTGGACATCACTGCAGAAAGCTGAGGCCAAAAGACGGAAATTTGCTGCTGCCGCATGGGAGAGGAGAGGATCATTTCATGAGCACATGGGAGATGTTCTCTAGAGACTCTCATAATTGTTGGGAGAGATTTATCTGGGAGAATGAGTTGTGGATTTCTCAAATCTGCATTATCCCAAGGAATCTCATTCAATTAGAGACAATGCCATACTCCAAAAGGGAAATTGTAATGTGCCTAGGCATTTTTACTTTTCACAATGACGCTGGGGTCCTATAGACATTTCGGTTGTTGGGACAAGGAGTGAAAAGCTAATGCAATGCTCAGGACAGTATCACACAAGGAAACATTTTCTGCCCCAAATGCTAACCAATATGCCTCTGTGAGAAACTGTGCGTTATAATGACACCAAATAATATGATAAACTATGAGGTGTGCTCTATTTCTTTTTCTTTTAGAATATGTAAGATATTTGATTAATGACAAAACAGCTATAGTTAATGAGCATTAATTTTCAAATCAAATATGGCAGAAGTAGTGAAATACATGATTTGCAAACTCAAAGAAAGTACATTAATGTTGAATTTTTTTAAAAAAACACCTAAAAATTGGAAAAAAATACAGTGCAGTTTTATATCCTTAAAATTTCTACTGATACACAAAAAGGTTATTGTAGAAAGCCTAATTGTTATTGTACTCATGTTTTAAAAAGATGAGAATTTTCTAAATCCCCAAAGAATGGAGATTAAGAGGAAATGCAGAGAATAAAGGGCTTAAAAGAAATTTATCTTCTATGTTCTCTGATTCCAGGAAAAAAATACCATAGAAGTCATCCTAATGATAGAGTTTTCTTTCCTTTGTGGAAGGAAAACAAAGAGCAATTATCTTAGCTGAATGCATTTCTCCTTTCCTAGGCAGCTTTAAATATTATATCCTCCTGTTATTGAAAATCCATTTCTTCCTTGTTCTCCTGCCAGAGAAAATTCTGTTTCATTAATCTAAAGGGGAATTTTCTGAATAAAAAGAGAGAGAAAGCTTACCCAGAAAAAGTGGAAGATAGCAAGTCAGAAGCAGCAGGAGATATACCCAGAGAGCATTGCGGGTCAGATTTCAAAGAGAGTTCACCTTCAGTAGCACAAACTTCTAGAGCACAATAATTTCCTCTCTCTTATAATTACAAAAATGGGGAAGCATATTCTAGCTCTTCATACATAATGTATCATTCTGCCGCCCATCTTGAATATTAAAAGGATTCAGGTCTGTAAAACTCTTGTGTATTCCTTGAGAGTCAGTTATACATGATAATATAGTATTCTGGTACATTTCAAGTAAAGTAACTCATACATTGGAAGGCTCTCCTTATTAAAAGAACTTGGGAAACTAGGAAGAAGGAAGAAGTAGTAATGTTGAATTCAGATAGCCCTGGCATTACTACTTACTGTACATTTGGGCAGATAGCTTTGGTTGCCTCATCCATAGCCTGAGATTAGTATTTTCTAAGAAAATCCCCATGTAGAATTAGTAAAAGATGCAAAATCTGCAAATTCAGGGAGAGTACACACTAATGTTGAATTGAAAAAGCTAAAATGTGAATAAAATATACCATAACTTATATTCTTAAAGTTTCTTCTGCTTGGCATAAAGGCCACTGTCTTCTAAATTCTGTCTACAAACTGAACAGGTTATTCAGTTCATCTCTCTTACAGTACTTTCTAATACATAGCTAGCAGAAACCAATTGACCTGGGATATCTCTTTAGTAACTTTCCACAAGTTTATTAGGTATACTTCCTTTTTTAAAATTTAGGTATACTTTCTATCTTCCAAAGTTACCACAGGTGACAGTTTTAAAAATTGTTTCTCTGCTATGCAACTTGAGTCACCATTTTCTCAACCTCCTATAGTAGTTTACTTATTATTCCAGCTTTCACTACTAGTTTGCTCAGAACATTTTCCAGTCTTTGCTAACAGGTTTCTTGCTATACTATTCTAGACTTACTAACAGCCTTGGACCACAGCTTTTCCAGTTTCTACTTACTGCCTAGTCCTAAATCCACTGTCACACTTCAGATATCTGTTATAGCAACACTCCACTTACAGAAATAAATTTTTATATCTATGTTTGCTTATAACAAGCCACTCCAAAACATACTCCCTTAAGAGTGTAATCATTTATTAGCTCACAAATCTGTAGATTTGCAATTTTGGCTAGACCTCTATGGATGATTCCACCTGGACTCACTCATGTGGCTACATTCCACTGTAGCAGGCTAGACGAGGCTTCCTTTTGCTAAGTTCCAGAACCAACAAGAGAAAGTAAGTTTCAATGTGTAATCACTTTTCAAGTCTTCATGTTACATTTGCTACTTTCTCACTGGTTAAGCAAAACGTCAGTGTGGGAGGTGACTATCCATGGCCATGGCATGAGTGTAAGGGGACATTTTGAGAACAATCTGTAACAGGTGGTGATGCCTGAACTTGGTTTTAAAGGACACACAGGATTTTACAGATAGACCAGTGGGAGGGAAATTTCTTTGCAAAAAAGGGGGAATATTACATTGAGGGGCATGATCATCTCTTCTGAAAACAGATGTTTTTTGCCCTTTCTTCATATTGCCACCATTCAACCTTGCATATTTCAAACTTCAAATTAAGAATTCAGGTTATATACTTTTTTTCATTTTAACAGTTTTTAATGAAAGTTGTATTGAGCCCTACCCAGTTTGGCTCAGTGGATAGAATGTCAGCTTGAGGATTGAAGGGTCTCTGGTTCGATTCCGGCCACGGACCTACATTGCAGACTTGATCCCCAACCCTGGTTGGGGTGCATGTGGGAGGCAACCAATCAATGTGTCTCTCTCACATCTATGTTTCTATCTGTGTGTCTCCCCCTCTCCCTTATACTGTACTCTCTAAAAATCAATGGAAAAATATCTTCAGGTGAGGATTAGCAACAACAAAAAATTGCATCAAAGATTATTTTATTTCTGTGTTTTCTCAATTATTTCTCCCTTGTATTTGCCCTTTTCCTTTCCTGATGGGCAAGATTTGGCTTTACGCTCAAGTATCTTTTTATGATCTTTGTCCAGATTCAGTCTAGTAATGACCACCTTGCGGCAAATGCCTACATGAACAAGTTGTATCATTAGTCTTCTCTTGTAGTACTCGTTTAATATAGATGACACATTTCTTTCTGTAGACTGAACCACTTTGCCAATTGGCTGCCCTCTGGAGTGTCCTCATACAACTGAACTTAATCATTCTTTTGGATGGGCCTGGATCAAACCTTGTACTTCTGTGTCAACTCTTTGGGAAGAGGAGAAACGTACTCTTCCTGCAAATGGGGGGAGGTGCACTGAAATGCCTTTATGGTTATTGCTTCAGTCAGAAGTCACAAAGGGATCAAACTTTATTTTGGCCACTGGCACTTCAGCAATGGCTGCAAAAGGGAGAATTTAGGTTATATTTTAATGTCAAGTTTTAATTCAAACCAATTTGCTTAGTATCCCTAAATAAGTTGTCTTAAAAATTATGAAGAGACCCAACTTGCCTTGACTTCAAATTATCATTACTTTCTAAATACGATACAATTTAAAAAATTCACTCACCACCAAAATATAATGAAATGAATCATTAATATTATTTTCATCCAAGACAATTCAGTTTAGGAGTGGTGGGCAGTACATGAAAACAGTAAGCACACCAGTGGAATTCCTTGAAAAAAATTAGACTTTGTTGGCTATGATGGATTTTTGCATCGCTAGGTAGAGGAGAGCCAATGAGTAAGAAGTTTGTTGGTGGTCAGTTTTATGCAGAGAATGGTTTAGCCGATGTTAGTAGTTGACCTGTTATGTTATACACCCAGGTCTAAGCTTAAATGACATCACACAACTCTCCATATTTTAATGTTCTAAAATTGAAAGAAATGTGTGTAGATGCATTTCACATTTAACTGCAGGGGTAGAAAAAGTTGCTACCAGATGTATTTCATGCCACTGTCAAGATGTTTGTTTTCAGCATTTTACCTCTGTGATCTAGATGATCAAAACTGATGTTCAGAGTGGTTGTAACCCAACTTTGTATTTTGGCTCTCTCAAGACCTATCTGATATGACAGTTTCAGAAGAAGAATGTCATACATTTGAAAATAAGGGAATTACTGTACTGTTACATATGGAGTCTTTGGTTAATCTCTTCCCACACACCATTTCCTGAGATTCCTCAGTCTATAAAATCAGAAACAAAGGAGGTGAAGCAATAATTGAAATCACAGAAATACAAAGGGTTGTAAGAAACTATTACAAACAACTATATGCCAACAAATTTGATAACCTGGGTGAAATAGTGTTTTCATTTTTTTAGGTAAATATCTGACTGTTTAATGAATGTATTCTGTGCTTTAAATATCCTTAAATAAAATTCTTTCAAAAAGGATTTTTAAAATTACATTTATAGTATACAATTATGCAACCATGGAATGCCGGGATCTAGTACTATCCTAATGTATACCTAAGCCATTGCCTATTTGTTTGACAGTGGTTGACCCTCCTGTGTATGGATGACCTGTGCCCAGACTGCTAATTCTACAGTCCATCCATCTCCAAAGTTGAGCTGTCTAGAGGAGTTACCTCAGCAGACTGCACACATCCTCTACTCTGTTGTTTATTCCCCTGGCTGTCTCCTCCTTTTTGCATATATTGCTCATACAAGTGAAGCTCATTTAACCCTCGTAACAAAACAAGGTGCTGACATGTTTAGTTTTCTCTTTTAGGAGATTCTCATTTAAGATCTTAACTTGCACTGTGGAATTTTCTTCCTTGATGATTCCAAGGAAAACAAAGGCCAGTCAGATTTGAATAATCCTAAATCCTAAATGAGTGAGGTTCAAAATAATAAACTGTAATGTACATAATAATCTGTCCATTCCAGTCTGATTAATTCCAAACTCCCTGCAATTGAGGGGAAAGTTAACCAGGATGCACTCTGAAAAAAATTTTGCATGCTAAATGAGACATATAAATGAATAATTGTCTCAAAAAATATTAAGGTTTGCCTAGAAAAAAAATACATTCTCTGGACATCTAATGTTTACTGGCTGAAGCCAGGTTGCTTCCTAGCAAGCTTATCCACTACTAATTACAAAGCCCTTTCCTCCAGTGCACATTTAGTCCAAATGTAAATATTCTAAACATAATTACCCTTGGAAGGCTGCAGTCTGGGAACATTCCCAGTGGAATGCTCCAGTGCTCTCATTTCTCTATTAATAGTTCCTCACAATTTTTTTTTTATGTTGCAGATGTTCTGAAAACATGTGCTAGATGCTTTTTGTTGCTCATAAAGAATTTAAATCTTTTATATTTTAATACTAATTTGGAAAATTCAATATCTCTTTCATATTCATAAATTTTAATTTTTGCCATGAACTACTAAAATGATAATAACTTAAAAAGGCAAAAAAATAGGTAAGTATTAATTTAAAAAAAATAAAAATTTGACCTAGTCCTAATTCTGTATTTCTTCTTTTCCCAATCACCTTATTTATCATTAGTTTTGATATGGTCTATAAAATATTATAAAAAATATAAATTACACATACTCCTTATATCTTCAGGTTAAAACTAAAAAGTGTTCATGTCTTTTTGTCAAACTTTGTTGACATGTATATATCATTCTATGTGGACACCTACTAGTCTATAATTATTCATGTAGTCAGGGAAAAAATATAAATTGAAAATTATTTCATATATTTTTCACAAAATTAGAAAGCATTGTTGTAAAAGTAAATATGTTACTTTGGAGTTTTCATAAGTATTTTATCTCTTTCTAATAACAAAAGTTAAATACGTTCATGATAGAAAAATCAGAACATATATTTAAAATTAACACAAAAAAATTCCCTTAGTTCTGCCATCCAAAGATGAATATTTTTACACATTTATTATACTTTTATATTAGTTCATTTCTTTTAAAAATTATCATACTTATTTCTTATCATTATAAATGTTATGAACACTTTTTAATGTTTTTCAAAATTTAACCAAAATCATAATATATTTAACCACATACTATTTATGGTATCTTCAATTTTCTTTCAAAAATAACTTTATGATACTGTAAGTGTATGTTTGCACTTTATAGTTTTTGTATTTATAAAATCCTTCAAGGAGAATAATTCTAAAAGTCAAATTATTTGATTAAGGGATACAGGTTCTTTAAGACTTTTGACATATTGCTAACAAAAAGGTTTAAACCAGTTCATACTCGCCAAGAGTATAAGAGTGTCTGTTTTTATTATCTCCTTACAAGCATTAAGTATCTTTATTTTTGAAATAGGAAATAAATGGAGAGATAATAGCAAAATCTAATTATATCTAATAATTCTATTTTGGAATTTTTAAAAAGACTGCTAATGATATTAGAGTTCCCCACATTTTTGAATATGTGTTCATTTATCTTTGGCCAATTATCTGTTCATATTTTTTGTTCATATGTTTAGTGAAGATTTCTTTCACCATTTGTGATTTAGGAAATTTCTTTCTTGCAGAAATTTGGTAATTATTTACTTTAATTTTATGCTTGTTTTTTGTTTTTTGAATTTGTACACTCAATTCTTAAATTCAGAGATGGTATGAGTAAAGGTTATAAATAAAATTCCTATACTCATGACTTGTCCTAGAATCATTTAATGAATAATCTTTTTTGTTGAGAACTTTTCTTTATCATATACTTTAATTTTTGTAGCACTGAAATCCTATCTAATAAAAGAGTAATATGCAAATTGAGCATACCTCTGCTATACCCACAAGCCACACCTACCACCCACACCCACCAGCCAATCAGAGCGAGTATGCAAATTAACCAAACCAAGATGGCTATGGCCACAGAGAGAGCAGGAGGGAGGCTTGGGTTGCCCCTGCCAATGGAGAAAGCCAAGCTTTCCGCAAACCCTGGCAGGCCCAGGCCTCCATTTAAGGCAACAAAGTTTCAATGGCTTTGCGAGCAGAAGGCTTGGCTCCGCTCCAGGCTACAAAGTTTCAATTGTAGAAGATAAATAAATTCCAGATACCAGGGGGCATGGCTGGCCTGCAAACCACCACAGGCCCTTCACCCCACACCCCAAGGGAACACCTACCCTGATCCAGGACACTCTTCAGGGCAAACCAGCTAGTCCACCCCCCAAACCAGCAGGCCTCTATCTTATCTAATAAAAGAGTAATATGCAGATTGACCATCACTCCAACACACAAGATGACTGCCCCCATGTGGTCAAAAGATCCTGTCCCCATGTGGACACAAGATGGCCACCATAAGATGGCAGTTGGCAGGGACTAGGGCTGCAAGGGAAGGAAGTTGGGGGTGATCAAGCCTGCAGGGGAGGGCAGTTAGGGGTGACCAGGGCCATAGGAGAGGGCTTTGGGGGTGACCGGGCCTTCAAGGAAGGGCAATTGAGGGTGACCAGGCTCACAGGGAGGGCAGTTAGGGGCAAATAAGCTGGCAGGAGAGCAGTTAGGCATCAATCAGGCTGGCAGGGGAGTGGTTAGGGGCAATCAGGAAGGCAGGCAGGTAAACAGTTGGGAGTCAGCAGTCCTAGATTGTGAGAGGGATGTCCGACTGCCTGTTTAGGCCCGATCCTACCCTGTGTTGGGCCTAAACGGGCAGTCAGACATCCCTCAAGGCATTCCAGATTGGAGAGGGAGCAGGCTGAGCTGAAGGACACCCCCACCCCTCACATGAATTTCGTGCACTAGGCCTCTTAATATTTTAATATTTGGATATGTTATAACTCTCCTCATAACTATTATTTTTCAACTTACTTTGAGTGTTTATCTAAAAATATTTTCAGATCATTTTGAAAAATTTAAAGAAATGGTTTTTGGATGTCAGTGAGCCTGTAAATCAATTTGGAATGATTTGACATCTTTAAATTATTCTGTTTTTCTTTCTGGAGACATAGTATATTTTTAATTTTTTCTTAGGTCACAGAATATGACTACTGTGAAATATCTTGTTTTTACATTATCAAGCCAGCTATTGATAGATAGATAATAACATTATTGATAATAACAATATTTACACACATATATAAAGCCAGGGTCTGAGATGATTGTGATGGCCAAGTGTGGGTCACTATGAGGTGCATTGAGCACCCCTTGGTCCTGGCCGCCCCCGGCCTGTAAGTGGGACAGGGCAGGACTAGGGACTGGCAAGTGGGCTGAACAGCTGACCTCTTGGTCCCTGCCCCTGGCCCGCAGGCTCCAATGGATCAGCGATGGTAAAGGGGGAATCAGGGTGGGTGACTGGGAGGACCAGGCTGGCTGTCAGGCCGTTGGGGTCACCAGCTCATCCCCAACTGCTCAGGGGCTCAGGCTGCAGGAAAGCAGGCGCTGGCAACTTCACCTCCGTGTGCATATACGCCGGTCCAGCCCGCTTGGGGCCGCTCACGCCAGGATGGGTCAGTCGCAGGCTTGCCCCACAGCTTCGGTCAGCTCCTCAAGCCCCAGCAGCAGCGGCAGCAGAGGCGTGGCGGTGCCTGTGTGAGCCGCCCTGAGCAGGCAGCATATTACATCCGCGCCAGCCTGGAGCACATGCATGAAGAAGTCACCGGCTGCTGCTTTCCCGCAGGCCTGAGCCCGAGTAGCTGGGGATGAGCTGGTGATCCCAATAGCCTAACAGCCTGGCAGCAGAAGCTGCGTTTGGCCTGAAGACTGGCGAACAAGCAGAAGATGGCCCTGATCGCAGGAAACTAGGCCCTAGGGACCCTACCCACACAATTTTCTGCACTGGGCTCTGGTGTAATAATGTTTATCTCTTTCATTGTCTAGCTAGATATTGCCAGGTATTCAGAATAGGACAAAAGTAGGTTTACATTTGTCAGTACGTAAAACACAGTTTATTCTTGTGTTATTTGTTAATTATTCCATACAATTTGTATTCCATACAATTATAAACCTACTTTTGCTCTGCCCTGTATAATAATAATAATAATAATAATAATAATAATAATAATAATATATAATATAATAATAATACCTACATTCATTAGCCTTGGGATTTATTAAGCAATTATCTTATTTAATTTTCAAAATAATCTGAGGAAGTGGACATGATGGTTTCCATTTTAAATACTTAAAAAAAAGCACCACTAAAACTTAGAGAGTTTGAGTAACATATTCAATTTGTAACTTTTGAGTGACAGACCCAAATCTGACTAACCTCTGACTTCAAAGTCTGTGCTCTTAATTGCTCTATTCTGCATTATGAAAGCTGTTAAATTTTATATTTTTAACTTACATTCCTATTGACTGGATTTTAGGACATTTGAATTACAAATTTCAAATCAACATGCTTTATTCCCTGTTGCAGACTCCTCAATAAATCCTCTATTGAGTTTCAAAGGATACTCCACAAAGAAGAACTCTCAAATGACTGTCAGTAGAATTTGTCAAAAGATTAGAAAGGCTCTATTAATATTTATGCATACATTTTGTCCTTAGCACAAACTTTGTGATTTAAAAAGTATGTCCCTTTTCCACCACTGGAATTTCTTATAAGAAAACTTCTAGACACTTCAGAAATTCCTACTTAATCGTTTTTATTCATTAGACAATCATCATAATGACATAGTATTAATTATACCTACTGTGGTCACAATGGGAAAAATAAGTAAAGTCAGGTTGACTCCCCAAAGGCTTTTGAAAATTATATTCATGAACTACAGTTTCTCAATACAGCTCAACTGACCACAGAATTTTAAAGTGACCATTAAGAAATGGATGATGCCAGAACCAGTTTGGCTCAGTGAATAGAGCTTTGGCCTGCGGACTGACAGGTCCCAGGTTCAATTCCAGTCAAGGGCATGTACCTTGGTTGCGGGCACATCCCCAGTAGGGGGTGTGCAGGAGGCAGCTGATCGATGTTTCTCTCTCATTGATGTTTCTAACTCTCTATCCCACTCTCTTCCTCTCTGTAAAAAATCAATAAAATATATTTAAAAAAAAAAAAGAAATGGATGATGACATCTATACTAATAAAAGAGTAATAAGCTAATCAGACTAGGAGACCTTCTGAACAACCTTCAGGACAAAGCCATGGTGGTGGGGCCAAGGCAGAGGTGGTTAGGAGTGATCAGGCCAGCAGATGAAGTCGGTTAGGGGCAATCAGGCTGGCAGGCAGAGTAGTTAGGAGCAATCAGGCAGGCAGGCAGAGTGGTTAGGGGCAATCAGGTAGGTGAGAAGTTAGGAGCCAGTGGTCCCAGATTGCAAGAGGGATGTCCGACTGCAGGATCGGGCCTAAACCGGCAGTCAGGCATCCCCTGAGGAGGGTCCTGGATTGGAGACAGTGCATGTGGCTGAGGGCCCTCCCTTCCCCACCCACCACAATGCAAGAATTTTGTGCACTGGACCTCTAGTTTCAAATAATAGCTTATGAACAATGTAACATTTCTTCAGAATAAAGAAGAGTCCTTATAAAATGGGACCAAACCATATAATTTTGTAGAAAAACTGTACATTATGGAAGATACTTAATGGAAAAGGAAGGAAATGACTCAGTCTTATGAGATGAAGTCACACACGATCTTTGGTGTTCTGATGGTTCTGTCCATCATGGCTGCAAAAGTCTCCTTCTTGAAGGTTTTGATACATCATGTTTTCATGTTTGTACACATGATAAAAAATAAATTCAAAAAAATAAATTCAAAACACACACTGAATTTTTGGGTCCCTTCTCTTCACTGGGGCTACAAACACAGATGATTTTCAGGGGTAGGGAAACTTTTTTCTGCAAAAAAAAGGGCCATTTGGATATGTATAACATCATTTGTGGGCCAGACAAAATTATCAACTTAAAAATCAGCCTGCTATATATTTGGTCAAACATTTAATTAACTCACCCCCAATGCCTTAGCAGGGCCAAACCAAATGATTTTATGGGCCTTATATGGCCCATGGGCCAGAGGCTCTCTACCCCTGATTTAGATGATGAACTTCTGTACTAACTTTATCGGAACATGTGGGTATCTCACATAAAACTGAGGTTTTGTTGTGATTTTTAAGCGGTTCATCAGAATGCAGTATTTCCATGTGTAAGAAAACATACAAGCACCACCTTCATTAATGTTCTGTGTTTTTGTGATCGGTGTAACATTGGGACTGGCAGTTACAAACTCAGAGGCCATAGGTAATGAAGTAGTAAAACTAGAACTTTATTCTTTGACTCACATCTGCTGTGAACTTCTGTACTTTATTTGGATAAATTATATAAGTAGTTCTCAAAAAACTTTTTCAACAATGACTGAAAAGCAGCTTCTACACCAAAAACTGAGTACCCTTTGGAGGATGGAATCCTCTGTGATCTGCAACCACAATTAAAAGGGTCTGAATCACCCAGGCCATTGGTTGGCAAACTCATTAGTCAACAGAGCCAAATATCAACAGTACAACGATTGAAATTTCTTTTGAGAGCCAAATTTTTTAAACTTGTTCTAACACCACTTCTTCAAAATAGACTCTCCCAGGCCGTGGTATTTTGCGGAAGAGCCACACCCAAGGGGCCAAAGAGCTGCATATGGCTGGCAAGCCGTGGTTTGCCGACCACTGCCCTAGGGCATAGCGTCTCATGCTTAGAATAACTGCAATCTGAAATACTGCTATCATTATGAGAATCATCTATCTTAGCTTGAATAGCAAATAACCAGTATAGCATGCTCAGAAGTTAGCTATGGAATTTGTAAAATATGGCGCCTCTGTTTTGACAGCTGAGAACTTGCCTTGGACTCTCCTAATTGAGTCCTTTTCAGATGTTACCGAGCACACAGATCACCTAGGATGAAGATTCTTATTCTGTAGGTCTCAGGTAGGGCCTGAACTCGGAGTAATTCACAGCAATGCTGACACTGCCTATTTGTGGACCCCACTTGGAGAGGCAAGACCTTGGCCAGAAAAAAATCCTAGCTGACTTTTATTTGACGCACTGTGAAGGCAGCCACAGCTCCCTTAAGATCTCAAAGCTTTTCTTGCTCCATTATATATTAAAGAATTTGGGGATGAGACTTTGTAATTCCAAAGAACTTTTACATACTTTAAGATGTCTTTATAGCCTGCATTGGAAAAGCCCACCAGAGGGATCAGTCAAAAAAGTCATTCAAAAGTAATAGTTCTTCAAATTTTGGAAACATTGCACAAAAATTTTTGAATGGTCTACATCAGACTTCTTGAAATGGTGGATATTTCTAAAGGGGCCCTTTGCCTGTAGTAGGCTGGCAAATGTTCAATCAACACTACATCCATGACTACTGACTTTCGTAGAAAATCTTGGCTGAATATTGCATGAAAAGATATGCTCTTCTGGGACATTGGCTGAGAAAGTATTTAAAGAAAGGCACAGAGATTTTCACTCAGCCAGGCATAAGTTATGTGATCAGTCTGCTTTAATACCAGGATCCACTAAGAGATGAGGAGGTTGGGTACAGAAGGCGGAGAGGGATTCATGGTGAAGGTCCGAAGCTTGTCCTGGTCTTGCTGGGCAGACAAAGTGAAGCATGTTTCTTTTTTCTGATTGCAAAATTCAAAATGGGGCTCAAGGCATACATTTCATCTACACCGGAGAAGGCAGACCACATGGCGAGGTTTTTGTTGAACTTGAACTAGAAGATGAAGTCAAATTGGCCGTTTAAAAAAGACAGAGGAACCATGGGACACCGATATGTTGAAGTATTCAAATTGAGCAACGTTGAAATGGATTGGATGTTGAAGCATACTGGCCCAAATAGTCCTGACACAGCCAATGATGGCTTTGTATGGCTTAGAGGACTCATGTGGTAAGGAAGAAACTGTTCAGTTCTTCACAGGGTTGGAAATCATGCCAAATGGGATAACATTGCCGGTGGACTTCAAGGAGAGGCGTACGGGGGAGGCCTTCATGCAGTTTGCTTACAGGAAATACGTAGTTGAAAAGGCTCCAAAGAAGCACAAGGAAAAAATAGAGCATAGAAATTCTTAAGAGTAGTCAAGCTGAAGTTAGAACTCACTATGATCCACTCTGAAGGCTTATGGCCTTGCAGCTGCTAGGTTCCTACCACAGACCTGGGCTGGCAGAGGGCATAACAGCATTGGCAGGGGAGCTGGCTTTGAAAGGATGAAGTGTGGTGCTTATGGTGGAAGTTATGGAGGCTATGATGATTATAATGGCTATAATGATGGTTTGGGGTCAGATAGATTTGGAAGAGACCTCAATTACTGTTTTCAGGGATGTCTGATCACAGATATGGGGATGGTGGCTTTACTTTCTAGAGCACAACTGGACACTGTGTAAACATGTGGGGATTACCTTACAGAACTAGTATAAAAGACTTTTTTTTCACTGCTCAACCCTGTGAGAGTACAAATTAAAATTGGTGCTGATGACAGAGTAACTGGTAAAGCAGATGTCGAATTTGCAACTCATGAAAATGCTGTGGCATCTATGTCGAAAGACAAAGCAAATATGCAAAACAGATATGTAGAACTCTGCTTGAATTCTACAGCAGGATCAAGTGGTGGTGCTAATGGTAGCCAAATGATTGGAGGCACGAGCTCGTCAAAACAGTCCTGTTATGGTGGGCCAGCCAGCCAGCAGCTGAGTGATGGTTATGGAGGTGGCTTTGGCAGCCAGAGCAGCATGAGTGGATAGGATCAAGTTTTACAGGAAAACTCCAGTGATTTTCAATCAAACATCACATAGACAGCCAAGCAGCAGTGAACAGCAGCTACTACAGTAGTGGAAGCCCTGCATTTGTGGGAGTGAATGAAATGGGAATGGGAGGAATCCAGCATGTCTAGTATGAGTGGTGGATGGGGAATGTAATTGATCCTTATCACTGACTCTTGGTCAACATTATTTTAAAGGAGAAAAAAAACACCAACTTAACATTTTTGTAATTCCAGCTTCTGAGTTACATTTAATCTAAGTGGAAATCAGGATTGAATAAAAGACTTAAAGGTTCATTATCTTTTAACACCGATATCCACTAGGATGTAATAACTAGGTTCAGTAAACTATAACTGTTAAACAGTTCACAGGTTTTCTCAAGTTAGTTCTATTATTGGATGTACTTAAGAAGTAAGTATACTTAGATTAAAGAAGTTGAATTATGTTAAATGTTACTCTTACACCACATCATATTGAACATTTTGGAAGCATGTTGAAAAACATGCTTTTTTTTTTTTTTGTAAACTCAATATAGGAGCTGTGTCTACAATTAAAAGGGAAACATTTGGCATGTTTCTTAATTCTACTTTCATTTAATAACTTCCAAGGCATGTAAGTTTAAGCATTTTTTTTAAGTTAATGGGGAAATTTTGAGATGTAATACCAATACTTTAGGATTTTGGTCTTGGTGTTTGTATGAAATTCTGAGGGCTTGATTTCAATCTTTCATTGTATTGTGATTTTTTTTTAGGTGTGTTACGCTAAGTGAAACTTGTCAAATTATTTCCTTTTTAAAAACTGCACCAACAAAAAAATGCACTGCGACCAATGCCATGGTCATGACATTGAAGTACAAGTAAGACAGGTTTGCTGGAGACACTAACAGTTGAGGCTGCTGTGCAGTAACCAGTTACTTTCTGAGAATATTCTGCACTAGCCACACCACATGTAGCAACCAACCATGCTGTAGAAGAGCTCAAGAGCCTGCATGGCCCTGACTGACCAAGCAGGAATAGCAGTGAGGAGATCATGAAGCTAACCGTAAAGTCATGTCTCACCTGTGGTTACACATGACCAGTGAGTACAAAATCAAGAAGCAAGCTTCTCCAGGTACAATATGTTCTAATGGGAAAGGGCAGTGGTCATTTTTGATCTCTGCAGTGGTCAGATTTTTATCTGGTTGTGATAAAGAAAGGCTAGGGGTGGTTATGCTGGTATCATACAGAAAAACCTAGATAAGCAGAGGATCTCAGTGGGGGAAATCCAGGAGTGACTCAGTAAACTCCATGGCTGGTCAAACTTTCCATTCCAGGGTACATTAAAAATTTATTACTTTCTGAAATTGGTGCCAACTTCCTCTGTTTAGTTCCAACTTTTGCCTCTTCCTGTTAGCAGTAGCTACAAGGTCCAGTCTTCCCTGTTGGCCTCTTTGATTCTCTTACTGAAAACCCATGGTGATGACATTTTCTTAATGTTTGTTTTTCTATTATAGTAGTAATGAAGATAGGAAACTTGGAAAATGTATAATTGTAGGAAACCAAAACAAAAGTTGTCTATAGTTCTTATTCAAAAACAGTTACTATCAACAGTTTAGTGTATTTCTTTACACTTTCTTCCTACTAAGCACTTTGGTTTTTATTAAAGCAATATCAAAACTTAGAAACCTTTTAAAATTATATAAATGTATCTAAGACTCCTTGCCCCTCACCCATACCTATGCTAAGTGTCACTCCCCAGAAATACAAATTTTAAATTTTCATCAGTAGCCACTGAATGTTTGTTAAGAGATTTTTATTTGTTTCTGGTGGTTACTCTCTAGTCTCCAATAATGTATTTCATTACCATTTCTTGACTTATTTATTTTAGACAGTATTCATCAACTTGTTATGAAAGATGAGGGAAATTAGAACACAGATATTCCTCCACCATCTGCCTTCCTGATTTTTGTTATATTTTTGTAATTGTGGAAGTTTATAATGTTGGTATTGTCTCAGGACTTTAAGTGGCTGTTGTGTGCTGTGTTTATAGACTGAGTCTGGAATATAAGCCCTGGGAAAGGGAAGTGGGGAGGACCCAATTGCCTCCGTGTTCTTTTAGCTAATTACACAGTATCCCAAACTGATGTTTGCTGAAATTGTCTCTGAACTTGGAATATCTCTGGGCATCCTTTGGAAAGGAGTCCTCTTACCTGTAAAGTTTTAGTCTGTGGGTTTTCATTCCTTGAATTGCTCCTTCAGTGTAATCCTATTCAGTTTCCATCTTCCAGAATTTTCTTAACAATTTCCTCAACTGTATATACATTCCACACTCCCATCCCGTAATGCTATGCTTTTCATCCTTAAGCTTTTTTTCCCCATTTCATTAATGGCTTTTCTGTTATTTCACGGGATTGGGCATGTGTGTTCAGTTCACCAGTTCGAAACACTAGGAATAATTTCCCCCATATGGCAATTGTTTGGTTCCAGCTATCTTATTATGAGCCTGATGTCTTCCTAATTAGATTAATTTAGATCATCATAAAACAAAAGCTATAAAATCACATCAGTATTTATTCAGATGCCAGGGACCTGAGCTCCTCCTGCTCCTTTGTCTCTGTCTTCTACTGCAGGCCCCGCCTCTTTTGTTTCTTCTGTTACTTTAGTGATTTTCAACCCATGTGCCATAAGAATTTTTAAAACATGCAATACCTAACTGTTTAGTCAGGAGCATTGACCTCTTTTCCCTTAGATTGTCAAATAAAAAAATGACAACAGCCAATACACCATAGCCACCTGATATAAGTGATTCAGAGTGATAGGCGTAAAGCAGAGGATAAAATAGAAACAAACCCCATACTTGTGGTACTTACATTCAATAAGGCAAGAGTACATTGTGTCCTATAGAGCTACAGCTATCAGCAGCACACATCTGGCAAACACAAGAAGGATAAAACAAGCTACGCTGCTGGCTTAGTAAACAGATCATTAAAACTCCTGGCTGGCTTATCAACACCCCAAACTGTCTCGTAATGAATCACTGGGAAGTCAGATTCTCTTTGTTTGTAGAGCAGTGGCTATTTAATAATATCAATAATCACATAAAGGAACAAATAAATATCATAAATCAATTTTTTAAATTTGACAACAACACTAGTGTCCTACAATAGAGTAATGGTTAAATAAATTATGACAGATCTATAAAAAGGAAATATGAGACTATTATAAATGGTATTTATGAAGATATTTTTAAGAAGAGAACATTGCTAAGTAAAAAAAATCACAGTATCAAGTTGTGTTTATAGTTTGGCTTTGTGTAATAATTGAGCTGTTTCGGTTCAGTGGAGTATTAATAAAAATAGTATTATTTTTTTGCCAATTGTTATTTTCTACTGTGCTCTATTGAATTCCAAATTAACATCTTGGAGAGGTTCCCTAACTTTCTGGTTACTTTCAGCTTTTGAAGTATAGCCTAGTTTTAAAACTTTAGTCTTATTTCTGATTCCATTGCCTTTCCTTCCCCGCTATGGTAGAAGTAGGGGAAGCAGTGCAGCTGGCCATGGTGGAGGGGTCAGAGGTGGGAAGGCCTCATTGGCCTTCCTCTGGTTTAACAGGTTCATGTCTGATACCAGTGCCTTAGAGAAAGAGATGGTCTCCAAGCAGGTGGAGTGTGGTTCCTTTGGAATAATGTTCAGATTTGCCAGATTCCTCTGTTGCTGTGAGGAAGAGACTTCCCACAGGTCGACCAGAAGTTCACCCTCCCAACTTCTTCTTTGGATTGTGCATCTTCCACCCAGCAGCCTCCTGGACAGCAGCCCCTTACTCTTCTGCTTCTCCTCTAACTCCCCACTTCTTCACATGGAATGCTAAAACCTTAGATGTCCTTGCCAAATTTTTGAAGGTCACAGTGAACCAGAAGGAGGGCAGGAGCCCTAATCTTGTAAGTATATTATTTCTTGAAGCCTTATTAGAAGTGGTTTTTCTACTCCCACCTGCAGAAACTTTTAGAGTAGACATGCACATTGGTCTGTATGGAAGCCCCATGAACAATGGAAAACTCTCCCAAGAATTGCTTTAAACACTTTATTCCAGTGAAAGCACAAAGTTACAAAGGGGCTGGCAACTCAGCAGGCATCAGTCAGGGAGTGAAATGCCAGTCCCCTGTTCATTAAGGTACTTTATGAATCTCTATGAATTATTCTCCTGGATTTCCTACCCTTAGTCCCACCCACCTAGTCTTTCCTTTGCTAAGGGGAGGGCAAAGAGAGGAGTTCCCTAGGGTGTGGTTAATAGTGGGAAGGTTGGTTGTACACTTTTTAATAAACTCTGGTAGGAGGTTTTGAGTACTAATTATTTATGACTTTTTAGAGAATGGTCTCAACTTTAGACATTGGCCACAATTCTGGGGCAACAGGAATAATCCCACACCACATTTACTTAGCAAAGATGGAAGGAGAAAGCCTAGAGGCATTTTAAGTTTAATAATTTTTACCCCACTATTTGTATTGTTTAATTTATATTATCTTGGGGAAAAGTCTTCTTAAGTCATCCAACTATTATGGTTTTTCTAAATGTCTTGCAGTCTACCCGGCTTTGTTCCCAGTTATAATTTTGCTGTTATAGACTGGATCAAGGCACATGAAATGACCACCCTGTTCTCCTTACCCTGCGGCTGGCAGATGCCATGACATCAGGCTTACTCTTGTTCTGTTGCTAAGAGCAGGCAACTGACCACTGTGCCCTTGATAAGAAGAAAGAGAGTTCAGTGGGGCCAAGCAAGACGAGTGGCTCATGCTTCCTGCTATAGGATTTATTACCTGAGCCTATGCAACCAGATCCCTCCTTGTTGTCTCCGGATTCAACAGTGAATTGCATGGTTCCTGGTACTCAGCTACAGCCCAGACTTGCCACAAGTCCTTCTTTGCCTCTCAGTTTTCAGAAAAGACATTCCTGTGCAAGTCAGCTTCACTAAACTCTAATGCCAGGATCTGACCCCATCACTAGCTTTTGTGTGTGTCAGTTCACTAAAACTTCTTTCACCAAGGCTTTAAAAAAGCCATTAATAGCAATATTTTAAAAATCATGGTAAAAATGTAGATAAGTATACATAAAATTTACCATTTTTAAGTGTAAAATTCATTGGCATTAAATTGTTCTACAACCATCACCACTGTCCATTTCTGGACGATTTCATAATATCCCAAACAAAAATTCTGTATCTGTTAGACAATAACATCCCATTCTCCCCTCTTCTGTCACTAGTTACCTTTATTCTAAATTTTGTCTTTATGAGTTTGCCTATTCTGGATATTGCATATAGTATTATTTCCCCCCAAGATTTACTAATCAATAATTATTGAGTGCCCAGACTTTTGAAGCAGGAAAACAGAGATAATAGTTAAGGAAAGTTTCTAAATGTATATCCCTCACAATCCCTGGCCCTAGAAAGAGATGCATACTGTAGAGTACATGACTACCACCTTCAAGATCTTTGTTATTTGTTTGTATCACTGATAGTATTAATTATATCACTATTTAATTAAGGAAACTTTCTATCACTTGTTTATAAATGAAAAGAAACTGAAAGTTGATGGAATTTAAACATAATTATTACATTTTAGCTAGATACTATTGCATGCAAAGATTTTTATACAAAAGTCTTCTCTTAAAATAAAATAGTCCAGTCAGTGTGGTTCAGTGGTTAAGCATCAACTCAGGAACCAAGACATCAAGGGTTTGATTCTTGGTCAGGGCACATGTCTAGGTTGCCGGCTCAATCCCCAGTGGGGAGTGTGCAGGAAGCAGCCGACCAATGATGTTCCTCTCTCATTTATGTTTCTCTCTCTCTCTCTCTCTCTCTCTCTCTCTCTCTCTCTCTCTCTCTCTCGAAATCAATACAAAAATTAATAAAAAATTCAATGAAAACATTAAAAAATATTTTAAATATTAGCAAGCATTAGCAATGTGCTAAAGACTGCTACTAGGCTGAGGTTTTCTTACCTGAATTTAGAAAGATTGGGGTCCAGTTATTTACTACTCTCTCTATTGACCACTAAAATGATTTCAGGTACTACTAGCGTTAAGTTGGTGACACTACTTTCATAATTTTTGTTATGTTTTCACTTGTGTTATCTGGGTCCTGCATGTTTTACTTAGCCTAATACAAGTTACTTATATAGCTGTAGTGAGAAGAAAATTTAAATATTTAAATTTTATAATTCCTTTTCTTTTGGAATCATATTTCTGAAATTAGTTTCCTATTGATTTAACTATGAAGGAAAAATTTTCAGATGCTGAAATCAGAGATTATTTTAATGTGCCAAGGCATTAAAGGTTATAAAAAGAAGGGAAAGAAAGGAAAAGCATTTTACTTCCTTTTTAATAATTCAATATTTCACTGAACTGAAAGTATTAAGGAAAAAAAGTCACCTGAGTAATAAAGCATGCATCATTTGAATGGATTAAAGTTCAAATCACTGCAAAGCAGCTTATTTTTTTATCCATCACCATGGATACAAAAGGACAGCTGAAGTGCAAGCATCTGACATCACAAGCATGCCCACGCAGGCCTGGGAGGAGAGTGTGCAGCCCCACAAAGGACAAGAAGAAAAGCAGTGAAGGAAGGGGAGGGAGAGGCGGAGGGAACCGGTCATTGTTAAGAGGATGAATCAGAAGTTCAGTTGGGAGGATTAAATAGGAGGAGGCACGAGGCCAACTGAGAAGCTTGGGGACTAGCAGTTGTTTACATCGACCTTTTAAAGCTTCTTAGACTGAAATAGAACCAGAGGAGAGAGAGAGAAGAGAAGGTATATCATCAGGTCATTCGCTACTCAAATGGCATTTACGATCGTTTCTTTTTTATGTTCTCCTTATTTTATGTTTAGGTTTTGATTTTAACGAATGTCCTAAAGCGTTGACCTGCTTGGCTCACCTAAATTTTAAAAATCAATCCCCAAAGTAGCTAAAGCCTCCAAGTAACAGCTTGACAGAATCAAAGGAGCCAGTACCCAAAGGACAATAGAAAGTAGTAAAAATTGAGAAAAATTGCTATTTTAGGTAGTATGTTCTTCTTAATGAACAATTTTTACTTTATTTTAAATTTTGTGTTAATTTAAAATTCTGCTTCCTATCAAAAGCAGTGCATTTATAGTGTTTGTATAAATACCCAGACTCTGCCAGGTTTGGAGGGAGCCTGGAAAAGGATTAACAGCCAGCTCTCTAGGGAAAGCCCTGATTTGTAGCATTTGCTGAGTTCTATGGTATAAATATTTTCACCATACTTGATCTCCAGCTGCAAGCCTGATGTCCACTGGCTTGTAGGGTTTTGAAAGTGTAACAATTGGTACCAACGAGCTCTTAAACAGTGACTGGGTTCTATGCTACCCTGTTTCTCCGAAAATAAGACAGTGTCTTATATTAATTTTTGCTCCCAAAGATACGCTAGGTCTTATTTTCAGGGGATGTCTTATTTTTCCATGAAGAAGAATACGGTACACATTTATTGTTGAACAGAAAAAAAAAAAGGAAATTTATTACCTGTATACGGTACAGTAGTAGTTGTCATCACAAACCAGCTCACTGATTGACCACAGCGCAGCCGGGTTCAGGCAGTGCGAGGTCTCTTTAAATCAGGAGTCAAAAGCCTTATGGTAGCTCCGGGGATCTTGTATTCCGGAGTGGCCTTATGTTCGGGGGAAGCCTTATTATCGGGGAGGTTTCATTTTCAGAGGATGCCTTATATTACAGTGAGAGGCAAAACTGAAAGTAGGTCTTATTTTCTGGGGAAACAGTAGATTTGACACCAACTAGTGGTGGGACCTTGAGCACCACACTTGGATTAAAGGGTCGGATCTGGGCTTGAACTGTGGTTATTAAAATTGCAAATTGGTTTGTCTTGATGGTTTGAGAATGGATTCTTTGGGGGCTGCTTGGGAAGAGGATATTTGGGAGATTCTTAGCTCTTAGGGTTCTATCCTTTCACATCCACTTCAACTTTGCAGGGCCACACTAACTCTTTCAAGGATTATTTTAGATTTCTGTTTGGAGAGAAGCTTCTGATGAAGGGGGGAGGGGGAAATCAGAAAACCACTTGAATAATTGTTCTTAAAGACCCTCTTTTGTTGATAAACATTCATGATCTATGAAACTAAAAAGCAAAGGAACCAGTACCCACTGGACAATAGAAAGTGGTAAACACTGAGAAAAATTGGTGAGTCAAACATCAATATACTGATGTCTCTGGACAGTAGTGGACTAACAGTGGTACTTTCTCTTCCTTGGTTAAAGCTTACACTAAACACTGGTTGAGAAAGTCAACTAGGCCTGGATAGAATTGCATCTACAGAATCAAAGGCTTGTTTTTCAGATGAGAAGAATCTTAGAGACAGTTTCCTTCAAGGGTTTCAAATATGCCCAAAAGGGCTCATCAGAGCTTTCTCAGAATATGTGTCGTGTGTATGTGTGTGTGTGTGTGTGTGTGTGTGTGTGTGTGTGTGTGAGAGAGAGAGAGAGAGAGAGAGAGAATGTGTGTGTACATGCATAAACACGTGTGCACACTAAACAGGTTGTAATCCTCTTTTCATCCTTCCCACTGCAATGCCTTCAATAGAGAAACAGCTCTTATGTTTTAAATATGCTTCCGATGTTTTAAACAGTGAGATTACCTGTAAGGTTTAATTTGTGGCAAGACTTCACTAGGATGGGGGGTGAGAGAAGTAAGCAAAGTGCCATTGGCTTTGTTTAACAAACCAGAACCAAGCTTTAACCAAGTAGAATGCTTTGCCCCATGACCAGAAAGGGGCAGTCATGTCTGGAATTCAGATCTCTAGGTTTTCAAACCCTCATTTTCTTTTTCAGAAGTTTGACTACCTGAGACCACTGCTCCCTCTAATATGCCTCAGGGCACGGAATCTAACCCTGTATTGTCAAATAGAGCAGTCACAACTCACATGTGAGTTCTGAGTACTTGAAACACGGCAGGTCTGAATTGAGATGTGTTGTAACTATAAGACATACACCAAGTTCTAAGTGTTAAGTTAAAAAAAATAGTAAAACATTTCTGATTATTTTTAAATATTGATTACTTGTTGAAATGATAATACTTCAGATATGTTAAACAAAATATATTGTAAAAATTAATTTCACTTTTTAAACCTTTTTAAATGTTACAATTAGACAATTTAAAATCAAATATGTGATAATTATACTAGGGTAACTAGGCAATTCCCAGTAGGCAAATCTGATTGAACCTTAGGGTCAGTCTCTTCTCCTATTAAAAGTGGGAAATATATGCTTTCACAATTTCTCAGGGTTGTTTTAACATCCAATGAGGTAATCTTGTGAAAGTACTCTGGCAAGTACTACACAAATATAAGGTCATACTTCGAGGCATTTTAATCCTTGTTTGGTGACCTACTATGTTACTTACTCCCTGGAAGGTGCTAACACTGTTATGGAGTTTTTCTTTTACTGTTATTTTATATGGTTTGTGTGTGGGGTGTGTGTGTGTAAAATAATAATGTAGGCTACAGACCTAGTAATGAGCCCATTTATTCAGTCCTCTCATTTCTATTCCATGTGTGTGTTGAGTCCATCAACGCATTAGCCTCAGTACTGAACCCTACATATTGTAAATGCTACTTACATACAGTAAGGATCTCAGCTTGAGTCATAGGTCTATGAATTTTCCCAAGGGGAAAGAGTCAAGCACAGCTATCATGGAGAGCTCTCAGAGAAGACAGTGTCTGACTATAGCACGGTGACCATTGTTCACATCCATTCAAATCAGTTCCAGTCAGGTGCTAGCTAGAAGGGGTCAATGGGGAAAAGGGGGACATCTGTAATACTTTAAAAAATAAAGATAACTTTTAAAAATGCTATAGGCTGGATGACTTAACCAACAGAAATTTATTTCTCGCAGTTCTGGAGGCTGGCAAGTCCAAGATCAAGATACCAGCAGACCTGGTAAGAGGACCCACCACAGGTTTGCAGATGGCTTTCATCTTACTGCATCCTCACATAACAGAGAGCAAGAGCTAGCTCTCTGGCCTCTTATAAGGACACTAACCCCATTTCTGAGGGCTTTACCCTCATGACCTAATTACCCTCCAAAGGCCCCATCTCCTAATACATCACACTAGGAATTGGATTTCAGTATATGAATTTGGGGGGACACAAACATTCAGTCTATAACAGCAAGTGTCAATTCCCTGGGACCCATGTAACAGTAATATACAGGGTAGGACAAAAGTAGGTTTACACTTGTATGTGAAACACAGTTTATTCTTGTATTACTATTTATTAATCATTGCTTGTTACTGGTCCCTTTCCTGAAAAGGTCTTAGCTGACCTTTCTGCTTCTAGTCTCACCCTGCATGATGCCACTGGGATAAGCTTTCTGAAATGCAGGTCAAATCATATCAGTCCTCTGTTAAATTCAACAATCACTACCGATGGTTTTGGGAATTAAATGTAAACTTCTTAAAAGGGGAATTTAAATATCCAGCCTTTGCCCCCTCTCTGGACACTCCCTCTCCTAGAGCACTCCCATCTTTCCCCATTATGTCTTCCCTAAACCTCACTAATGCTTGCACATATACAGATTTTGTTTTTATCTTATATATCTTGCTGTTGTTTATATGTGTTTGTGTGTGTGTGTGTGTGTGTGTGTGTGTGTGTGTGTGTGTGTGTTGGGGGAGAGGGGTATCTTTCATATAACATGAACTCTAACTTAAGAGTTACTTCCACCGGGCTGGCATGGCTCTGTGGCTGAGTGTCCACCAATGAACCAGGCAGTCACAATTTGATTCTCAGTCAGGGCACATGCCCAAGTTGCAGGCTCAATCCCTAGTAGGGGGCATACTGGAGGCAGTCAATCAATGATTCTCATCATTGATGTTTCTCTCTCTCTCTCCCTTTCATTTGCACCTTGGACATACTTTTATAATTACCCTTTTTACACAGTACCTACTGTCAGATAAACTAATCTTTCTTATTCATTGGACAGTAAGGGGCTGGAAGACAAGAACTTCATTTTTTATCTCTGTATTCCTTGAGGGCACCTAATAAGTATTCAATATCTATTTAATGAATGAACAAAATTTTCCAACTTATAAATTTTCCATTGCAATTCTGCTATATCCTTGTCTTGTTTTCACTGGAGAAATAGATGGCTATTTTATTATGCTTGAAATCCAAAATAGTAAAAACACTTTTTTCTTTACCTTGAATATTTATTATCAATTAACAATATAGTCTCTAATCTTAATAGAATCTCCTGTGATTTATGTCCAGCTGAGAACAGGCAGTTGTCTGCTAAGAAAATTGTATTGACATTCTCGTTTTCAAATCTAACAATATGAATACTAACAGAATTATGATTTCATTCAGTGCTTTCCCACTGAGATAGCATTTGATCTGTAGATCAATTTGTTTAAAGATGTAACTGTGGAGTAACACAATCTAAAAACATGTATTAAAAACTTGCTCAGCACTAGCCAGTTTGGCTCAGTGGATAGAGCATTGGCCTGTGTACTGAAGGGTCCCAGGTTTGATTCTGATCAAGGGCACATGCCTTGGGTTGAGGGCTCAATCTTCAGTATGGAGTGTGCAAGGGGCAGCTGATCAATGATTCTCTCACATCATTGGTGTTTCTATCTTTCTCTCCCTCTCCCTTCATCTCTGAAATCAATTAAAAAATATATATTAAAAAAATAAAAACTTGCTCAAACCAACTTTTGGTTTAGTTCTTTCTATGCAAAATGAAAGCAAAAAGCCCTGAAAATTCCAATAAACTCCATGAAATAGAGGAGTTTAATGATTCACTAATTATGAAAGAAGAAAAATACTAGTATACATCTCAATAGTTTTGTTTCTTCACTAACAAAATAATTAACTTGTAAATATCATCAAATGACTAAAAGAGACTTATGCATTAAACAGAACAATAAAAGTATTAGCTTTCTGTACTGCAAAGGTAAATAATAATAGTTGGACTAATTTGTTTTTTTTATAGCAGACCAACTTTGTGTGTCTCCAATTTTATTGTTCTTTATACCCAAGCCATTCATTTCAACACCTCACATATTAAATACTGTTTAAAAGTTATTATGCCAGGGCAAGCTAGCAGACCCTGAGCAACAAATGAATAGATTACTATGACACAACGTTTGCTGTGAAAGAGAGGCTAAGGGATGGCTCGGCTATTGCAACCAGGCAGTCCCGATTGCCTGGCTCATTATCCTTTTATTGTAATAGCAGTTTGATATAATGATTATCTTTAAGATATAATCAATGTAGGGGAAGTAATCTTGGGAGAACACATGTGTTTGTAGTATCCTTTAAACAAGGACAGTCAGAGATTAAGATTAAAGATTCCAGTAAACACCCGGGGGTCTACACATGAACAGACTTGTTGGGGAAGGTCAAGGAATAATTAGGGGTTCCGCCTTGATACTCCCCTAAGTCTTCCCTAAGTCAGAATTCTGATAAACAGAATTACCTTTTCTCAGAATGTCCTCCTTACAACTTTCCAACCAAGTCCCTCAACATTATTATATGCTAACAAACAATATGCTATTTACCTGGAATTTATTGTTAAATTTAAATTTTCTAACAATATGGACACCAAGAAGTTAGATTTAAAAATTCTGAATTTTGTAATACTTTTCACATATCAAGGTAAAATATATAAAATTGTGACAGTACTGTTCTTCTTTGATTTTTAAGAATGGTATTAAATGAACATCTGAACATTAGCTAAGTATATGGTTATTTATAGTATGTCCCTTTTAAATTATAATCATTGTAATTTCTGGATTGTTTACAGTTGCAAAGTCTACTTACTACTTTGCCTATTAACTTTATGAAACTTCTAACAAATTATTCAAACTATTTAATTTTCCCATATGGAAAATAATATTAATTCTATTGGTAAGCATTTCTAGGAAATTTTAATATTATCTGTATCATTGCCAAATAGCATAAAACAAGGCAATCAAAGTTCTGTGGAAAATAATTAGTTAGCAAATAACAATATTAATGTAAACCCAGGAATGTTAAAAATATAACTCTAAAATGTTTAATGGTTGTTAGTATAATTTCTGTCATAAATATCATCTTTTAAAACAATAGGAAACCTGATTCCTGTTTAATATAATGTCAAGTGATAGTAATATAAAAATGTGGTTTTATTGGCTTTCCTTTTTTATTGAAAAAGCTGAATCCTATGTAGTATGTAGTGAAATGAAATAGCATATGCTATAATTTTAGAAAATTCTAATTCTATGAAAATATTTATATTTTAATTAGGTAAAAATCATATAAAAACTTGAAACCGTTATCTCATATTTTGCATAAAGTTTTAAAAATAGTTCAATAAGCTAGTTTTTACTTCTGTGGGTTTATAATTCTTTCGCTCTTGTGTGTGTGTGTGTGTGTGTGTGTGTGTGTATTGATTTCAGAGAGGAAGAAAGAAGGAGAGAGAGATAGAAACACCAATGAAAAGAGAGAATCACTGATCCTGGCTGCCTCCTGCATGCTCCACACTGGGGATTGAGAGCCTCAGACCTTTCAGTCCTCAGGTCAACGCTCTATCCACTGAGCAAAATTGGCAAAGGCTTTTATTTTTTTTTATTTTCTCTTTATTTATCTATTTTGTTTGTTTGTTTGTTTAAAGTATTACAAATAGTAGTACATAAGTCGCTTTCCCCCCCACCCAGGTGTTTTGTACCATTGGTTATGCTTATATACATGCATACAAGTCCTTTGGTTGATCTCTTACAGCCCCCGTCCCTCCCCACTGCCCCTGAAACCTCCCCTGACTTTCTGCTGTAGTATGATAGTCTGTTCATTGCTTCTTTGCCTCTGTATCTATGTTCCCCCCCCCCATTATTTTTTTTAAAAACATCTTGCCTCTGCAGGCTAAAAATAAACTATAAGAACAAAAAATGTTTGAGTCCCAATTTCAATGTCCAATAGTTCTGAGTCCCAGTTTCAATGACAAACAGTTCCTTATGTGTACACATCAGCAATGGTATCTGGATGGTGGACAAATGGTGGCAATGCAGGTCCGACCCTCTCTGGTTTGGCCCTAGGCATCCTGTAGCGATGCACAGCTGCTGACTGCTATCATGGCAAGGCATCGGTCAGTGTCTTCCATCTCTGGACTGTTTCTCCTCTTGTCTTCATGGTTGGAGCAGACCTATCAATTCCTCTCTGTTGCAGGAGTCCACTTGGTCTTGTTTTCTGAAAATATATAAACATTTTCTTGACCAAAAGTTAATAAAGGAGTCTTTTCTATAAAATTGACTTGGGGTCCTTTTTATTTTTGCCCAAATGATTTTCCTTTGGCTTATTTTGACACCAAGTGTGTTTTTCATGGGTGTCTTGCTGTTAGCATTACAAATGAAAATTAATGTTTTAAAATAAAAATTTTCTAGATGTAATTTACTTACGGATATTTTTCCTACTATCCCCTCTTTTTTGATTAATGGAGACTTTTGTAAATTTTTAATGCAATCTTGATAACTTTAAATTTTAATTTTTTGCACAAAAATATGACTGCTTTATGTTCATTGTATGAAAAGCAATTTTACCATGAGATGAACTACCAACAGAAATTTTAGTTAATACTTTAGAAACAGCTTTTTGTCCAATACAATTAAATTTTCTTGAATGCTCACTTATTTCAATTAGCCAATTTAAATTTAATCTGAAAACTTGATTACTGTTTTACTGTCGAATTTAATACTCTACCAACAAGCTTAGATTACCCTGTAAATATTAGTAGAAAGGATTATTTGCATTCTTGAATTGGCCCTGAGCATTCCTGTTGCTAGGCTGAATTTAAATACAGTGGTACCTCAAGATATGAGTGCCCTAACATACGAGATTTTTGAGATACGAGCCGTCGAGCCAGCGATTTTTTGCTTTGAAATACGAGCAACATTTGAGATACGAGTAATCGCAAGGATCGGCCAGCTGCACACGACCCACCAGTTTACCGTGACTCGAGCGTCTCATAGTTTCCCAGGCCTCAGTCAGTGTGCTTGTTTACCTCGTTGTCGAAGCATCTTTTGTGCATTTACATACTTTATCACATTTCTTTTTATAACCATGGGTCAGAAGAAAGCGAGTGGAAAGGTCAGTGCTCAGAAGAGGACGATGTCTATTGAATTAAAGTGTGAAATCATAGAAAAATATGAGCAAGGTGTGCGAGTGGCTGACTTGGCGAGGCAATACAAGCGTAGTACTTCAATGATATACACTGTGCTTAAACAGAAGGAGTCGATAAAGGGTATAACGCCAGCTAAGGGCGTTACAATAATTTCTAAACTCCGTAGCTCTCTCCATGAAAAGATGGAGAATCTACTGATGGTGTGGGTGATGAAGAAGCAGCTTAAAGGAGATACATTAACACAGGGCGTCATTTGCGAGAAGGCGCGAGCGATTTATGGTGATTTGCTGGAGCAGACCCCGCACACTTCCACGGATGAAGCATCGAAAGACTCATTTAAAGCCAGTAGAGGCTGGTTTGATAACTTCAGGAAAAGGTCCGGCATTCACTCCATCGTCAGGCATGGTGAGGCAGCAAGTTCGGATGTGAAGGCAGCTGAGGATTACCTCAAAACTTTTTCCGAATTGATAGAAGCCAAAGGATATATCCCCAGCAAGTCTTCAACTGTGACGAGACAGGGCTTTTCTGGAAGAAGATGCCCAATAGGACTTATATAACGGCAGAGGAGAAGGCGATGCCAGGCCACAAACCCATGAAGGATAGGCTAACTCTCGCACTGTGCGCCAATGCGAGTGGCGACTGCAAGATCAAGCCTCTGCTCGTATACCATTTGGAAAACCCCAGAGTCTTTAAGTTACATAAGATTTTAAAAGATAAACTGCAAGTTATGTGGAGGGCAAACCCGAAGGCATGGGCCACCAGGCAGTTCTTTGTGGAGTGGGTAAACCTGGTTTTCAGCCCTTCTGCTAAGAAATATCTACAGGAAAACAACCTAACCATGCAAGCCCTCCTTGTCCTCGACAATGCTCCTGCTCACCCACGGAACCTCGAAGATGAACTCCTCAAAGAGTTCAAGTTTATAAAGATTGTCTACCTACCTCCCAACACCACTCCTATCCTACAGCCCATGGATCAGGAGGTGATTTCTAATTTTAAAAAGCTGTACATCAAGCACCTGTTCCGGCTCTGCTTTGAGGTGACAGAGAACACCAACCTCACCCTTCGAGAGTTCTGGAAGAACCACTTTAACATCGTGATATGCCTCAGAATTATTGATTAGGCCTGGCTGGGTGTTTCAACGAGGACTTTGACCACTGCATGGAAGAAGCTGTGGCCTGAGGCCATAGCCGAAAGGACCTTTGAAGGATTCGAACCCAAGGTGCCAGTGGAGGAGATAGTGTCTCTGGAAAAATCCATGGGCCTGGAGGTAGATGAGAGAGACGTGAATGAGCTCGTTGAGGAGCACTCTCTGGAACTCACCACGGAGGAGTTACAAGAGTTGCAGTCTCAGCAACATGCGGAGGTTCTCCAAGAAATTGGTTTTGAGGAGGAGCCAGAGGTGAGATAAAGGAGATCTTAGGAATGTGGGAGAGGGTGTCACACTTCGTGGAAAGGAAATACCCCGTAAAAGTTGCTACTGGTTGTGCATCGGAGCTGTTCAATGAAACTTGCCTCACCCATTTCAGAAACATTCTGAAAGGGAGGAAGAGGCAAACCTCGTTGGACACTTTTTTTTTTTAAATCGGCCAAAAATGCAAAGACCAGTAGCAATTAAGTTCAGTGAAGATTAGTTAAGTTACATTCAGTTTAGGGATAAAGTGTAGCATTAAGAGTGTAATGAGTAGGTAAATACACTTTATAAAACCAGTTTATTCCTTTACATTCTCTTTTATTATGTTTTTATACAATATTTGTCATTTATAAATACATTTTTCTTATTCAAAAACACGTAACAAGAACAACTGGGGTGGCATTTTGGGAGCTGGAACGGATTAATGGCATTTCAATTGATTTCAATGGGGAAATTTGCTTTGAGATACGAGCAACTTGATATACGAGCAACGTTAAGGAATGAATTAAACTCGAATCTCGAGGTACCACTGTATAGGGCAGCTGATAAACGTGATACATCACATAAACAAATTGAGATAAAAATCTCATAGTCATATCAATTGATGCAGAAAAAAAAATTGACAAAATCCAACACACTTTCTTTTTTTTTTAAATATATTTTTAATGATTTTTTACAGAGAGGAAGAGAGAGAGATAGAAAGTCAGAAACATCGATGAGAGAGAGACATCGATCAGCCGCCTCCTGCACGCCCTACAGTGGAGATGTGCCTGCAAGCAAGGTACATGCCCCCAACCGGAATCAAACCTGGGACCTTTCAGTCCGCAGGCCGAGGCTCTATCCACAGAGCCAAACTGGTCTCGGCCAACACACTTTCTTGATAAAAACTCTCAACAAGGTGGGAATAGAGGGATTATACCTCAACATAATAAAATCCACATATGACAAACCCACAGCTAACATCATACTCAATGGGCAAAAAATAAAACCATTTCCTGTAAGAACAGGAACAAGACAGGGATGCCCACTCTCAATCCTGTTCGACATAGTATTGGAAGTATTATCCATTGCAATTAGACAAGAAGAAGAAATAAAAGGCATAATAAAAGGCATCCTAATTGAAAAAGAAGAAGTAAACCTGTCTTTATTTGCAGATGACACAATACTGTACATAAAAAACCCGAAAGACTCCATCAAAAAACTAATAGACTTAATAAATGAATTCGGCAATGTAGCAGGATACAAAATCAATGCCCAGAAATCTATGGCATTTTTATACACTATTAGTGAACTTACAGAAAGAGAGACTAAAAAAGCAATCCCATTTACCATCACACCAAAAAAATTAAGATACCTAGGAATAAACTTAACTAAGGAGGTAAAAGACCTATACGTGGGAAACTACAGGACACTGAAAAAAGAGATAGAGGAAGATGTAAACGGATAGAAGAGCATACCATGCTCATGGATTGGGAGAATCAACATCATTAAAATGTCCATACTACTCAAAGCAATCTATAGATTCAATGCACTACCCATTAAAATACCAATGGTATATTTCACAGACCTAAAAAGAATTCTCCAAAGATTCATCTGGAACAAAAAAAGACCATGAATAGCCACAGCAATCCTGAGAAAAAAGAATAAAATAGGTGGAATCGCAATACCAGATTTCAAGCTGTATTACAAAGCCACTGTTCTCAAAACAGCCTGGTAAGATACTGGCACAAGAACAGACATATAAACCAATGGAATAGAATAGAGAATCCAAATATTGACCCAAACCACTATGCTCAATTAATATTTGACAAAGGAGGCATGAACATACCATGGAGTCAAGACAGTCTCTTCAATAAATGGTGCTGGGAAAATTAGACAGATACATGCAAAAAAAATGAAATTAGACCACCAACTTACACCATATACAAAAATAAACTCAGAATGAATACAGGACTTAAACATTAGAAGGGAAACCATAAAAATACTAGAGGAATCCACAGACAGCAAAATCTCAGACATATGCCAAAGGAACTTCTTCACTAATACTGCTCCTAGGGCAATGGAAGCTAAAGAGAAAATAAACAAATGAGACTACATCAAAATAAAAAGCTTTTTCACAGCAAAAGAAACCATGAGCAAAACAACAAGAAAGCCCACTGTATGGGAAAACATATTTGCAAATGTTATTACTGATAAAGGTTTAATCTCCAACATCTACAGGCAACTTATACAACTGAATAAAAGGAAGATAAATGATCCAATTAAAAAAAATAGGCAACGGATCTAAATAGAATTTTTTCAGAAGACAGAAGGAAGGCCAAGAGACACCGGAAAACATGCTCGAAGTCACTAATTATCCGAGAGATACAAATCAAAACAACAATGTGGTACCATCTCACACCTGTCAGAATGGCAATCATCAACAAATCAACAAATGACAAATGTTGGTGAGGATGCGGAGAAAAAGGAACCCTTGTGCACTGCTGGTGGGAATGCAGACTGGTGCAGCCACTATAGATAACAGTATGGAGTTTCCTCAAAAAACTAAAAATGGAACTCCTATTTGACCCAGTAATCCCACTCCTAGGAATATATCCTAAGAAATTACAAACACCAATCAGAAAGGATATATGCACCCCTATGTTCATAGCATATACCAGATTTCAAGCTGTATTACAAAGCCACCGTTCTCAAAACAGCCTGGTACTGGCACAAGAACAGACATATAAATTTACAATAGTTAAAACTTGGAAACTGCCTAGTTTCCCGTCAGCAGATGACTGGATCAGAAAACTATGGTACATCTACACAATGGAATAGTATGCTGCCATTAAAAAACACAAGGAATTCTTACCATTTGCAGCAACCTGGATGGAACTGGAGACCATTATACTAAGTGAAATAAGCCAGTCAATGAAAGAAAAATACCACATGATCTCACTCATTTATGGATAATAAAGAACATTATAAACTGATGAACAAAAAGATAGATACAAAGGCAGTAAAGCATCAAACAGACTGTCAAACTATAGTGGGAAGGTCAGGGAGAGGTGAGGGATAAATAAGAAATCAACTGAAGGACTTGTATGTATGCATATAAGCACAACCAATGGACACAAGACACTGGGGGGTTAGGGCATGCATGGGAATGGGGGGGCAATGGGAAGATATGTACACATGTAACACATTAATAAAAAAATAAAAATTTAAAAAAATAAATAAATATAGGGCAACTGCTGTTGGCCAAGTCTCTGCCTGTTACCTGGGTCCCGATCTGTGTTGGGCATGGGAAGCAAAGCAGCCATGGGGGCAGGAGACCTCCCTCAGAAGGGATGAGGGTTCAGGCCCCTGCAAGGTTGGGGGGGTGAGGATCTGTGCCTCACCTCTGTTGACCCCCAAGTTCTCTCCTGATAGCCCCTCTGTAACTGTGCCTGTCTTAGGTTGTTTCTTGCCTGAGAAATCTTACCTGTCTCTGGCTAACCAGTCATCTTCTGGGTCCAAGCAGGGAGTTGTGAGGTTCAGTTCTGTCTCCTTGGTAGCCTATGCCCCCGTGGCCTCCACATCCAGCACCTGCCTTGGGATCCTCTCCCCTGCTGGCGGGGCCCTGGCACTGATCACATATCTCAGGAAACTCAGGTTCCTTCTTCAGGGAGGGCCCAGCTTACAACATTGGGTGAGAGACAGATCCATTATACGAGCCACCTGGAAACTTCAACCACAGCATGGATAGAAAGCTCAGGCAACAGCTGAGGGCCACTGGGTTGTGAGAAGAGGGTCCCTCTTAGCAAAGAGGGTAAGAGGGGCCAATATAGAAAGCTCAAGTGCCTTCCTAGTGCCTTGATTCCTTCTGAAAGGGATTAAATCCTTTCATGTCCTTTTTTAAACTTGTTGCCAAACATTCAAAGAATTAGTTTGTAATTTTGTTTGGGATAATTGTACAATATGCTGTTGTGAAATATCAAGAATTATACTGACATTCTAGAATAATATCATGCAAGGGTATTCTTTGCTCTATGCCAAGGCAATTCAGTTTCAAACTGGCTGTCAATTTCTTTTTGTAACTTTATATAAAAGCTTTGGAGGTGGAGGCCCCAGGGTCTGCGGGTCTGTAGCTGTGGCAGCAGGATTTTGGCTGGAGCAGCTGCTGGGTCGCAGGGCAGTTCCAAGGCCTGTCTGATTGGTGGTGGTGATGAATTCCCAAAGAAAGACCATTTTCCCCTTCAAGATGGTCTGAGTCCCTCAGTCTGGGGAGTGCCCGCAGCGGTGGGAGTCTCTCCTTGTCCCAGAGAGCCTGGACTGCTAGCCCCTGCCGCTCCTGCGAGATTTAAGTGTCCCTTACTCACTCACACACACACCACACACACATCCACACACTCTCCTTTCATCCCCTCTCTCACTTCCTCTCCCTCACCTCCATCCTGCCAGCCGCCATCTTTTTCCCCCTCCCATAGATAATCGGCTTTTATTTTTTTTAAGGTCAAATAAGCTGGTAGTCACTGTTATTCCAAATATGATAAAGTGAAAAGATATTTAAAATGTGTTACATACAATTAGATACTGTTTTAGAGACTACAGACCTTTTAAATACGTTCTTGCTTTCCAGCAACTCTATTAACCTGTAGGTGAAACACATTAAAGGTATTAAATTTTAAACCAGGAATTGAGTGGAGGCAGGTTTGAATCTTGGCCCTACCATTTACTACTTTAGTATCTTGTGGTAGATTCTTTAACCTCCCTGAATGTTTTCTCAGGTATAATGATAAGCAATTGTCATGAGTAATGATGGAAGGAGATTATACTGCCTAACACCTGTGAGTGAATAAATTTGTTTCATTCTCAACTGTCCTTGAGTGTTAACAACCCCCATTTGACTCTGGAGAGATATGCTTGTTTTTTTCACCTAAAAACATATTGCTTGGCTCTTTAAGGCAACTTCTTTTAAAGTAACCCACTGAGGTATTTATTAAACTATATCAAACGGAGTCAGTAACCAGTGAGCTATTTTTAGAAGAGCATTAGATTTAAACAAACTGCGAAGAAAAATACTTCAGTGCCGTTTTAGGGATGACTCATTTTTCACTGACAGACGGTTGCTATCTTCTACCGAAAATTACATTTAATTGCGGTATTGTTTAGGTGTGCTAGTCTGAAAGTCGAAGTAAAATATATTGACAGGATAAAATAAAAGCTCTGAAATTGTGCAACGTTGAGAAAAGGAGGACAAACAATAGACGGAAGGACCATTTTCAAGGTCAGAAGACTGATTAGAACGCACTTATTTGCCTTGATAAATAAGATTTGCTGCAGAAGGAAGGCAAAACCCAGTTCTGGAGACATTAACAATGGCAAGAAAGGGGAATACTGTGTCAAACATCTTGGCAATTAGAAGGTTCAGAAAGCCTTAACCTAATCTTCACCGAAGAGATGATTTTCTACTTCCTGCCATCAATTAATGCAGTTTAAATGCACTGTCATTTGTTTAAAGGGGAAAATACACCATGCAAAGCTCTGTACAGTAGAGGTTACTGGCATGTACTACGGATGTTTCCTTTTACAAATTTGTGTGCAAATGTTTCGAATGCCCTTCCACCTCAGACCTGTTCCAAAACCTAAAAAGCACTGTCAGGCCGAATTCCCACGACCTAGAGGCCAGAGTGTTAATGCACGAACTCCGCATTCTCCTGCAAATCAGCAAGGTCGGGGCTCGGACCAAGAAGTAACTAGCTAGCTAGGTATGTGTTTATAGTGTCCTCCGAATTTAAAGCCAGTCGATTTCCGAAAGGGATTCCAGGCGATTGTTAATGTTTTCAATCGCGCAGTCTCCAATTTCCACAATTCACAAACCCCCATGCGCTCTGCGCGCGTCAACCGGCTCCCACCAGCCCAGGCCCAGGACGCTCGGCCTCGGCGTTTCACTCCGCTCAGCTGAAAGGGCCGCAGGCGGCTTTCGCTGAGCCCCCGGCGCTAAGTACCTCCCGGCTCTGGGTCGCCGCTAAAGCTGGAGCGGTTTAACCAATGGCCACCCTCTCCTGGACTCATCGTCCCGCCCTCCAGTTCCACCGAAGCCAATAGAATGGGCCATCTGGCAGCAGAGACCAATGGGAAATCGGGGTGAGCGCCATTGGCTGCGGCCCTCCCGCAGTGGCGTCTGGGCCTCCGCCCCCGTTACCGTGGAGCCCAAGTCGCCACGCTCTGCCACCCCGCAGCTGTCGCCCCCGCCCCTCCTCCGGTGTTCAAACCCCCCGCACCCCGCCGACCGCCGCGCCCGCCCCGCAGCTGCCGCAGGGGCCAGGAGCCCGCTCTCCGGCGGCCAGACGCTGAGGTCCCCGCGGGGAGTGGGTCCCCAGAGAGAAGGCAAGGAGGTGGGACGCCGCGTCGGCCCGAGGGCGGGGGAGGGATGGCGGGGGAGGTTGGGGCGGGTCCAGGGTGGGCTTTGGGGGGGGGGCGCGGCGACCCTGAGGAGTTGCGGGGCACCAGGCGGGACTGGAGTGTGGGGGAGCCAGCGACTCAGCGTCCGGGAGCGGGAGCGTGCTAGTGGAGTCGCCCAAGCGGGAGGGATGAAAGGATTAGAGGTGAGGGAGGGTTTGGGGACGCGGCGAGAAGAAAGTCCTAGGAAAATAAGTGCAGTGCCTGCCGCTGGGAGAGGCCGGGAGGAGGGCCGGGCGGCCCACAGGTGCGGGCCTGGGAAACGAGGAGGAGGAGGAGGAGCGGAGGAAGGGTTGTTTTTAATTGTGGGGTTCTAGAAGAGACGGAAGGAATTGCAGAAAACGTGGAGAAGGGTTTTTTTAAAACCCCAGAGGCCTGTGGAGATGGAAGATGGGAAAGGAGGCTGTGAACAGGCTTTGCTGAACTCTGGGTCCCAGTCAATAAGAGACGAAGACTATGGTTAGAGTGGAAGGGTTCTTAAAGAGGGAGGGTGGGGGGGGGCGCGGAATTTACACTTTTTTTAGGGATGGAAGGAGAGGAGCAAAGAGGGTTAGCCAAAAAAAAAAAAAGGGCATAGAAGAGTTGGCATGGGTTCTTAAATACTAGTTGGTGTTTCATGTGGGCAGGACCAAGGAGTGAGATACGCTGTAAGTGTAAAATGCGCATGGGATTTTGAAAACTCAGTACATAAAAAAGAACGTAAAATGTCTCTTTAATGATCTCTTATAGTTGTTATATGTTTTGGGTTAGATACGTAACATTAAAACATAAAATAATTTAACATTTTTTTCAGTTGCCACTCAAGAAAATACAAACAGGTGAGATTAATATATTTTATCTAATCCGAAACATATAACAGATAAAAAGATTATTAAAGAGACGTTTTATGTACTTCGTTTTCAAAATCCCATTGTGTATTTTACACTTACAGCATATCTCAGTTCTACTAGTTACATTTCAAGTGCTCAGTAGCTACTACACTAGACAGCACAGTTGTAAAACTATCTGCAGTTTAGTTACATGCCATGGTGTGTGTCAGGAAAGAAACCAATGCCTGTTCTCACATGAGGTGGCAGACAGCAAGCCATCCACCATCTCTGCAAGAACTCTCAGAAGGGCTCCCGGCCTGTGGAAGGGCTCCTTGCAGATACAGGAGGCTCTGTGTTGTAGCTGGTGGCGTGGTGGCCTCCATCTGTGCCCCACAGTGCTCCCTCCCAGAGTTTCCACAATCCTCACCTTCCTGAGCTCACTACCTCTATTGTGAAAAGTAACATGGGCCTGGGAAACGTGAGAAGAGAACATTGGTAGAGACTGAAATCCCTCTGTCACGGCTGAAGAAAAGGCTTGTCCAATTGTGGTGAGTAATCCAGGAGACACCCCCAGGGTGTGGCCAGAGACGAGGCCACATTTCTACCTAGATGTAATCAGGAGTGGCCTGATTGCTTGAAGCCAGCAGCTTTATGCCTTTTACTTTTGCACATGCTGCTTCCTGTTACTGAAATAAGGTCACCAATTGCCTTCTTTTACTAACATCATCCACCATCTCACCCTCCTAAAACATAAACCTATTACCCAAATCATACTTACGCTTAAACTCTGCTAGTACCTAAAGACTCCGTTTAGTCCTTATTGTCTCTAGAAACCTTTCCAAACTACCTTCTGTCCTCTAATCTTCGTTTTGAGTTTACTTAGTCTCCTTTCCTTCCCTTTATCATTAGTACTTACCTTTCTCTTCTTGGCTGGGAGTTTATCAGTGGTAGAGGATCACTTGTGTCTTATTTTGTATGTCTAGCTCCATCCTTAATTCAGTACCTGACACTTGCTAAGTGTTCAATAAATACTTCATGAATGAGTGGATATTCTGTAATATTTTCACCTGATTGACTAAACTTTAGGAATATGTACTATAGTTGAGATGCTTTCATTTGACCCGTTGTTTCAAAAAAGTTGAGGTGCTTTAATTGGCCCTAACCAGTTTGGCTGCGTGGATAGAGCCTGCGGACTGAAGGGTCCCAGGTTCTATACTGGTCAAGGGCATGTACCTTGGTTGCAGGCACATCCCCAGCGGGGAGTGTGCAGGAGCCAGCTCTGCGATGTTTTTCTCTCATCTATGTTTCTAACTCTCTGTCCCTCTCCTTTCCTCTCTGTAAAATATCAATAAAAAACATATTTTTTAAATGCTTTAATTGGATCCATTATTTAAGAAAGGCTAATTTATGCCTTAAATTTTAAGTCGAGCATTTACTGTGATCTAACCAAGAGTCTAGACGACCATATTTAAAATCTAAGCATAGTTTGATTTTAAAGCAAGAGTAGTGTCATGAAAATAAATGTAGAATAAGGAAATGCTTTTGGAATATTCTGGAACATAGGTAGAGAAATAGAAAAATTTACTTAGTTTTATTAATTTTTACTCATTTTTCTCCTTTGTGGGAGAGAAGCAATTGCAATTTTAATGCAGCAATATTGTTTTTATTTTTATCTTCGCTTATTTTTCTTTTGGTGGAGAACGATCTCCTTATTTATGCTTTTCGTTCTTAACTTTATTTTTATTATACTCATCTAGTTGTCTGTTGTGTGAGCTCTTTTGCTGGTAGCAGAGGTAGCCAGGCAGCAATGTTTTATACAAAGAAGCTGAACACAGAGAAATGACAGAAACAGTTATTTGATTTTATACAGGGTTCTTTTCCTCTCAAAACTAAACTTTTCTTTTTTCCTTTTTTTTGTTGACTCTATTACAAATGTCCTTCATCTCTCCCATCCTCCCCTTTGCCTCCCTTCACCCTGCTCCCTCACCTCCTATGCCTTCACAATTTTATTGTCTGTGTCCATGAGTTATGCATTTATGCATATACATTCATTGCTATTATAAATAACACTACTATGAACATCGGGGTGCATATGTTTTTGTTTTTTTTTTGATTGGCGTTTTAGGATATATATTCAAAAGTGGTATCATTGGATCAAAAAGCAGTTCCATTTTTAACTTTTTGAGGAAACTCCATAACAGTTTTTCACCATGGCTGCACCAGTCTGCATTCCCACCAAATAAAATCAACAAACAACAAGTACTGGAGACTATGTGGAGAAAAATGGGAATTTTGGACTCTACAGATTTATATCCTAAGTCATTTGAAACTGTGTATAAAGGAGACATTCTGATACTGAAGGAGCTTAATTTTTTTATGACCTGTTTTGTTTGACCTATACTATTTGGGACATTTTATAGGAAGAAAATTTGTTTTTGTGTGAAAAATGACAACTGTTAGATTTAATGTTTTCTAGCATTATCGTGATAACACTCTTGGCCATTTTTAGAAAATAAACACATATTAGGAATTTAAATTGTTTTTGTTCTTGTTTTTATCTAGTTCTCCCTGTACAGATAGGGAAAACAGATTAACAACTATTAACCAATTCATTCTTGGTCACAAAGAATTAGTTCAAATTATACTGAGTGGCCAGATTATTATGAGCTTTGAATGCATAATAATCTGGCCACTCAGTATATTTGTATCTAAAATGGGTACCAAAAGTATTCTAGACTTTCACTGGAGATCAACCACCTATTTGCCCTGAGTTTTCTATCAGCCAATGCAAAGGGAAAAACTGATCAGGTGCATGAATTATAGTATCTTTGGTATCAAATAAATGAGATACTCAAGAGAAGTATACTGAGTGGCCCAGATTATTATGCGTTCAGAGATCATAATAATCTAGCTCCTTCATGTAGTTGGAGAACTATATATGGAATATAAATCTCCAATGTTCTATTAATCTACATAACTTTGTTCTTGTAAAAAAATAATTTTATTTAGTTAACATATTGTGACTAGTTTATATTAGTTAAATACAAGGTATTTTTGTAACTAAGTGAAATTTATTTTGTCTGAAGCCCTACTGGGTCATCTTAGTTATTTAAAATTAACCCAATAATAATATTCCAACTTTACTATGGTAATGGTTCTGAGCAAAACTCTTTGACTTGGTAAATTTTCTCTTGGGAATTTTAGAGATTTAATGAAGCTTCCTGGCAATTATTTGAAAGAGGGAAGATTTAACATTTTCTTTAAAACAGAAAGGCAAGTTTTATACAATGAAACTAGCAATATTCTATTTGGAATAACATTACAGAATAATTTTTATTCCTCAAAAAATTAGTAAATGGTGTTGTAGTTAACCATGGTGAACTAGACAGAAAAGATTTCTGTTCTCATGAAGAGAAAATGGGAGAGACAACAAATGTAAGATTATTTCCAATAGTAACAAGGTCTATGGAGAAAAAATAGTAATAAGATAGTGACTGGACTCACTCTAATAGAATTGCTATGGGGGCCATTGTTGAAAAGATGGCATTTGTGCTGTGAACAGGATAAAGATAAGGACCCATCTTTGTAAAGTTCTAAGGAAAGGGCCTTCTAGGTAAATAAAGGCTGCAGCGAGTACATGATGGCTGTAGGAAGCCATTAAAGGGTATTATACAGGAGAGCAATGCCAATTGATCATTGTATCAAATAGTGTTTTCTAACTGGGGAAGCAGGGATGAAAGCAGACGATTATCAATTAGGAGACTATTGCAGAAGTTCAAGTAAGAAAAAGATGTTGGCTTAGACCAGTGGTTGGTAAACTAATGCATTAGTCAACAGAGCCAAATATCAACAGTACAATGATTGAAATTTGAGAGCCAATTTTTTAAACTTAAACTTCTTCTAAGACCACTTCTTCAAAATAGACTCGCCCAGGCCGTGGTATTTTGTGGAAGAGTCACACTCAAGGGACCAAAGAGCTGCATGTGGCTAGTGGTCGGCAAACTGCGGCTCGTGAGCTATATGCAGCTCTTTGGTTTTTTGAGTGTGGCTCTTCCACAAAATACCACGGCCTGGGCGAGTCTATTTTGAAGAAGTGGCATTAGAAGAAGTTTAAGTTTAAAAATTTGGCTCTGCAATTTCAATCATTGTACTGTTGATATTTGGCTCTGTTGACTAATGGGTTTGCCCATACTGGCTTAGACTAAGTTAGTAGGAGATGGTAAGAAATAATCAAATTTGGAATATATTTGGAGATAAAAACTACCTGGTTTTACAAATGGTTTTGGATGTGGGATATGAGCTTAAGAAGGAATCCACAATGATCATTAAATTTGCAACACAGTGCTAAAACCGGTTTGGCTCAGTGGATAGAGCATCAGCCTGGGGACTGAAAGGTCCCAGGTTCGATTCTGGTCAGGGGCATGTATCTTGGTTGTGGGCACATCCCCAGTAGGGGGCGTGCAGAAGGTGGCTGATCGATGTCTCTCTCTCATCGATGTTTCTAATTCTCTATTCCTCTCCGTCCCTCTCTGTAAAAAAAATCAATAAAATATATATATATTTAAAAAAAATTGCAACACAAGTAATTGAGTAAATGAGCGTGCCATTTAATAAGATCAGAAAAGCAGGAAAGAGTGGTGGTAGTAGGGAGATGGATCATAATTTTGGTTTTGGACATGTAGGTGTGAAGTGACTTAGATGGAGTTGTCAGATAGGAAGGTGGATATATGAATCTGAAAGTCAGGATAAAAGAAGTCTAGATGACATTACCTAAAGAGAGAGAATAGATAAAAAGTTACCAATATGTCATGTCTTGTGCATCCCAACATTTAGAGATCAAGAATAGGAGGCAGATTTAAGAAAGGGGATTGAGAGGAGACAGCCAGTGACATAGTAAGAAAACCAGGAAAGCAGATGGCCATGGAGGCTAAGCAAGAAAATAGAGTGTTTTAGAAAGGGAGGAATGATTAGTTGTGTCAAATGCTCTAAGGTTAGGGTCAAATAGGACAGAAAATTGGTTATTGGATTTAGCCAAGATGAAAGTCGTGGTCAATTTTTCAGTGGGATGAAAACCTGACTAGTAGGGATTCAGAAGAAAATGGTTGGAAAAGAAGTAGAGATATTCTAGATTATAGATTATTCTTAAAAATTTAATTGGAAATTAGAGTTGAGAAATTGGGTTGTAAATGCAATAGGACATGGAGTCAAGTGACAGCTTTATTAGAGCCTCTTTGTTGACAGAAAGGATCCTGGAGAAAGGACACAGTTGTAGGACCACAATTTTTAAGATGGTGAGGAGGTGTGGGGAAGAAGATTATGAGAGGTTTAGCTCTAAAAAGGAGTAGAAATGCTTCTTCAGTTTTTAGCAAGGAGAGGACTACAGTATGGAATAGTTGCAGATGGAGATGGCTTCACAGATGAGGTAGTTCTCATATGATTGTTGATAGTGAAATATTAAATCAGTCACCCAATTAAAATTCAGAAAACATGTAGTCCATTTCAAGTTATACTTAGTTCTGAGATCTTAGATAAACTATGATCTTGGGTGTCTGACTGCCTGGACATCCTTCTCACAATCCAGGACTGCTGGCTCCCAATTTTCACCTGCCTGCTTTCCTGATTGCCCCTAACCACTTCTGCCTGCCAGCCTTCTCAACCCCTAACCACTACCCTGCCAGCCTGATTGATGCCTAACTGCTCCCCTGCTAGCCTGTTTGCCCCTAATTGCCCTCTCATGCAGGCATGGTCACCCCTAACTGCCCTCTCCTACAGGCCTGGGTCCCCCCTAACTGTCCTTCCCTGCAGGCCCGGGTCACCCCCAACTTCCCTCCTCTGCCGGCCTGGTTATATTCCTAACTGCCCTCCCCTGCAGGCTTGATTACCCACAACTGCCCTCCCTTGCAGGCCTGGTCCCTCCCAACTGCCTTCCCCTGCTGGCCATTTATGGTAGCCATTTGTGTCCACATGAGGGCAGGATCTTTTGACCACATGGGGACAGTCATCTTGTGTGTTGGAGTGGTGGTCAGTCTGCATACTACTCTTTTATTAGATAGGATAGAGGCCTGGTGCACAGTTGGGGGCCAACTGGTTTGCCCTGATGGTGTCCCAGATCAGGGTGGGTGTTCCCTTGGGGTATGAGGTGGCCTGGGCGAGGGGCCTGTGGTAGTTTGCAGGCTGGCCACTCCCCGCAGCGACCCAAGTGGAGGCCCTGATATCTGGGATTTATCTTCTATAATTGAAACTTTGTAGCCTGGAGCAGAGCCAAGCCTCCTGCTCACAAAGCTATTGAAACTTTGTTGTCTTAAGTGGAGGCCTGGGTCCGCCAGGGTTTGCAGAAAGCTTGGCTTCCTCCATTGCCAGGAGCAACCCAAGCCTCTCTCCTGCTCTCTCTGTGGCCTAGCCATCTTGGTTGGGTTAATTTGCATGCTCGCTCTGATTGGCTGGTGGGCATGGCTGGTGGGTGTAGTGGAGGTATGGTCAATTGGCATATTACTCTTTTATTAGATAGGATTATACTTTGTGTTTATAAATTTATAAGAAACAGTAGTTATTCTAATAGTTGTATTACCTCATCTTTATCTATTTCTTTTGGTCTAATATTTCATGTCTTTTTTTTAACTTGTTAACTTTTGTTTGCCTACTTGCTTGTTTAAACTGTTTTTCTGAAACTGTCAGCCATTCAATGATTTTTTTATAAGGAATAAGGACCACAATTTTTTAAATTAAATCTTTATTATTCAGATTATTACATTTGTTTCTCTTTTTTTCCCCTCCATAGCTCCCCTCCACCCGGCTCCCACCCCTCCGTCCACCCTTACCTTCCCCTCATTGACCTCATCCATAGGTGTATGATTTTTGTCCAGTCTCTCTCTGCACCCCCCTCACCCTATTCCCCCTGAGAATTATCAGTCCACTCCCTTTCTGTGCTCCTGATTCTATTATATTCACCAGTTTATTCTGTTGATAAAATTTTTAATTCACTTAATTTTAAGATTCACTTGTTGATAGATATGTATTTGTTTTTCATAATTTTTTATCTTTTACCTTTTTTCTTCTTCCTCTTCTTAAAGAGTACCTTTCAGCATTTCATATAATACTGGTTTGGTGGTGATGAACTCCTTTAGCTTTTTCTTAATCTGTGAAGCTCTTTATCTGCCCTTCAATTCTGAATGATAGCTTTACTGGGTAGAGTATTCTTGGTTGTAGGTTCTTGCTATTCATCATATTGAATATTTCTTGCCACTCCTGTCTGGCCTGCATCGTTTCTGTTGAGAAATCAGCTGACAGTCGTATGGGTGCTCCCTTGTAGGTAATGAACTGTTTTTCTCTTGCTGCTTTTAATATTCTCTTTATCTTTTGCTCTTGGTATTTTAATTATGATGTGTCTTGGTGTAGTCCTCTTTGGATTTTTTTTTATATGGGGTTCTGTGTGCTTCCTGGACTTGTAAGTCTATTTCTTTTGCCAGATGTGGGAAGTTTTCAGTCATTATTTCTTCAAATAGGTTTTCAGTATCTTGTTCTCTTTCTTCTTCTGGCACCCCACAATTCTGATGTTGGTATGCTTGAAGCTGTCCCAGAAGCTCCTTACATTATCTTCACATTTTTGGATTCTTTTCTCTTCTTGCTTTTCCAGTTGAGTGTTTTCTGATTCTTCATATTTCAAATTTTTGACTAGATTCTTGTCTTCCTTTAGTCTGCTGTTAGGTGTCTGTATAATATTTTTTATTTCAGTCAGTGTATGTTTAATTTCTAGTTGGTCCTTTTTCATCTCTAGTTGGTCCTTTTTCATCTCTAGTTGGTCCTTTTTCATCTTCAGTCTTCGGCCAGTCTTCAGTCATGGCCAGTGGCAAGTCATGACCTGGAAGGGCGGCCCCCTCTTTGCTGAGACACAGAGGGCCCTTCACTTTTCCAGGGGAAGTCACTTTTACTGCACACTGGGCAGGGCATGGTTGGAGCCAGGGGCTGGGGGCACTGGTTTGCCCAGTGGTCTTCATTTCCGCACTTGAAGCATCCTCCAGGTGGTGTTCGTCCTCTCGTTGCACCCCCATTATGCACAGTTTCCTTGGGATCATGCGTAGCTGCCATCAGCCTCAGAGCTACAACCAAGGCTTGGGTTTGCAGATTCATCTTCTCTTGAAGATGGGCTTACTCTGCCTGCTCCTCATGAGCATTAAAACCTTAAAGGCTGTATTCACTGGATTTTGGACCTGGATCTGAGAAGGCATTAGGGGAAGGGGGGTGGCAGAGCAGGCAGTGGGCTGGAGGAGAAGGAGAGGAGCACACTGGTGGGTGGCCACACCAGGCCAGGCCTGTGGGGGTGGGCTGTAGGAGGTCTCAGTAACTTTATTCAAAGAGAGGGGTTGGATTTGCTGCTTCAAGATGGCAGCCCCCATGGGAACGGCAAGTCATGTGGCCAGAGAGGGGTGGGACTTGCTGTTCCAAGATGGCCCCACCCCTATGGGAAGGCAAGCCATGCGGCCAACATGATAGCTGCTCACAATACACAAGGGAAGAGCAACCCAAAATTTCTCCAAACAGAAATCTCACTTAGCTCTTTGGAGCTGCTGGTGGGATGGCAGGTTGGCGGCTCTCACACTGCGCGGCAGCTTCTGCTCAGCTCATGGCCCGAGGTGGCGATGGTGACTCCTGTAGCGGCAGCCACTGGCTAGGAAAGGAGTAGCCATGGTGAGGGAGCAGAAAGCAGGGCAGCAGGAGTGGGAGAAGTGGAGATGAAATATCGGCTGGGTCGAAAGAGTCAGAAGACAGAGAAAAGGGCTGAGGACCGGTTTGAGGGGCTGAAGAAGAGTTTGCGAGGAGGATCTGATGAGTGGAACATGAGGAATAAAGTGAGGGGTGGGAGTGAAGGGCCACTTTCTGTTTTCCCAGCAGTAATTACTGAGGTCAGTGATGATGATAAGATCAAAAGTCCCGTTTAGAGCTATCTGGATCCATTCCAATTCATACTGAGGCCATGCCACGTTACAGAAGTAACCGATTGGTGAGGAGACCCCTTAGAGGTGTGCTAGGATCCGGTTTAGATTTTTGATTTCCCATACTAAACCCTGGGGTCAGTAGCCGAGGCTAAGGACCAGCATCCCAGTTGTTGAGCCAAGGCTATGGACAGGGAACCCGAGGGACAGCAGGGGACGTCTCTCCTACCTCCTGAGGTCCGGATGGAGGCCAAAAGGCCGGAGAACCGAGGTGGGACAGGAACATCTCTGCTGCCTCCCCAGGTTTGAACCCCTCTTGGAGGGGCCAGTAGGCCTATGCCCAGAAGGCAATCTATGGCACAGGCTGCGGTTTATGGACAGAGATGCCAGAAAAATGACCACCAGGAATCAGCACAGGCTGAGACTTCTGATGCTGCCGAGCCGGGTAAAGGTTTGAGGGTCCTGAGACATGAGAAGAGAAGAGGGGGGCACCCAAGACTGTGAATGGTCAAATGGAGTGCTCACCCCTCCTGGGTTTCACAGCACCAAATGTAGGGTTCGAGGCGCAGGAGACGGGAGTCAGAGACCAAGGCATGTTAAAAGAGGAAATTTATTCCACACTAAGGAGCGAGATAGAAAAACTAGGATTATAGGAGGAGGAGGAGGAAAAGGACCACCTGGGCTGTCTTGCAGACTGGAGAGAACAGCAACATGTGCAGAGGTAAACACGCCTTTTGAGGGGAGGAATTGGAAGGGGTGGGTCCCAGAGAGGAATGGGAAGGGGTGAGGCCCAGGGCATTTGGCATGCACTGATTGGTGGTTCAATGTCCCGTCGCAGATGCATGTTATGACATACTCCGCCCACCAGTTGGGGGAAGGGAGGATCTATCAGGACAAACCTATAGCGTTGAAGGAAAGATAGTGTACTCTCAGTAGATGAGCAATTACAACACATTACTGAAAAAGGCAAAGAATAATGTTAGATGAAACAGATTAGAACAGAGGAAACTATGTCCTAAAATATTCAAGAGGAAACTGCAGCAAACAGAGATTCTAATGTATCCAACAGAATATCAAACAATCACAGAGAATCTTGAGATTTAAAGTCAGAAGAAAAAAAAGATTGAAAATGGGAAAGAATAATTGAAAAACTATATATGAAGTAGTTTTGCTTTTTTTCCTACCCAAGCCCAAAGTATAGTGACAGTAAGTGTAATTATTACCTTTCCCTCCCTTTCCCATCATAAATGCAGAGTTAATTTCTTCTGGAAATAAAAAACAAGCAAAACACACACACACACACACAGAAAAGAGTTGCCCAGGTGGACATTTGTGTCTGGAGATAATCCCTCTTCAATCTAGCTGAATGGGAGTCCCCAACTCACATGTACATGGTTTCCAGTCATTCTTCCTTTTTCTTCTTAATTATCAATGGATACTTAACTTGTCTCCAAAGGAAAAGAAAAACAAAAAACAGAATAGCAATATAAAGTAAAATACCTGAGACAAACAGAAAAAACTGTCACCAGATGAAACAGATAATTCCTGGATCAGAGGAAATCTTAAAATATCTATTTAGCTTTTTTAGAGGAATGAAAATAAGTTGCCTCTGTAAAGTAAGAACAGAAAAATTATTTTTAAGAAATCAGAACAAGAAAGTCCTTGGAAATTAAGATGTTTGCACAAATTAAAAAAAAAAAACTTGGGTGCTTTAGAAGATAAATTGAGTAAATCTCTTTGAAAATAGTACCAAAAACAAAAAACAAAACAAAACAAAAAACAAACAAAAAAACATGTCTATAATGTAACCAGTAGATGTTTCAAAAAGAGTAAAGGGAGTCACTTATCAAAAAGGTAAAATTTCTGCTTCTTAAAAATACAAGTTTCCATATCAAAAGGAAGAAGGAGACAAAGGGCAACACAATGAAAAAGACCCACATCTAGGCACATCATTGTGAAATTTCAATAGAATAGAAAGGAAAATCCTAAAAGCTCCTAGGGAGTGGGGGGTGGAGGTGGAGCTGGAGGGGAGGGGGGAGATAACCTGTAAAGGAATGAGAAACAGGTGAGCCCAACTACAGTGTAAACATCCTTAGGGCAGGCATTTTTTGTTGTCATTACTGTTGCATAGAGCTAAAAAAAAATGATTAAAAGAATGACATCTCACAAGCACCTCTGAAGGTTTAGAAGAGTGGAACAGAGTCTCCAAAGTTCTGAGAGAAAATGACTTAGAATTCAGAACCTCTGAAAACTATCAAGTATGAAGACAAAACAAAAATGTTCTCAGGTCTGCGAGGACTTAGAACACTTACTTCCTAATTTATATACCCTTTCTGGAGAAGGTATTTGAGGATTTGGACTGGTAAAATTATAATGAAAACTAATAAAGATGATGGCATAGGCTATTAGAATGGTGGATTAATTTATGAGCACAGTAAAAGTAATTCCAGAAGAATAGCGGTGCAACACTAGAAAGTAATTGGTTTAAGTTTGAATAGAAAAACACAGGTCTCCACAAAAATATATCTGTAAGAGGAAGAAGGGAATGGAATTTAGGTTGTAGTATATAGAATGACAAACTGATAGATGTCAGTGATGATAGAAGGATACTTTTTCCTTTCAGTTTCGGGGGAGAAAGGACAATTAGGAATTCTAAGGAGAAAATCCTGCATAACCAACATGTAATTGCATATTGTAACTCTTCAAACTGAAGTTTAATTAAATCCTCATCTTTCATAGTTTAAACATGCTAATTCAAGAACTATATAAGCATAAATGTCAGTGGTCGGCAAACTCATTAGTCAACAGAGCCAAATATCAACAATACGATTGAAATTTCTTTTGAGAGCCAAATTTTTAAAACTTAAATTTCTTCTAATGCCACTTCTTCAAAATAGACTTACCCAGGCCATGGTATTTTGTAGAAGAGACACACTCAAAGGGCCAAATAGCTGCATGTGGTTTTCGAGCCCCAGTTTGCTGACCACTGATAAAAGCAGAAGCCATTAAAATAATTGCCCCAGGATCAAGTTTCTTGGATATTGGGGCAGTGGATATCTCCTTTAAAAAAAAATGTTTTTATTGATTTTTCTTTTTTTTAGAGAGGAAGGGAAAGGGAGAGACTGAACCATCCATTCTCTGCTTCCTGCACTCTCCCTAGGGCACAACCTGGGCATGTGCTTTGACCAGAGACCTCTTGATGCATAGAATGACACTCAACCAAGTGAACCACGCTGGCCAGGCAATATTTTCTTTTTTTTTAAAACTATATCCATATACTAGAGGCCCGGTGCATGAAATTCATGCATGGGGGGGGGAGGGGTGGTCCTTCAGCCCAGCCTGCTCCCTCTCTAATCTGGGACCCCTTGAGGGATGTTCGACTGCCTGTTTAGGCCCAGTACAGGTAGGATCGGGCCTAAACAGGCAGCCAGACATCCCTCTCACAATCCAGGACTGCTGGCTCCCAACTGCTCACCTGCCTGCCTTCCTGATTGCCCCTATACACTTCTACCTGCCAACTTGATCACTCTCTAACCACCCCTCTGCCAGCCTGATTGATGCCTAACTGCTCCCCTGCCAGCCTGTTTGCCCCTAACTGCTCTCCTCTGCCAGCCTGGTCACCCTAACTGCCCTCCCATACAGGCTTGATCACCCCCACTGCCCTCCCTTTCAGGCCTGGTCCCTCCCAACTTCCCTCCCCTGCTGGCCTGATCACCCACAATTGCCCTCCCTTACAGGCCTAGTCCCTGTCAACTGTCCTCTCCTGCTGGCCATCTTGTGTCCACATGGGGGTAGTATCTTTTGACCACACAGGGGCAGTCATCTTGTGTGTTGGGGTAATGGTCAATCTACATATTACTCTTTTATTAGATAGGATAGAGGCCTGGTGCACAAGTGGGGGCCAGCTGGTTTGCCCTGAAGGGTGTCCTGGATCAGGGTGGGTATTGCCTTGGGGTATGGGGTGGCCTGGGTGAGGGGCCTGTGGTGGTTTGCAGGCCAGCCATGCCCTCCAGCAACCTAAGCGGAGGTCCTGGGATCTTGGATTTATTTATCTTCTACAATTGAAACTTTGTAGCCTAGAGCAGAGCCAAGCCTTCTGCTCACAAAGCCATTGAAACTTTGCTGCCTTAGGTGGAGGCCTGGGTTGGCCAGGGTTTGCAGGAAGCTCGGCTTCCTCCCTTGCCAGGGGCACCCCAAGCCTCTCTCCTACTTTCTTTGTGGCCCTCGTCATCTTAGTTGGGTTAATTTGCATACTCATTCTGATTGGCTGGTGAGCATGGCTTGTGGGTGTGGTGGAGCTATGGTCAATTTGCATATTACTCTTTTATTAGATAGGACGTGCAGGGAGAAATATGCTGATGCATAAAATGAGTGGCTGGTAATGTTTTGTGGATTCTTACCTTTTGCAATGCAAAATTAAGTGGCACCTCTAGATGATTGAGCTACTTCTGCTATGTGTATATAAGTCAAATCATCCTCATATATCCCATATAATCAACTTTAATTATATTGGAATTAAAACTGAAAGACTTTTACAAGGAACATAAATCAGAATTAACTGAGCATCTCAAATGTTTGCATTATAAATATAATTGTTGGTATTTCCTGAGTGCTTATTGTATGGTAGTGATTGAATTATCCCATTGAATCATTACAATAATTCTCTAAAGAAGTTACTATTATCCGTATTTTATAGATGAGAAAATTGAGGTTCAAATTTAGATAACTTAAGTGACTTCTCCAGATTTAAACAGCTGATAAGTGGTGAAGGCATTTAATTGCTCTAGTCTATCATTCTTTTTTTCTAGACAATTTTTATTTTTATTGTTTTAAATTTTTATTGTTGAAAGTATTACATATATCCACTTTTTTCTCCTATTGACCACTTCTAGCCTGCTCTTGCCCCCACTCCAGGCCTAGAAAATTTTTAAATGTGTAAATATTTTCTTTCATGACTGCAGGCCAGTTTACGTATTTTTAAAATATTAGTGTTTATTGGAATTGTTGATTTCATATACAGTAACTAATTATAATAAAGAATTAGGTTGATTGCCATACACTAAGTACACTAGAAAGTAAAATCTTAAGTTTGTTTGCTTACTTTCAAAAAATTTTTTTTACTAAGAAAAATTTCAAACATACAAAAGTAGAGATGTTACAGGGGTGAAGCCATGTGACTCTGTCACCTAGTTTATATAATTATTAACTCATAGCTAATCTTATTTCAACTCTGCCTTTACCTACTTTCCCCTAGGTTATTTTGAAACAAACCTCAGACATATTTAATTTATGTGTAAATATCTCAATATAAATCTCTAAAAGATAAGGTTTCTTTTTTGTTTTGTTTTGTTAATCCTCATCAAGGATATATTTCCATTGATTTTTAGAGAGTGGAAGAGATGGGGAGTGACAGAAAGAGAGAAATATAGATGTGTGGTTGCCTCCTGCATAGGCCCAAGGGATTGAGCCTGAAACTGAGGTACATGTACTTGACTGGAATCAACCCCAGGACTCTTCATTCTTTAAAAAATTAAGCTTAATACCATTATTTCACCTAAAGCAATGGTAGTTCCTAAACATCATTAAATGTCCATTCATTAAATGTCATCATTAAATGTCCATTGTTTAAGTTTTCTCTTATTACCTTACAATTTTCTTTTCTTTATAATTTGTTTGCATTAATTTGTTTTTGAAAATTTTAATTTCCATGTTTAAGTCTATATTGAAGTAAGGTTCATAGATTATAAGTGCTTGTTCCTTTCTTAATATATAGATAACCCTCTCCATCTCATTTTTTCTGCTTGCGTTAAAGAAACTGGTTTTTCATAGAATTTTCCACAGTCTGGATTTTGTTTCCTTGTATTTTCTGTAAAATGTCATTTATATTTAGAGATTTTATCAGAATCAGATTTAATTTTTCCTTGAAGGGAAGCAGATTACTTCAGAGGTCTCATTATATCCTATCTGGAGGCACACAGTGTCTGCTTATTTCTATTTTGTGGTGTTAGCAACCATTATTGATCATTATTTTGTTATGGGTACAAAATGACAATATTTTAATTTTGTCATTCTAATATTTCCTTTTTCATTTGTTAGAATAATTCTGTAAAGAAACACTTCCCATTAAAGCTATTACTGTTTTGAGATACAGCTTGTAACAAAATAGGCAAGATATATGTTTGATTTTTTTCTCTTTATTATATCGTCAGATGGATTAAGTTGGTTCCCTAGTATCTTCCAAGGCTAATTAGTATTTTTAAAAGGTATTATGTGACCCCATGGATTTAAACATATCTGTTGTATTTTAATCCTTTGCTGATAAAATTCTTATTGATGGTGAAATTGTTCCATCTTCTGCTATTATGAGCTTCTTCAAGTTGGCTCTTGAGCCCTTTCGACACTCCCATCTGATGTCTGATAGTTTCCTTGCTTTCTAGTGTAACCACATTTTTAGATTTGTAGACTCATCTTATAGGTTTCTTCCCTCAAATGTGGGATAAGATATTTTACAAGGAGCATTTGTTTCTTTTAAAGGGAAATAGTATTTAGACACTACATCTGGGTGCTAGGAATGTTCTTTGCAATTCATCTGTTCCTTATTTTATGATTTTGTTAATGGAAAGAGATAGTTTTTTCTTAATATAAAATTCATCATAATCCATACTTATATGTCTAATTCAAATTTGGACTACAGAGTTTTTAAAATCCCTATTTTTGTTTCTGCCTATGTTAAAAATCTAATTTCTGAAAATTATAATTTCCATGTTTAAGGCTTTAAAAGCTATATACAATGAAATCTAGCTTCTATCCCTAAACTCTGCTTTCTTGCTTCTCTTAAAACTGTTTGTTTAATCACCTAACCAGCAGTATATGTGGCATTTTAGTTTTTAATTAACTGAGATTTAACTAAATTAAAAATTAGTTCCTCAGTCTCACTTGCCACGTTTTACGTATTCAATAGTTATATGTGGCCAGTGGCTATATTGGACAGCATAGATTATAGAACATTTCCATTCTTGCTGAAAGTTCTGTTGGACAACCCTGCCCTAGAGACCACTCCCTTTTTAAAATTAGGTGTTTATTTTATTCTTGTGTTATTAAAAATACAAATGACAAGTGCTGGTGAGGATGCAGAAGAAAGGGAACCCTCATGCACTGCTGGTGAGAATGCAGACTGGTGCAGCCACTGTGGAGAACAGTATGGAGTTTCCTCAAAAAACTAAAAATGGAACTCCCATTTGACCCAGTGATCTCACTTCTAGGACTATATCCCAAGAAACTAGAAACACGAATCAGAAAGGATATATGCACCTATGTTCATAGCAGCACAATTTACTATAGCTAAGATTTGAAAACAGCCTAAGTGCCCTTCAGCAGATAAGTGGATTAAAAAACTGTGGTACATCTACACAATGGAATACTATGCTGTGGTAAAAAAGAAGAAATTCTTATCATTTGCAACATCGTGGATGGACCTGGAGAGATTATGCTAAGCAGAATAAGCTAGTCATAGAAAGATAAATATCACATGATCTCACTCATTTGTGGAATATAATGAACAACATAAACTGATGAACAAAAACAGATCCAGAGATGGAGAAGCATCGATCAGACCATCAAACTCAGAGGGAAGGTAGAGGAGGGTGGGGGTTAGGGGGAGAGATCAAACAAAGGACTTGTATGCATGCATATAAGCCTAACCAATGGACACAGACACCCGGGGAGTGAGGGTATAACTGGGGGGGCGGGGGGGAGAGGGAGGCAATGGGGAGATAAAGACATATATGTAATACCTTAGTCAAAATAAAGTAAAAAACCTGTTGAGTTAGCAAATAAATGAATGGAAAAAATGATTATTTAAAATAAATACATTAAGAGAGAGAGGACATCATCTAAAATTCATGTTGCCAGACAGATAATATTTTGGTGTATATGTGTACCCTTTGCTTTGAAAATAGTTTTCAGTTCCTGAGTTCAAATTGAATACTATTTATTCAATGAATATGTTGAAATCCTATTGTATATACCTGTTTAAATTGTTCTTTGCCATAATAGTATAAACATTTTGTAAACATTTCTAACAGCTGCATGATATGGTGTATTTTTACAATATTGTTCTTTTTAAAATTTTATTTTTCATCACCATTTAGTCACTCTTTGCACTCTTCCACCTCTACCCATCCCTCTTCCTCTGTCCTGCACCATCACTGCACTGTTGTACACATCCATGAGTTCTCATTTTTTTTTCTTTTTTGCTCAATCTCACTACTCTCTTCCACCCCACTCAGAGCTGTCTGCCTGGTCTCTATATAAGTCTGTCTGTTTTGCTTGGTAGTTAAGTTTGTTCATTAAATTCTATAGTGAGTGAAATCATACTATACTTGTCCTTTTCTGACTGGCTTATTTCACTTAGCATAATATTTTCCAGGTCCATCCATGCTGTCATCAAGGATAAAATTTTTTATTGCAGAGTAGTATTCCATTGTGTAAATGTACCACAGCTTTTTTATCCACTCATCTACTGATGGATCTGCTGGGCTGCTTCCAGATCTTAGCTATTTTAAATATACTGCAGTGAACTTAGGGGTACATATGTTCTTTGGAATTAGTACTTTGGCTTAATTCCCAAAAGTGGAATTGCTGGGTCATAAGATAGTTCCATTTTAAATTTTTTGAGTTAACTCTATACTGTTTTCCACAGTGGCTACACCAATCTGCATTCCCACCAACAGTGCACAAGAGTTCCTCACCAGTACTTGTTGTTTGTTGATTCATTGATGATAACTATTCTGACGTGTGTACAATATTGTTCTTAATTATAGCACATTGGTTAGACATTTAAGTTGCTTCCTTTATTTTTTTAGTCCTGACCCAAGTACATGTTTTTATTGTTTTGAAAGAGGAATGGGGGGGAGAGAGAGAGAAACATCAACGTGAGAGAAAAAGTCAAACCCCCAACCTTTTGGTGCACACAGGAAATGCTCTAACCAACTAAAAAGCCCTCCCATGGGTGCCCCAACCCCCCCTTTTTTAAAGATATATTTTATTGATTTTTTAAATTTATTTTTCCCCCTATTGCCCTCTCCACCCCCCAGTACATGCTCTCACCCATTCCCCACCTCACCCAGCCTTTCCCCATTGCCCTGTCTCCACTGGCTATGCCTCTACACACATGCATACAAGTCTTCCGTTGATCTCCTATAGGCCCCTCCTCCCCAACTTTCCCTGCCTTCCCACTGTAGCATGACAGTCCGTTCATTGCTTCTTTGCCTCTGCATCTGCTTCCTTCCCTCCACCCCCTGTTTCTTGTCTTTAAAAACATCTTACCTCTGTAGGTTAGAAATAAACCCATCAGAGCAAAAGAAAAATGATTGAGTCTCAATTTCAATGTCCAATAGCTTTGAGTCCCAGTTTCAATGTCAGACAGTTCCTTATGTGTACATGTCATCAATGGTATCTGGATACTGGACAGATGATGGCGATGCTGGTTTGGTCCTGGGCATCCTGTAGCGATGCTCAGCTGCTAACTGCTCACATGGCAAGGCGTCGTCAGCGTCTTCCATCTCTGGACTGTTTCTCCTCTTGCCTTGGTGTTCCAACCCTTTTTTAATGTATTTCATTAAACATTTCATATAACTTTTCCCCTATTTTTAGGGTTATTGGTATCTGGGATTAGAATTATTGGATCTAAGGTTAAAAGCATAATTAAAGTTTTAATTTATCTTGCCAACATTTTTTCAAAAATTCTGTGGATTTTTATAGCAGCATGAAGTGTTGTTTTGAAAAATCTTTGATAATTTGATAGGGGATTTAATTTCAAAAAAAGTATTTTGAGGTGGAATATTTTTATGTGCCTATCATTTGTATTGCTTACAGATCTTAACATGTTTTTGCCCATTTAACTTTTGGGCTCCTATTTTTCTAATGAGGTGGTATGAGTATTTTCTTATGTGTTAATAATGGTAACCATTTTGCTGTCCTGTTGCAAATGTTTTTCAAGTGTTTTGATTAACATTTACATACTTCAGTTTTACATTTTTATGTAGTCAATCTTAGATATTTTTTCTAGTTCTTATTAGCAGGCTTGTTCTTTACCATCCCCTCCCCGCAAAGAAAACAACTGCTTATTTGGTCGTTATCCAACTCTTAAAAATCAATATTTGCATATTCATATCTTAATATTCAAGGGGATCAAATGCAATATTTATTTAGAAGCAGTTATATTACAGACATTTTATATGTTCTCTATCATGACTATTGACAGTTTATCTTCAAATACTGTAATTATCTATGTGTGAAAATATGATGATTATATTATAGCCTCTTTTGAAAATTGTAAGTAGTATATTATTTTGCTTTTAGTATCTTTCATGGTAATTAACCGTAAAAATGTGTTTCACAAAATATAATGAGTTTTCTTCCCCTTTCCTTAATTGTAGGGGGAAAAAAGTGTTTCTTCTGGTTGCTAATGTGAATTGTGGACTGCAGATACATAGAGAAAACAGACTGCATAGACGTAAATATTTTCACCAGGATTGAAAGATTAAAAAGTTCTCTTCAGGCTTGTCATGGATTTTTCTGGACAAAGGAATCTGTGAAATTATGTGAATAGAGACTTTTTTCAAAATCATGGGGGAAAGAGAAAGAAGTCCAGACACTGACCAAGAAAATAAGGCAGAGAAACACCATTACTATTATTGTTCATCTGATTTTGAAACTACACCACAGTCTTCTGGCCGGTCATCACTGGTCAATCCCTCCTCACATAGGAGGAGTAGTAAGAAAAAAAATCCTAAAAGACAAATTTCAGATAGCGAAGTGCATCACCAAGGTAAGCATTTTGTAAGAAGACTTGGAAGACTCATTTAAGGACTTAAGGAAACTTGCATGAATGAAACTCTTCTATTAATATGTGAATGGAAATAGGCTGGCTGATTTACAGTTTGAATAGACCATATTTTTGTAAATTTATATAAATGTTGCTTATGGCATTGTATTAGCCTTTGTTATATTCCAAGTCACAATATATACAGAAGAAAGAACCATAATTAAGGCTCTTCATAAATAGATGCTTATTTTGGAGTTTTGAGGTACTGTAAAGGCAAACAAAAAAAGTCAAAATGTACCTTTTTTTGTCTTCAGTCTTAAGAAGTAGTAAAAAGCATTGATATAAAGTGGTTAAGAGGCATTTTAGATTGAGTAAAATTACTTCCACTGGTTAATATAGTGCTTACTGCAAAAGTTCAGACTTGAGATCACCGTTTAGTTTCCTATTAAACTGTGTGATAATGAAAACAAGATTAATATTTTATAAATAAGTTTTTTTTATTAAAGTATTACTAGTCTGGAACTGTTATATTTAACTAGATAATATTATAGAAACTCTTCATTTTAATAAATCCCTGGTCATGTAAACTCCAATGTGTACTTAGAAACAAAATATGTAAGGACTACAAGTGTGCCATAAAAAATGAGCTAAGTGAGGTGGTAATAAATGCAGCACAGCTGTAATAGCAGTAGCTTAGAATGGTGAGAGTTCAGATTGCAAGGCAAGGAGTGGTAAAATTGAAAACTGAAAAGGAAACAGTAGCCAGGTCATGAAACACCTTGAATCCTATGCAATATATTGATTCTTTCTGTGGGAGAATAGCCATTGAAAAGATTTAAGCAGGGATATAATTAAAATTGCCTATATAAATTTTTTCTTTGAAAATATAGTATTTGCTTTTTAAAATATACATGTTTCTTTCAAAAACAGCCCTTTCGTGGACCCCGGATTTAGCTTCTCAGTGATGTTCATATTTTTAACAATCGGGTGCTCACCCTTTCTACCTTCTTTTCCTTTCTCCCTCCTCCCCCACCTCTTTTTTTTTCCCTTCTGCAAGAATTTGGTCTCTTCCTCCAGCTGTATTAGTGTGCGTCTCCTGTTTTGAATTTGTGGTTGAGATCATTATCTGATATTAAACTTTTGTTCTACATAATTAAGAACAAACAGACCTTAGGGTTGAACCTTGAGAAATGTGTATTTATTCCCAAGAAATAATTTATATACCTAGGGAATTATTGGTAGGAATATTTGGATTTTTTAATCCTTCTCCAGAGCAATTTGGAGGCCACCCTATTAAGGATTCAGAACTTATTAAACCTTATTTGAGAAGATAATTGAGAAAAAGCAGTGAAAAACAATTTTAACATCACCTATAAAAATTTCAATTATTGTCTTCACACTGACTTGCTCAGTTTTCTGCTTTGCATTGTATTCTGGATTAGAATCTGTGGTAGTTTAACTACATTAGATCAAACAACAGGACTAAACTTATACCTTCCCTTAAACATTAACTTAATTTCTCTTGGTTAAAGTTGCAATCACCAGTGTAGACTAAGAAAAGAACAAATATGATTAAAACAGCTTCTTGGCCCTGGCAGTTGTGGTTCAATGTACAGAGCATTGGACCCGTGCACCCAAGGGTCACAGGTCTGATTCCCAGTCAAGGGCAAGTACCTAAATTGAAGGTATGATCACCAGTCAGATTAACAACAATAAAAAAACTACAGCACTTTGAACACTTGAGTTTGTGGGTTTGCATGTTTTGGGGTTTTTTGTTTTTTTTTAAATTTACTTTTATTGACTTCAGAGAAGAAGGGAGAGAGAGAGATAGAAACATCAATGATGGGGGGGAATCCAAGATGGCGGCAGAGGAAAACACCTACACTGCTGCCTCACACCACAATTTCAAAACTACAACTAAAAGACAGAACAGACATCATCCAGAACCACAGGAAAGCTGGCGGAGTGGAAATTCTACAACTAGAAGGAAAGAGAGGGGCTCACAGAGACCCAGAGGAGCTGCGAAAAGGTGAGGTACGGAGACGTGAGTGTGGAGAGAGCGAGAGCTGGTGAACCTGGCTGGCTTTCTCTGGCGGGAGGGAGACGGAGACTCTCAAAGGCATTGAACTCCTTATCCTACGACACTAAACCCCAGATCCAGCTGAAACTCATACAGGGGGAGTTTGGACTGTGAAGGGGAAGAAGTGCAAGGAAATTTAGGAGAGTCGCAAAAGATCAGAAGTCTGGTGGCGTGCAAGGCACTGCGAGCAGAGCACTGACTGCTGATTGTGCTGCTGGCTTTCACGAGTGGGCGGGAGACAGACCCTCCCAACTGTGCCACTTCTAACTTAACCCCAGTTTCGGGCGAAACCCTGGGGACCCAGACTCTTGTGGTCCCGGAGCACAGGGGAGCCGGAAAGGCAGCAGTCTAGAGGACTGCAAGAGCGCGAGTGCGCACACAAGGGACTGCTTCAGCGATTACCCAGTCACGTGAGACTCGGGGGCCATTGAGGGCGGGCCAACTGGAAGGCAAGGCGGTCCCTTAAGCCCTGAGACTCCACCCATCCCAAGCGTGGTTTTTCAAGTCTGGTATCATAAGGCTGAATCCAACACAGAAGATCTCCCAGCATAGTGAAAATGCAGACACAAGGAAAGAGATCACAAACAAAAGAAATGGAGGAAAACAAACAACTGGATATAGAGTTCAAAACCACGCCTCTAAGGTTTTTCAAGAATATCCTAGAAAAGTTGGATAAAGTTAGCAAGTCCCAAGAGGAGATGAAAAAGAACCAACTAGAGATGGAAAAGGACCAACTAGAAATTAAACGTACACTGACTGAAATAAAAAATATTATACAGAGACCTAACAGCAGACTAAAAGAAGGCAAGAATCAAGTTAAAAATTTGAAATATAAAGAAGCAGAAAACAACTGGAAAAGCAAGAAGAGAAAAGAATCCAAAAATGTGAAGATAATGTAAGGAGCCTCTGGGACAGCTTCAAGCGTACCAACATCAGAATTGTGGGGGAGTCAGAAGAGAGAGAGCAAGATACTGAAAACCTATTTCAAGAAATAATGACTGAAAATTCCCCACATCTGGTAAAAGAAATAGACTTACAAGTCCAGGAAGCACACAGAACCCCATATAAAAGGAATCCAAAGAGGACTACACCAAGACACATCATCATTAAAATACCAAGAGCAAAAGACAAAGAGAGAATATTAAAAGCAGCAAGAGAAAAACAATTACCTACAAGGGAGCACCCATACGACTGTCAGCTGATTTCTCAACAGAAACAATGCAGGCCAGATGGGAGTGGCAAGAAATATTCAACGTGATGAATAGCAAGAACCTACAACCAAGAATACTATCATTCAGAATTGAAGGGCAGATAAAGAGCTTCACAGATAAGAAAAAGCTAAAGGAGTTCATCAACTGCAAACCAGTATTATATGAAATGCTGAAAGGTACTCTTTTAGAAGAGGAAGAAGAAAAAGGTAAAAGATAAAAAATTATGAACAACAAAAACATATCTATCAACAAGTGAATCTAAAAAGTGAATTAAAAGTTTGATGAACAGAATAAACTGGTGAATATAATAGAATCAGGAGCACAGTAAGGGAGTGGATTGATCATTCTCAGGGGGGAAGGGGGGAGGGGTGTACAGGGAGTGACTGGACAAAAATCACACCAATGTACTCATCTTTGGGAGGGAAGGTAAGGGTAGAGGGAGGGGTGGGAGTGGGGTGGAGGGAAGCTATGGAGGGAAAAAAAGAGAGACAAATGTAATAATTTGAATAATAAAGATTTAATTAAAAAAATACATCAATGATGAGAAAGAATCATTGATTGGCTGTGTCCTGCATGACCCCTACTGAGGATCAAGCTCACAACCTGAGCATGTGCCCTTTACTGGAATGGAACCCGGGATCCTTCAGTCCATGGGCCAACTCTCTATCCACTGACCCAAACTGGAGGGCTGAGTTTACATGTTTGATAGCAATTCTTTCCTTTCTCCTTTATTGGCATATTTTATTATTTAAAAAAATAAAACTGAGTTCTATCAGAAGTTGGATGTCTGATGATAAAATCCTATATAATAAAAGGCTAATATGCAAACTGACCTAACAGTGGACTGATTGGTTAGTATGATGCACACTGTTCACCAGGGGCAAGATGTTCAGTGCAGGAGCTGCCCCCTAGTGGTCAGTGCATCCCACAGGAGGAACACTGCTCAGCCAGAAGCCAGGCTTACCGCTAGTGAGTGCAGCGGGTATAGCGGAAGCCTCTCCCACCTCTGCAGCAGCACTAAGGATGTCCATTTGCCAGCTTAGGCCCGGTCCCCCTGGGGAGCGGGCCTAAGCCATCAGTTGGACATCCCTTGAGGGCTCCCAGACTGCAAGAGAATGCAGGCTGGGCTGAAGGACTCCCCACCTCTCCTGAGTGCACAAATTTCATGCACCAGGCCTCTAGTGCAATAATAGTTTAGGACATGCATGTTTGTGTATTACACATTTATTCTACTTACTGCTTTTATCAGTAAAATAAATATTGGGGTTTTGGTAGATACATTGTTTACCTTTACTACATGTTTTTTCAATGTCATACTTTATTTTTAACTTCTGGAGGAAGAAGAAAAGCATTATTTTCTCACCCTCTTTTTCGTGGTGACTTACGGGGCAGATGAAGAATGATATGGGAATCAGTCATATTCTTAATCCTATTACCACTACATTTGATCTTGATAGTTTTAAAAATGAAAATAAAAAAGGTAGATGAAAGCTGGTATTTTTTACTTTAGGTTAAGTATACTTTTGTTAATCAGTCTGTAGTCATACAAATAGAATAGGCTAAAAGTAAATGGTCAGATTTTTAGTATGTCAAAAGTTGGTTGTGGAAGTCCTTTCCATCTGACTGAATACTTGAAGTAAAATGTTAGTAGAAAGTTTTTATCCTGATTTTTTACATAGGCTTCAAGTTTTAAATAAAATAAGTTTCTAGTTATAGGAAATCTTATTTGCTGAGCAATATAACTTTATACATAAAACCAGAGATTTGGGATTATTGAAGTTCATATTTATGTATAATCATTTTTATGGATCAAGTTTCTGTCCTTCCACAAACTGAGTACATACTATCTAATAAAAGAATAATATGTAAATTGACCATACCTCTGCTACACCCACCAGCCAATCAGAGTGAGCATGCAAATTAAACCAACTAAGATGGCTGCAGCCACAGTGACAGCAGGAGGGAGGCTTGGGTTGCCCCTGGTGATGGAGGAAGCCAAGCTTTCCACAAACCCTGGTTGACCCAGGCCTCACTTAAGGCAACAAAGTTTCAATGGCTGTGGGAGCAGAAGGCTTGGCTCTGCTCCAGGCTACAAAGTTTCAATTGTAGAAGATAAATCCCAGATCCCAGGGCCTCCACTTGGGTCGCTGGGGGGCATGGCTGGCCTGCAAACCACCACAGCCCCTCGCCCAGGACACCCTATGCCCCAAGGGAACACCCACTCTGATCTAGGATACCCTTCATGGCATACCAGCTGGCCCCCACCAGTACATCAGGCCTCTATCCTATCTAATAAAAAAGTAATATGCAGATTGACCGTCACTCCAACATACAAGATGACTGCCCTCATGTGATCAAAAGATCCTGCCCCCATGTGGACACAAGATGGCCACCATAAGATGGCCAGAAGGAGAGGGCAGTTGGCAGGGACCAGACCTGCAAGAGAGGGCAGTTGTGGATGATCAGGCCAGCAGGGGAGGGCAGTTTTGAGGGACCAGGCCTGCAAGGGAGGACAGTTGGGGGTGATCAAGCCTGTATGGGAGGGCAGTTAGGGATGACCAGGCTGGCAGAGGAGGCAAGTTGGGGGTGACTGGGCTTGCAGGGAAGGGCAGTTGGGAAGGACCAAGGCCTGCAGGAGAGGGTAGTTAGGGGTGGCCAGGCCCACTGGGGGGGGCAATTAGGGGCTAACAGGCTGGCAGGGGAGTGGTTAGAGGGTGATCAGGCTGGCAGGCAGGTGAGCAGTTAAGAACCAGCAGTCCTGGATTGTGAGAGGGATGTCCAACTGCCTGTTTAGACCCAATCTAGGTAGGATTGGGCCTAAATAGGCAGCTGTACATCCCTCAAGGGTCCCAGATTGGAAAGGGAGCAGGCTGGGCTGAAGGATGCACCCTGCTCACTTCCCCACCCCCCAGCATGAATTTCATGCACCAGGCCCCTAGTATTCCATAATGGCATATAGATAGATACCAACACTGTTAACTTGGTATGTTAGAAAAGAAAGAATCTTGAAATGATGGACTTTTTAATTTAAAATTGGCGTATTGCTGTCCAGTGGAAATATAATGCAAGTCACAAATACAAGCCACACATACAATTTTATACTGTCTAATAACCCACATTTTTAATATTTTATTTAACCCACCATATCCAAAATATTTTTAAATACAGTTAATATAAAACATTGTGTGTCATATAGTCTACATTCTTTTTGAAGGCAGAAGTGGTTTAATTCCAGGCTACATTTCACAGGTATGGCATATTTCAGTTTGTACCACCCATACTTCATATTTCTCAATAGCCACATGTGGCTAGTGACTACAATATTGTATAGTTTTGAAAGTGCAAGTAGCTTTTCCTTTATTTCTTTTTATTACCACTTCCTTTGATGTATTTAAGCATTATTAGAGCTGGAATCCAAAATTAGTATGTATGCAAATACCTTCTTTATAATCTATCTTTTTAATGAAAATTTACAGTATTAAATTGTAAATGCTACTTGTTTATCTTTGCTTATTTAAATAATGGAATCAGGGTATTTGTGGCTGGTGTGATGGGTAGGGAAAGGTTGGTTTTCTAGGGGGATTTTGTTGTTTTTTTACTCTGGAATGCATTTTTTTTTCTTGAAAAAATGCAGTCATCTTGGAGATTAAAGTTAGTTATTCTTAACTATAAAGTTCATTATTCTTAACTATGACAAATATCCAGAAGCCTCTTTAAAAGGGAAGGTGGCCAAAACCAGTTTGGTTCAGTGGATGGGACGTTAGCCTGCGGACTGAAAGCTCCCAGGTTCGATTCCGGTCAGGGGCATGTACCTTGGTTGTGGACACATCCCCAGTAGGGGGTGTGTAGGAGGCAGCTGATTGATGTTTCTCTCTCATCGATGTTTCTAGCTCTCTATCCCTCTCCCTTCCTCTTTGTAAAAAATCAATAAAATATATTTTAAAAAAAATAAAAGGGACTGTGTTTTGTATAAGGAGGCCTAAGTTTAATGAACTTCTATTAAAAGTAATAACATTCCAGATTTCTGTGAAATTTTGGGATCTAATATGTATACTTTCAGGATTTCACATGCTTATATTTTTATGATGTAGCATTTAGTTTTTATCTTGTTCTCAAATTATGTCAGATGTTTTTGATATGAGCATCACACAAAAGAAAGCCCTTGAGAAAGCATTTAGAATCACATCAGTACTGCTGGAGTGTTTTTCATTTTCAATCACTAATAAATGGGATTAAGTTCTTATTACTGGTAGACAATATTTGTGGAGAACTTTGTTTTACAAGCATACTTCATTTAATCTTCAAAACAACATAATTATGTAAGTGGTATTATCCTCATTCTGTGGGTGGGAAAAATAAACCTGGGAAAGTCTATTGAGCTGACCAAGGAGTTATTAGGTGGTAAATCTTAGTTATAAAACCAAATCTTCTCACTGTTCAACATGTTGTCATCCTCTTCAAATAAAAAAGAAAAGAGTTCTAACTAATTTAGAGTAAACTTAAATTTTCCTGTTTCAAATACCTTGGCACAAGGGACTTGAATATTACAGTTTTGTCCAGTGTTTATTAGGCACCATGCTAATGCTCATGAAGCCCATGTTCGCATTTCTGACTTGTCATCTTATGAAGTTAAAAATGGTAAATCTTGAGATAACCATCCTTTAAATTAATGTCAAACAATTCCTTATAAGTTATTATTATCATTTTGATGGATCAGACTATTCTTTACCTTTCTTTAAAAGATTCCAAACCTTTCTTAATAAAAGCATTATATAAAAGCTCTAAATAAAATAAATATTGTAAAATCAGATTTTAAGGAAAAAAAATAACTAATATTATGGATCCACTTGTTAGAATGAAAAATAATATATTTGGTACAGCTTTTTCACTTTACAATATTACTGTTTCTTTTTTAGCCCCTAAGAAAGCAACTCCTAAGGGTCCTTCAAACAGAAAGGAAGTCCGAGTGGGATTTCGCTCCCAGAGCCTCAATAGGGAGCCATCTCGGAAAGATATTGATCTCGTTACAAAACGGGTTCTTTCTGCAAGACTGCTAAAAATCAGTGAATTGCAGAATGAAGTGACTGAACTCCAGGTCAAGTTAGCTGAGCAGCTAAAAGAAAATAAGGCTTTGAAAAGGCTTCAATACAGACAGGAGAAAGCCCTGAATAAGTTTGAAGATACAGAAAATGAAATATCACAACTTATTGCTCGTCATAACAATGAGATTACAGCACTCAAAGAACGCTTACGAAAATCTCAGGACAAAGAACGGGCAACTGAGAAAAAAGTGAAAGATGCAGAAGGTGAACTATTTAAGACAAAATTTTCCTTAAAGAAACTGAAAATGATCTCTGAAGCTAGACACCTACCTGAGCGAGATGATTTGGCAAAGAAACTAGTTGCAGCAGAGTTAAAATTAGATGACACTGAGAGAAAAATTAAGGTAAAATTTCTACAGCTTCTAATTATGTTTTTTTGGTATTAGTTTTTACTGGGTATTTAATGTGCTCTCTTAATATTGCTTATTGCAGTTCATCATCTGAAGACTTTATCTTTCTCAGTAAGAGATTAGGAAAAATTTAACATTATCTAAGAGAAAGATGCAAAAGATTAAGGACCACATGTTAATAGATGAATGTTTAATCCTGTGGGGCATAATCATTTGGGAGAAATACACTAATTGATTATCTGATTGTTTCTCTAAATTGAAAATACTATATAATAGCTGTAGTGTATGAAACTGACATTTTGGAGCCATTGTATAAGAAATGCCACATGAGCAATACTTTATATTTTTACTCCTTTCAACATTTCTGAAAGACATCTTTTGGGCAGGTGAGCCCCTACTCCCCAGAATGAAAACTGACATGAGAGGTAGGTGGAAGAATGTTGAGTTACCAGTCTAAGAATACAGCAGATCTTTATAAGTATTTTTTTCTTGAAATGAGAGGAAAATGGTACTATCTCATCATTGTTACAAAGGGAACTTATATTAGACTTGAGGCCTGATGCACGAAATTCGTGCAAAAGTAGGCCTTCCTTCCCCCCGGCTGCTGGCACCAGCTTCCCTCTGGCCGCTGGCAGGCACGGGAACCTGGGCATCCCTCGAAGCCCTGGCTTTGTCCAGAAGGATGTATGGTCTAATTAGCATATTACACTTTTATTATAGATACTACCTGCTAGAAATACGTATTAAACAGAAGCCCTGAGTTAGGACTTAGAATTGCTAAGAATTGACACACAATTTGAAAAACAAAGGTAAGGGGAAAGTATGGGAATAATGTCTGCTGAGAGAGCTGTCTGAGGAAGGGGAAGTCAGACAGTGAATGAATTATTTGCAATGTATTTAATACATGGCTGAGGGTATTTTTTTAAATCATAAATGGAAGTTAGATTTTGTCAATTGCCTTTTCTGCATCTATTAATATATAATTTTTAGGCTTCAGTTTGTTTTTGTGGTACAATACATTGATTTGAGGATATTGAATCAGTCTTGCATCCTGGGAATAAATCGCACTTGATCTAGTTGTATGATTTTTTTAATGTATTGCTCAATTTGGTTTGCTAATACTTTGTTGAGGATATTTGCATCCATGTTCATCAGGAATATTGACCTATAATTTTCTTTTTTGTGGTTTTGGTATTAGGGTAATGCTAGCCTTATAAAATGAGTTTGGAAGCCTTCCCTCATCTTCAATTTTTTGGAGTAGTTTGAGAAGGATAGGTATTAATTTCCCTTTGAAACTTTAGTAAAAATTCTCCTGTGAAGCCATCTGGTTAGGGCTTTTTTTTGTTGGGAGTTTATTACGGATTTGCTTTTGATCGTAATTATTGGTCTATTAAGATTACCTTTTTCTTCCTCATTCAGCCTTGGAACAGTGTATGTTTTGAGGAATTTGTTCATTTCATCTAGGTCAAGCAATTTGACATACTTGATCTAGGTTATAAAATTTGTTGGCAGATAATTGTTTTCTATTATTTCCTTAGTCTTTTTTATTTCTGTGATATCAGTTGTCACTTCTCCTATTTTATTTTTTATTTTATTTATTTGACCCCTTATTTTTTCTTGATTAATCTGGGAAAGTTTGTCAAATTTGTTTTGGAAGAATCAGTACTAGGTTTTCTTGATCTTTTTTTTTTTTTTTTTACTCTATTTTGTTATTTCCAATCTGATTTTTATAATTTCCTTCCACTACTCATTTTGGGCCAAGTTTGTTCCTTTTCTAATTCCTGTAGGTGTAAGGTTAGATTGTTTGAGATTTTTGTTTTTTGAGGTAGGGGTGTATTACTGTATATTTCCTTCTAGAACTATTTTAGCTATATCTTATACATTTTGGGTCATTATGTCTTCATTTTCATTTGTCTCAAGGTATTCTTAGTTCTTCCTTGATCTCATTACTAAAACATTCATTGTTTAGTATCATGTTATTTAGTCTCATGTGTTTTGTGTATTTTTCAGTTTCCTCCTTATACTTGATTTTTAGTTTTATACAATTATGATCAGGTAAGATGTTTAATATCCCTTAAATCTTCTTAAATATCGACACTTGTTTTGTGTCCCAACATGTGGTCTGTCCTTGAAAATACACTTGAAAAGAATGTATATTCTGCTGTTTTGGGGTGAAATGTTTAAAAGTATCTATTAAGCCCTACCTGGTTTGTCTCAGTGGATAGAAGAGCATCAGCCTGTGGACTGACAGGTCCCAGGTTCGATTCCAGTCAAGGGCACGTGCCTGTGTTGCGGGCTTGATCCCCATTAAGGGACGTGCAGGTGGCAACCAATCAGTGATTCTCTATCATCATTGATGTTTTTATCTTTCCCTCTTCCTTTCTTTCTGAAATCAATAAAGATATATTTTTTTAAAAGGATCAATTAAGTCCGTATGATCGAATGTGTCATTTAAGATGACTTTTTGTTGTTGTTGATTTTCTGTCTAGATAATCTACCCATTGAAATCAGTGGGGTGTTCAAGTCCCCTACTGTGACTATTAATGTTCATCTCTCCCTTATGTCTGTCAATATTTGCTTTACATACAGGGTGTCCCCCCAAAATGTGTAGACACTTAACAACTGATAGCGCAATTGATGTTTCTTTACAGATTTAACCATTGAGATTAATAATTATTCTAAGTGTGTATACATTTTTTTTTGGAACACCCTGTTTTTAGGGCTCCTACATTGGGTGTGTAGATGTTTACAAGAGTTATATCCTCTTGTTGAAATGGTCCCTTTATCATTATGAAATGCCCTTCTTTATCTGCTTGAACAGCCCTTTTTTTAAAGTCTGTTTTGTCTAATACAAGTATTGCTACCCCAGCTTTTTTCACTTTCATTTTCATGAAATAACTATTTCAATCCCTTTATTTTCAGTCTTGGTGTGTCTTGCAATCTGAAGTGGGTCTCTAGCAGGCAATAAAAATACGGGTCTTAGTTTTTGATCCATTTAACCACTCTGTGCCTTTTGGTTGGAACATTTAAATTTAAAGTAATTTGTGATATGTATGTGCTTTTGCCATTTTGTTCATTGTTTTCTGATTGTTTTTGTAGTTCTCCTTCCTTTCTTATTCTCTTGTATGTTGATGACTTTCTGTACTGTTGTGTTTGGATTCCTTCTCTTTATTTCTTGTAGATTTTGATTTGTGGTTATCATGTGCCTCATAGATACATATAAAGCTATGTTTATTTCAGTCTATTATCAGTTGAAATCACTACATGTTTTACTCACCTCCTCTACATTTATGTGTTTATTATTTTTTTTTACTTCTTTTATGTGTGTCCCTTAATTTGTTGTACTAATAACACATGATATTTCCACTTTGCCTCTAACCTTTGTATTAGTTTTGTAGTTGGTTAATCTATTGGTTACTAAGTGTCCTTTTCAGTGAGAGTTTTTTTCTTTCCTATATTTACATTTATCTTTCGTTAGTACTTAAAGAAGTTCCTTTAACATTTCTCATAATACTGGTTTAATGGTGATGGATTCCTTTATCCTTTTCTTGTCTGGAAAACTCTTTATCTCCCTTTCTGTTCTAAATCATAGCCTTGCTAGTATGGTAATCTTAGTTTTGCCAGTACCTTCTGATATGCAGTTTGTGTTGAAAAATCTGCTGATAGTCTTATGGGAGTTCCCTTGTATGTAAATAATTGATTTTCTCTTGCTACTTTTAATATTCTTGCTTTGGCATTTTAGTTAAATGTTTCAAGTAGACCTCTTTGAACTTGTTGGACTTGTATGTCTATTTTCTTAGCCAGGTTAGGGAAATTTTGGTAATTATTTCTTCAAATAAACTCAATTCCTTGCTCTCCTCTTTTTGGTATCCCTGTAATACAAATATTGGTATACTTTATGTCCCCGAGTTTCCTTAAACTATCCTTTTCCCCCCCTGAATTATTATCTTTTTGCTTTTCTGATTGGGTGCTTTCTGCTACCTTGTTACAGATAGCTGATTCAGTCCTCTGCTTTATCTAATCTGCTGTTGTTCTCCTTCCCCAATATATTCTCATTTCTTTATTTTTGACTGGTTCTTTTATAGTTTTTATCTCTTTGTTGAGGTTCTAACTTCATCTATTCTTTCCCTACGTTATTTGAGCATCCTTGTCATCAGTGTTTTGAACTCTGTATTGCTTTTCTCCTTTTTTGTGGAGTTGTGTCCTATTCTTTCATTTGGGACATGTTTCTTTGTCATCTCATTTTGGCTTCCTCCTGTTTCTGCTACAATTCCCAGATCTTTTATTTTTTCTTTGTGCTACTTTGGGATTAACTTGTTTTTAGTCCAGTCCATTGAGGTGAAAAGTTAGGTTGCTTATTTAAGGTCTTTCTAAATGCTTAATGTATGCATTTAGTGCTAAAAGTTTCCTTTCAGAACTGCTTTTATTGCATGCCACAAGATTTGGCTTGTATTTCCATTTGTATTTGTTTAAAGATAATTTTTCTTTTTTGGAAAAAAATTTTACTTCTCTTTTTTTTCTTTGACTCAGTGGTTGTCTAAAGTATATTGTTTGGTTTTCACTTATTTGTAGATCTCCTCACTTTTCTCTTATTTTGAAATCAGTTTCTTGCCATTTTGGTCAGAAAAGATAGTTGGTATGATTTCAGTCTTAAATATGCTTGGATTTTTGTCCAATTATATGACCTTTCCTGGAGGATGTTTTATGTGCACTTGAGAGTGTATATTCTATTGCTATTGAATGGCATGTTTTATTATATCTCTTTAGTCCAGTTGTTCTAAAATGTGGTTCAATGCCAACATTTACTTATTGATTTCCTGCCTGGCCAATCTATTCATTGCTGATAGTAGGGTATTAAAGTCTCCTAGTATTACTGTATTATCTTTTTCTCTATTAAAATTCACTATTATTTGCTTAATATATTTCAGTGCTTGAACATTTGGAACATATAATATTTATGATTGATACATCTTCTTGATGTAATGACCCCTTTATCATTCTATAATGATCTTCTTTGCCTCATGTTACCCTTTTAGCTTGATGTCTGTTTTATCTACTATAATGATGGCTGCCGTCTTTTGATTTCCATTTGCTTACAGTGGTCAGCAAACTCATTAGTCGACAGAGCCGAATATCAATAGCATGACGATTGAAGTTTCTTTTGAGCGTCAAATTTTTGAAATTTCTTCTTAACGCCATTTCTTCAAAATAGACTCTCCCAGGCCATGGTATTTTGTGGAAGAGCCACACTCAAGGAGCCAAAGAGCCGCATGTGGCTCAGGAGCTGTGGTTTGCTGACCACTGGCTTAGAACATCATATGCCATCCTTTTACTTGAGTCTGTATGTGTTTTGAGAGCTAAAATAAGTCTTCTATTGGCAGCATATAACAGGGTCTTGTTTTTTACTTATCCACCCACTCTGTACTTTTTGATCGATAAATTCAATACATTTATATTTAAATTGATTATTAATATGTAAGGATTTATTATCACCATTTTACCTTTTGCTTTCTGGTTATTTTGTCTTTTCATTATTTTTTTTCCATCTGATTCTGTCTACCTTTGTAAGTTTGGTGGTTTTCCATGGTGATTTGCTCAATCTTTCCCCCCTTTTTTATGTTTCATATTTCTGGTTTAGGTATTTGCTTTGTGGTTACATGAGGTTTACGTAAAACATCCCAAATATAAAATAGTCCTTTTTCTACTGATAACAATTTTTTATTCACTTATAAATGTTTTATCTTTTTATCCTACCCTCTTGTATTTTTGTCACAAATTATCTTTTTATGCTGTGATTTTGTACCAAGTTGTAATAGCTGTAAACTTTTTGCTATAATTGTTTAGTATACTATTCTAAAAAAGTTATAGTTTTCTAATTCTATCACCTTAATCAGAGTTTTGTGTACTTTTTTTTTCCCCATTTCAACTTGAAAACCTCCTTTGTTTGCCAAAGCCTTATTTCTCCTTCATATCCAAAGTGTAACTTTGCTAGATGGAATATTCTTGGCTGGCAATTTTAGTCTTTCAGTCTTTCGAATGTCTTTTTATTCTCTTGGCCTGTATAGCATTTCTGCTAGCAATTGATTGATAGCTTAATTTGCATTCTCTTGTAGGTTACTGGGCCCTGCTCCCCCATTGCCTTAAAATACTTTGTTATTAACTTTTGACGGTTTTAATATAATGTGCTTATAGAGAAGGTCTTTTCTGTTGAGATAATATGATGTCATATTAGCATCATGGACTTGAATGTGCAGTTCCTTTCTCAGGGTTGGGAATTTCTCAGCTAGTATGTCTTTAAATAAGTCTCTCCTCCCTTTTTCCTCCTCTTCTTTTGGTTTACCCATTAATTTTGTGGTGGCTCTTTTAATGCAGTCTAACAGTTCTTATAGGGTGTCTTCATTTTAGTTATCTCTCCCATCTGATTTGTTCTATTTCTAGTGCTTTGTAATGCATTCTTCATAACTTTTATTGAATTCTTTAGCTCTAGAATTTATTTAACTCTTTTAGAATTTCAGTATCTTTGGTAAAGTACTTCTTCCATCAGTTTTATAACAAAGTCATTGTATTGCCTTTCTGAGTCTTCTTGTAGCATGTGGGATAACAATCATTTTGAATTCTTTATCAGTGATATCACAATATTTCATATTTTGGTCACTAGAATATTGTCATTTTCTTTTTGTGATATTGTTACCATAATTTTTCATTCTGTCTGAGGAAGAGTCCCTCTGCTGCTACATTTGACATAGTGAACACCTTTGTTTACTTTGATTCTAACAGTTTAATAGGTTCATAATTAGGAACCTTTCTTTTATTAAAAAAAATTAAAAGCTATTGGGGAGCTGTGTGTGGCTTTAGGTGTGATCATATAGAGGGATCCTCAGAGGTCTGTGGGTGGATCTTTTGCCAGTATCCTGGGGCCTACAGAAGGAAAAATATTCCTTCAACTCTCTTTGTCTGTCTTCTCCCCTTTCCTTTTCATCCATCTGGTGACGCTGATCTGAGAGAGAGCAATGGGTTCCTCCAGCTGCAGTATACATAGCAGGGCAGATCTTTCTATTCAATACCTTCACCCTTCACCGCCTCTGCCAGAATGGTTATGCTGGCCTACCTTTGTTGCCCCTGCAGCCTCCTCTGAGATCCAATCCACCCACTTTTGGGTGTACATGTGGATGGATCTCTTAAGTTTCCTGGTATGCTGTGCAGAAGGCACTTTTGTTCCATTATAGATGTCTGATTAGTTGTAAATCAAAGAGGAGAGAAAAAAGGAATGACTCAAGCCATCATGATGCTGACATTACCTAAAGAAAATATTTTAACATAAATTCTTTCACAAACTTCATGAAACATTTTGAAGACCATGGAACTATCCATTGACTTTACTTAAAAATATTTTACAAGGTAATCTTTTACAAGGTAATTTCTGCACCTTGAATAATGCTGTGTAATTACAGTTGTCTTCATATCTGTTTGCCCAATGATTATCAAAAGTCTGTGTTTCTTATCACATCCTTTTAACTTTCTTTTACTCCCAACTTAAATCACTATTTATGTATACTCCAGACAAATTCTTAAGAAATCATTTATAAATCATGTGAAAAACAAAGAAAGGAACAATAGCTAAGTATTAAATTGTTGGTCAGTTTATTTTATAGCTTATTTTGTTTATGAACACTACTTCTAGCTTCGTTTCCATGTCTTGTACAGTGCTGCTAAAAATAAAAAATCACTTTGATGCTAAGTACATTGTTTTATTGCTGAATTATTTTTAAACACTTTTTTTATGTGTGCACATATCATAGGAACTATCAAAAAACCTTGAACTGAGTAGTAACAGTTTCCAACGACAGTTGCTTGCTGAAAAGAAAAGGGCATATCATGCTCATGATGAAAATAAAGTTCTTCAAAAGGAGCTACAACAACTGCATCATAAGTTAAAAGTAAGCATTTTATTAAATCATTATATTCTCCCTATAATATTTATTAGATGAAAACTTAATATATAAAATACTTTATACAGTGGTACAGTATAATTTACAAAATTCCAATGCCATCTTCAGCACTTGTAAAGAAAAAGTTGTTGCCCAGCTAGCGTGGCTCAGTGGTTGAACATTGACCCATGTGCCAGGAAGTTTTGGTTCGATCTCTGGGTGGGACACATGCCCCGGGTGCAGGAGGCAGCCAGTCCTCGTCATTGATGTTTCTGTCTCTCTCTCTGAAATCAATCAAAACATATGTCAAAAATGAAACATTGAATATAGTAATGATATAACTTATTTAAGTTATAAAATTCAGAAAGAAAATTATAGAAACTAGAGTTTTTCTGTCACATGTTCGAATAATTCAGTGCTCTTCCTCAGATAACCCTATGCTTAATTATTTTTAAATTATTTTAAATAATGCCCTTCATTTTCATAGTTTTTAGAAGAAACATTCAAATTACTTTGTTAAAAGAGGTATTCTTTTCATTCTCTTCTGAGCTCATTGATGGGTTGAAATGTTGTGCAAAATTTAATGTTTAGACATTACCTTGCATAGAATTTTTACTTTTAATCAACTTATCAGAGAAGGCTTTAGTCCCCAAATGAACAAGAATACTTTTCTTTTTTTATAAAAAGATGTAATTTTTAACTTAATAATTTATAACTCACATTTGAGAGACATTATAACTAAATTCTTTGTCTGATTAGTTGTAATGATTGTCTATCATTGCTGAGCCTGGAAGACAATTTAGGTAAGACAATACTAGCTCTATCAGGTAGGATTGAGTAGAAAATTAATTTTGCCTTATTTTCTCCCATTTTTTTTAAACTGTTACATATTGAATTTTGGAGGGAGAATCATTTCTCTACCCTAACCTGAAGGTCCTAGAGACATTCCTTCCTATAGTTAGGTAGTTATAAATGGAAGTTGAACTAGATATTCCAATTGGTAAGTAAAGTACAGATTGACAACGTGAGGATATTTGTTTTAAACTGAGACTCTGTGTATTGGATTTGTTTTCAGGAAAAGGAGAAAGAACTGGATATAAAAAACATATATTCTAATCGTCTACCAAAGTCTCTAAAGAAAGAAAAAGAACATGTATCAAGAAAAAATGGTATAGTAGCTATTATTGTTGAAAAACGTGTGGTAGCTATTACTAATAACAAAATAAATTCTGAAATAGAAAGAAGGCAAAGGGGAAAAAACTTCATTGATATAAAATAGTTTTCAGAAATTCTTTCAACTTTTTCTGCATTCACAAGTTATATTTTACATAACTTATAACAATTTTTCTTTATAAGCATACCCCAAACTAGATATTATAGTGTAATGGGCCTTTATTTACGTATCACTGAACTTTAACATTTATACATTTTGCTAATTATAATAATTTCCCCCCAGAGTATTTTAAAGCAGTCATTTCATTTCTAAATATTTTGTTACTGTTATGCAACTATATTTATAAAGGTATAATTTCCCTCTTCTGTAAATTACAAAAAGTTAAAAATGTAGATTTTGTAAATGTTTAATAGGATTTACCTGTCAGAATTGTTCTCAAATGAACGTAATTTCCAGTAAATCCTAGAAACAAAAATATTAATGCAAGTAGTCTTGGAGCTAAGCAAAATATGCATTTCATGTAGGTGGTAAATATACATACAAGCTGAATTCCATATATCTTAGCATTGTTTAATACAATTATAAAATTTATTTTATAATTTTCATGGTGTTTCAAGCTGCATGCCAGAGTGATTTTACATACCAGTGTACAAAGGGAGTGCAAACCAGTGAAGACTTCACACTGGACGAATTTCCTATTGTACCACAAACAGTTATGTGTTATGAAAACAAATGGGAACCCGAACTTCTTTCTTTGGTGAGTTCAGCAGTATGATTGGGTACCCTATTCAGGGTTTGAAGTTAGTCCTACAACACAAAATCAAACATTTTAAAATTTCAGCAGTGACACTAATGCTACATCTGTAAATATGCAACTAGCCTTTCAAAGAGACAGATAACATCTGTATATTTTATTAAATTGCTGTGGATTGACTCTTAGTTTGCATTGCATCTTTCAGATGCTTCCGAAAGGTTGATTGTACCAAGTGGGTTGGAAGTAGAAGGGAAGAAAATTTACTAAGTGTCTTACTTTATGTGTACCGAAGTAGTCCCTCAAAATCCTTTTTATGTTTAAAAGCAAATCATAGTAGCTTTCAACTGATTTGTTAGAATTTGACTGCATTTAATTTGGGTAGCCTTCTATTTAATAGAATATTGCAAGTTAGATGGAAGCTGAGCAAAGTAATTGCCATGAATCTGACTTTATACCATTCAAATTAGAGTGACATTCCATGAGTCTGTGTCAGACCTTTATTTCCTAGGACTTTTGTTCTGAATACCAGAAGGTACTTTACTCTAAGAGGTTTTTCTCTTTTCTGTTTAGTTTGAAATCCAAAGGAAACATGTAACAGAGAGCCATCATATTCCTCATAATCCTATATTTTTTGGGTCTTTTATAAGTTTTCCCATGACTCTGAGATCTCTTCTTGAAAGGATAGACTTTGTTCCTATGTATGCTTTAGTTTATTTAGTTTTACAATTTAGACAAGTTAGCTCTATCTGCTCTATCATTGAGACTAGAGATTGTTAATTTTTCTTTTCAAAGGGTAAAATATGGAATAACAAAGTAATTCTTCTTTTAATATTTTTATTGATTTCAGAGAAGAAGGGAGATATAGAAATATAAATAAGAATCATTGATTGGCTGCCTCCTACAAGCCCTCTACTGAGGATGGAGCCTAGGCATGTGCTCTTGACTGGAATCGAACCCAGGACCCTTTTGTCCACAGGCCAGTGCTCTATCTGCTGAGCCAAACCAGCTAGGGCATAATTCTTAACTTTAAAAGAATAAAAGTATTTAGAAGATTCCGTTGCAGGAACAGCAACTTGATATAGTGAAAAGGGGATAGCTTTGGAATTAACACTGCTTTTTAAATTCTGGTTCTGACATTTGAGTTGTATGGCTTCTTGGAGTTGCAATTTCCTCATTTATACAGTGGGGGTGTGTTACCTTTTAGCGTTGTGGTTAATAACTAATAATGAAGTTTATGAAGCTCTTAAGACTGATCCTGCCACTTTTAAAGGGCCTCAGCAAATGGAAGTTAAAGTACAGGCCAAGTTGCTTTTAGGAAGAGACCCAGAATACAATGGCTCAAACAAAATACAAGTTTCTTTTTCTTGTAATAGACTGAAGGTCAATGGGTGGTCCAGAATAGGTAGATAGCTTTATTCCATCCTGTCTTATTGCTCTGCCATCTTAAAGAGTGTAATCCTCTTCTCTGTGCTTGAAAATGGCTCACCACCCCTATAAGAAGGAATATCGAAGTAAAGAGCAAGTAGCTTTTGCTTTTATACATGTGATCAGAAGTTATATACATAGTACTTCCACTCATACCTTGTTGGTCCTGTCTAGCTGCAAGGGAGGCTACTCAGTGTAGTCTCCAGGTAAGCAGCCCTGTTCTCTGCAAAACTCAAGTATTTTATAACTAAAAGGGAGGAGGGGAAGATGGATCCTAGGGGACAGTACTCAATTAATACAAGACTACTAATAATACTAATAGATATTTTACTGTTGTTAAGAAAAATTACACACCTGAAAGGGACCATCAGAAACTAGGAATTTAAATTGATATTTTTATTTGATTTAAATATTATAAAATTTCTTAACTGAAGACTTTGGGCCTAAAGGTATAGGTGAGACTCAAATCCTAACAAACTTGAGTCAGTAATTGTCTCTACCTGTGTTACAATTCAGCAACATCTCTGATGGTCTTTATGGTTAGTTAATAGCTTTTCTGGGTAACTGAATTAATCAGATTTTATTGTGAAATTTACAAAACAAGGATATATCTGAAACTTTTCTTTGGAATTTTATGTAGGGTATTGACTTATATATACTAGAGGTCATTGCATGCAGGCTAGGCCAGGCCAGCAATCAGGGCTAATCGGGTCTTCCTTGAGCACATGTCCTAATGAGCAGTTGAAGTCCTGATCAGTCGAAGTCCCGAGGGGACAATTTGTATATTAGCATTTCATTATATAGGATTGGTTTTGATATAGCTTATAAATGCTTTTTTAAGAAATAAACCTGTGTGCTTTTGAAGCATCTTTCAAAAGATGTTACTTCTGACTTACTGAAAAACTTGCTTTAATTTCTTAGTTGGTATCACGCTTAATGGAATATAAATCTGTAATATTTAAGTAGCTTCTTTTTTTTTTTTTTTAAACAATGTGTAATAGGACCTGAAATCTCAAGAGAGAGATGAGCATGAAGAAGCAGGGATTCTAAACCCAGTTGAGGAAAGAGAAGAAAATTTTGTTAAAGATCAAAGAAGCCATGTTGTAAAACAAGAGGTTGAAAATCTGGAGGATGGTAAGTTTAAGCAAGAGATGAGTCAGCATACCTTGGGAAAGGGTTAACATCCCCTAATGTCTTCCAGCTGAAGAGTGAATTGGATATACAGTGGTACCTCGAGATACGAGTTTAATTCGTTCTGTAACCTTGAGGCGTGGGAAAATATGAGATGCTTGAGGCTCGGTAAACTGGTGGATCGAGTGCAGCCAGCCGATCCGCACGATTACTCGTATCTCAAATGTTGCTCGTATTTCAAAGCAAATATTGTTCGCTCGACGGCTCGTATCTCAAAAATCTCTTATGTTAGGGCACTCGTATCTCGAGGTACCACTGTACAGACCAAGAAGACTGATAACAGTGGGAGGGAATAATGACAAAGTTACCTTAAAAAATTCAGGCAAAGGGAAAAATTCAATTGTATATTAAAGTTTAAGATATAACTGAAGTACAATCCACTTTATTGTCTTGACCTTGAAACTTTTTAGTGCAGTGGTAGGCAAACTGTGGCTCGAGAGCCACATATGACTCTTTGGCCCCTGAGTGTGGCTCTTCCACAAAATACTACGGCCTGGGCAAGTCTATTGTGAAGAAGTGGCATTAGAAAAAGTTTAAGGTTAAAAAATTTGGCTCTTAAAAGAAATTTCAATCATTGTACTGTTGCTATTTGGCTCTGTTGACTAATGAGTTTGCCGACCACTGGTCTAATGAATTGTGAGGTCCTGAATATATTCCTATAATTTTTTGTTGATTTTAATAAGTTAATCTTTAACATGTTCAACCATTAGTGTGGAAGTTTAGTGAACCAACTCACATGGTTTCAGATACTATAAATGAAGTTCAAGAATAAAATTTATTTCTATCTGGATAAAAGGTCTTAAAGGTATAGATGAGGCTAATCCTTTGATTGTATTTTATTATATAATGGCTGCTTACAAAGAAATTCTTTTTTCCCCTCTCAAAGTTAATGAAACATAAAATTGTGACTACTGGTAATTGTTCCTTAACATTGTTTTAAATCCATATTCTAATTTAACAGTTGAATAGAAGCTATATTTACATCACTATTGGCTAATTCAGAAAGGAAGGTGCTTTCACATGTTAAACTGTAGAATAGACAATTAGGTGTTCTGTTCAATCCTTTCTAGATACCAGGAAAAGGAATAAAGTAAGATTGTCACTTTTCTTTGTCCTTTTTGACTTATATTTTTCCTGGAGTTTATATGGAATGATTTCTTACATCAGTGAGAGTGTTTGCCATTCACTAAAATTACCAAATGCACAGTGTTCATACATATATTAATATTTTTTAAACCTGGAAATCATTTCAAAATTATAGCCAAGTAGCAATAGCCAAAGAACTGTTTAAGTTGTAGATCTAACATACTTTCTCCAAAATAAGGACATTAATATCATTTCATTCCAGTATAGTTTTCAACCTCAGTAAATTTTACTTTGATACAACCCATTTCTCTAATCTGCTGTCTACATTAGTTTTATCAGCTGACATAGTATTGTCCTTCATAGCATTTTAAAAAATATTTTGTGAGATTGATATTACTGATGAATACAGGCCCATTTTTTAAAAAATAGAATGTTCATTTATGGTTTATCTGAAGCTTTCTCTTAGAATCAGGTTAATGCATCTTCTGTCAGAATATTACATAAGTGATGTGTCTGTCTCAGGATATGACATCCATAGGTTCCATTCATTTTTAAGTTTAGATAAGTCTTCCCCATCCATCCTACTACCCTCCTTATGGTGTCCATTTTCACTATACCGATAAAGCCCAAATTAAATAAAGACTGCTGTTTTATCAAAGATGAGAGTTGAGATTTTATGTTTAAAAATATTGACTTGTAAATTTCAGTTTTAAAATTTGATTTCATACAGAATGGGAAAGAGAAGAACTTGCTAAAAAGCAAAAGGAGAAGGCATCTATGCTGGAAAAAGAAGAAAAACCACCATTGGAAGCTGGAAGATACCAAGTGGAAATGTACCAAATTCAAAATAGTGATGAAGAGGAAGAAGATAGATTGAAGAGAGAACTGCTACTTGCTAAACTAAAGGAAATTAGCAGAGAACAAGAGTATCTGAATCTGAAATGTCCTTCTCTGCCGTTGCTACCTGATTTGGAATCTAAACTGCACTCCCCAAAGAGAAGCCCCAAACCATACATGTTCTCTGACTCCTCAGAGAGATTTAATGGGCATCACTTACAAGATATCAGTGTTTTAACTTCAAAAGGAGATGGTCAGACTCCGGGAAGTATCAGAAGCCCACTCTCTCCAGATGAGCTTGCATTTGGCAGCTACGTGCCTTCATTTGCAAACACAAGGAAGTCCAGTCCATTTAGCCAAAAAAGTAGCCTTTTGGATTTCCAAAGAAACAGTATAGAGAAACTTAGTAGTAAAGACAGTGCAGATTTAACCACAAGAAAAGAGAAAAAAGCCAATCTGATGGAACAGCTATTTGGTACCAGTGCCAGCAGCACCGGATCCTCTAAAAGCAGTGACCGGAATTCCCTGGCCAACAAGGGAGACTCTGACCCTTTAAATGTTTTCCCTGGGGACAAAAGTAGCAGGGGTGAACATGATGAAGACGACTTTTTCCTCAACGAAGGAAGAGGTTTTAACCCAAACAGGCACAGATTAAAAAAAGCAAACTATAAACCAGTTGATTCTGTAGATGATGAAATTGAAGAAGTAGCACTGAGATGAATGACTAGGGTGTATACTTTTTTTTCCAATTTTAAATACAATATTTTAATAGTATATGTTATAAACATTTAGACCTTTTATATTGAAAAGTCCTTATTAAGGAGTGATTTTAATAGATAAATACAGTGCAAATAAAAATGAGTAGAGTATATCATACCACTTAGCTAGTTTGCCAAGTATGAAGGAGGCTCTTTTTGAATGAAACAAAAATAGAGATATATATTTTAACTTCGTTTTTACTTTATTTACATATAGGTCCTACCTCTTAAACCAGCTCTTTGGGAAGTTTAACTCCATTGGAGTTTATTTTCTATTTTTAATCCCTATTTATTTGTACTTAGCTCAGTGAGGATATAACCGAGAATAGCCTCCCTGCTGATTACTGAATGTAACTTAAGAATGAGGGTGTCTGTTGGGGGAAGTGTTGAAACTCCCAGATGGTGGAGAATGGATGCTAGGCTGCTACTTCGGAGCCTCCTCTTACTGGATAGGGGTGCAGGTCCCTTTCTTACATGGCAAGTCTGAGCTATTTGTAAGTGGAAGCTGTCACAACATTGGGATTTTCCATTCCTTTGGAAGGAACCAGAGTTAAGCACTACTCATTTCCCAATTATAAGTCCCATAAATCACTTACCTACAACTGTGCTAATAATATTAGGATCAATTCAGACGACTTTTGTTTGCATGGACAATTCTCCTGACATGGCTCCCAGTTTAAACAGTAATTCCTCTTTTTGTTCTCCTACATTATTTGAATCTGAGATTTCATTCCAATATAGAAAGATTTTCAACTCAATTATGTTTCCAAAGTAACATAACTTGGAAATTTTAAAATATATATTAAGATTTGAACTTTACGGTCAAATCAAAGAGACAATGGTAGTGTAACACTATTGCAGTTAAAGGTGTTTTAGAAATGGGATTTCTGACTTGCAGTGTAGGGTGGATGTTTTACTGTTGAAATGCATTTGCATTAGTTAGCCTTTTGCTCTTTGTAGCTCACTTTACAAAGAATTTTATGACCTTGGATTATGCTGGGTATGGTTGGTCTTTAAGAAGTAGTAATACATTACCAACCCAAGGAGAGTTTTCTGTTAACACTTAAATTGGAAAGTAGTAGAATAATGTATTGAAGGAAGAGTAAAAAAATGTAAATTGGCACTTATTCTAAATTGAGGTGTTTTGTTTTTTTTTTCACTCAGTATGATTTCTAATGCCAAGCATACATACTGATGAGGGTGCAAGTGTTACTGTTTTATCTTGAGTTCTTATAAATGCTTATTATTGAATATAATTTCATCACTATTTGACACGACTTACCTGGGTAGGTCTCTAATTAAAAGATATACCAACTATCTTTTAAATTGTATTCCTATCATTTATTGGGAATTGAATCTCCCAAAAGTGCTAAACTGTATTTTTAAAATGTTTTAATACATTTTTATATCTGATATAAATACATATTTAGTATAGTCTAATATATGTGAACCACAATATTATAATGCAGTTCTTGATGAAATATTATGTAATATTAATTTTGTTCATAACTGCTAGTTTTTCTGCCAAAAGTATTCTAATATTTAGGTTACTTTGTCTTACAAGCTTTTTGAAAAGCATTATGGTAAAGTTTTATATTCAGGTCATTGTAATTACTTACTTTTCTCTACCTGGTGTTTTCAAGGCTCTTTAACCAGATGCAACAAGACAGAATTATTAAATTTAAATCTAAAATTAAGTCATAGACTTAGAAGCATTATAGTCTGGAGCATTAAAATTGGAGATTAAATCGTAAGAACAGGTTTTTCTTTATGAACAAACCATAGAGAGTAAATCATTTATTTCTAAATGTCAAGTGAAATTTGTTATTTGTACTCAGAACTTTTACTAATAAAGTTAAAAACTGTGACTCGTTGTTTGAGTGATACTTTAGGTCCCTTAGGAAACATATAATGGAAACAGGGTTAATTTTTATTTCATTATTTTCCCTTTTTTTTTTTTTAGCTGAATTTACCCTAATTCAGATTAATATGCTAGTCTTATCAGGTTATAGTTTTAATTAGCCTTTTTACCCTTAATAGCTATCATAATGACATATATTGCTCATAATATAAAAAGGTGGGCGTAAAGAAGTAAATTGAATCATAAAATTATATGACTTACTTGCTGTTATTTTCTCCTCTCCATCTCATATTCAGACATACTAAAACTTATCCCTTGTTGGTTATTAGTTGTGTATCTGCCTGATGAAAAGGGGATGTGAAATTTGTATTACAGTAACAAAATGGACTTTTTAGGTTTAAAGAAGGTACCATAAATTGTCAAGGAAAGGTCTGCTTTTAAAGCTTTTTTCTTTCTACTCAATAAATGCTCCTTTCACAAGGAAGTCCTCTATTATATCATTTCAAAGTGCTCTTTTAGGAAAGAGCATGTATTCATCCATCATGAGTACTTTCTGGGTGTGTTGCACTGTTTTAGATGCCAGGAGAGTAAGACAGACCTGTGCACTGCCCTCACAGAGTGGTGCAGAACATGCTGAGCCATCCTCCCTGAGTGTCAGCTGCTCAAGATTTCTTAAAACACTTCTTAAGGTGGTTTTGAGGAATAAATGAAAAACTTAGGTTAATGTTTGGCTGGGTGTCTGGTCTATCATAAGCATTCAGTAAATATCAGCTATTATAGCTAATTACTAGTTTATCAGGACATAATTTTAAAAATAAAACACAGACTGCCGAAACCGGTTTGGCTCAGTGGATTGAGCGTCCATCTGCGGAGTGAAAGGTCCCAGGTTCGATTCCGATTAAGGGCATGTACCTTGGTTGTGGGCACATCCTCAGTAGGGAGTGTACAAGAGGCAGCTGATCGATGTCTCTCATCAATGTTTCTAACTATCCCTCTCCCTTCCTCTCTGTAAATAAATAAATAAATAAATAAATAAATAAATAAATAAATAAGCACAGACTGACTTCTGGTCAAGGTAATGAAGTAGGTAAATGCTGTCCTGCTTCCTCCCATAACCACACCAAATTACACAACAACCATCACTGAGAATCACCTGAAGACAAGCTGGAGTACTATAACTAAGGTTATAAAGAAGCCACAACAAGAGGAGGAGGAGGAGGAGAAACACAGAATGGCAATGGGGTGGTAATTATGAAACAGAAGGGAGAGCTCGGCTGCAGAGGCATCCCTGAGGAGCGAGGTTCCCAGTTCCACACCCTCCTCCCCAGCCCAGGGCACCAGTGCTGGGATAGGAGTCTTCATAACATTTGGCTGTGAAAACCTGTGGGGATTGCTCCCAAGTGGGATAACAGTTGCTGGAGTCCCAAGCAATCCCAGGCATACAAATTAACGCACAGCCTCACTGGCTCTGGGCTTCAATGTAGGGCAGCAGCTTAAACAGCATGGGCATATAAGGAGGGATTGAACTGACTGGCTTCAGGATGAGGCTAAAAGGGCAGGGCTCAGGTCGGCTCTTTCTAAGGACAGAGGTGCTATCAGGTGCCATTGCTTTTTTTTTTTTTTTGAGCCTCCCCTTCACACACAATCTGCAGGTGGGTGCCAAATCTGAGCCTTTCATTAACCTGGCTAATACCACCCCACCTACCTCATGTTCCCTGACCACTTTTCCCACACACAAGTTGCCTGCCTTTGTCTCCCATGGTAAACTTCCCTAAAATCAGACTCATAAACCCTAAACAAGCAGCAGCTGACTATGGCGTGCTCTATACCTCTTGCTAAACAGCCCCAAGACTGGCACTATAACTTCCATTAGGTGGCCCCAAGCCTGGCATTACCTGCAGTTAGTGTTGCCCAGGTATGTAGCTTCAACTAAGTAGCCACCAACCCAGCACAAGAGGCAGCTGGCCTTAACTCATTATGGTGCCTACCAAAGGCCCAATGCATGGCACCCGTGGCAGCTGGCTTCACTTTTGAACATAGCCTCTCCCAAGTGCCTCCAAACCCAGCCCAAGAAGCAACCAACCACAGGTAACTGTAGCTCCTACTAGTCTCAAACCAGGAAAAGGCAGCTGACCTTGGACTGCACCAGAGCCCCTCTCAGGAACTTCCAGAACCAACACATCCAGTGGATGGCTTTAGATCACAACAGAGCACTACCCACCTCCACAAAGAATATGTTTGAAGGGCAGACTCCACTGGCACCATAGCCCCACTAAACTGAGTCCTGCTCTGTGGGGTAAGCCCCCACACAACAGCTTGTCTGCTGTAGTCACACCCAGTCAACCTGAGGGTCAGTGATGTGCCAACAACAGACAAGCTCAACTAGAGCATGAGACATAACCCACCTGAGAGATACTGGAGCACCTGGTTCAAGTAACAAGGAGACTCTGTCACTGAGCTCACAGGATACCTACTACTTAACACATTGTGGACGGATCACGAGAACTCTTGCTTCATATTACAGTGTTTTACAAAGTATCATACTTTAAAAAGATATTAGCTTGTAAGAACATGTAATAACTTCAAAATGCAATGGGTATTTAATTTTAACACTCCCAAGTGCATTTCATAAGGCCAGCATACCCTGATACCAAACCAAATAAAGAGTTACAAAAAAAAATTATATACCAATATTCTTGAACATATATGCAAATATTATCAGTAAAATATTAGCAAATCAAGTTCACCAATACGTTTATAGGATAAGCACTATGATCAAGTGGGATTTATCCCAAGGATTTCAGGTTGGTTCAATATCTGCAAATCAATTAACATGATATACCACATAAAGAAAATGAAGATTTAAAAATCATATGATCATATCAATAGATGCAGAAAAAAAATTTGACAAAATATTTTTTAAACACATCTGTCAGCAAAGTGGAATAAAGGGAATATATCTCACAATAATGAAGGCCATATATGATAAACCCCATTCTAAGATCATATTTAGCAAAAAAATGAAAACTTTTTCTTTAACAGGAATAAGACATAGATGTCCAATTTTATCACTTTTGTTCAACATAGGTTTGGAAAACTTAGCCACAGCAATCGAAAAAGAAAAGAAATGAAAGGCATCCAAATTGAAAAGAAAAAATAAAACTTATTTGCAGATGATATGATACTCTATGTAGAGAGCCCTAAAGATTTCACCAAATAACTACTAGAACTAATAAATGCATTCAGCAAAGTAGTAGGATACAAAATAAATATTCAGAAATCAGTTGCATTTTACACACCAATAATGAATTATCAGAAAGGGAAACTAAAATATAACCCAATTCACAATTACATCAAAAAGAATACAATACCTAGGAATAAATTTAACCAAGGAATTAAAAGACCTAAACTGGGAAAAGTATAAGATATTGAAGAAAGAAACTGGAGAAGATATAAAGAGATGGAAAACTCATGGATAGGAAGAATTCGCATCATTAATATATCATTATTGCGCAAAGTAATCTACAGATTCAAACAATCCCTATCTAAAATATCTGCTATTTTTCATAAAACTAGAACAAATAATCCTAAAATTTATATGGAACCACAGAAGATCCAAAATATCTAAAGAAATCCTGAAACAGACATAGTTGGAGATGTCTTGCTACTTTATATAAAACTATACTACAGGAGTATAGTAATCAAAACAGCATGGTATTAGCATTAAAATAGACACATAGAGCAATGGAGTGTAACAGCCTAGAAATAAAGCCAGGCCTATATAGTCAATTAATCTATGACAAAGAATATACAATGGGGCAAGGATAGTCTTCAATAAATGATCTTGGGAAAAATGAACAAATACATGCAAAAAAACTTTCTTATATCATATACAAAAATAAATTTAAAATTGATTAAAGACAAATGCAATACCCCAAACCATATAATCCTAGAATAAAATATAGGTAGTAAACTTTTTGACATTGTTCTTACTACTTTTTTGGGGGGGTTGGGGGGTGTGAGCATGTCTCCTTAGACATGGGAAACAAAAACAAAAATAAACAAAGTAGACATCAAATTAAAAAAGTTTTTGTATAGGAAAGGAAACTATCAACAAAATGAAAAGACACCCTACAAAATGGAAGAAGATATTCACCAATGATACATCCAATAAGTGGTTAATATCCAAAATATATAAGGAACTCATACAACTTAACATCAAATAAACAACAATCCCATTTAAAAAGTGGGCAGAGGACCTGGAAATATTTTTTCAAAGGAGATATACGGATGACCAAAAGACATGAAAAAACCCTCAACATCACTAATCAGGGAAATACAAATTAAAACCATAATAAGATATTCTTCACATTTGTCAGAATAGTTATCGTCAGTGAATCAACAAACAAGTTCTGTCAATGAATTGGAGGAAAGGGAATACTTGTACAGTGTTGGTGGGATGTAAATTGGTGCAACCACTATAGAAAACAGTATGGAGGTTCCTACAAAATTTTAAAATAGAACTATCATATGACCCAGCATTTCTTTGGGTATTTATCCAAAGAAATCCAAAACACTAATTTGAAAAGATATATGCACCCCTAAGTTCATTGCAGCATTATTTATAATAGTCAAGATATGGACACAACCTAAGTGTCCATTGATAGATGAATGGATAAAGAAGATATGGTACATATATACAATAGGATACTACTCATAGTAAAGAATGAAATTTTGCCATTTGTGACAACATGCATAAATTTAGAGGGTATTATGCTAAGTGAAATAACTCAGACAAAGACAAATACCATATTATTTCACTTTTATGTATGATCTAAAACAAAAAAGCAAACAAAATAAATGAACAAACAAAACAGAAACACACTCATAGATATAGAAAACAAACTGATGGTTGCCAGATGGGAGGGGGTTGGGTAGCTGAGTGAAAAAAGTGAAGGGATTAAGATATACAAATTGCAGGTCATAAAAAGTTATGGAAGTGTAAAGTATAACATGGGAATATAGTCAATGATCTAGATATATAAAACCCTAACATGCCAATAGACCAAATGACAGAACAACTGAACAAGTGGTTGCTGTGACATGCACTGACCAACAGGGGACGCATGCAGAACATGGTGGGTGTTGACCATGGCAGGTGGTAGAGCAGGTGAGCAGGGGCACCAGACCCAAGTGGAGTGCTGGTTGCTGTCTTTGGGATGAGCCTCTGATGGTTACTAAAAATTCTTTGGTCCCATGTGCCTCAGTCCTGCCCAGCACTCACACCTGCTGCTGGTGCTGGCCCTGCTCAAACTGCTTGGATTGGCACCAGTCCAATAGCTTGGGAGAGGCTGGGCAGGGGCACGAAGGATGGGCCGAGACCCACCCTTGTGCCCACTACAGCCTCACAGCTCACAGTTCCTCTTAAGGTGCACAAATTCGTGAACTGGGCCCCTAGTCCTATAAAATAAAAGTGTAGGTGGTATCATCACAAGATGGCCACCATGACATCACCACAAGATGGCTGGCAGGGATGAACAGTTGTGGGCAACCATGCCTGCTGGGGAGGGCAGTTAGGGGCAACCAGGCCGGCAAGAGCATGCAGTTGGGAGCATCTAGGCCTGTAGGGGAGGACAATTATGGGGGAACCAAGCCTGCAGGAGAGGGCAGTTAGGGGCATTCAGGCCTCCAGGGGAGGCAATTGTGGGCAATCAGGTCAGGAGGGAAGGGCAGTTAGGGATGATCAGGCCGGCAGGGGAGGGCAGTTGGAGGTGATCAAACCATCAGGAGAGCAGTTAGGTGTCCATCAAGTTGGCAGGGGAGAGGTTAGGGGAGATCAGGCTGGCAGCCAGAAGTGATTAGGGGCAATCAGGCAGGCGAGTGGTTAGGAGCCAGCAGTCCCAGATCATGAAAAGGATGTCTGACTGCCGATTTAGGCCTGATCCCAGATCAGACATTCCCCCTGGGGTTCCTGATTGGAGAGGGTGCAGGCCAGGCTGAGGGACACCCCCCCTCCCATGCACGAATTTTGTTCACTGGGCCTCTAGTATTGTAATAATTATGTATAGTGTCAGAAGGTACTAGACTTATTGGGGTAATCACTTTGTAAGTTGTATAAAGTCTAACCACTAACATATACCTGAAACTAATATGATATTTAACGTCAATTGTAATTTTAAAAAATAAACAATAAATACAAAATAATTTAAAAATGAGGAAATAGATAATAAGTGTGTATATGTAACACACCCACTTCATCCCTTTAGTTGGCACCTGCTTCAAGAAAGAGAAGGTCTTTCCAATATCTCTGGCAATAGTCTGGTTGGCTAGTTTATGTTCTGTGCTCACCTATAAGGCTGGTGGCATTGTGTAGGGAAAGGGTGGACTCCCTATTCCTACTCCTTCGTGGAATTACCAGGTGATCTGTGCCACTTTCCCCTAATGAAGAAATGTTGGACTTGTAAAACAACATATTTACTGTATTTTCCCAATTAAACTATTTTAAATTAATGGCTCTGTGGAAAAAAAAATTGAAAGGCTCTTAATGAAATAAGTATTCGTTACTTAACATACCGTATTCCAAAAACAAGTCATTTCTGTAATAAGATATAATTATACCATGGAGTTGCAATATGAAGTTCATTTTGTTGCTGAAGGGTGAGATGAATGTAGAAGACCTTTAAAATGAACTTTAGAGTTCATAGGAAAGGCTTAGAGACCCAGATACACATTTTCCCATACTAAATGCTACAGCTGTGAAATATATATCCAAATAAATGTACATAGTCTATTTCACTCTAGAACAAGACAAAAAATAGAAATGGGTAGTCAGGTTAGGGTAGAAAGAACATTGCCTTTGGGGTGGGAATTGTGTTGGAGTTTGCCACTTACTATTTACAACTTTGGTCAAATTAACTTTGCTTCGGTTTCCTTAAATATGAAAGGAGACCAATAATCGTATTTTACAAGGTCATCATATGGATTAAATGAGTTGATTTTTGAGAGAAGAGAGGTAAAATAATGAGGCATGTAAGCAGAGAGAGCATTCCTATTAAGCATTTTCTTTCATTTCTGTATTGACGCTCCAAACTTTTTTAACAACAAAAGCTGGTCAGTATGGGATTTTAAAAACTAAACATGTTATTTCACCCTATAAGCTACCATCTTTGAAATGGTTTCTGTCTTTACAGGCCCTGCAGAGGTTCCAGTCTTCCATAGAAGGCATTAGGCTGCTTCTGTGGACAAAGAGCCTGTGGGAGAAGCAGTTTGTACACATAGTTTTGCTGCACAGGCTGTTTCCATGGAGGAGTAATAGCTAGAAATCGGGAGCTCATATTTTGGTCTGAAGGCAGGCCATTAGAATTCAGGGTGAAGCTTCTGTGGACAAGCAACCTGTGGGAGAAGCAGTTTGTACACATGGTTCTGCTTCACAGGCCGTCTCCATGGAGGAGTAATAGCTAGAAATCGAGAGCTCATATTTTGGTCTGAAGGCAGGCCATTGGAACTCAGGGTGAAGCTCCCCTGCCAGTGAGCCAGCGAGAGCCCTGAGCAGCATGGCCAGAGGCGGCTGCCTTTCTTCTCTCGCTAACTGACCTGACTATCAAATTTCCAGATTCCTGGTTAGGTACACTTTTAACACAATCTGTAGCAGGGCATCATAGACTTCAGATTTTGTACCTCCGATAAAAACATCTGATTCAACCTACACAGACAACCATAGAGACAGAAAACAGTGGGGTATATATAGAAACAACGGTTTAGTAAAGTCCTTTTTCTTTCATAAGAACGTCCCTCAATTTTAAATATAGCTTCATTATTTGCTTCTAATATCAGTGATAGCTGTACTATTTACACTCCTAAGTCCTTACAGAGGCCCTCCTTCAAAGGATCAGCACAAATCTAAGTTCTTACTATCTTCAACATTCTTCAGGAGAGAAATAGAATCAATAGAACCGAAGAACTCATGCAGGAAAACCTGTTAACGTATTCGCCTCAACCATCATCACCGGGGGCCAGATCAATGAAGCCCAATAATGCTCACGTCTAGTTTTAGAATAACTACACACTCCTGGGACAATAACCAAGGAGTGTGTAGTTATCTCCCTGGACAATAACCACAGTTTTCCTTTTGAAGACTAGATTCAGCCTTACTGAAGCAGACAAATTTGCTTGTAATTTTAGGTAGCAGTTCCAAAGTGCCTTCTCTACCCCCTTACTCCCCACCTCCCACGCCAGAGTCCCAGCAGCGTCCCTGGAGAATTTGTTACAAACACCAATTCTAAGGCGTCACTCTAGACCTCCCAAATCAGAACTTCCGGGTGGAAGTCTATTTCATCAAGCCCTCCAGACTCGGACGCAGCTTAAGTTTGAGAACTGCGGCTCTAAGACAGCACTAGTAGGTGGTGTGAGAGGAGCATTCTGTTACAGGCAGAAGTGGCCATCTGTGGGGTTCTGCAGATTCAAATCTAGCCCCTAGGACCTGTGCTCACAGTTTGCAGGTGTCATGCATGGACTCCCTCACACTGCACACTGCCCGGACTAGAAAAACACGCACACTGTCTTTTCTCATGGCTACACCAGTTAAAGTCCATAAAGTCAGTTTTCTGTTAATATGTCAAGAGATTTGAACTTGCCAGGAGCAACCAGCACCGAAATAATTGGATAGATCATGTGGCATTCCTCCATCATAGCCTGTAATCCCCAACCTTTAAAACACTACCCTGCTATATTTCTTGAAGAAAAACTAATCAATGTCATTTAAATTTTATGGTTTTTTTTTTTTTGTGAGCATGCGTTTTCTTATAGCAGTAAGCTTCTTAAATTGAAAAATTAAGTTTTCCCTTTGTAAATTCAGACTTTTTCCTTTCCCTTTTTGTTTTTGTTGTCACAAATTATACCTATTTGTGTTGTGAGTTTATTTTTACCTTGCAGTAGCTATTATTTTCTTCTTAAATTATATTATTTTAATGTTATTTTTCCATCACCACCTCTATGCCCTCTTCCACCTCTTCTTCTGCTTCACTCCCCCCTTCCCTCAGTCACCAATGATTTTACCTTATGTACATGGCCAACACATGGAAACAATCGAAGTGTCCTTTGATAGATGGTTGGATAAAGAAGATGTGGTACACATATACAATGGAATATTAATCATAAGAAAAAAATGAAATACTGCCATTTGCAACAACATGGATGGATCTTGAGAATATCATGCTAAGTAAAATAAATTAGATGGAAAGAACCATATGATTTCATTCATATGTGCTATATAAAACTGAAAGTATCAAATGAACAAATATGCCGGAAACCAATAATTATCTCATTAACAGAACCTGGAAAGCTGATCAAACCTTGAAACTCTGAAAGGTCAAAGCCAGCCACTCCTTATCTAATTGAGACAATGAACTTCCCCATCAAATAATTATGTAAAACCTTACTGATAAAGATAATCTACTTGTTACTAGAATTGCCTGCTTCAGGGCAAAGGGTGTATCCCAAAAACCTGAATAAAAGGGATGGCAAGGCCAAAGGAAGGTGGTAGTCTTTCCACTAGAGGAAGGCTCCCACCTGGCCCCCCAGTATCGCTAAATTAATGCTTTTCTAGTCTCTCTTTTTGTTTGCATGCAGCCTCCTCCAGAACCCAAACCCTGAACAGGGAACCCTGAACCACGCGGAACGTGGAAAGAGGTTCCCACACAAATAAGGCAAACAAAAAACAAAATCTCAGACACAAACAACAATATAGTAGTTGCCAGAGGGAAAGGGGATAGGGGGAAGTAGTAAAGGGTAAAGGAGGTCAAATGTATGGTGAGGGAAGGAGATTTAACTTTAGGTAATAAACACACAATGCAATATACTGATGATGTATTACAGAGTTGTAAAATAGAAACCTATAAGTTGGTTAACCAGTGTTACCCCAATAAATTTAATAAAAATATTTTTTAAAAGTTAAACTTTTCCAAAGTTTGAGATAATGTGTCTGAGTGTATGTGTGTGTATGTCTGTGTCCATGTACTTAATGGTCCAGGCAAATAGTTACTTTTTTTATTATTATTAATTTTTTATACATATCTCCCCATTGCCCCCCTCCCTCCTGGCATACCCCAACCACCCAGTGTCTATATTCATTGGTTATGCTTATATGTATGCATACAAGTCCTTTGATTCATCTCTTATTACCTCACATAACCTTAATCTTCCTGCTGTAATTTCACAGTCTGTTTAATGCTTTACTGCCTCTGTATCTATCCTTTTGTTCATCAGTTTATAATGTTCTTTATTATCCACAAATGAGTGAGATCATGTGATGCTTCTCCTTCACTGACCGGCTTATTTCAATAAGCATAAGGCTCTCCAGTTCCAACCAGGTTGCTGCAAATGGTAAGAATTCCTTCTTTTTAATGGCAGCATAGAATTCCATTGTGTAGATGTACCACAGTTTTCTAATCCACTCATCTACTGACGGGCACCTAGGCTGTTTCCAAATTGTGGCTATTGTAAATTGTGCTGCTATGAACATAGGGGTGCATAAATCCTTTCTGATTGGTGTTTGTGATTTCTTAGGATAAATTCCTAAGAGTGGGATTACAGGGTCAAATGGGAGATCCATTTTTAGTTTTTTGAGGAAACTCCATACTGTTCTCCACAGTGGCTGCACGAGTCTGCATTCCCACCAACAGTGCACAAGGGTTCCTTTTTCTCCACATCCTCACCAACACTTGTCGTTTGTTGATTTGTTGATGATTGCCATTCTGACCGGTGTAAGATGGTATCGCATTGTCGTTTTGATTTGCATCTCTCTGATGATTAGTGACTTTGAAGATGTTTTCATGTGTCTCTTGGCCTTCCTTCTGTCATCTTCCAAAAAGGTTCTATTTAGGTCCGTTGCCCATTTTTTTATTGGATCATTTATCTTCCTTTTATTAAGTTGTATAAGTTGGTTTAATTTTGGAGATTAAACCTTTATCAGTGATAACATTTGCAAATATGTTCTCCCATACAGTGGTCTTTCTTGTTGTTTTGTTGATGGTTTCTTTTGCTGTGCAAAAGCTTTTTATTTTGATGTAGTCCCATTTGTTTATTTTTTCTTTAGCTTCAGTTGCCTTTGGAGTAGTATCAGTGAAGAAGTTCTTTTGGCATATGTCTAAGATTGTGCTGCCTGTGGATTCCTATAGTATTTTTATGGTTTCCCTACTAATGTTTAAGTCCTGTATCCATTTTGAGTTTATTTTTGTATTTGGTGTAAGTTGATGGTCCAGTTTCATTTTTTTTGCATGTATCTGTTAATTTTCCCAACACCATTTATTGAAGAGGCTATCTTGGCTCCATTGTATGTTCATGTCTCCTTTGTCAAATATTAGTTGAGCATAGTGCTTTGGGTGGATATCTGGGTTCTCTATTCTATCCCATTAGTCTATATGTCTATTCTTGTGCCAGTACCAGGCTGTTTTGAGAACAGTTGTTTGTAATATAGCTTGAAATCTGGTATTGAGATCCCACCTACTTTATTCTTCTTTCTCAGAATTGCTGTGGCTATTCGTGGTCTTTTTTTTGTTCCAGATGAATATATGAAGAATTTTTTCTAGGTCTGTGAAATATGTTGTTGGTATTTTAATGGATAGTGCATTGAATCTATAGATTGCTTTGGGTAGTATGGACATTTTAATGATGTCGATTCTCCCAATCCATGAGCATGGTATGCTATTCCATCTGTTAACATCTTCCTCTATCTCTTTTTACAGTGTCCTGTAGTTTTCTACATATAGGTCTTTTACCTCTTTAGTTAGGTTTATTCCCAGGTATCTTAATTTTTTTGGTGTGTTGGTAAATGGGATTGCTTTTTTAGTCTCTCTTTCTGTAATTTCACTATTAGTGTATAGAAATGCCACAGACTTCTTAGCATTAATTTTGTATCCTGCTACATTGCCAAATTCATTGCTTAAGTCAATTAGTTTTGGAATCGAGTCCTTTGGGTTTTTTATGTACAGTATCATGTCATCTGCAAATAAGGACAGCTTTACTTCTTCTTTTCCAATTTGGATGCCTTTTATTTCTTCTTCTTGTCTAATTGCAATGGCTAATACTTCCAGTACTGTGTCGAACAGGAGAGGTGAGAGTGGGCATCCCTGTCTTGTTCCTGTTCTTAGGGGAAATGGTTTTAGTTTTTGCCCACTGAGTACAATGTTAGCTGTGGGTTTATCATATATGGCTTTTATGACGTTGAGGTATGCTCCTTCTATTCCCACTTTGCTGAGAGTTTTTATCAAGAATGGGTGTTGGATTTTGTCAAATGCTTTTTCTGCATCAATTGATATGACTATGTGATTTTTTATCTCTCAATATGTTTATGTGATGTATCACGTTTATTGATTTGCGGATATTATACCATCCCTGTATTCCTGGGATGAATCCTACTTGGTCATGGTGTATGATCTTTCTGATGTACTGCTGGATCTGATTTGCTAGAATTTTGTTGAGGATTTTGGCATCTATGTTCATGAGAGATGTTGGCCTATAACTCTCTTTCATTGTGTTGTCTTTATCTGGTTTTGGTATTCGGGTGATGCTGGCTTCATAGAAGGTGTTTAGAAGTGTTTGTTCTTCTTGAATGTTTTTGAATAGTCTGAGGAGGATAGGTTTTAATTCTTCCTTGAATGTTTGGTAAAACTCTCCTCTGTAGCCATCTGGTCCCAGGCTTTTATTTGCTGGAAGCTTTTTGATGACTGCTTCAATTTCTTCCATAGTTATTGGACTATTCAGATGTTTAGATTCCTCCTCGTTGAGTTTTGGAAGGTTATATTTTTCTAGGAAAATGTCCATTTCTTGCAGGTTGTCCAATTTGTTGGAATAGAGTTGTTCATAGTATTTTTTAACAATCCTTTGTATTTCCACAGGGTCTGTTGTTATTTCTCCTCTTTCATTTCTGATTTTGTTTATTTGAGTCTTCTTTCTTTGCTTCTTGGTGAGCCTGGCTAGAGGTCCATCAATCTTGCTTATTCTTTCAAATAACCAGCTCTTGGTTTTGTTGATCTTTTGAATTGTTTCTTTGGTCTCCAAGTTGTTTATCTCCGCTCTAATCTTCACTATTTCCTTCCTTCTGCTTACACTGGGATTTTCTTGTTGCTCTCGTTCTAGCTCTTTGAGTTGTAGGGTTAGGTAATTTATTACCATTGTTTCCTGTTTTTTGCAGTAGGCTTGTAGGGCTATGAACTTCCCTCTCAAGACTGCTTTCACTGTGTCCCATAAATTTTGTATTGTTGTGTTGTCATTGTCATTTGTTGCCATGATGTTTTTTATTTCTTCCTTGATCTCTCTGCTTACCCAATCATTGTTTAATAGCATGCTGTTTAGTCTCCATGTGTTTGATTTCTTTCTTTTGTTTTTACTATAGTTGATTTCCAGTTTTATGCCACTGTGGTCTGAGAAAATGCTTGATATGATTTCTATCTTCTTGAATTTGAAGAGATTTTTCTTATGACCCAACATATGATCTATCTTTGAAAATGACCCATGTGCACCGGAGAAAAATGTATATTCTGTGGCTTTGGGGTGAAATGTTCTGAAGATGTCAATTAATTCCATCTGGTCTAGTGAGTCATTTAGGATTGATGTTTCTTTACTGATTTTTTGTTTAGAGGATTTGTCCAATGGTGATAGTGAGGTATTAAAGTCTCCTACTATGATTGTATTGCTGTCAATATCTCCCTTAATACCATCCAGGAGTTTTTTTAATGTATTTAGGTGCTCCTATATTGGGTGTGTATATGTTTACCAGAGTTATTTCTTGTTGGATTGTTCCCTTTAGTATTACAGAGTGGCCTTCTTTATCTCTTGTTATGTCCTTCACTTTGAGATCTAATTTGTCAGATATAAGTATTGTAACCCCAGCTTTTTTTTCATTTCCGTTTGCCTGAAAAACCATATTCCATCCCTTCACCCTCAATCTGTGTGCATCTCTTTTCCTGAGGTGGGTTTCTTGTAGACAGCAGATATGTGGATCATGTTTTCTTACCCAATCAATTACCCTATGTCTCTTGATTGGAGCATTTAATCCATTTACATTTAAAGTTATTATTGATAAGTATTTATCTGTCGCCATTTTTAGTCTTTGGCCCAGAGTTCCTTCTTTGCTCATATTTCTTTTTATTACAGCAGACCCTTTAACATTTCTTGCATTGCTGATTTGGTGGTAATACATTCCCTTAATCCTTTTTTGTCTGTGAAGCTTCTGATTTCACCTTCAATTTTGATTGAAAGCCTTGCAGGGTACAGTATTCTTGGATTCAGACACTTCCTTTGCATGACTTTGTATATTTCATTCCATTCCTTTCTGGCCTGATGAGTTTCTGTTGAAAAATCTGTAGCTAGTCTTATGGGGGTTCCTTTGTAGGTAGCTTTCTGTTTCTCTCTGGCTGCTTTGTCATTCGTGTTTGCCAATTTAATTATAATGTGCCTTGGTGTCGGTTTTTGGGGTTCATTTTGCTTTGGACTCTGTGAGCTTTTTGGATTTGTGTGGGTTTTTTCTTTCCTATATTGGGGAAATTTTCTGTCATTATTTCTTCTTCAAACAGGTTCTCTAATCCTTGTTCAGTTTCCACTCTTTCTGGAACCCCAATTATGCGGATGTTGTTTTTTTTCGTGTTATCCTAAAGTTCCCTTAGGCTCTCTTCTTGCTTTTTAATTTTCTTTTCTAGAAGCTTCTGTACTTGGGTATTTTTTCCTACCGTGTCTTCTAGCTCACTGATGCGGTCCTCTGCTTCTTCTAGTCTACTTTTGATGCTTTCTATTGAGTTCTTTAAAGCAGTGATGTCATTTTTTATTTTTTCTTGCATTTCTTCTTGCTTCTTCTTCATTTCCTCTTGGGTCTTCTTCATTTCCTCTTGGCTCTTACTCATATTGTTGAATTTGTCTTCCATTCTTTTCATCCACCTTATGATCATTTCTCTGAACTCTTTCTCTGGCAGGCTTATTTCTGCTTCTATTTCGTTTACTTCCTTTTCTGGTGATACTTGCCTATCTGTCATATGCAGGCTGTTTCTTCTTCTTCATATGGTCTTTCTTCTCCGGGTGTCTGGTTATGTAGTTCTCTCTCCTACGTTGATTCAAAGGCACAAACTACAACACGACCCGGTACAGCACCCAAGGTACTGAACAGAAATGTATTCACAATGTTTAATAATCACCAATAAGGTGACCACCAATGAAAGACAAATTAGGGGTAAGTAGAGAAAGAAGAAGAGGAATATGAGGGAAAAAGAAAGGAAAGAAGTGCCAAAATCAAATTGGGAGAGGGAGAAATAAATAAATAAATAAATGAACAAAAAATATAATAAAATAAAATTTAAAAAAGGAGAAGAAGAAAAAGAAAATAGAAAGAGAAACAAAGTCAGAGAGAAAAGAAAGCGGATAAGAGAGAAAAGGGGAACAAAATATAGATGTCAGGAGAAAACTCCAATAGAACAGTCACTAATCCCAATAAAGGCCAGCAACCAGTACCTAGAGATTAATACAAACTACAAATAACAACTGGTATCGAGGCAGGCGAGGGAAAAGAGAGGTAAAAAACAAAGCAAGCAAAAAGCAAAATAAAACAAGTAGAATAAGCTAAAACAATCTCATGAAAAAGTACAAAAAATAGATATAATCACTGTTCAGGCAAATAGCAACAAAAGGACATAGAGAAAAAACAACTTTTTGGCTAGTGAAGACAAGAAGGGAGAGGTTTGTATGTACTTGTAGTAGGATATTTGAAATTAGATATATAAGTGGGTGAAATTTTAACCAGGTAAAAAGAAAGAATAGGGAGAATCTAAAGTTGGAAAAGGGAAAGAGAAAGAAGACAACAAAATGGGGAAAGTTAGTAGGAAAGTGTTGGCATAAAGGTAGAGTTGAGTTGGAGTAAAATTATGCTAAAGGAAAGATGAAAATAGAATGTAGAACTCTAATCCCGAAGTAAAATAAAGAGAAAACAAAATGACACTTGTTTTTTTCCAAAAAGGCAAAATACTAGTAGTAATACTAGTTGAAAACAAAAATGTAATAATTAAAAAGGTAAAATCAATTGAGGTGGAAGGAAAAAATAGTTTATTTAAAATATGTAAAAATAAAAAAATAAAAAAAAATTTTAAAGAGAAAAAAATAGAATGGTCATTCACTTCCACTATTATTCTGCTTGACACTCCTGTTTCCCAGCAGGGAAGGTATTGCAGTTCCCTGTGTTCCACTGTTGGTGTTTTAATCTCTTTATTCTTTTGTGGTTATGTGAGAGTCAATTTGTGCATCATCCACTGGGTGGCAGTGTTTCGGAATTGACCTCTGAGACAAAGCACAGGACCTCTCTAGGCTGTGCTCAGATTCTGTTACTCTGTGGTTCTCAAAACCAATTTGTGGGGATTTTGCAGCCAGGACACTGTAATAACTCCCAGGCTGTCCCTCTGCCTCAGATAATAACGAGTTGTTTTCCAGAGCTCCCCTCTGTCAACAGCTTCGAGAGTTTGCCTTCACCCTTAGGGATCACGACCTGCCCCACCTCCTCGGACCTCTCCAGAGGCAGCTTTCCCGCAGCCCGGTTCCCACAGTGTGTGTGTCTCTGTTCTGAGGGGCAGGAGACCTCACCTTATCCCAGGCGAAATCTGACCTTTCCGTGTGCCGTGTGCCGTGTAGATCTCTGAATCCGCCACGTGTCTGCGCCGATTGGAGAGTGGTGTTCTGGGTCCCTGGCTGTTCGGTGGCTGCTTCAGCCGCAGCTTTCAGACCTCCGCAGACATCCACCTCCCTCTGCAAGATGGCACGGTCCCTGTGTTCACGCTGGTGGCTCTGTCTCACAAAAACTCCGTGGCAGTGGGGCTGCCTGGTCAGGAGAGCCCTGTCTAGCAGTTCCCCGCCTTCTCCTGGAGGATAACTGACTCTTAACTTGCGAACAAACACTCCCAGTGCGACTCTCAGCTGCTCTCTCTCCCTCTGCCCAGCGACAAAACTCCAGACGCGTCCGTCTATTCTGCCGCCATTCGGTTCTCCTCCCGGCAAATAGTTTCTGTGCTTGAGGTTTAAGAAATATTAAAAAAATTATCTAAAAGAAATTAACCTATATGCAGGGAATATGTTAGATAAAAGAAAAACTAGAACTAAGTATCCAAATTTCTCATGTGTCCACTCCTTAGCATCTGCGAAAACAGAACAAGAATTCCTATATACTTTCAGAAAAAGTAAAAAGTGTTTATCAACAAAGTGGGTCACATTTTAATGATGCTGGATGTTATTTGCTATATCAAGTCTCCATCTGTATTTCTCTGGCTTCCTTGATATATGAGTATATTATCAAAAGAACTCCACCTCCTCCTAGACTTATTCCGTGTAATCTGTTAAATATAAACAGATAAAGATGGTGCCAAGTGTTGAGCTGTATAAAATAGTGGTGGTGATGTGAGTAGAAGTGGTGGCTGAAGATGGTGGAGGTGATGTAATTAGCTGTATTTCCAAATGTATACTCAAGAAAATCGTATTTTTTCTGGACTTAAATCCTGCACAATACATTGCCACTGAAAAATGTACATTTGGATGGGTCATTGAAAATGTAGTGGATTGCAAGTTTTGAATTTATTTGTAAAGTTGTGATTATCCCAGTGTAATTTTGGCCCTGGGACTATAATCTCTTAGAGTAATTAACATATTGGTTCTGACACCCCTATAGTTGTAACGGAGCGAGTCCCCACCAGACAGACCACGAAGACCAACCGAATTCAAACAGGCCTAAATTTATTACAGACTCGAATCTGGGCTCACCTAACTGGAATCTGGGCTCAAACCTTGGCTGACACAGCAGCCTGGCTCCTTTTCCCCATCAGAGTGCCTGAGTTAGGGCAATCAGCTCGGCCTTTTGGGCAGAGGTCCCATGTCCTAGGGCTTGTCCAGATGACAAAGTTTAGGGTGACTACGGCAGACAAGTACTGTGGGTGCAGGTGGGGCATCACTGCACCCTCCAAGCAAGAGAGGTCCCTGAATAGCTGGCTTCCCTGGCCCACAGCTAGGATGGCAATACACCGGATTGCTCAGGGGTGTCGACGTCAGCAGGAAGGCGTGTCATCAGGGCTGGCCAGCAAGACTCGAACTTTGGATCGCCACCACAGTCCCATCCTTTATCACTTCCAGAACCTGGTTTGTGATGTGCGATTAACAGACACTGAGTATAACAAAACAGGAACAAAACAGGAATACCACATCTCGATTTAAGCAGGCCCTTTGGCACCGATCCCATAGTCGTACAACCCCGTAGTAGGAGGAACCTGTGGCCAGCAAGTGGTTCCTGATGCTGGCTCGGAGGTCCCAGTATCATAGCCACAGGACAGGAGCGTGAAAGGGGACATGAGGTCCAGCACCCCAGCCCCTGGGGGAAAGTCACTGCCCACGTGTGTCATCAGCTGCCCACTGTTGAGGTCCTAAGGCCAAAGACCATACCTTGGCCATTCTGTCCCTGGAGCTGCTCACAATGATGCCCTCTTTGCAATCCACACAGTTCACCAGCTGTTGGCAATCATCCCAGCTGAGTTAATGGGTACTTCCAGCACAGCAAACCCAGCTCACCAGAATTAGCCAACATCACTCACTCACTGGCCCGGTCAGCCTCTCCTGGGCCCACAGAGCAGAGAACCAGCATTAGCTGGTGTTTTTCAAACCAACTGAGAACCCTCACCCTCAGAGTGACAATTTAATAGAAGCGATGACTTCATGTTCCAAAGTCCGCACATACAGTATCACATGTTGGCTCCTCTGGTATCACATGTTGGCTCCTCTGGTAGAACCTACTTCTCTGGACGAAGCGAGCGAGACAGGAGGGTTCTGGTTCTTCCAGTTGTATACTTCCAGGTCGTCCTGTCTTCCCTGGGCATCAGGGCGGTGCGTCGGGGATTGCCACGCAGGGTTTAAAGATGATGTCATGTCAGGTGGGGCCTGGCCGCTGGGCTGCCAGGGGCTCGAATGGTAAGAGCACCAACAAATGGGCAGTCCCTCTTTTTATACCCATTCTGCCATCCCCTATTGGCTCATAGATGCTGACTCGGCAATCTCTAATTGGTTCTCAGGCAGCAAGGGACCAGCTAACCCAGGAGGTTCCTAGTAAGGCTGATTGACCTAGTTAACCCAACTGACCCAGGAACACATGGTTCAGGTGTTGTGGTCTGGCTGAAGATAGTTAATCAGAGGCAGGTTCACACTTTTAACCCTGATTCTGCACCTTCCCCTCTTCCTTCTTTAATAGTTTGCAGGCCTAGCTTTAGGGGAGGAAGTGTCAAGCCTAGCCGTGAGAGGATTCCTAATCACTACAATAGCAATCATAATTTTACCAATTTCACTGTTGTTCTGCTTGTTGCTAAATATGTTTCAGAGTAAAATGTCTTTCCTTAAACCCCTTCACCAGCAGGGGTTCTCATGTTCAGCTGTAGCTTAATTTCTGTCTCTGTTTTTAAGTATCGTTCTGATTAAATGCAAAGTTTGATGGAGACCAGCAGCATAATTAAATTGGGGTATATTGTCATTGGGTCTTTCCTTAGCAGCTGAAAGGTTGCTAGGATACTCTCTTAAAGATACAATTCTCTTGATTAACTGCAAAACTCAGATTGCCCAAGTAACAGCTTTACTAATTCCTAAAAATACAGGTCAGGATTGCATTCAAATTTGTAGCACGATGAGTGCTATGTATCTCTGGATGCTTTTAGCTTTACAGAAATGTGTTTAGATATACTTATGAAGGATGTGTTTTGAATAACAATTTAATGGATGGGAATTAGTCACTTTTATTTTAGGGAGAGCATTCCTTGGTGTTGTACAATGTATATGGATTTGGAGCTAAAATCATTCTTAAATTTAAATTACCAATATGAAACACCTCTTTGATTGTATCTGTAGCACTGGAGAAATCCTATTGCTGTTATTATGATGATTATTTATTGGTATATATAAGTTCAAATTTTCATAAAGTATGGTCATTGTTTCATGTTGATTATATAAAATAAAATCAAGACACATAAAGAAAAACTTTATAATAGTTTGATGTGATATGGACAGTTGTTTCAGAGGTTAATGGCTTTAACTGGTTGATATTTCTTCTAACAATTGTTTAATGGTTGCAAGTTTCAAAATAGCTGCCTGAATCTACTCATTGCCCATCATGCAATTGCCCATTACTTATTCATTTAACAAGAGTTTATGGAGTTTTTATTATATATAATGCAATTTAGTAGAAGTCAAAAGAGGATTTTTAGATGACATAAGATTTTCATTTGAAACAGTCATTTTTATACTAATGTGGAAGATGGATTAAACTGTTCAGGAATTAGGCCCTGGTCAGGTAATTCAATTGGTTTGTGTCATCCTAGTATGCCAAGGTTGTGGTTTTGATCCCTGGTCAGGGCACATACAAGAAGCCACCAATGAATGCATAAACAGCAAAATACCAGATATATGCCATAGCAATATCTTTACCGATACAACTCCTAGAACAAAGGAAATTAAGGAGAAAATAAACAAATGGGACTATATCAAAATAAAAAGCTTCTACACAGCAAAAGAAACCATCAAAACAAAACAAAACAAAACAAAAATAAAACAAAACAAGAAAGCCCACTGCATGGGAGAACACAACAAGCCAATATTATATCCAACAAGGGTTTAATCTCTAAAATTTATAAGGAACTCATACAACTTAGCAAAAGGAAAATAAATAATCCAATAAAAAAATGGACAAAGGACCTAAATAGACCCTTTTCAAAAGAGGACATACAGAAAGCCAAGAGACATATGAAAACATGCTCAAAGTCACTAATTATCCAAGAGATGCAAATCAAAATGACAATGAGGTACCATTTTACACCTGTCAGAATGGCAACCATCAACAAATCAACAAGTACTGGTGAGGATGTGGAGAAAAAGGAACCCTCCTGCACTGCTGGTAGGAATGCAGACTGGTGCAACCACTGTGGAAAACAGTATGGAATTTACTAAAAAAATTAAAAATGGCACTCCCATTTGACCCAGTAATCCCACTTCTAGGAATATATCCCAAGAAATCAGAAAGGATATATGCACCCCTATGTTCACAGCAGCACAATTTACAATAGCTAAGATCTGGAAACAGCCTTAGTGCCCATCAGCAGATGAGTGGATTAAAAAACTGTGGTACATCTACACAATGAAATACTAAGCTGCTGTAAAAAAAAAAAAAGGAACTCTTACCATTTTACAATAGCATGGATGGACCTGGAGAGCATTATGCTAAGCAAAATAAGCCGGTCAGAGGAAGATAAATATCACATGATCTCACTCATTTGTGAAATATAACGAACAGCATAAACTGAGGAACAAAAATAGGTCCAGAGACTTAGAAGCATCAAAAAAGACTGTCTAACCTCAGCAGGAAGGCATGGGAGGTGGGGGTAAGAGAGCAACTAAAGAACTTGTATGCATGCATATAAGCATAACCCATGGACACAGTAGAGGGGTGAGGACATGTGCTGGGGGAGGGCAGTTGGGAACAGCATGGGAGAGGTCAATTTGGGAAAAAGGAGACATATGTAATATTTTAAACAATAAAGAATTTAAAAACAAACACCAAGATCTGACAAGAAAAAAAAAAGGAATAGCTACTATTTTCCTCAGATTGAAGTCAGCTAGCATTTCCCAATGAAGCATGCTTCTCTACTGCAAGCTTCTCAGAGTTTGCATTGCACAGTTACAGATTATGAATCTGAGAGGAACATGTACCATTTTTTAAAATTAACACTATATAGAAAAGAACCATTTTTCTAACTCAGATTTCCTCCCTTTAGTAACTTCTGTGTTTGCCTAGATTTTAGGTCTTTATTATTGAAATGGAAATGTCAATGAGACATGTTTACTGTAGGTGGTCTGTGTATCAGGGTTTAGTTCACAACAAGGAAATTACTCTAGATATTTTTCACAGAAAGGATTTAACACCAGGAACAATGTGCTTATGTGAGTAGAAGAATGGGAGGAGCAGGCTGCGGATTGGGCTCTGTGCCTGCCAGGTCCACCCAAAGCTACACTTCCTCTGCCACAACCAGGAGGCCACCTGACTTCGAGCACATGTTAGCACAGCTGCAATTCAGGGAATTAAAAGCCAGAAGTGGAAAGCACTGTTATCACAATAGCTGGACACGGGGCCCAAAGTCTGGTTCCTGCTGCTTTGTAGTAGCTGAGACCATAGTCTTGAAGGTCTTCATAGTCTTGGTCACCAGCAGAAAACATCCCCCAAACTGAAGGAACATAGCCTGCACCTCATTACATCCAGAACCGTAGGTGTGAGCAAATCTGGGGAATGTCATTTTTAGCTTCCCAATCTTCAGAGCTCAAGAAAACTATGGCTCCCTGATTAGTAGAACCTTAGACGTCCGGGGTGAGCTAATCTAATTGAAGGCAGTTGCTCCAATGATTGACTATGTAATGGGTAGGGATCATAATAGTTCCCAGAATTTATTTTCTTTCTCTCACTAAGCAATTCTGCTTACCATGAATATTCTGGACTAAGGCTAGAATAGGTCAACAAACTCATTGACCCCTGTCCACCCTTTTTTTCCTTGTCCTTTCTCACAGCGCTTCAAAGCTGTTCCCAGAACAGTTCCTGCTGCTCTGGTCATCAAAACAGTGCTCAAATCCAGTAAAAGAAATAAAATTTGCGAGAGTAATTGCCTGATTATTCATAAGAAACATGCTGAAGGACTCTATTATTGAAGTTACAATGTTCTGGCAGAGGGTTTCATATACAGTATATGGGTCAAGTTCCTTTCTGTAACTGATGCAGTACCCACCCTCTGTCTCCCAGTACTCAGACCTGTCATCTTAGCCAGTGTTCCTGAAGAGCCAATGCTCTGGAGGTGTGTTCCTGATCACCCTTCTGAGACACAATAAAGATGCACATTTACTCACTGTTTCTCGGTATCCCTAAAAGTCATAAGAAATTTCTGGTTTTTCTTTCAGCTTAAAATTCTTACCAAGAACTGAACATTTCAATATGTTGACTTCAGATAGCTCTTAGAAGAGACCAAAGGGTCTCCCCTCATTGCTGTTATTTTATCAGATTGCCCCATTGACACATGGCACAGGGCCAAAAGGAGAGTAAGTAATATGAGCAAGGAGCATTGGCTTGCCGGGTAGGAGCCAAGGGTTGTTAGCTAGCAGAGTGCCCTCAGGCCCAATCATTCAACTTCCCCCTGAGTTTCTCCAGCAGCAAAGTAGGGATAATAGCCCTTGCCCTGCCTGCTTTATAGAGTTAGTGCCTGCCAAATGGTATGTGTCCAAGTACTGGCAGCCATGTAGAGCAATATAGTAATTAATAGGACAAGTGGGGTTGGGTTGTGACAGTGAGAAGACTCGGTGATTCTAGGGACAGTAGGAACTCAATAGCCCCACCTCGCACCCCAATCAGGGATACAGGCCCCAAAGTTCAGTGCCTAAAACAGAAACCACTGTTTCTGCTTAGTGGCCAAGCACTAAAGACAGACGTCTTTTGACCCTCTCTTGTACCTAGGCAATTTCAGTGTTGCCCAAGCTAGAAACTTCCTTGCTCATCCATCCAGAAGCCCGATGAGCAACCATCTCTATCAAGAGCTTGTTTTCCAGAAGCGGGACCTTGGTTCCAGAAAAGAATTTTGAAAATGCTGGGAGAAGACTGTACATTGAAATAGGGCAGTCAGACCCAAGGAGTTCTATGATTCCTGCCCAGCCAGCCACTGTGCTACACTGTGCTGGTGATAAGCTCCTTAGAAGTATGCCTTTGGCACCTACTTTCAAATAACCACTTAGCTAAAAGGAATAAATCATGGGAGGAAGGATTTTGCGTTACCTCCCGCCCTGGAGATTTAAAGAAATCTATACGTTCTGGAATCTGTCTTTTCCAAAAGCCGTTTGAAAGAGAAACCTAAATGAACATTTAAAACCCCTTTTAACACTAGCTGGTGAAGTTCAAAATGCATCCAAGGAGGCCTGTGAATCTATATAGCAATACAAATGAATCAACTGCTTCCAGCAGCTCCCACATGCCTGCTGCTCTGAGGGTGCACCTTTAGTTTTGGTTGCAGTTTGAGGAACCTGCTAAGAATGACTTCATTTGCCATAATCCTCAGATTTCTTCAGGTGAATGTGTCATATCTAATTAAGATGGTGCAGTACTATCATTGTGCTCTACTAACCACACTGTCACTATTGAAATGTGCCATTGAACCTGGGTTGTCCCAAAAGCTGGGGAATAGCTTTGCTGACTGGCTGATAAATCACTTACTTCTTCAAGTGTTTTAACATTGCAATCAATAAGTAGGGGAAAATATATTGGAAAAGTCATTTTCCCACATAATCCTTCTCACACTTCATGAGGTTTTTTGTTTGTTTTCTTGCTCTGCTATTATAATAGCTGACTTGCCGACCTCACAAGGTTATTGTGAGGCTCAGGTGAAGTATAATATTTTAATGTGCAGAGTAAATTATTGCACATGCTACAGGCACATATGCTAAGTTCCAAACTAACATGTGATTTTTATTGTTTGATAAAGCTGGCCTGAACTCTGAAGGGAAAGTCTTAAAAATGTACACCATGCCCTCTATGTGTAGTTTGGTAACAGAAGAAATGATATATTTTATTTTAAAAATATATATTTTATTAATTTCAGAGAGTAAGAGATGGAGAGATCAAAATATCTATGATAAGAGAGTTATTGATTGGCTGTCTCCTGCAAGCCCCTCTTTGGGGATTGAGCCCGCAACCCAGGCACATGGCCCAACCAGGAATTGAACTGTCACCTCCTAGTTCATAGGTCAATGCTCAACCACTGAGCCATGTCAGCTGGGCAGAAATTATGTATTTTAATACATTAAGCGCCAAGCCTATTTTGTCCTTTCGTTTTGCCTGGGATATCCGATTTCACCAATATGCTGGTGGCACCAGTGACTGACCGGTCAGGACGGAAAGTATAATGTCAGATACCGGTTACTGACATGACACTTAACATGTTAAACTCCATTCTCAATCATATTTTTTTATAATAGTAATTCTGCAATATTATAGCTGGGATTAATAGTCATCCATGCTTACTGATTTCTTATGTCTCTAAGATATTAGTCTTTGAGATTTATTCCATCTCTAATCAACAACAACAACATAAATTTCTGCCCAATATTCATTTTAATAGTATCAAGCAATTTGTGAATAATTCTCCCTTCCTCTTTGAAATAAAAATATTTTTTAAAAAATGGATAAAGAAATCAAGTGTAAGATAAACCAAAAATTGATGGACAAATAAATGATGATCACTTCATATCACTATTTTCTTTTCAGTTTCAGCCAGACTACACTGCCTGTCCTCTTCTAACTCAGCTGACTTGGCTGTCTTCCCATTATACAGCATGCCAGCATTGGTCCTGAGCAAAAAGCTGACGAGGCCTTCTCAGACTCAATTCAACACATTTCCCCTGCAGTGTAGCACACTTCCCCAAGACAGCTATCTGGGTCCCTTTCTGAATGTCCCATCTCTCAGAGTTCAGGGCATCCAAACCCAGCTCAGAAGTCTTCACCCTTTCCCTTTCCAGGAACTTCCCACAAAGATGGTGACAACAGTTCACAGCGAGCAGAGGCAACTGGTGTGAAAGAATGGTCTTTTTGCTCTCCCAGTCCAGAACTGATGTGGACAGCTGCCTGTGATACTATGGCTAGGGCTGGTCTCATTGTTTTTATAATTTTAAATTCATTTTGTGAGTTATAATTAAGTAACATTTTGTCAGAATAAATGCTGCATTAAACCTGGATATTGGATGTACCTCACATGGATTTCCTTTAGAGGGCACTATTGATTCTCTGAAACCATGGAGACCTTTCTTTATGTTTCCTTGGGAAGGTTGGCCAATTTTGAAAGCATATTGGGCTTCAGATCTATTCAGATAGTAGAATATTAGTACTATACTCATGATCAAATCTATACTTTCAAGAGACTGTCCGTGGTATAGAATAATGTGGAAGCTAAACTAGAATGCTGATGTGACAAGTCATCAATGAAACACATGGTTCTAGATTGGAAACTTCAACTGGTTTATTTACTTTTATAAATTCTTTAAATGAGAATTTCACTTGTAAGATGATGCAAAATTTAAAGTAAACAATTTAGTCTTTTGTTTAGAAAGACAAATCAGAACCTCTTTGGAAACTAATGTCTCATTCTAGAAATAATTATTAACATATCTTTGGGAGAAAACATATTTATGGTATTTTCATCCAGGTCTGGAGATACTCTACTAAAAATTCTTTTTAAAATTTCTTGTGTTTCATAGACTCTGCTAATTCACAAAATTTTTTCATAAAGGCCACAAGAGAGCACTTGCTTTTTCATTCTCTAAGTTAAGAGAAATAGAAATGTGTAAGCTGGCTCAGAGCTGTCTTTATCTAATTTCAAAATAATGGGAAATCTAAAATATTCTGAACCTCAGAAACATAATTTTTCAGAAATAAATGCATTCATGTTACCATTTACCAAGGTTTGCTTAGCTTTCATATCATTCTAACACAGATATTTTGTGTGATTTCTTACTAAAATACCAAACTTCTAACACAGTTGTAATGGTCTCACAAGTATTCTATAAGTTGATAGTTAACAATTTAAGAGTTCATGTATATACCAAAAATAAGAGGAAAAATGGATTTTCATTGTTTAAAGAATTATATATAAATTCACCAGACCAGCCTTTAAAACTCTTCACAGAATGGTCCCAGTCTATCTTCTTAGCCTCAACTTTCTCTACCAGCAACCTAAGCTCCCACAAATGGCACTGCCCACTATCACCTGGACATTCATGCTTCCCCATATTCCTCTCTTTCTCATCCAGTGTCTCCATTTGAAATGTGTTGGGTTTTTTCACCAGCTGCCTCCTCAAACCTAATAAGAGTCCAACCTGCCCTTCAAGTGGTATTTTGATACTACCAACTCCACCGAGTCTCCTTCAGAAGTGCCTTACCCATTCTGTGAATTTCCATGCTTAGTTATTACTTTCATGTGGAATTTATTAATTTTGTTTTATATTTGAGTGGTTTGGATGTTTATTTCATAACTCTAAATTGCAGAATTTTTAGAGTTTCAGAATCTGTATCAAGTCTAATGCGTGTGGTAATGATTCACTACATGTTGCTTTTTTCTTTTTCCAAATGAATTGTGTTGAACTGGAACACTATTGCCATTTGTCTAATGAGGGACACTGAAGGGAGAACTTGGACAGTGTAGGAGTAGAAGGATGAGAATAAATGCCAGAGACATTTAAAGGGAAAGGAAAAGCCTTACCAAATGATTGAATGTGGGATGCAAGTACTCTGTCAATCTTATGCTCTCTATCCTATTTTACTTTAAATCATTGCACTTTTCTGATTTAATGCAACGTGTATTCCCTCACTAGAAGCTCTCTATGAGCAAGAACTTAGCTTAGGTCATTCCTATAGCACAGCACACAGAAGAATTTAAAAGGTATTTTAGGTGCTCAATAATATTTGATGGGTGAATGAATGAACTAATAAAGATGCAAAGTTGACAGAAAAGGACAATAGTCTCATCAACAGATTAGGGGATGGAGGAGAAGAAATAAATTTTAAGAGAGGATGACGATTTCAATTTAGATAGAGATGTATACATGGACATCTAAGATGAACTCTGAGGAAGCAACTGAAAATTGGAGGGGGGAAAGGGAGAAAAAAGGCCTCAGATATGTAGGTTTGGGCCTGATGACATAGCTGTAACTGCAGAAGCCACACATTTAGATGGTGTTGTGAAGGGGAGAATGTAGAGATAGATATCTGTTTTGGCTCAGCACCTCTGCTGAGCGGGAGGGCTAAGAGCCCAATTATGAGTGAGAACTGGTCACATAAGGAGAAGCTAGGGATATTCTATGTCCTTTTCTTGACTAACCTCTGCACTACTTGACATTATTGCATTTCTCTTCCCACTTGATTTCACCATTTTTTTTTACTGATTCTTCCTTCCTATCCCACACTACATGCTGTAGATTTTTAAAAAATATATTTTAATTTATTCTACTTTTTTACACCTACCAGTTCAGAAGCATCATAATCTTTATGTGAATTCTTTAGCACCCTTAATCCTTCAGCTTCTGGGCACCTGCCTGCCTCCCTGTTCTATTTGGCAGAATTCCACCAAAATGATCTTCCTAAAATATAAACCTGATCATATTAATACATGACTCAGCATTATTCAGTAGTTACATGTGACCCATGTCACATCATTCAAACCCTCTCCTGCATCTCCCCACATCCTCTAACACCCTTCCCCAATGCCAAGCCACCTGATCACACCATGTTATTCTCTGTGCCTTTCACATTTCCCAGTGGATAAACTCCTTACTTTTTCTTTAAAACAGTCTAAGAATTGCCTCTTTTTAAAAGTTTCTCTGACTCCCAATAGATTTAGATGCTTCCTTCTTTCACAGGCCTCCACTATGTTCCTTGCCTGTTGTTTCCCTATCTTCCCACTGCCTTTATATCCTCCTTGGGGCAAGGGCTCAATTTCCAATGTTTGCATTCTCAGCATCCACCCCAGTGTGTAGCACATGGCAGGTGGGCTATAAGTATTGATCAATTAAGTGTAAAAAAGAAGAAGAGAGTTTCAAGGAGAGTGTGATCAGAGAAGCTGGCATTTGAATCAGTTTACAGAGGAGCTGGGGGAGAAACAAGATTACCACATCTAGGCAATGAAGATACATGGACTTTTGCTCACTGTGATGGGAAGCTCAGGCACGTTGGTGGAGTAGCAGGTTTGGGGAAGCTTTGATTGCCAAATTTTAACTTGATTTGATTTTTATTTTTGGTTTTGATTTTGGGTGAAAAAGAATGATCATAAACAAGTGACCTAATAAACAATGTTGGTAATTTAAGAAAAAGGATAAGTCAATGGAAAGAGTTTCTAGGAAGAAGAAAAAGATGGGACTCAAAGGCATGTGGTAGAGTGGACTTAGTGATGACCTTACTAATATCTGATGTGCCTTCTTGTAGTAACTACCCTACATTTCAAGTACCATGTTCCAAGTCCAACACCACCAGCAGAATGACTCCATAGAGAACTAGTTTTGCTGTATTGTATGTGGGTGGCCTCCAACACAGTTCCAGAATAGAAAACCACATGAATTAGGCCTCCTGGAAATGTGTGATAGGACAATGCTGCCTGGGTCCCCCAACCCTATATGCATTGGGGAAATGTGACTCCCCCGTTTCTAGAAATAGAGAATGGAGTTCAAGCCTAAAATAGCATGAAGTTATCACCTAGCCATGGTCACTGATTTAGGGAAGGTATTTTCTCCCATTTAGACCAGGGAGGTCTGAGATAAATTTTCTTTGGGTTTTGAAAAGGAAGCTTCTTGGCTCTTCTGAGAGAAGTTCTGGAAGCAACTCTCACTCTTGGATTGAAAGTGCAAAAGGAAGCAGGGGCCCTGGACCACTAGAGCTGGCTTGTGATCCTGACAGGCTCTAACCTGAAGCTAAAATTGATGGCAGCAAGGACAGAGAAGAGAGGCAGATGTGGCCTTGCTGGGCTGCTGAAGCCTGCCCTCCCTCTAGGCTTCTAGTTCAGGAACCTGAAATTCTTCTCTATTGTCTTAAGCCAGGAACAGATAGGAATGGAGCTGTGATAGCCTCTGAAAAGGAAGAGACTCCCTTTTTTTTCTGAGCACAAAGGGTGATGACCAGGGAACTGTGAAGATTTTTCTGCTAACATCTATTTGTGTGTTTCCTATGTGTCAGACGATATATTTAACACATCACACTCTTTTCTTCACATATTCTCACAATAGTCCCATGAGAATCATCATTCTCACCATATGTGTGTGTGTGTGTGTGTGTGTGTGTGTGTGTGTGTGTGTGTGTATATATATATATATATATATATATATATATATATATATATAGAGAGAGAGAGAGAGAGAGAGAGAGAGAGAGAGAGAGAGAGAGAGAGAGAGAGAAAGAGAGAGAGAGAGAGAGAATAAAATATTAAGGCTGGGTCACTCGCAGTGAGCAGCAGAATTCACAGTTGAGTAGCATGGGACTCCAGACTGAGGCTTCCACATCTGCTCCTGCCCATCAAAGGAGATCACAGTAGTTTCCCCAGTTTCCCACAGCACAAGGCATGCAGAGACAGAGCATGGAGTGGGGGGTGAGCAATGCCTGAAGAGCATGGAAAAGTGAGAAGTCAAATATGAATAAATAAAAGAATTGCTGAGCGAGGGAGAAGCTCTGAAAATAGCAAGTCTGTGTTTCACAGATTACCTTGCATGGCATAACAAGAAAAAAATTAAACTGCTCCTTGATGATGCATCAACTTATCTTTGTATCAAAAATATTGAATGGAGAAAAACCTGAATGCCAGCATGCTGAGTTAAACGCCTTCACCTTGTAAGGATGAAACCTGCGCTCCAGGGAAGACACTACATAACAGTAACGACTAGTGTCTTTCCTCTGTGAAAAGTAGGTTTGGGACATCAGAGACTTCTAGTTCTTTCTCTTAAAAAATGATTTTCAGAGGTAAGTAAAAGTAAATAAGGCTTACTTATTAATATGGGTAGAAAAAAAATGAAAAATCTGGACAGAACCAAGATTCAAAGTGAGTTTGATAGAGTTGGATATGGAGTAAAATGAGATATAGGTTAGTAAAGATTAGTAGAAAGACTGTATGATTGACAATTCTCTCTCATCATTGATGTTTCTCTGTCTCCCTCTCCCTTTCTCTGTGAATTCAATAAAAATATATTTTAAAAAAAGAAAAGAAAAAGAAAGGCTGTAAGCAGAATTACAGATTGCTCTAGTTGTATAGATCCTGTTTTGGATTCAAAGAACACGGTCAATTCAAATTGGGGAAGCTGGCCTTTGATAATAACTCATGTAGAAATTCTCAGAAAAAGTTTTAGTCATCTTTGAGGTGATGTGAACGACGGCCTTTGCTGGTTAGAGATCAAAGGAGCAGACAAGTCCTTTGGTTGATCTGTTTCCCTCCCTCCCCCAAACTCTCCAGACTTCCCGCTGTAATTTGAGTTTATTTGGTCCTTTACTGCCTCTGTATCTATCTTTTTATTCATCAGGTTAAAATTTTCTTTATTCTCCATAAATAAGTGAGATCATTGGTATTTTTCATTCATTGCCTGGCTTATTTCACTTAATATAATACTCTCCAGGTCCATCCATGCTGCCGCAAAGGATGAGAATTCCTTCTTTTTTATCGCAGTGTATTATTCCATTGTGTAAATGTAGCATAGTTTTCCAATCCACTCAACTGCTGTTGGTTATTTAGGCTATTTCCAAATCTTAGTTATGATGAATTGTGCTGCTAGAACATAGGGGTGCATATATCCTTTCTGACTGGAGTTTCCAGTTTCTTGGGATATATTCCTAAAAGCGGGATTATTGGGTCAAATGGGAGGCTCCATTTTTAGTGTTTTGAGGAATATACTGTTCTCCACAATGGTTGCACTAGTCTGCATTCCCATCAACAGTGCACGAGGGTACCTTTTTCTCCACAAACTTGCCAGCACTTGTTGTTTGTTGATTTGTTGATGGTTGCCATTCTAACAGAGTGAGATGATACCGCATTATCGTTTTGATTTGCACCTCTAGGATAATTAGTGACATTGAGCATGTTTTTATATGTCTCTTGGCCTTCTGTTTTCTTTTGAAAAGAGTCTATTTAGGTTCATTGCCCATTTTTTATTGGATCATTTATCTTCCTCTTATTAAGTTGTATAAGTTCCCTGTAGATGTTGGAAATTAAACTTTTATCAGTGATAACATTTGCAAATATGTTCTCCCATACAGTGGGCTTTCTTGTTGTATTGTTGATGGTTTCTTTTGCTGTGAAAAGCTTTTTACTTTGATGTAGTTCCATTTGTTTATTTTCTCTTTAGCTTCCATTGACCTAGGAGCGGTATCTGTGAAGAAATTGCTTCAGTTTATGTCTGAGATTTTGCTGCCTGTAGATTCCTCTAGTATTTTTATGTTTTCCCATCTTATGTTTAAGTCCTTTATCCATTTTATTTTTGTGTATGGTGTAAATTGGTGGTCTAGTTTCATTTTTTTGTATGTATCTGTCCAATTTTCTCAAAACCATTTATTGAAGAGACTGTCTTGACTCCATGGTATGTTCATGCCTCCTTTGTCAAATATTAATTGAGCATAGTGGTTTGACCCAACATCTGGATCCTCTATTCTATTCCATTGATCTATATGTCTGTTCTTGTGCCAGTACTAGGCTGTTTTGAGAACAGTGACTTTGTAAGATAGCTTGAAATCTGGTATTGAGATCCTACCTACTTTGTTCTTTTTTTCTCAGATTGCTGTGGCTATTTGGGGTCTTTTTTTATTCCAGATGAATTTTTGGCGAGTTCTCTCTAGGTCTGTGGGATATGCCATTAGTATTTTAAAGGGAAGTGTATTGAATCTATAGATTGCTTTGGGTAGTATGGACATTTTAATGATGTTGATTCTACCAATTCATGAACATGGTATGTTCTTCATCAGTTTGTCTTCCTCTATCTCTTTTTTCAGTATCCTGTAGTTTTCTGCATATAGGTCTTTTGCCTCCTTAGTTAAGTTTATTTCTAGGTATCTTAATTTTTTTGTTTGGTGTGATGGTAAATGGGATTGCTTTTTAAGTCTCTCTTTCTGTAATTTCACTATTTATATAATAAAAGGGTAATATGCAAACTGACCCTAATGGCAGAACAACTGCTGGACCAGTCACTATGAGGTGCATTGACGAACTCTTGGTCCCGGTCCCCAGCCAGCAGGCTCTGATCATCTGATGGTCACCCATGACAGTATTGGGGCTGGCAAGTGGGCAGCTAGGGACGATGGCCCTGATCGCAGCCCAGGCCCAGGGACTGTACCCATGCACGAATTTCATGCACCGGGCCTCTAGTTGGTGTATAGAAATGCCACAGATTTCTTGGTGTTAATTTTGTATCCTGCTACATTGCTGAATTCATTTATTAAGTCTATTAGTTTTTTGACAGAGTCTTTTGGGTTTTTTTATGTATAATATTTCATCTGCAAATAAGGACAGCTTTACTTCTTCTTTTCCAATTTGGATGCTTTTTATTTCTTCTTCTTATCTAATTGTAATAGCTAATACTCCTGTATTATGTTTAACAGGAGTGGTGAGAGAGGACATCCCTGTCTTATATGAGTTCTTAGGGGAAATGGTTTTAGTTTTTGCCCATTGGGTATGATGTTGGCTGTGGGTTTATCATATATGGCTTTTATTATGTTGAGATATGATCCTTCTCTTCCCACTTTGCTGAGAGTTTTTATCAAGAAAGGTGTTGGATTTTGCCAAATGGTTTTTTCTGCATCAATTGAAAGGACTATGTGATTTTTATCTCTCAATTTGTTTATGTGATGTATCACATTTATTGATTTGTGGATATTGTACCTTCCTTGCATTTCTGGAATAAATCATAGTTGGTCATGGTGTATGATCTTTCTGATGTGCTGCTGGATCAGATTTGCTAGAATTTTGTTGTGGATTTTGGCATTTATGTTCATGAGGGATATTGGCTTGTAATTCTCTTTCATTGTGATGTCTTTATCTGGTTTTGGTATTAGGGTGATGCTGGCTTCATAGAATGAGCTTGGAAGCATTCATTTCTCTTAAAATTTTTTGAATAGTCTGAGGAGGATAGGTTTTAATTCTTCCTTGAGTGTTTGGTAAAACTCTCCTGTCTGGCCCTGGGCTTTTGTTTGTTGGAATCTTTTTGATGAATGCTTCAATTTCTTCCAAAAAATATATATATATATATTATTGATTTTTTACAGAGAGGAAGAAAGAGAGATGGAGAGCCAGAAACATCGATGACATCGATCAGCTGCCTCCTGCATGCCACCCACTAGAGATGTGCCCTCAACCAAGATACATGCCACTGACCAGAATCGAACCTGGGACCCTTCAGTCCACAGGCCGACGCTCTATCCACTGAGCCAAACTGGTCTCAGCCAGATTCTTCTTGATTGAGTTTTGGAAGGTTGTACTTTCTAGGAATATGTCCATTTCCTCCAGGTTTTCCAGTTTATTGGAATAGCATTGTTCATAGTATTTTTTTAACAATCCTCTCTATTTTGGTGGGGTATGTTATTTCTCTACTTTCATTTTTTATTTTATTTGGATCCTCTCTCTTTGCTTCTTGATGAGCCTGGCTGAAGGTTCATCAATTCTGTTTATCCTTTCAAAGAACCATCTCTTGGTTTTGTTGATCTTTTGTATTGTTTTCTTTTTTTGGTCTCTATGTCATTTATCACCACTCTGATCTTTTTTATTTCCTCCCTTTTGCTTACACTGGGCTTTTTTTTTTTGCTCTCTTTCTAATTCTTTGAGTTGTAGGATTAGGTAATTTATTACCATTGTTTCTTGTTTTTTTGCAGTAGGCTTGTAGAGCTATGAACTTCCCTCTCAAGACTGCTTTCACTGTGTCCCATAGATTTTGGATTGTTGTGTTTTCATTGTCATTTGTTGCCATGATGTTTTTTATTTCTTCTTTGATCTCTCTGCTAACCCAGTCATTATTTAAGAGCATGCTGTTTAGTCTCCATGTGTTTTGATTTCTTTGGATTGTTTTTATTGTAGTTGATTTCCAGTTTTATGCCACTGTGATATGAGAAGATGCTTTATATGATTTCTATCTTCTTGACTTTGTAGAGACTTTTTCTATGACCCAACATATGGTCTATCTTTGAAAATGACCCATGTGCACATGAGGAGAATATATATTCTATGGCTTTTGGGTGAAATGTTCTGAAGGTATCAATTAATTCCAACTCAGTAATCAGAAGCAAGGATTTAAAGGTCCAGTGAGTTATTTAGGATTGATGTTTCTTTGCTGATTTTTTGTTTAGAGGAATTGTCCAATGGTGATAGTAGGGTATTAAAGTCTCCTACTATGATTGTATTGCTGTCAATCTCTCCCTTGATATCCTCCAGGAGTATATTTATGTATTTGGGTGCTCCTGTATTTAGTGCATATATGTTTAGGATAGTTATTTCTTCTTGTTGGGTTGCTCCCTTTAGTATTACAAAGTGGCTTTCCTTATCTCTTGTTATGTCTTTCATTTTGAGATCTAATTTGTCATATATAAGTCTTGCTACCTCAGTTTTTTTTTTTCATTTCCATTTGCCTGAAAAAACCTTTTTCCATCCCTTCACCCTTGGTCTATGTGCATCTTTTTTTCTGAGGTGGGTTTTTTTTTGTAGACAGCAGATATATGGGTCATGCTTTCTTATTCAGTCTGTTACCTTATGTCTTTTGATTGGGGCACTTAATCCATTTACATTTAAAGTTATTATTGACAGGTACTTATTTGTCACCATTTTTATTCTTTAACCCTGTGCTCCCTCTTCATTTCCTCTTTCTTTCCTTCTTTCCTTCTTTCCTTCTTTCCTTCTTTCCTTCTTTCTTTCTTTCCTTCTTTCTTTCTTTCTTTCTTTCTTTCTTTCTTTCTTTCTTTCTTTCTTTCTTTCTTTCTTTCTTTACAGCAGACCCTTTAGCATTTCTTGCATTGCTGGTTTGGTGGTAATAAATTCCCTTAGTCCTTTCTTGTCTGTGAAATTCCTGATTTCACCTTCAATTTTGATTGATAGCCTTGCTGGGGAAAAAAACTCCAATAGAACAGCTATTAATCCCAACAAATGCCAGCAACAAGTACCTGGAGATTAATACAAATTACAAACAACAACTAATATCAAGTGAGGTGAGGGAAAACACAAGCAAAAAAACAAACAAAACCAAAACAAAAAGAATAAGCAAAACAATCTCACATACAAGCATAAAAAATTGATATAATCAACATTCAAGCAAAGAACAACAAAAGGGACAGAGAGAAAAACAATTTTTTGGATAGTGAAGACAGAGAAGAAAGAGGTGTGTATAGACTTAGAGCATGGGATTGGAAATTAGATATATAAATAGGGTGAAATTTTAACGGGGGGTAAAAAGAAAGAATAGGGAAAATCTAAAGCAGGAAAAGGGTAAGAAAAACAGGACAACAAAAGGGGGAAAGTTAGGAAGAGAGTTTTGGCATAAAGGTAAAGTTGAGATAGAGGATGCTGAAGGAAAAATGAAAATAGAATGTAGAATATTAATCCCAAAGTAAGATAAAGAGAAAATAAAATGACACTAAAAAAAGGTATAATAGTAGTACTAATAATACTGATTGAAAATAAAAATGTAATAATTAAAAAGGTAAATTCAAGTGAGGAAAAAAATTAGTTTCTTAAGTAACAGATGAAAAGAATTAAAAAATAAAAATAAAAATATGCAGTAGTGAATGTCACTTCCTCTACAGTGGTACCTCAAGATACGAGTGCCCTAACATACAAGATTTTTGAGATATGAGCCATCGAGCAAGCGATTTTTGCTTTGAAATACGAGCAACAGTTGAAATACAAGTAATCATGCTTAATGGCCAGCTGCACACAACCCACCAATTTACCGCAACTCGAGCGTCTCATAGTTTTCCCACGCCTCAAGATTACGGAACGAATTAAACTCATATCTCGAGGTACCACTGTACTGTTGTTTGGCACGCCTGTTTCCTAGACAGGGCAGTGTTTCTGGATTGACCTCCAGGTCTATAGGTGCTCTCTAGCCAGTGCTTAAATCCTGCTTTCCCTATGGCACTCCATACCAGTTTGTGGGAATGGGTTGTCCTAGAGCTCATTCTTTGATGGTTATTCTCTGCTCTGATCCCCGGGTTCCAGAAAAACAACTTTCTCCTACAGCCTCAGTAATCAGAAGCAAGGATTTAAAGAGGGAAAATAAAAAAGAAAAAAAGTAAAAAATAAAATAAAATAAATAAAGACCCAGTGTAAGTGTACAAACTCCAGAGCTGCGCATAAGTCTGTGCAGTCTTTGTATCCCCCCTTGGGTCTAAGCAGCTGGCACACTTTTTAAAAATTTTTAGGCTGCCCTTTTGCATCAGATCAAAATGGGTTGTTTTTTAGAGTTCCCTTCTGTTAATAGTTCTGAGGACCTCCTTCCACATTCACAGATCACGTTAGCCCCAGCAGCCATGGATTTCTCTAGGTGCAGAGTACCCCCAGTTCTCCAGCTCTCACAGTGCACGCATTTCTCTCTCCTGACAGGACCAGAGACCTCACCTTATCCCAGGTGAAATCTGACCTTTCCATGGTGGAGTGTAGAGCTCCTCTGAATCCGTAGGTTTGCGCCAATTGGGGACCCGTGTTCTGGGGGTTGCAGCTGTTTGGTGGGTGCCACAGTTGTAGATTTTTAGACTTCTGATAATACCCACTTTTCCCTTCAAGATGGCACGGTCTCCACGTCCAACAGGTTGCTCTGAGAGGGAACCCAGCAGTAGCGCGGGCTGCCCGGTCAGGGGAGCCCCGTCCAGCAGTCCCCTACCTTCTCCTAGAATATAACTGTCCCTTAATTTGCCAACAAACACTCCCTGTGCGACCCTCAGCTTTTCTTTCTATCTGCTCCGGGACAAGGCTCAGGACACGTCTGTCTATTCCGCTGCCATTTTTTCGATATTTTCGGGCATGCTGCAGCCGGAAAACTTCACACTGCTTCCACTCCTCTTCTGTCACCCACGCAGCACCTCACTCTTAACATTTTAAAAGCATCTAATTTTCCTTACTTATATTTCCCTTTGCGCCTGGAAACATTTTGAAACAGGAATTCTGGCTTTTAAATATTCTATGCTTCAGGAACCACATGAATTATTTCATATGTTGTTTTTGTTCCATTTATAAAATTGTCCCCTTCATGTTAAAATTGCCTCCGGGTACAAATATAAAATATAAAACATTTCATTAAAATATACAAGGCAGAACACTAGTATGGTATTGTAATCAGCATTAATGATGGTATGAAAATATAATAGTGATTTTTGAAAATATAGGAGACAACCCTAGGTTAGTTTTTAAAATATAGGATATACAATGCTTTAAATTACATTTCAATACAAGGTAGAGTACCACACATGACCACATTAGACACAAAGTGCAATACTTTAAAATAATGCTGTTTACTTTCCCTATTTGTTATTTCACAAATCTGAGATAAGTGAACTGGAAGCAAAACACTTAATTCAATAGGGTTTTTGGCCCCATAAAAAAAAAAAACAGATATGTGTGGGGAGGGGAAGTATGAGCACATTTGAAAGGGTTTGCTTTTGCAAATAATAATCGTTTTTTTTTTTTTATCAATACAGGCCCTTTCATTTTTGAGCCATATAATTTAGACAAGCACTTGTGGAAAGTATTTTATTTACAAATAAAGTCCTTTAGTATTTATAATGCTAAAGCTGGACCCTGCCTCAACCTTTTGCAGCAAGGATTCAGAATATGGAGAATGGGCTGTGCACAAATGGATATACTAAACAAGAAATATAAATTTAGAAATTATTAGGGGAACCAGGTGGACACCTACTCTCTAGTGGAATGGATCCTCAAATCTCCGGTCCCACAGCTTTTTATTTACTAGAATATACACTTGCCTTTTAGTAAACCAAACAGACATATCAAAGGTAAGGTTTGGTAAACAGTAAAAGATTATCAGGTTATGACAGTGGTTGGCAAACTGCGGCTCATGAGCCACATGTGGCTTGCCAGCCGCGGTTTGCCACTATGTTGACTGAGTTTGCCGACCACTGTCATATATTACCCTTTTCCTCTTGTGCACAATATACTACAATTGCCTAATCCTCACAGCTTCCAACTACATGGTAACACTTAGTCTAGTCCAGTGGTCGGCAAACTCATTGGTCAACAGAACAGCAAACCGTGGCTCATGAGCCACAGTTTGCTGACCACTGGATTAGGAGATTGCCTTCAGCTACCTTGGTAAAGCCCCAAGATCCATCAGCCTTCTGACAGACCTCTTGTATTTATTATGCTAACTACTTGTTGGTCTTTGTCTCCAGCAGGGCTCAATTTGCTTTTTCCAAAGAATTAAAATAAATTTTTGAGACAGGTAACCCTTATAGAAATCTCTAAAGATGATTGAGAAAGACTAAAGATGAGATATGACTCCAGGTGGCAAAATATTTTGTTAAATATGTTTTTATTGATTTCAGAGAGGAAAAGAGAGGGAGAGAAATAGAAACATCAATGATGAGAGAGAATCACTGATCAGCTGCTTCCTGCACACCTCCACTGGGGACTGAGCCTGCAACCAAACCTGGAATCAAACCTAGAACCCTCCAGTTCACAGGCCGTTGCTCTATCCACTGAGTCAAATCAGCCAGGGCAAGATGGCAAAATCTTTAGGAACAAAACATCTCATAATCTGAGAAGACATCTCTGGCTGAGCATTCAAGGAAACAGGTTGGCAAAGAAAAAAAAAACACTCAAGTAAAACAGTAAGCCATCTGCGGAAGCTTCAGAAGGAACTGTTCTAAACTGAGGAGCCTTAAATACAAAGTCTCATCATGAGGTATGTTTTAGAAACCTCATTGTTTGAGAATATGCGGGTCAGACTTGTAGTTCCTGGCCTCTAGGTGACTTCTATTTGCTGTAATTTTAAAAGTGAGAAGTCATCTTTGCAAATAGCATCTCCAGGGACCTGGCACTGTGACATCTGTCCAGCGCACTCTGGGAGTCTGTGCAGCTGAGGATGAGGACATGCCTCTGACCCCGTTTCCATTTATTTGGGCTCAGTCACTCTGACTATAGCCTCACTTACAGCAATTGAGAAGAGGGTGTGCAGGACATAGATTTTTTTTTTTCTACCTTAAAATATTTTGGGGAAGGAAGAAAAAAGGGACAGAAATGAGCAGGAAAAGGAAAAGGAGGGGGAAACTGTGTTACATTGGTATGTAGTAGAGAATAACCTTGCCCAAAGGGAGGTCTGGCTTTGACCCTTGGTCCCTAAGAGGTGACCAGTAAGCTGTTTGGACGTCAAGCTGGATAAGCATCTAACAATGGGATTTAGGGTTGGGGTTTTGGGTCATGTCACATCAGCTAAACCTTCGGAGGGGCTAAATACTGAGGTCAGCAATCAGGTCTATGTAACTGAGCTCTCATAAGAACACTGAACGGCAAGGCTTTGGTGAGCTTTCCTGGATGGCAGCACTTTGTGGGCATTGTCTCACAATGTTACCAGAAAAGGTAATGCTATTTACATTCCACTGAGAGAGAACAATTGGAAGCTTTGAGTTTAGAACTCTCTTGGACACTGCCCCATCCATGCCTCTTTTGCCTTGGCTCATTTTAATCTGTATTGTCTCACTGTAATAAACCATGACAAGTATAACAGCTTTCAGCCAGTTCTGTGAGTACTTCTAATGAGTTACTGAAAATGAGAGTAGTCTTGGGGACCCCAACACTTGCACGTGGTAGCAGAAGTGTTCCTCATAATGACCCACCTGTGAGCTATGTCACCTTCTCCTCCACTTCTCCTCTTTGGCCCCACTTCACTACTCAATAACCCATGACTGTGTAAGACTGCCCCACTAAAATATGCCCCCTTGACCTTCCACTCAACCCTCCCTGGGAGAAATCATCTGTTCCAGCCTTGCTGTTCCCACATGGTCTCACTCCTAATAGACTGTTTTTACCCAGGCTACTCTACTGCCTTGAGTGTCCCCTTCCCTTCAGCTTATCCAAATACTACCTGTAAAACCTTTAAAAAGAGAGAGGGAGGGAAACTACATGTCTTGGGAAATTTATTTGAAATAAATTCAAGATCAATTATCAACTGGTAGAATTCAGGGAGAGATAACAGTCTATAGCTGAAGGCAATGGGACAGAATCTGAGCCACTGAAGCTTTTTTATCCATTTCTCAGAATAAGCATAATTTCCTGATATTTTATTTTATTGGGGATTCTCATTATTCAAATGACAGTGTTGTGAGTGAGTCCTCTGTGCTCACTGCCAACATTCTCCTCACACCCAGACAACTCGATAGCACTAGTAGACTGTTTGAGACTTCAACTGTTTTAGGTTAATGATATTTCCGGATTATTGGTCTCTTTATTACAACAATACAAATCAATTGTACGTCCTTTATTCCACTCCCAATTTTTCTGCATGTATTTTTTGCTTCCCCATGTCTTTTCTTTATATAGATTTAAGGAACAAAATAAAAATATAGGGTAGCATAGTTATAACTCAATAATGCCAAAACATAGAAGCATGCAAACTAGAACCATCACAGTTTTTGAATTGCTGATGAGACAGCCATGATATTTCTTCCACTACCTGTGTAATATGCACAGCCCTTGGGTTCAGGTGGGGCTGCTGACATCAGATTGGTCATTTGCCATCCAAAAGACAGACCATCACTACAGGATGCATGCTACTGCAAATCACCTTATAATGATTTTACATTATAATTCCTATAGAAACAAATATTTCTATAATAATAATAATAATAATAATAATAATAATAATAATAATAATGGAGTTATTAAATGAATAGTCACTTGAAGGTGCTTTTGAAACAATTTCATGTCAGGTTTACTACCGGTGTTTTGATTCCTTAAACCGCATGGTATATTTGTACTTGTATGTTCACTCATAAAAGGATCTTTATGACATTTTTTAAAGTCCTTTTTCACCTCTATAGTGAAATGAAAGTTCTTAAAATGTCATGCTCTGACTTTAGTCGGACATTTAGAACATTTCCTTACTGTCCTTTCATTTCAATATAGGAAAAAAAAAAAACACCTAAAAAAGCAAGTGACTTCGCCTTGGATCTATGGGGAATTGTGATTGGTGGCTTCACCGTTGCATTTAGGAAAACACAAGTTCTTTGGCACTGGGGAAGAAGCTTGCGCACAACATACAGCTTTTATTCCTCCTTTCTCTACAGAACTGTTCCCAAGTTCACATGTCCTTAGGCAACTGTCAGGTTTATCATATAACAAATGGACAGCTATCAGGTTCACCCCACCTCAAACACAGTTCACCTGCTCTCTCTTAAAGGACTCTTTTTTATCATATTTCTTTTCTTTTCATCCACATAAAATGCCCTACTCATTCCCCTGCGCTTACCCAGCCTCTTCTGCACCTTTGACATAATGTGTCTCCCATCCAAAATGGTGGTGCCTTTTCCTCACCTCATCTCCTAAATCTAGCAGTTCTTCAAAGCAAGCCCCAATAACTATCACCATTAGAAAGGCCCTTCTGCTAAAAGTCATTTTAACTTCTCATCTCTCTGACCTCCACATGAAATTATATACATATACTTATAAAATGTTTAGTTGAAAGGGACTTTGGAGGCCTTTCAATTCAACCTCCCTCCAAACTGGCAGTTGGACATCCACTGAAGAGTCCTGGATTTTGAGAGAATGCAGGCTGGGCTGAGGGACCCCCCCTTCCATGCACAAATTTCATGCACTGGGCCTCTAGTTTATATATAAAACATCTGTTACTTAAAAAAAATACCACAATCACACAGACATAGAAAGATGCTCACAAGATATGAGGCATCAGGGAACTGAGATCAGTGAAGATAATGTAGGTATATATTTCATCCAGGATACATCTACTCTTTCTCATGATGATGGGTTCCACATATTTAATAGATACTCATAGCTCTCCCCAATTTTTTTGTGTCACTTTGATGCTCCCCATTGCCTCCCACTGTTCCCCAGTGGTATTTTCCTTTACCAGATAACTCTGAGATTGATGTTGTGAACTTTCCGGGCTTTTGAGGAAGAGCATAGCTTCAGGTTTATATATGTGAAGTTGAGGTAAGAGTGAGACCATCAAGCAGGACTGTCCTGGAGACAGACAGTTAAAGAATTAGAGCTGAAATTTGGGCAAGAGATCAGAACTGAAAATTTAAAAACTTGGAGTGACTCTCAGGAAAAGGACAGCCTTAGCCTTCCAATTAGATTATATAATTTCTAGGGGCAGGGACTGTTTCACACATTTCTTTGAAACTTCACATCATAAAAGCAGTTCAGTAAGCACTAAATAAGTATTTGTAGATTACAGTTCAAAGTTATAAGGAGCCCAGAATATAAGTATAACCAATGGATGCAAGACACTGGCGGGCAGGGAGGCGGGGGGTGCGGGCATGTGCCAAGGGGTAGAGGATGCCAGGGGAAGGTCAATAGAGAAAAAAAGGAGACATATGTACTACTATTTGTAATACTTTAAACAATAAATTTTTAAAAAAAGCAATTTAGCAAAAGGGGATGGGGATGATTAGAGCATGTTACATTTTTACGAACAATAGAATCACCTTCATCTCTATGCACCTCTCAATAGGCATGCATGCCCACACATGCACACACTGCTAATATGGCCCTTGTAAATTGGTCTATGCAGAATTCCTCAGGTACAGGGAAGAAATTCAAAAGTGGGGGGCAAATAGGAGGGCTTTAGGCTTCCCATTCCATCTCCAGCAAAGCAGCCCTCTTTTAAATCCATTCTTCACATTGAGCCTTCTGGTGAGAATTTCTTTGACAAAAGAATTTTGGAAAGAGGATCTGGGACAGGAAGGAGGAGGAGGTGAGGAGGTCAGAAGTGCTCTTCTAGCCCATAGTAGAAGATCAATATAAAAGAGCCATCTGGGCACAAGAGGTCTAAAGTCTGGGACTTTCCAAACCATCATTCTCAGGGTTAATAGCTAAGGGACACTCAATCTGCCTCTTGCCTCCACTATGCTTAACTGAAAATCCTCTCCCCCACCCTGCCCCACTTTATTACTTAATATATATTGTGTTGAACTGAAAACATGCACCATGGGGCACCACTGCAGAAGAGAAATCATCAGGATAGCTCTGTCAAACCTAGTTGTTTGCACTTTGAAAAAACTGAATATTGTTTTTCTCTTTCCAGGTCGGTCCAATATCAGGGAAGTCTCGATAGTCTTTTGAATGTACTTAATCTATGCATCCCATTAGCGAAAATTCCAAATGCTCCTTTGCAGGGAAGAATATATACATGGCAGTTGAAATGGGTGCTAAGAAATGAAAATGGAAGTTTGAACTCAAATGAGAGGAGTCAGGACCTGCGGGCAGGCTGAGGGTTGGCCAGGAGTCCTGTTCAGCAAGATTAGAAAATGGTAGATAAGCTAAAAGGTAGATGGGCATCCAATGGAAAGTCCCTAAATGCCCCATTAAACAATATGGACTTTATTCTCTGAACAATGAGGAGCATTAGTGTGTGTGTGTGTGTTTAGAAGATTAGAAGATTAATCTTGCTGGAGTAGATGGGTGAGTAGGCAGACTTAGCTCACAAGGTGTTTGTTTCTAAACCTCTTTGAGCCTGGTTTTCCTATCTCTCTACAATAGGGATAATAACAACACAGGGATGTAGAGAACTCACGTGAAGCTATTGTTGTCAGTATAGCACTACAGACTGTGTGGATGAAAGGTACATGTACAATCTCTAGCCTTAGACTACCTGGGTTCAAATCCAGCTCTGCTTATAAACTCAGTGACCTTGGGTAAGTTATTCTAAAATAGGGATGATAAGAAGAGTACCAACCTTACAGTTCTGGTATGAGGAATAAGGTCAATAAACATGAATTACTTTGTAAATACAATGCTATCTCCCAGTGAGAGGTATAATTTGGATATTGCTAGAGAGAATAGAAAGGAGCAATTAAATATGAGCAACATTTTAAATAGAGAATATGATGACAATAGTTTGTACTTGAAAGATAAGAGAGAGTAAAACATAACAGTGAGAAATACCTTCTTATTTATTTACTAGAGGCCCGTTGCACAAAATTTGTGTACTCTGGGTCGGGGGTCCCTCAGCCCAGCCTGTGCCCTCTCTCAATCTGGGACCACTGGCTCCTAACAGTTCGCCTGCTTGCCTGATCACCTCTGCATTGACCCCCTGCTGCAGTGGCTTCATCCAGAAGGACATCCAGAATGATGTCTGGAAGGTCATTTGGCTATCCAGTCTAACTAGCATATTATGCTTTTATTATTATAGATTAGCGGTAGAGACTTGTATCAATAGGCATTTTTAGCCTGGCGAAATACATAGATAATTCCATACACATTTTATAGAAGCTGGATGAAAAAAAAGTGTTGATTTTATATACTCTATTATCATAATCTCACAAGCTAAACAAACTATTTTTGGTGATAGTAATTGGTAAATTATTTCCCTAAATTAATAAATTGGAGTTATCTGCAAAGATATAATATATCAATTTCTCCTATTAAGTCTTTTTATTAACAATCTCCCTTTATTTATTCACCAGAAATGGAAGAGGTAAAATTAAAACTTTGTTGGCATCTGATAATAAAACAAAATGGCTGAACTATGGGAGGATATATAAATTCCCCTTGCATCCTGCCTCACCAAAATTGGATATTCACATGCCAAAGAATGAAACTTGACCCTTTTCTTAAACCATTCACAAAAAGTAACCACATTGGATTAAAGACTCAAATGTAAGACCTAAAACCATGAATCTCCTAAAAGAAAACATAGAAAAAAGTCCTTTATGTGGGTCTTGGAACAGTAGAACCTTGATAAAATGGACTAATTCAAGTGAGGGGGTGTATGTTAAAGTCAAAAGTCCGTTATATAATAAAATAGATTTTCCGAATGTGTATGTTAAAAAATTGACAAATTAGTTTATCTGTTCTTACTTATGTAAGACACATTAGTTTAATTAAAATTAAATATGTATGAAAAGTTTAATTTCACAGAAAAGTTTTCTGTATGTATCACTGTAATTTAAAATTTATACTGAATAGTTCTAGTAAATCTGTGCATTCACCAGTCACTGAGAGTAAACAAATGCACATAGCAGGGTGGCAGGCCCATGTGAACATCCACCTACCAGCTAAAACTGCTGCAGAAAGTCACTCCACAGATCAATTATCACTCAGGATTCGGTGTGATCACATGCTGGTCATTTTTGGAATATTGCTTGCGAATGGTGACACTAGGATTTAAATATGTAGACTATAGTTGTAGATATGTAATATTTATGTTGGTGAAATAATTACAGTGGTACCTCGAGATACGAGTTTAATTCGTTCCGTAACCTTGAGGCGTGGGAAACTATGAGACTCTCGAGTCGCAGTAAACTGGTGCAGCCGCCCAATCCGTGCGATTACTCCTATCTCAAATGTTGCTCGTATTTCAAAGCAAAAATCGCTCGCTCGACGGCTCGTATCTCAAAAATCTCAAATGTTAGGGCACTCGTATCTTGAGGTACCACTGTACAGTGTTGTTGTTTTTTTACAACATATGACCTATGGGCTAAAATTTGTTAAAAATAACAGTGAATTAATAACAAAAAGTAACCTGCTAATTTAAGTACGTAAAAGCAAATCTTGGTTAAAAGCATTTTAAAATTAACAGGGTGTTAATTTTCATATATGACATATGGACCAGAAATTTTCTCCGCAAAATGGAGGGTTTACTGTAATGATTTTTTTGGAAATTACATCTAAAGCATAAGCAACAAATATAAAAACAAGTGGCACTATATCAAACTAAAAAGTTTCTGCACAATAAAAGAAACCATCAACAAATAGAAAAGAAAACTTATGGAATGGGGGAAAATATTCGCAAACCATGGATCTGTGAATTTATAAAGAGCTTATACAACTCAATAGCAAAAACAAACAAATAATCCAATTTTAAAATGGGCAAAGGAGCTGAGTAGACATTTTTCCAAAAAAGATATACAAATGGCCCACAAATACATGAAAAGATGCTCATTAGGGATATAACCTCACATCTGTTATATTTTCTTATAGAGACATCTTGTTTATGAAACTGGATTTGATCAAAGCCTTGTAAAAATAACCTCATAAAACTAGAAACCATAATTCTTTCCTCATCTCCTCTCCCCCCAAGGAACAAAGATTAATTTTATGCCAATTTCAATATTCTAGGTTGACTTAAGGGCCTTAAAAAGGCATGATAAATAGCTCTAAAGATAGGCACTTGAGAATTATTACATATGGATTGGTTAGTAATTGTATTTCATGGTTGAAATGTATTAATTTTATAATTATATATTTGAGAATATTAAAATATCAACATCTGAGCCCTTGCCGGGTGGCTCAGTTGGTTGAAATCTTGTCCTGTGCATGGGAAGGTTTTGGGCTCAATTTCTGATCAAGGAAATTACTTAGGTTTGGTCCCCAGTTGGGATACATGTGGGAGGCAGCCAATCAATGTTTCTCACTCACATCAATGTTTTTCTTTTTCTAAAATCGGTGAAAACATATCCTTGGGTAAGAATTTTTTTTTTAATATCTACATCTGAGTAGAAGCAACTAACCCTAAATAAATAAAGATGATTTTCTAAAATTCAGGGTATTACCTAGCAGATTGTATTTTGAGAATATTTTGCTATACACCCATACCTAACTACATATTTTAAAGAGTGTAGTTAACACTCTTTAGGAATTAACAACAAAGAAAAGAGAAAGTATTGAGTCCCTAGTATGTACAGAGTTTATAAAAAGTTCATTAATGATAGCTGTTAAGTGAATTATCTACAGCACAGCAATGCTAAGTAACATTAATAAATAGAATGACTGATGACCGACAACGAGTAGGAGATTTGTGTCTATGTAAAAAACTACAACATAGATTTCTGATATAAAATAATCTTTGAAAAAAGTTGATGATGCAAGTAAACATGGATATTTTTATCTTTTCTTCCTTGAAACCATGCAAAATACGCAGCTGGATACACAGGCCAAGACACAGGTTAATAACACAAATCACTGAGCTAATTTTCACTTCTGAGACTCATAAACATGCAGCGAGAACACAGTTCTTAGCTTACTGGAACTTTTCCTAGCATTCTTTTCACACTTAAATATTCTAATTTTGTGATAAATCATTAAACAACTTCGATGAAAAAAATATTTTATAAGTTTATCCCTTGGATGAAATAAGGTGCCTAAACCTTTGATATTTCTTACTGATGGTCTTATCTTTTTCCTTGGCAATATTTTGTATGTTAAATAGTCCTTTTGGCTTGAGAGGTTTTCTGCCTTGGGAGAATGCAACATGGTTGGATTCAAGAAGAAAAGAGGTTCTCTTTGGTAAAGTGCGAGAAAGTTGATGGTTGGCAAGAGATAAAACATGAGCGCCTATGAGGCAGGACACCTGTAGACAGATGGGGTTTAGGAAAGAGTTCATATGGAAGGTGAGGATCTGGATCCTATAAATCCATCCCCAGTCCAGGTCTCCCAGGGCCAGTCTCCATGAACTCTGACATATGCATAATCTAGCTGAAGAGTGCTGCTTTCCATTGTCTAATATTTGGTAATCAAGCCCTTTAATTGATTACCTTTAACAAGTAATATGTATTGCACTACCCATAACCTGTAGTGTTGATGTACTCATTTCTGCCCAGGAAGCCAAGAGTATTTTGTGACTATCTTGATTCCTATTTTTGTGACTTTTAAATTGGATAAGAATAAAAATTTTACTCCATCTCTCTGTGCTTCAGAAAATGCTTAAATGCTTTAAGACTTGTTGAACCCAGGTGTTTTATTTCTCAGACCAGAACTCGCTTGACTTAATTACGTTGAGCTGTTATTTTCAAGAATTACTCTTTAAAATTCCTTTTTCCAGTGATGGTGAAGTGATGGCTTTCTCAATCTAAAAAATATTTTAAGAAATATGAAGCTTATGAAAGATCATTTGAAAGCATTTCCTGATATTTTTCTTTTTCTTTTTCCTTATGCTATAACAAAGCTTGATAACAAAGAATGCTATTTCTAGATTAATATTTGGGGCAAATTCTAAGACATATTTCTATTAATGACCTCCACACTTCCCCAGGACTACAAAGCAATCTGCTTCTGTTTTTTCCGGGTCTAAAAGTAGATAGCACAGCGATGTAACTCCTTACACACATTACTGCAGCTCCACATTAAAAATATTTTTTCTGAAATAATTAGCATTTTTGCTTACCCATAATGAATCCACATAAGACAGAAAAATATATTTTCCCAGATGGTCCTTTTTTGCATTAATATTATAAACCCAAGCATCTAAAACAAACAATAAGGTGTTGAAATATGTAATCTGGGCTGAATATCTGAGCTGTGAACTTTCAAAGGCTTTTCAATTTTAAGAGGACAGCTGGATATGCACATGAAATCTGCCTGGCTAGCTTCTTGCTTCTCTTGTGTTTCCCTTTACTATACAGTCCTTCTGCAAATAGCTTGCTTCTTTTTGAAATGGAAGAATGAGTACAAGCATTCCTGAACTTGGAAAAGACATAAACATTTGCTTACCTGTTGTAAAAGAAGAAAAACACAACTTGTTTTAATATTTATAGTGGAATCAGTTGTATTTGTTTCCTCGTATCCATTTGTCTTTTGCCTGGTAAAATAACCCATATTTTCCCTGGGGAACCACCACTCCTCCATTTTTATCTACAGGAGACTAACAGGCCCAGGGTTGAGCCTGTGATCCAGGTTGTCCAGAGTGTCAAATTCTTTTAGACACCATGATTTGCTCAGGAAGGGCCCATGCTCTGCTAGTACACTGGTCCAATGAAAGTAAATCTGGGGGATTTCATAGAATTGTTGAGAAAAGAAAAATATTACCTTGACTAGGAACTGCTGGAGATACTACATGAAGACAACATCCAAAAGGAAAAGTGTAGCTGAGACATGGCGGTAGAGCAAGGGGGGAATGGAGCAGTGAAGGGAGAGGGAAAGAGCCCGAAACAGAGACAGAAAGCAGACTTAGTCTTGGGTATTTTAATTGCATAAGCCAAAAACACATTCCTTGCTTACGTCAGTATGAGGGGTTTTTCTGTCACTTACACCTAAATGGGTTCTAAAACAAAATATCCAGATGTGATGGCCTTTCTATATGTTAGACACTCTGCCTGTCCTTGGAGACATGCAAGGATCAATAAAACAGGACTTCTCTGTAAAAAGATGCTGCTCTAAATACTTGGACATAATTCCACCCTTCCAGTGACACTTATGAAATCTCTATTTTTCCTAAGCAATATGTCATTTTAAAAGATTTTTGCAGATAGAGGAAAAAAAGAGGGAGAGAATCCTGATTATGTATTGTTACTATAAGGTAAAACTATTTCTTAACTCCTAAAGTAGTAGCTTCCACTTTAATAAAATGTTCTTTTTTGACAATAAGAAGGGCTATTTTTATTTAAATGACAGACTTAGGCAGCAATCCTTGGAAAGAAATCTCCAGAGCCAAAGGCTGTTAACAGCACCACACAGCTAAAGTTGTGGTTACATATTCATTCTGAATGAATATCAGATAACCAGAAAAGAATAAGATTATACTGCTGGGCACTTGATTAAACATAGATTTTAGTATACATACATGTATATGTATACATATATTTGAAGGGGTAAACATTTTAGGTTATTATTGGCTTATACATGAAGAGATTTATCTGTTTAAGATTTTTCTTGACTATTTCAATTAAGATCCTTTCCTCTCCCAAAAGTGCATACACCCTGTATCAGTGAAAAGAAACGGTTATCCTCATGGACTGTTTTAATATAAAACATATTTTAAAGCCCCTCAAAAACACGGTAGGCTAGGGTCAAACATTCATGAGAAGAGATGGGCTATTTTTCTTCTGGATAAAAGGGAGTAGTGGAAATTGCCAATAATAACTAATACTTAATGGGCCTCTTAAGTTCATGTACACAGAAGTATTTATAATTCAGTGAGGTCAGCACATAGTATTATTTAGAAAATTATAATGAATGGATTTTCTCATTGCTCCAAGTCAGGAGTCATCAAAATCTGTGTCCATCTGTGACTACCTTCCCTCATGCGCAGCACCCGTCACCACAACACCGTGCTTGCTCCCACTCCCTCGCTCCCTGACAGAAAGTCAGGTCGACAGAGTAGTTCCCTGCATTCAGTATGTCTGCTCTTGTTCTGTGCAGAGCTCTGTGGGGAGCAATGAGGGATATCCCTTCCTGCACAGACTCAGCCCCCGGTATCCCACAACAGATCTGGCCTGGATTTCAAATCCTTTAGGAACCAGCTATTTCTAACACACCCTCAGTCATTTCCACCCAGGACACACCCACAGTGCCGGGTGTACTGGTCCAAAAGGGGTGCTTGTGGAGGCCATGCACTGTGCCCAGAATTAGTATTCTGCTCAGCCGATAAGGCCTTGGCATTGACCCGGATCCCAGTGAACTCTGCTTCCTTTTGGCAAACGGTAACTACCCTTGCTGGCCACCTGGCCTCCACCAGGGCTTTGGAGCCCATCAGGCCATTTGACAACTCTGAACCTGGAAGTGAAAGAGCCCAAGTTGGACACTGATAGGCCCAGGGAGGGCTGTGTGATCCCATTTACCCACAGGGCCAGTGCCTGGAGCCAGACCCCGAAAAGATCCATTTATTTCCTCCTCTTGTTTCCTGTTTAAAAGAAAATATTACAAGAATGCTTTGCCCGTCCCATTGTATGAACTCAATAACTATTCACTTTTTTGTATTGTCATCATCATATATGGCCTCACTCATTCCACAGAGAACTATAGGGCCTATTATGAGATAATGCAACAATGCAGCTCTCAGTGTTGTGTGGGCTTTGCTGTCACATCTGTGCATTTTCTAGCTCAGGGCCTCTAACTTCCACTAAAGCCCTAACAACAGGCCCGCCCCATCGTTTTGAGCTGACAATAGCTTTAAAAGCAGAATGTCTTTTTCAAGTGTCACATTTTATTTTAAAAACTGATGTGACTTTTTGCATTTTACTACATGGTACACTTATTTCCTTTAATACAAAAAGTGGTTATTGAAATCATTCATCGTTGAGTAAAACTGACCATGTTTACCAAGTGTCTCCTGGTTTATTGTGACATGTACATTTTGAGAAACATGGCCTATGATGCAGGGATTTTAAATGTGAACTAGGAAATCTCCTTAGGAGTAACAGCCTGGGCATTCTATGCAGTTAGATCTCTCTCAAACATAAAGAAAGGGAATAAACTTGGGAACTAATGGCATGGAAATATTAGGGAACTCCATTCATCTCCTCCCAGCTGACAGGTGATAAAGCACATGTTTTGGCCTGAGGACACTCAGGGAACCCACACATGCCCGTCAGGCCATGACTGATAGAAACTGCCTGCAATTGATCTAAGAAATACAGTCATGAAAAGCAAAATACCAATAATTGTGAGAGAGATCACTGCTAAGTTGAAATACATAAAATACTCAATATTTGCCCATTTTTTAAGTATAAAAATGGCAATTTCTGTGATTCAGCCTAATATTTCCCCAAAGCTTATTGACCTACAAAAATGTGCATAACACTGGTTTTTAAGTAAAATGCTACCACTGTAATCATAATAAGAATAGCACTTTCAGACACAATAAAAGTACACACAATGAAAATTGGAAAGTAGAAAGTAAAATTTAGTGGATAATGCTGAAAACAGAGACTGAGCATTGAATGTGATCATGGTTCCTAGTCAAGATCCTTTAGCACAATTTTGAGAAATGATCCTGTGGATGCTTGTTGATCCAGCAGGTGTTATGAAATAAAGCATCAGGACCAGAAGAATAAGCCTTGAGCATTTCATTAAAACACTTGGAAAGCTGAAGTTCCCAGTGCCCTTCATGGCCATTAGCAAAGTGCATTTATTCAACCATTTTATCAGTGTGAGATGGAGAGACAACAGAGGTGGTTTCACTCCTGTTTTCACCAGTTGCCAGACTACAAATTTCTCTTAGCATTATCCTTAGTAGGCAGCTTAGCACCTATAACAGATTTTTCAGACTTCTGTATTTAAACCAAGACACATTCTTTCCTAATAATCATTTAAATTCCAGTCTTTATCTCAAATCTTAAGCTATGGATAGTGGCGCCACACAGGGACAGAGACAGTAACCAAACTGAGTAGCCTCCGTGACATAGGAAGAGCACAGTTTAGAGCACATCCATGCATTAGGGCAGCATTTTTGCCATAAGCTAGCCCTTTCTGCTTCTTTAGACTTTGAATGTTCAGGTCTGTGTTGGGTGGAGAGCAGAAACGGAGGCTCAGAAGTAGATATTTTGTAATCAAGGTGGAAAGCAGAGAGTGTTTCTATGCACATGTGAGAGTTTCTACATTCAGTCTGATATACCTTAGGTAGCCTTGAATTTCAGACTTGCTGCCTTCATTCTTTCTTGAAGCTTATGACTTGAAACTTCAACTGAGTAGGGAGAGAAAAACAAAACAAAAAAAAATCCCCAAACAATAAAAACAAGATCAGAAAAATATAGGGACCACTAATAAAGATTTTTCTGATAGAAACATAACTGTCACGTTAACAAATAGTTGGCTTCCCATTACATCAGAAATTTGATGCAAATAAAATATTTTCTAATCTCAAGTTTTAAACAAACACAGATATTGAGAGAATTGTAAAAAATACTAGATTCAACCATTTTCAAAAAGTTTCCCTCCCTGTCTTATTGATCCCTTTTATTATTGCTGAACTATTTTAAAGCAAATCACAGCCCATGTCATTTTACTCCTACATGTACTTCAGTATGCATCTCTTAAATATTAAGGATAGTTTCTTTCATAATTACAATGCCACTTGGGCAAAATTTTAAGTGACAACCTATCACTTAAAAATTAATACTTGTATTTACTCTTCACTTACATCTGCTACATTGCAAAAATGAATATAATATGAGAAAAGAAGATAGAAACTAAAAGGAAAACAAAGGTAAGACAGCTGAATGAAACCAAGTGATATGGAAGTTCATATCCTAATCCTAAACCCAGCTTCTGTTTCTTAGGGACCAAAGCAGAGGAAATTCTGGCAGTCACCCGATTCAGTGTGCATAAAGGAGAAACATCACCATTTCTTAGGAGAACATAGCTTTTCCTCTCTCTAAGGTCTCTGAGGAATTTCCCCTGGATATCTTCATGAAGAAGGCAGCGAGATTTATTGGGCAACACACTTTACAAAATCCCCATAATAAATACAAAGGAGTCTCTGTGCAGCCCCTTATTCAAGTGCCCGCCTTGCAACCTAAGAATAATGCTGATGGCCAGAGGCCAGAGCAGTGTGTCATGTCTGCCTGGTGGCTACGATACCCAAATACAGCATAAACTTCATTCATTTCAAATAAACTTTTCATCTACCTTTGACTCCCCACGTCCCAATCTTCCATGAAATATACAATCCTAATTTTAAAAGCCCGAATCCAGCTTTCAGCTATTACTACTTTAAGTGCAGTTATCCATAGCAAGTCAATGCAACACGAAATGTGTCTTCCCATTCATTCATCAATTTGTGAATTTGACTCAGCCACTGGATTCCCCACCCCCCACCTTGTTCAGGAGAATTGCAAATGCCAAAAGTAATCAATCTATGAGCAAATCAATGTGAACAGCTGTCAATGGGAAGAGCTTACCCTGCAGCTATCTTCTTTTTTATAGTAGCAACTGAGCTTGTCTTTCCATCTGACCAAATACCCATGTACTAAAGATGCTGCCTCCCCTCAGCTTTTAGAATTCTTTTCTTATGCAAGGCTAGATTTGCAGAGTTTTCAAGCTGCAGGAACAGCTTGAGGCTGGGGGTGCTGTCCTGCCCTGTCAGTCGCAGGAAGCAGGGAGCTCCTGCGAGCTGGGCTCCTGCACCTGTACCCTGCTGCATTGATCCTGAGTAAGCCATAAGCACTGTGGCTCCTCAACAATCTACTACCTGCCATCAATATCCCATATCTCTGTGGAGGGAAGTATTTCTCAAATGCAATTTCTTTTTGTCCTTAGTGTGTGTGACATAGCTCTTCATGCTTTTAAAGATTTCCTCCTAGCTTCTGCTAACAACCTTAGCTTGCTTTCTGCAGTTCTGTTCTATCACGCAGCTAAATAAACCTGTCTGATGTTGCCATCTCTCAGGAATTCCACCAGAAAACAAGCTGCAATTGTATGTTTAGGTGAGCCGACATCAAGGAACAATGAGGAAAAACAATCTCAATAAATGGAAAGAAAATTGGAATGCACAAATACTTTCTTATCAAACTTAAAAAAGAAAAGAAAAAATATTTTGGGAAATTTGAACATACCCACAATGGTAAAACGTGTCCTGCTCCCACACGGCTTATTTCCCGAGTATAACATTCCTATTTTAAAATTGGAGCAACAGATCCAAGAAACAAATGTCTTCGAAAATTCCATTTGGTAGTAGCATCAATGTATGCATTTCAGCTTTTTCTTTCCTACTGAAAATTATTGTAAATAGCAAGAAAAATGTCAGGGCAGGAAACAGAATGTAAGTTATGGATAGTCTTATAAAAACAGGAGGATAAAAATGTTTATGAAATACTATGCTTAAATGACTAATGTTAATATTTAAGTAAAAGTATTCTCTGTAGGCAAGAAAAGAAATAAGATGCCTACAGAGTAATAAATACAATAACAGTATCAGGGGAAATAAAATTAGACAAGTCAGTAATATTTCTAGACTAGAGGCCAGGTACACAAAATTCGTGCACAGGGCAGGGGTGTCTTTCAGCCCAGCCTGCTCCCTCTCCAATTTGGGACCCCTTGAGGGATGTCCAACTAGCATCCCTAACCACTCCCCTGCCAGCCTGATTGATGCTTAACTGCTACCCTACCACTAACTGTCCTACCCTGTGGGCCTGGTCACCCCTAACTGCCCTCCCTTACAGGCCTGGTGCCTCCCAACTGCCCTCCCCTGCTGGCCATCTTGTGGTAGCCATCTTGTGTGTACATGGGAGCAGGATCTTTTGACCACATGGGAGCAGTCATCTTGTGTGTTGGAGTGATCGTCAATCTGCATATTACTCTTTTATTAGATAGGATAGAGGCCTGGTACATGGGTGGGGGCCAGTTGGTTTGCCCTGAAGGGTGTCCTAGATCAGGATGGGTGGTCCCTTGGGGCGTGGGGTGGCCTGGGTGAGGAGCCTGTGGTGGTTTGCAGGCTGGCCATGCCCCCGGGCAACCTAAGTGGAGGCCCTGGGATTTAGGATCTAGGATTTATTTATCTTCTACAATTTAAACTTTGTAGGCTGGAGTGGAGCCAAGCCTTCTGCACACACAGCCATTGAAACTTTGTTGTGTTAAGCGGAGGTCTGGGCCCACCAGGGTGTGCTGAAAGCTTGGCTTCCTCCACCGCCAGAGGCAACTCAAGACTCTCCTGCTCTCTCTGTGGCCATAGCCATCTTAGTTGGGTTAATTTGCAAACTCGCTCTGATTGGCTGGTGGGCGTGGCTCATGGGCATGGCTTGAGGGTATAGTGGAGGTAGGGTCAATTTGCATATTACTCTTTTATTAGATAGGATGATTTTGGGAAGTTGGAAGAGAGAATATCTTACAACAGGATAAAATTTGTTAATATTTCCCAGGAACTGAAATTTTATTGATTTTCCAGAATTATTAGGCATTTTGTTGTGGTTGGCCAGAAATATCTAGAATTTACCTATATTTCCTGTGTCATTTCACTGAAATCTTAGTTCTTATTCTCTTACACTGTTTCCCACATACTCATCCAACCTTACTTTTAGATTTCCATTTGTAATTAACAGTACTTTATGTTTCCTAAATGCAGTCCTTTATTAGGAGTCTTACCTATCAAAAATTCTAGATGTTGAATCCTACTTTCCTATGTTTTCTTAGACATTTGCTTTTCTAAATTCCAGATCCCAAGTATCTCACAAGTGCCTCACCATTACTCCATTCTAATTGAAGGTCCCTTGTAAGTATTGTGGTCAGTACTCAGGAAGTTACAATATCATACAATCTAGGAATTCAAAATAGAATTTTTATAAAAAATGTGAGTCTAACATGGAAATACTCACCTGGAAGAGGTGACATTCAAGTTCCCTGTTAAAGAAAAGAAAGGGTTTAGGTATAGAGAACAGAGGAGGCTGTTTCATACAGAAAGAATGCTATGAAAACGACTGGGCTGCAGGGGGAATACTTGGACACTCGAGGAATGTCTGGCATGCTGATGATGGTTATAAAAGCCACACGGCTGACAGAGTCCAGTGCAAGCTCCGGAAAGCATTGTCTTGGACATGCGTGCTTTAGCTGCGCTGGGAGAAAGCAGAGCCATTCACTCACTGAATGCACCCAACACCACAGCAGAAGAGACAGGCCCCAGAGATCAGGGCACATGAGCAGCCACTCCAGGGAAGCTCTGAGCATGATTAAAGTGTGTGGTAATGAAATGTTCCATACCGGTTTAGATGCTCTATTGCACTGCCTACCCAACTCTTCCAATGCAGAGAGCCCTCCTGGAACTCATCAGCATCTCCATCTACCATTGCCGAGTCTTCCTCATCTTAATTAAGGACTTCTTACTCTTAATTGCCTAAATCTCTCCAGGGAAGTCTCAGCATACAAATCACAGATTGATTTGTTTGTGGCAGAACAAAATTACTGTTTTCCCTTAAGTTTTAAATTCTCTTCTAAATACCTATAAGAATCTATAATTGGGGTTATTCTTCAGATAAAAGTTGTAGCATTTTCTAGGAGGGAATATTTTAATGACCTAATTCATCTGTGGCCTCACCATAGGTAGAGGATACCAAGTTTTACAATCAGGCTCCAACTTTGAAACAAAGAGAGGAATAAGGGATAGAGAAAGGCCTTAAATTCACTATGTGATACTCTAATTTGGAGTAATAAAAGAGGGTTAATATTCCCCAGAAACCTTCATGTCTTTTTTTTTCAGTCTTATTGAGATATAATTGACATATAACTTTGTGTAAAAGTGTACAATATGATTATTTGATAGGTATATATTGTAATAATGTAGTTAACACAATAAGGTTAGTTCACACTGTTTACTCACATAATTACCATTTTCTTGTTATAGTGAGACTAGAGGCCCAGTGCATGAGTTTGTGTATGGATGGAGTCTGACCCGCCCATCCCAATCGGGGCTGATTGGGCTGGGCCAGCAGGGGGGAGGGGACTTGGGAGGTTGACTGGCTAGTCCTGCCCTGATTGGGGGGGAGGGGCAATTGGGGGTGGGACCAACTGAAGGGAGGGGCCATGGACAGTTGGCCAGTTGGGCCTGCCCCCTGGTCGAACTCCCAGTCAAGGGGACAATTTGCATATTAGCCTTTTATTATAGAGGATTATTATATATTCTCACAGCAATTTTCAAATATACAATATAATACTGTTAAGTATAGTCACCATGTTATATATTAGATTGCTGGAACTCATTTACCTTGTAACTGAAAGTTGGTGTCCTTTAACCAATATCTCTCCATTCCTCCCTGCACCTCAGCCTCTGGTAACCACCTCTATTCTCTGTTTCTATGAGTTTGATGTTTTTAATGTTTTTAGATTCTACATATGTGACATTAGACAGTATTCATATTTCTCTGTGTGACTTATTTTACTTAGCATAATACCCTCAAGGTCATCCATGTTGTTGTAACTGGCAGGCATTCCTTCTCCAATCTGGGACTCCTCGAGGGATGTTCAACTGCCTGTTTAGACCCAAGCCAGATAGGACGAGGCCTAAATGGGTAGTGGGACATCCCTCTCACAACTCAGGACTGCTGGCTCCCAACTGTTCACCTGCCTGCCTTCCTGATTGCCCCTAATTGTTTCTGCCTACTAGCTTGGTTGATGCCTAACAGCTCCCCTGCCAGCCTGTTTGCCCCTAACTGCCCTTCCTTGCAGGCCTGGTTGCCCCTGACTGCCCTCCCTTGTAGGCCTGGTCACCCCCAACTGCCTGCCCTGCTGGCCTAATCACCCACAACTGCCCTCCCTTGCAGATCTGGTCCCTCCCAACTGCTCTCCCCTGCTGGCCATCTTGTGGTGGCTATCTTGTGTCCACATAGGTCTCCATGTCTTGTGTGTTGGAGTGATGGTCAATTTGCATATTATTCTTCTATTATATAGGATTAGATAGGATAGAGGCCTGGTGCACAAGTGAGGGCCAGCTGGTTTGCCCTGCAGGGTGTCCCGGATCAGGGTGGGGGTTTCCCTTGGGTTGTGGGGTGGCCTGGGTGAGGGGCCTGTGGTGGTTTGCAGGCCGGCCACCCTCCTCAGTAATCCAAGCAAAGGCCCTGGTATCTGGGATTTATTTATCTTGTATAATTGAAACTCTGTAGCCTTGAGTGAGCTTGGCTTCCTCCAACACCAGGGACAACTCAAGCCTCCTGCTCTCTCTAGCTCCATGGCTGCCACCATTTTTATTGGGATTTATTTATCTTTTATAATTTAAATTTTGTAGCCTTGAGTGGAGGCTTGGGCAGGCCAGGGTGTGAGGGAAGCTTGGCTTCCTTCATTGCTGGGGAAACCCAATCCTCCTGCTTGCTCCATGCTCCAGCCATCTTGGTTGGGTTAATTTGCATACTCACTTCTGATTGGCTTGTGGGTGTAGCATAAGTGTGGTCAATTTGTATATTACTCTTTTATTAGATAGGATATATGCATATATATAATCTCAAATTTTCTTTATCCAGGCATCTGTTGATGGACACCTACGTGGTCTCCATGTCTTAGTTATTGTGAATAATGCTGCAATGAACATGAGGCATAAGTATCTTTTCAAGATACTGATTTTATTTCCTTTAAGTATAAACCCAGAAGTGGAATTGCTGAATCATATGTTAACTCTTTTTAAATTTATTTTGAGGAATCACCATACTATTTTCCATTATTTCCTGTACTAATTTACAGTTCCAACAGTACACCACAGATCACTTTTCCTCACATGCTCCTCAGCATTTGTTCTCTTTTTTTTATAACAGCCATTCTAATAGGTGTGAGATTATATCTCATTATGGCTTTAATTTGCATTTGATTAGTGATGTTGAGTACCTTATCATATACTTACTACCCATTCATATATCTTTTTTGGAAAAAAAAGTCTATTCAAATCCTCTGTCCATTTTTAAATTGCATTGTTTGGTGTTCTTTGCTATTATGAGTTCCTTATATTTTTTTTATATATTAGCCCCTTATCAGATATGTGGTTTGAGAAGATTTTCTTTCATTCCATCAGTTTTCCCTTTCATTTTGTTGATTATTTTGCTGTGCAGCTGTAGTTTGGTATAGTCTCACTTGTTGATTTTGCTTGTTGTCTGTGCTTTTGATGTCATTTCAAAAAATCATTTTTACCGAGATTAGTATCAAGGAGCTTTTCCCTATAGTTTTCTCTAGGAATTTTATGGTTTCAGTTCTTGTATTTAAGTATTTATTCCATTTTGAGTTAATTTTTGTGACTACGGTAAAATTGGAGTCCTATTTGTTTCCTTGTATGTAAATATCTAGTTTTACCAATACCACTTGATGAAGAGACTCTCCTTTCCTATTGACTCTTTTGTTAAATATTAGTTGATCATATATTCATGAATTTATTTCTAGGCTCTCAATTCTGTTCTATGGGTCAATTCTGTTCACAAGCCACATGTGGCTCTTTGAGTGTGGCTCTTCCACAAAATACCATGGCCTGGGTGAGTCTATTTTGAAGAAGTGGCATTAGAAGTTTCAAAAATTTGGCTCTCAAAAGAAATTTCAATTGTTGTACTTTTGATATTTGGCGCTGTTAACTAATGAGTTTGCCGACCACTGGTCTAGATGATGTTTATATGTCAATATCATACTACAGATTTGTAATATAGTTTGAAATAAAAAAGTGTGATGCCTTCAGCTTTGTTCTTTCTCAAGATTGATATGGCCATTTGGTGTCTTTTGTTGTTCCATATGAATTTTAGGATTTTTTTCTCTTTCTGTGAAGTTTTTGATTACTGATTCAATCTCCTTGTTATTAGTCTGTTCATATTTTCTATTTCTTCATGATTCAGACTTGGTATTATATTTCTAGGAATTTAACCATTTCTTCCAGGTTGTCCAATACATTGGCATATAATTTTTCATAGCAGTCTCTTATTTTTTGTTTTTCTGTGGTATCACTTGTAATATCTTTCATTTATAATTATATTTATTTGAATTTTCTTTCTTGTTAAGTTTAAAGATGTATCCATTTTGTTTATCTTTTTAAAAAATCAACTAGTTTCTGATCTTTTCTGTTGTTTTCTGTTCTATTTTATTCATTTCTTCTCTGATCTTTGCTAAATTCTTTCTTCTGCTAACTTTGAACTTAGTTTGTTCTTATTTTTCTAGTTCCTTGGGGTATAAATTTAGGTTATATATTTGATATTCTTTCTTTTTCTAAATATAGGTATTTATCACCATAAACTTCTCTCAGCACTGCTTTTGCTGCATCTTATAAATTTTGATATGCTTTGTTTTCATTTATATTTGTTTTAATATATGTTTTGATTTTTCTTTTGATTTCATCTTTGATCAATTGTTTGTTCAGGCATCTGTTGTTTAATTTCCTTTTTTTTTCTCCATTATTGATTTTCAGACCAGTGAGTTTGGAAATAATACTTGATACAATTTCAATCTTAAAGTTTTCTGACATTTGTTTGTGACTTAACATACATCTTTCCTGGAGAATGCTTATGTGTGCTTGAGAGGAATGTATATTCTGCTACTGTTTGATGAAATGCTCTGTATATGTCTTTTAGGTTCATATTTTTCTATAGTGTTGTTCAAGTATTTTGTTTCCTTATTGATTTTCTGTCTGGATGATCTATCCATTGTTGAAATGGATATTACTAGTGTATTACTTTCTATTACTCCTTTCACATCTTTTAGTGTTTGCTCAATATATTTTTGTGCTCCAATGTTAGGTGCATATATACTTCTGATTATTATATCCTCTTGATGAATTGACACCTTTATCAATATATAATGACCTTGTCTGTCTCTTGTTACAAGTTTTGACTGAAAGTCTATTTTGGTTGATATAAGTATAGTTATTCCTGCTCTCTTTTATTTTCTATCTCTATGAAATATATTTTTTCATTCCACTTTGAGCCTGTGTGTGTCCTTGAAGTTGAAGTAAGTCTGTTGTAGGAAGCATAAAATTGATTCTTCTTTTTGAAAAATTCATTCATCCACTCTATTTGATTGGAAAATTTTATCCATTTACATTTAAAGTAATTATTATGAAAGACTATTAATATCTCATTATTTTCTGGCTGTTCTGTAGTCCCATTGTTCCTTTCTTCCACTCTTGTTCTTTTTATTCTACTTTTTTTTTTTTAGCAAAAAGCTAAACACCTTTATTTTTATTTTTTTAATCTTTATTGTTCAGATTATTACAGTTGTTCCTCTCCCCCAATAGTTCCCCTCCACCCATTTTACACCCCATCCCATGCCTTTATCCTCCCTCCCCCCACTGTCCTCATCTGTAGGTGTATGATTTTTGTCCAGTTTCTTCCCGTGCCCTCCATATCCCTTTCCCCCCAAAGATTGTCAGTCCATTCCCTTTCCATGCCCCTGATTCTATTATAGTCACCAGATTATTCTGTTCATCAGATATTTTATTCACTTGATTTTTAGATTCACTTGTTGATAGATATGTATTTGTTGTTCATAATTTTTATCTTTACCTTTTTATTCTTCTTCCTCTTCTTAAAGAATACCTTTCAGCATTTCATACAATACTGGTTTGGTGGTGATGAACTCCTTTAGCTTTTCCTTATTTGTGAACCTCTTTATCTGACCTTTGATTCTGAATGATAGCTTTGCTGGGTAGAGTAATCTTGGTTGTAGGTTCTTGCTATTCATCACTTTTAATACTCTCTCTGGCCTGCATAGTTTCTGTTGAGAAATCAGCTGACAATTATGGGTGATCCCTTGTAGGTAATTAACTGTTTTTCTCTTGCTGCTTTTAATATTCTCTTTGTTTTTTGCTCTTGGCATTTTAATTATGATGTGTCTTGGTGTGGCCCTCTTTGAATTCTTTTTGTTTGGGGTTCTCTGTGCTTCCTGGACTTGTATTTCTTTTACTAGGTGGGGGAAGTTTTCAGTCATTATTTCTTCAAATAGGTTTTCAGTATCTTGCTCTCTCTCTTCTTCTGCAACCCCACAATTCTGATGTTGGTATGCTTGAAGTTATCCCAGAGGCTCCTTACATTATCTTCATATTTTTGCATTCTTTTTTCTTTTTTCTTTTCCGGTTGAGTGTTTTCTGCTTCTTTGTATTTCAAATCTTTGACTTGAGTCTTGGGATCCTCTAGTCTTCTGTTGGATCTCTGAATATTATTTTTTTTATTTCAGTCAGTGTATGCTTAATTTCTAGTTGTTCCTTTTTCACATCCTTGAAGGTCTCACTAAATTTATCAGCAGTTTCTAGAAAATTCTTGAAAAACCTTATAACCGTGGTTTTGAACTCTATATCCTCCATTTCTCTCATTTGTGATCTGTTTCTGTTTTGTTGTCTCTGCATTTTGGCTGCTTCCCTGTGTTGATAGAGTGGCTTTGTGTGCTAGGTGTCCTAAAGGGCCCAGTGGCTCAGCTCCCCCAGTTACCTGAGGTGGACTACTCTTGGTGCACTTCTTTGTGGGCTGTGTGCATGGTCTTGTTGTAGTTAAGCCCTGATTGTTGTTATCACTGAGAGGAATTGACCTCCAGGCCAATTGGCTGTGAGGATCAGCTGTATCTGTGATGGGAGAACTTCTGTGCTGGAGACACCCTTATGAGGCAAGAATTGCTTTACTGTGGCTTTGGTGCTTACTGAATCTTCCCCCTGAGTGTGTCCCTTATGGGTCTGAGGAGTTATAATCTGGATGGTCCCATTCTGACCACTGGGTACACTGGCTCTTGGATCTCCAAGGAGGTGATAATTTAGCCTCTGCCAGAGGCCACTCAGCAGGAGCTATGGAGAGATCTGCAGATTCCTCTTCTTTGTTTGGGGTTTGGAAGTGCCCAGATGAGGCCCAGCTGTGAAGAAATGCAATGTGCCGTGTGGCCTTCAGCCTTCTTTTAGATATTCTGGGTCTCACTGACTCAGCTGCAGTTTGTTAGGTAATTTTAGATTTTAAAGGACCAGGCCATTCATATGCAAAAGCCTTTGTGCACAGCTTGGGTGGGATGGGGTCTCAGGGTGGAGCAAACAGCAATGGCTTCCCATCAGCCCTGCCCTAAGATGCCTCAGATCTCAGTGTTACTCAGTAATCACTGCAAGCACTTCTGAGAGAAAGCCACCCTGGAGTTCTGCCCGCTGCCAGACAGTCCAGAGTCTGGGTCCCCACAGTCTCACCTGGAATTAGAGTTCAGAGCAGTTGAGAGCTTGTGTCTTCCTGCAGATTGAAAAAGCCAGCCATGTACTCAATTGCAAGCCCTCTCCGCATGCGTGGGCCTCCTTACCTCTGCACTTTACTTCCACAGCTCCTTTGAGTCTCAGTGTGCTTTTCTCTTTCCTTCTAGTTGTAGTATTTCCACTCAGCCAGCCTTCCTGTGGTTCTGGATGATGTCCGTTTTGTCTTTTAGTTGTAGTTTTGAAATTATTGTGCGAGGCAGCAAGTTCAGGTGTTTACTTATGCCACCATGTTGGTTTCTCCTTGCTCTTCTTCTTTATAAAATGATGACTTTTCATGGTATACTTGGATTTCTTTCTCTTAGATTTTATATAGGTTTTTATTTTGTGCTTACCCTCTGTTTTACTTGAAACGTCTTATAGTTTCTTTTAAACTGATAATTTGATCACATACATTCTTCCCTTTTATTTCACCTTCCCACATTTTATCTTTTTGATGTCATACTTTGTCATCTTTTTATATTATATATCCATTAAGATATTATTAAAGATTAAAAAAACAAAAAGCATCAATAATAAGCACTGACAGCGGTGGGATCCCTGGCTGTTGGCATCTACTGGCATCACAGTCCTCTTTGTATGTATACCTGCAATGGAGGGCAGTGACAAGTATAGGTTGATGGTGTGCAAATACAGAGCTGGAGTTGTTACCCCAACTACACACATAGTTATGGGTGTCGGCTCTGGGGGTCTAGGCTGGTGTCCTGCATTCAAACAGCTGCAGAAACTTGGGCTTCAGTTGTGGTTTTCAGACTCTGGTGGGTGCAGGAGAAAGATGGGAACCAAGTGAGACTCAGGTAGTTGATGCTAGTAAACACTATGTGTAGGGTAAGAGCTGGTAAAATCTGCAAGGATTCACAGCAGTTTTGGTGGTGGGTTTCTTTAGTGGCAAAAGCTTCAGAGATCATCTGCAAAGCATGTCAATGGGAACCTCAGTTGCTCATACCTTGTGGCTTTTTTTCCTTGTTCCTTGCCATCTCTGTATTTCAGCTTTACCTGTCTCAGTTCAAGTGACACTAAGTGGAACCATCATGCAGTTCTCTGAAGGCTGGGGAAACTAGTCCCTCTCCCTGTTCTTTCTTTCCCGGCAAGGGGAACTCTTCTCAGCTGGGGAATTCACTCTTGGTCCTAAGCTATGCCAGCATAGGAGAGTGTTTGATGCAGGCAAAATGAAGCTGTTCTTCCTTCCCTTTTGTGTTGTTATTCTTGGGTTGTTTTTTTGTTTTGTTTTGTTTTCCTTTGTTGCTAAAGTTTCTTAAGTGAATGCCAAAGCTAGTTTTGTTGAGGAATAGTTGTCTAATTGTTGATCCTTTTGTGTGAACAGAGGCTGTGATCTCCTACTCCTCTGTCTTGGTGATACCATTCTAGAATTGGGTTGTTTCTCCATTTTAGAAAGGACAGAGTCTTCCCACATGGAATCTAACACCTGGAAGACTTCATGTGCTTTTCTGAGGCTGCAGAGTATGGTGAGTATCCTGGAAAATCGGTTCTCCCAAGGGACTCTTTTCTTATGGCAAAAATATATCTTCCTTAAGTCCAATACCACCACTTCAGCTGCTTCACCAACAATAAATATCTCTATGTGAGCATAGCGGAAGGTCTGTAGGACTGTTTTACAAAGAAACCCTTATCAGTTTTTCTGCCATTTTTCCAGCTAGCCAGTATCAAGGACTTTGCATTATGGTTAAAATGAGCAGCAAGACACAAAACCATTATTTTAAAGTCTGGCCACCATTCCAGAAATGTAGGAATTAAAAAGGTTCTTTTGAGGAGGGATTTTTAAGTATTGCAGATGTCATTTTGGGTATCAGCTACACATCCCTGGGACATATTTATAGTTGAAATTGTGATAAATTATCTAACAACTCTTCTTAGAACTGGCCTAGCAGGGATATCTCCTTCATATCCTATCATTTGGGGTACCAAGTGCCCAGTAATGACAATTGATATCAGCTATCTGCAAGCTAACTTCAGTTAGAATAACCCATAATGTTAGATGTATTTGAGCTCCGCACACCTGTGATATGATTTAGCCATTCTAATTAATAATCCTTTGTTCATCTTTTTCTGCTCTGTCTTTTAATGGTCACTGACGAAAACACAATGAACACAGAGCTCCTAGCAATGAATGTGTCCCAGAGGACTCAGCTCCCTGGCTTCTGCCTTGGCTTTGCATCTATAAATGCCTGTGACTCAGCCTCCCACCAAGACTGGTTTTCAGCTGCTTGTTTCTATGGTGTGATCAAGGTATTGGATGTGCCTGGATCCCAAGGACCTTTCTCTGTCCTAGACATTCCAATCTAATCAGTATGAAAAACATTCACCGTAGTAAATGCCACTTTAATTATAAGCTTGCTCCAACTGGATTAGAATCAAAATAAGCATGCTTAAGACAAAAATTAGATCTGAAAAGCAAAATTAGTCATTGAGCTACTGAGACAGGAATTCATTTTTATTTCACAATTAAGTGATGTTCTTTTCAAATTCTTATTTTAATATTTTCATTTTCATCAAACCTATACCACTATGTAATCCCATATCTTATTCCTCAAATAATTGTTTCCTTTTTACTCATCTTTTATTTACTTTTCTGGTATAATTTCAGGTTTACTGCCTCTCTTCCCTCTTTTATATTTAAAATCCTTACGGATATGTTTTTATTGACATTTTTTTTTCTTTTTAGAGAGAGAGATGGAGGAAGGGAGAGAAAGAAAGAGAAAAATAATGATGTGAGAGAAAACATGGATCCGTTTTCTCTCACATGCACCTGACCAGGAATCAAGTCTGTAACCTAGGAGTATGCCCTGATTGGGAATCAAACCTGCATACTTTTGATGTATGGGATGATATTCTAACCAATTGAGCCACCTAGCCAAGGCAACTGCCTCCTTCCTCGTCAGGGCACTTTTAGGTTTTGGATACAGAGGCTTATAAGCATTGCAAAGAAGCCCTAACAGAAGCTGCAAGGAGTTATAAACAGTGGCTTTAGAGCTAGAATTGCTTTCAAATAATGGCTCCAACACTTAGTTGTATTATCATTTGCACACAACATTTATCTCTCTAAGCTTCAATTTCCTTAGTCATAAAATAGGAAGAAATCATATTTACTTCACAAGGTGATTGTAAGGCTAAATGAAATAATGTAGCTGATGCCTTGACAAATGCGGTATTATTACTGGACAAATGCTACTTATTGATATGAGTAAGAGGATGTCACTAGATCTATGTGTAAATCTAGAATCAGGAAGATTGGAGTTTGAATCCCAGATTTGGCTCCTGAGAGTTGCAAGACCCTGGGCAAGTTGTTTAACTTCTCTCTGCTCTTTTGGCTCTTTGGCAAATGGGAATAAAAACACCTGTCCTGTGGGTATCATTTTTGGGTGCCGTTTATTAATACAAGCTTCTTCTAAAAGATAAGTGTCAGGCTGTACTTGTATATATAGAATAAAGTGACCACCCCATACTTTTCTCTGAAATGCCCTGGTAATGAGAAATAAACATGACCATCATGTTATAAAGGTTTCCAGAGGTAGTTACTCTTGTTCTATCCCCATAGCCATAACACCTTCTCCTTACATAATTCAGTATCAGATTTTTTACTTTAGGTGAAATTCTCTGTGATAAAATAGGCAGAGTTATGAATAAGTTTTCTCTGTTTTGTATGCATTCTACAGATTCTGATTACAGTAGGAAAGCACCCAGTGTGGCTGAACCTAGGTCAAGGCCAAAAGCAGGTTCCAGAATCACAGTGACTTAGTGAAGAACCAAATCCTTAGATGTTCCAAATATGGGATTCTTTTTTCTAGTGGGAGGTAAAAATACTGCCTAGGCACCAGCTAATTGTAACTGGATACTCAGAAGAGAGCCAGTGAGCTATTTATTTTACCATTAGCAAAGGGCCTTGTGGTAAATTTTATTATTGTCCCCAATTATTTGCAGCTGTTCTCTGTGAAGGACTATACTTTCTACCCCATCAAATCAGGTTTCCTATTACTTGATTTGGCCAATGAAATGTAAGCAGCATGCTCACAGGAGATTTGAGTCACTGGTCACTTTTTGTTCCTAGGAATTCCTTCAAAGAAACCTCCCTAATGATTTCCTATGGGGGCTACAAGTATATGATGGTCACTGGACTGGACTGGCCAATTCTTGGCAATGCTGCAAAGATAAGCAGGGCATGCCCAGCATTTCACTGTAGAATGTAGGAACACATGGTCCTCGAGTTTGGTTTTCAGTCACCACAAACACACACCCTTCATATATTGACTTTTTCTAGAATGTTGAATTAATTCTCCTGTCCTTTTTTATCTGCTGTGAGATAATTTAACTTTGTAATGCAGTTGGAAAATGTGGTGCAAATGATACTGTAGTAAATGAAAGAACTTCATCAACTTCTAATTAGAAATTGAATCACTATGTGGATAGCATAATAAAATAGCCTGCTCTTAGTAATCTACAACAGAAATTGGTTCAGGGAAGACTTTATTGAAAGGATAAGATTTAAAGGCTCTAATTAAATTTACTTAAAAAAAAACACTCCCTAACTTCTGGACCAGCACTATCAAATAAAATGTTTCATAATGACATAATAATTCTATCATTGTACTCTCTGATATGATATCAACTAGCCATATGTGGCTATTGAACATTTGAAATGTGCTAGTACAACTGAGGAGCTAAATTTTAAATTTAATTTCATTTATACTTAAATTTAAATAACTATATATAGCTAGTAGCTACTGAACTAGAAAGTGCACCTTTGATCCTACATTGGAAAAATATCTTTTCTTAGTAGGTGTACTCTTTCATGCTGCTCTGTTTGGTACTAAGAAAGTTATATGTATGCATATGCATGTGTGTATGTATATATCTATATCTATCTAGTTATTGCTCTACCCTGCAAACAGCAGACAACCTCATTTTTTTATGTTTATACTAGAGGCCTGGTGCACAGAATTCGTGCACTCAGTGCGGGGGGGGGGGGGGGGGGGGGGAAGATCCCCCAGCCAGGCCTGCACCCTCTCGTAGTCTGGGAGTCCTCAGGGGATGTCCATTTGCCACAGAGGCAGGAAAGGTTCCCACCACCACCGCTGCAATCACCAGCCATGAGCCCAGCTTCTGGCGAAATGAAGACCACCAGGGAGTAGTTCCTGCATTGAGCATCTGCCCCCCTGTGGTCAGTGCTGGACTCGTGGCAGATGAGCGCAGTGGCGGTGATGGGAGTCTTTCCTGCCTCTGTGGCAGTTGGACATCCCCTGAGGGCTCCCAGACTGTGAGAGGGTATAAGCCAGTCCAAGGGACCCCAGCAGTGCATGATCAGGTCTGGAGAGAGACCCAGGAGGTTGGCAGCTGGGGAGGTACCATAGGAAGGCTCCAGGGCATGTCTGGCCCATCTTGCTCTGTCCCAATTGGCTGGATCCCAGCAGCAAGCTAACCTACTGGTCGGAGCATCTGCCCGTGGTGGTCAGTGCACAACATAGAGAATGGTTGAGCAGCCTTAGCATATCATTTAGCATTTTATGCTTTGATTGGTTGAACGGCTGACCAGCCGACTGGACATTTAGATATTAGGCTTTTATTATATAGGATTAGGCAGCCATATCATTGTATATCCAAGAAAGCATTGCCTGTTCTGTTTCAGACTCATATGGGTACTCTCAACAGATCCCATCTAACTTTAGAAGCCAATTTTACAATAAAGCATTCATCACAACATGCAAACCAATAATACTACATCCTAGAATCTTAAGTCAAAGATGTTCTTACTTAATTCATCTATTGATATGGAAAGAACCACTCCTAAATTATCCTGATAGCTTATACTTTCAAATCTCTGTACTTCAGCTCTTCATCTTTATACTGAAAATTAGACTTCCAAGTTCTTCAAACGACCAGATTTTAGTTGCTCCAGTCATTGAACTGAAACAACTATATTTTCATCAAACTATATAACTAAGGAGTTTATATCCCTCATCTTCGAAAGATTCATCTTACTGCAAAGATTTAATATTGAGATGTACTATGATTGCTAAGACCATGGTATTTGGAAAATAATAATTCCTAATTAATACGTAATTATTTGGGAAGGCTGGAAGTTGATGTTCCACTAAGGACACTTGAACACTGGTTCTTTTTATGTTCTGTGGCTCTGACCTTTCTGATGGCCTTTCTCAGGGAGTAGAGGCTAGGGAAATCCTTGCCAAGAAAGGCCATGTTGGTCATAGCCCCAGAGAGGTTCTTTATCATTGGGCAATTGACTAAGACATTTAATCTATTCTTGACAAGAGTGTGGTGTGTTCTCTTCCCCTTAATTATAGAGCATCAAAAAGACCTGGCTCTACCTTCCACTCACAGTGTGAGAATTAATTCATTGAGAGTACCTAGCACAGCAACTAATATCATGCTGCTGATAAATGATTATTGATATTTTGTGTTTATTGAGTTCTAAAGTTAAAATATCATTTTACTCAAGGAACAAAAAAAGCTTATAAGAAGAATATATCCTTTGGAATAAAGTAAAAGACTGTTCAACAGAAAGAGATGAATATACACCAAGTATATCAATACCAAAAGTACACCCAAATGCAAGGCTTTGTAGTTTTCTATTAAAAATAAAATATAATGGAATAGCTAGTAAAAGTCAGGCTCTCTTCTACAGACAAGCTAGGCATGATCAACCTGATCTCTATTCATCTGAAAAAAAGGTAGTTAGAGAGAATATAAAGAAGAAAAGCTGAGGCACTTGAAGTTTCCATAGTCTGTGATTGTTCACATGCCAGATTCTGGAATTTCTTCTCAATTTCATCTCCAGTTTCCCTCAGCCCAAGTGGGGTGTGTTCTTAAAACTCTAAGGCCCCTGCCCCTATGAGCAGTGTGAGCAGTGGGTCATAGGAAGCTCTTAGAGAGGTTTTAGGGGTCCTCTCTGCAGAGGCCCGTGCTAGTCATCGTTTTCCCACAATAGAGAAGTAATGCCACCAGAAGGACTAGTCTTAAATATATAGGGTAACACATTTGAGTCAGATTTTCTTAAGTTGAGAACTAAGTTGGACAGCTTTAAAAATGTATTTTAACTCTTTCAAACACTAACCTGAAAGAGATAATGCCATTTTCCAAACTGGCTGACTAGCATCTGGATCTGACTTAAGCAATGAAGAATTCAAATTTATAGCAAGAGAATAACATATGATAGCAGATGTTTTACAGTGTAACCTATCAATCTTACAAGAGGTATATCTAATTTTCTCAAAATATAAATAGAGCAGGAATCTGAAAGATTGAATTTATCTGTTATATGTTATATATTTGTTGTCTTTATTCTCCAGAGAAAAATGTGGAACTGTGCAGCTAAAGCATCAACTTGATTGCTTAATGGTGGTTAACATTTAAGACTTTGCTCTGGGGGAAATAAAGTAGAAATTTAAAGTGTTGCATTTTGCCATTAGTGCAGTTTTCACTGTTTATTTCCAAATGAGGACACAACTGAATGTTAATGTGGAACTTGCTTGGATCATAATTACATTCAGTCAAATCTTCTTTCTTTTTTATTGATTCTGTAGATATATGCTACTTTAACACCATATATGGCTTTGTTTTTAAGCTCTTAAAGGAACTTTAAAGTTTTTCTATTTAGCAAATATTCCTATAATCCTTAGATACAAAGTATCTTCTGGGCATAGAAATACAGATATGTTTTCTCTTCATTAATCAGAACAGCAATTTATCCCACGTTACAGAGTCATCTTCCCTAAGAAAATATTGACTTTTTTCGATGCTGAAAATATACACCCCTGACACTTGTCAGATTCTAAACCCCCGGAAAGGGTCTACTATCTTCTGAGATGAGTCTAATTACATTTTAGGGCATATTCCAGTGCTAGAAATAAGACAAGAGCTCAAGCATAATAACAATAGTAATCATCAGATCAGTTATTTAAATTAATACTTTTAATCAAGGACCCTAAATAAACATCATAATGCCAAAAAAAAGAATAGAATTTAAATTTAAATGAACATTCCACCCCATTTAAAAAAAAACAAAAACAAACAGGTGGGTGGGAGTGACACTGACAAAGATCCTTTTACTTTACCCATGTAAACATCAGACTAGTTTTTTCTCCTTGGGCTTGCTTTTCTTTCTTTGGCCTGACAGTTCTGATTCTTCAGCCTCCTCATGAAAAAGAGAAACATTCCCTTGAAGATGAACTAAATTCATCAGCAAATGAAATTACATTCATTTGATAAAATGCTAATCGGAAAAAGGCAGGTTTATTTTAAGCCGTCAACAGGCTGTTTTAGTTAATCATGCACAGTGCCGAAGACAGGAGTTTGGTTGCTAAGAAAATGGTTGGCATGCTTCCACAAGATCCATGTGATGCGAAATGCATCTGCTCCTTTTATCAGTGAAACAGAAAAAAAATAAAATACACAGTTCAGGGTATATTTGGTGAGTCACGGTGGAACACAGGGCCAAAATAACTCAAGTTGTCAGTTTATTTTATGCAACCTTATTGTTGTGGTGTTAGCCTTTTCTTATAATTAAAAAATATTCATTTTCATAGAAAATTGATACATATTTTTATAGATAAATTGAAAAGTATAAAGTAAGAAATTTAAAACCATACAAACATGAATACCAGTATCTACAGTCTTTGATGCATGCAAACAGGGGCTCAATATTTGCTGAATGAATTAATATAAATTTTGTTTACAAATATGGGATTGCACTGTATTTGCTTTTAAAAAAAAGTTTATATTGATTTTAGAGAGAGAGAGAGGAAGGGATAGGAAGAGAGAGAGAGAGAGAGACATTGATGAAAGAGAAACATCCACTGGCTGCCTCCTGCACGCCTTCTACTGGTGATTGAGCCCACAAACCAGGCATGTGCTCTGACCAGGAATCAACCCATGACCTCTTGGTGCATGGGATGGCAAGGAATCACACTGGCAGGGCTGTATTTACTTTCATAACCTATGTTTTATTCACTAAAATATTGATCATAAACACTTTTCTGTATTAAATATTCTTCTTAAACATTATTTTAACATATTCATTAGTATAGGACACTTAAGTTGTTCTCTTGCAAGACTTTTGTAAGACCCAGGAACTGGCTCTCCCCAAGGAGGCTGATACTATGATGCTGATGAAATCTGAACATGTTCAAGGTTTCCTGCTTGGATGTTTTACTTACAGTATTTCTCTGCTTAGTCAGTCGGTCAGTCACTGCAGTCTCAGCAGTTCTAAGCATGTATAATTTTTACCACAAGCTACAGATCTTCACTATCTAGATAGATGCTAGCTGCAGTCAGCATCCAGGCACACTAATGTGAGAAGAAACAGCCAGAGACTGCAACTGACTTGGTGACCCCTGTATGCCATAGGATCCTCAAAGTAAAGTAACCATGGCCTTCCATGTCCATAGCATCTTCAAGGTGGCTACTATGGACAAAGAGGATAGGCCAAAAGGACAGCCTTAAATCACAATGTGGAATGATATATTGGCTTAAAAAGCTATTGATTATATGACCCAGAATGCTGAGATGCCCAGAAAAGTGAGAAGCAGAGAAACATGATTATCTCCTGAGAACTAACTTGAATCGACTTTCTTTACTGAGAACAAAATGGAAAACAGAAAAATTCAAGGCACTAACAATAATGGGGGGCAAGCAGAAGATATTTTTCCATTGATTTTTAGAGTATGGAAAGGAGGGAGAGAAACAAAGAGAAACATCAGTATGAGAGAGACACATTGATTGGTTGATTCCGCAAGTGGTACATGTCCTTGATCAGAATTGAACCCAGAACACTTTAGTCCACAGGTCAACACTCTAACCACTGAGCAAAGCCAGCTAAGGTGTGATTCTTAAAGATTTAGTACAATCATCAGCTGACTGAACAAGAACTAGCCTGCTAAGAAGGAAGAATTTGAGCATCAGCAGGCATGATGGAGAATTCAATATCCTGCAACTTCATCATTAAAGCTGCACCATGGCCAAAACCGGTTTGGCTCAGTGGATAGAGCAGACTGAAAGATCCCAGGTTCAATTCCGGTCAAGGGCATGTAGCTTGATTGCAGGCACATCCCCATTAGGAGGTGTGCAGGAGGCAGTTGATCAGTGTTTCTCTTTCATCAATGTTTTTAAAACTATCCCTCTCTCTTCCTCTCTGTAAAAAAAATCAATAAAATATATTTTTAAAAAATAAAGCTGCACCACGGAGCTGAGGACGAGCTCTCCCAGGGGACACAGTTCATCAATCACAAGTTGCCTCATCTGAACCTGCTACCAAAGAAGGGGATCATGCTGACAAGAAACATGTTCCCCAGATCTGCCATGAAGTTTAACGTCAGTTCAGTTTTTTAAAACTGTATTTAAACTGTGAATTAAGCTGTAAAAATAAATAGATCCAAACATGCATACTAACTCAATCAAAACAGGAGTTCATTTCTTGCTCATTGAGCAGTCTAAGACAGGTGTTCTTGCTTGGTGGATGGTCCTGCACACAGGGACTCCGGGAGTGACCCGGGCTCATGTTGTCTTATCTCCACCAGGGCTCGTCATCATCTGCTTCCACCATCTAGTTACCTGTGCACTTGGCCCTTTAATGATTACAAGTAATGCAAAGCAGAATAGTGTTTTTGAGAAAAATGAAGTTCACAGTTTATTTCTCTGAATTAGGCACTCTGATTGATGTTACAGAATAGGAATCAGAAGACAAAGGGGATTAAAGGAAGTTAGGCAGAGGTTACGTAATCCAGAGAAGACAGATTTTTTAACTCAAATTTAGGAATAGTCAGTTGACAGCTCTCTAAACTTTTTATAAGGCGCTTCCTTGTCATGAAAGCCTCAAGCCTGAGCATTCTGAGTGAGGAACTTAAATATCTCAAATGCCACCATGTCTTTTTTTAGTACAAAAACATCTTATTAGCAGGGCTATAGAGCTTGGACTTAAAAAAATTTTTTTAATCTTAATTGTCAAAAGTATTACAGATGCCTCCCCTTTTCTCTCCAATGACCCCTCTCATCCCCACTTCCTCCTATTTATCAAAATAATTATGACTCAATTATGATCTGTACCAATGCTCCTCAAATGATCTATGGTGAAGAACCAGTTATTTTTTTCAATTTGCGAAGGAACATTTATTTGTGTATGGCCACTGTTCATGTAGTAAAAGATGTCATAAAAATGAATTACTAGAAAATTTAAATGAAAATGAAAAGTATATACAAAAATAGAAGCCCAATTTTTTATTATTAGGTTTAATAGATACAAAATTACTATGACAAATAGCTATAAAAGTTTCCAAATGCTAAACTTTTAATTTCTGTGCTTATTTCATTGCAAACTAGTAATGGTTAATGGACTAGAGAGAGTCTATGCATCATGCTTTGAGAAGCCCTGCTCCGTAACTGCGATTTTCAACCAGTGTGCTGCAAGCATTTTTTAAACATGCAATACCTGATTATTTAGTTAAGGGACACTGACCTGTTTTCCCTTAGATTGTCAAATAAAAAAAAAATGGCAACAGACAACACAACAATAATCTGGTGTGAATGAATCAAAATTCCACCCTTTCTTTTGTCAGATTGGCAAAAAATATGTATTATTTGGTGAATTGCGGAATTTTAGTGATTAGTTTATGTGTGCCATGAGGTGAAAAAGGTTGGAAATCACTGCTCTATGCCATTTCTGGCTCCTGAACTAATCCATGGAAGGCTCTTCCATCAGAGGAGGGTAAAGAAAGGTTCAATATACAGCAGTGAGTGGTTGTGTCTGAAACAGCAGTAACTGTCAGGACCTTTTCATTCCTGGGGTCTGGTTGGAGATAATTCCCTGAATATGTCCTTTGGCTGAATATTTAATTCTGAACTGATAAAGTCACGATACATTTGGAATCTGCCATTTGGTAAGTAATTTTTAAGTGCTAAAGATGCTGGTTGTATAGCACATTCCCTTTTTCAACTGTAATTTACATATTTGTTTCCCATGCTTAAGAATCTTTTTTTTTTTTAATCAATGCTCATGAATTTAGTGCCATATGGAATGGTACAGAGCATAGAGCTTCATATGCTTGTTTTACTTCATGGAGGGATTCCCCAGGTCCCCTTAGCTCTATGGTTCCCAAACATAGGAGCTCTTGGCTTTTTTGGCACTGGCTCCACCTTTCTCTTTGTATTAGAAGACTTTTTATATCCATATAGGAGTTCTCATAGAGACCATTTTAGTGATTTTCCTTTCTCTAGGACTTCTGTTATGGCTGCAGCACCTTGGGATTTGCTTTATGCTATGGACCATTCAGTGTGATCAAATTGAGTCAGGGCACCAGTACCCACAATTATGTTGTTGGACTAGAGGGAAATCCATTTCTTGACTGTCTGTTCTCTCTTAAAATGTGAATTTAATCACCCAGATTAAAAAACATCAATTTGTATGTAGTTTATTTAGTGGCACAATAACTTCATCTTACGGTTTAGACATCAAGTAGCAATTTCTTTGAGCAGTACTGCTTCAGCAAAAGTAGGTTTACAGTTATAATTCAAATAAATAATAATAATAAATAATACTGCAATAATAAACTGTAGGTTTGCAGTTGTGAGTACATGAAATAGTTTATTATTGCATTATTATTTATTTATTATTTATTTGGATTATAACTGTAAACCTACTTTTTGCCACCCCTGTTTTGCTCCTTAGAATACCTTTAAACATTAGGACAAATGCAGAAAAAATTAAACCATTTATTCACCTTCCAGGGTATAGTTCTTTGATTAAATAAATGTTATAGAAAAAGTCAGTTTAGGTTTAATAGAGTAGAATTGGGACATAAGCAAAATTTTAGAGCCAAGTTTCCAGTGAAATGCTAGTGCATACTGTTAATTTCATCACAGTCTGAGTTCACTGACTTCTGACAGCTCTCGCTCAGCAATCACACAGTAGCTGATCTCTTTTTTCAGTTCATTGCCATCCTCTTTTACTACTTACATTTATTCTCATTTTAAGAAAGAAAATCTGAGGAAAATGGCGGTGGAGTAGACAGATGCGTCTGGAGCTTTGTCGCTGGGCAGAGGGAGAGAGAGTGGCTGAGAGTCGCACTGGGAGTGTTTGTTGGCAAGCTAAGAGTCAGTTAACCTCCAGGAGAAGGCGGGGAACTGCTGAATGGGGCTCTCCCAGCCAGGCAGCCCCACTGCCACGGGGTTTTTGTCCACCGGAGCCACCAGCTCGAACACGGAAACCACGCCATCTTGCAGAGGGAGGTGGATGTCTGCGGCGGTCTGAAGCCTGTGGCTGGGGCACCCATCGAGCAGCCGGGGACCCGGGGACCCAGAACTCCGCTCTCCAATCGGCGCAGACACGCAGCGGAATCAGAGATCCACAGAGCACACGGAAAGGTCAGATTTCGCCTGGGATCAGAGGGAGGTGGATGTCTGCGGAGGTCTGAAAGCTGCAGCTGACGGAGGCACCCACAGAGCAGCCAGGGACACAGAGCATGGCTTTCCAGGCGGCACATTCGGAGAGCCACGCGGCGTGAGAAAGGATCAGATTTCGCCTGGGACAGGGTGAGGTCTCCTACCCCCACACAACAGAGACATGCACACTGTGGGAACTGGGCTGTGGGAAAGCTGCCTCTGGAGAGGTCCGCAGAGGTAGTCAGGGCATGATCCCTAAGTGTGGAGGCAAACTCTCTGAGCTGTTGACAGAGGGGAGCTCTGGAAAACGACTCGTGTTTTTCTGGAGCAGAGGGACAGCCTGGGAGTTATTACAGTGTCCCGGCTGCAAAATCCCCACAAATTGGCTTTGAGAACCACAGAGTAGCAGGATCTGAGCACAGCCTAGAGAGGTCCTGTGCTTTGTCTCAGAGATCAATTCCGAAACACTGCCACCCAGTCGATTACACACAAATTGACTCTCGCATAACCACAAGAGAATAAAGAGATTAAAACACCAAAAGGGGAACACAAGGAACTGCAATATCTTCTCTACTGGGAAACAGGAGTACCAAGCAGAATAATAGTGGAAGTGAATGACCATTCAATTTTTTTTTATTTTTCCTTTTTTTTTAATTTTTTTTCATTTTTACATATTTCAATTAAAAGACTATTTTTTTTCTTTCCACCTCAATTGATTTTACCTTTTTAATTATTACATTTTTGTTTTAAACTAGTATTATTAATTACTACTAGTACTTTACCTTTTTGGAAATAAATAAGTGTCATTTTGTTTTCTCTTTATTTTATTTCGGGATTAGAGTTCTACATTCTATTTTCATCTTTACTTTAGCATAATTTTACTCCAACTAAACTCTACCTTTACGCCAACACTTTCCTCCTAACTTTCCCCATTTTGTTGTCTTGTTTCTCTTTCCCTTTTCCAACTTTAGATTCTCCTGATTCTTTCTTTTTACCTGGTTAAAATTTCACCCCCTTTATATATCTAATTTCAAATCCCCTACTACAAGTCCACACAAACCTCTCTCTTCTTGTCTTCACTAGCCAAAAGTTGTTTTTTCTCTATGTCCTTTTGTTGCTGTTTGCCTGAAAAGTGATTATATCGATATTTTGAAATTTTTTGTAAGATTGTTTTAGTTTATTCTACTTGTTTTATTTTGCTTTTTGCTTGCTTTGTTTTTTACCTCTCTTTTCCCTCACCTCCCTCGATACCAGTTGCTGTTTGCATTTTGTATTAATCTCTGGGTGCTGGTTGCTGGCCTTTGTTGGGATTAGTGACTTTTCTATTGGAGTTGTCTCGTAACATCTATATTTTGTTCCCCTTTTCTCTCTTATATGCTTTCTTTTCCCTCTGACTTTCTTCTCTTCCTCTTCTCTTCTCCTTCTTCTTCTTTTTATTTTCTTATTTTATTTCATTTTTTTTGTTAATTTATTTATTTATGTTTTCTCGCTCTCCCAATTTGATTTTGGCATTTCTTTCTTTTCTTTTTTCCTCATTTTCCTCTTCTTCTTTCTCTATTTACTCCTAATTTGTCTTTCATAGGTGGTCACCTTATTTGTGATTATTAACATCTTGAATACATTTCTACTCAGTGCCTTGTGTGCTGTACCTGGTCGTGTTGTACTTTGTGCCTTTCAATGAACGTAGGAGAGAGAACTACATAACCAGATACCTGGAGAAGAAAGACCATGGGCAGAAAAAGAAACAGCCCACATTAGACAGAAAGGCAGGTTTCACCAGAAAAGGAAGTAAACGAAATAGAAACAGAAATAAGCCTGCCAGAGAAAGAGTTCAGAGAAATGATCATAAGGTGGATGAAAGGAATGGAAGACAAAATCGACAATCTGAGTAAGAGCCAAGAGAAAATGAAAAAGACCCAAGAGGAGATGAAGAAGCAGCAAGAAGAAATGCAGAAGAACCTAGAGGAGGTACAGAATAAACAAGAAGAAATGAAAAATGACATCACTGCTATAAAGAACTCAATAGAAAGCATCAAAAGTAGACTAGAAGAAGCAGAGGACCGCATCAGTGAGCTAGAAGACATGGTAGGAAAAAATAGCCAAGTACAGCAGCTTCTAGAAAAAAAAGTTAAAAAGCAAGAGGAGAGCTGAAGGGAACTTTGGGATACCATGAAACAAAACAACATCCGCATAATTGGGGTTCCAGAAAGAGTGGAAACTGATCAAGGATTAGAGAAGCTGTTTGAAGAAATAATGACAGAAAATTTCCCCAATATAGGAAAGAAAAAACCCACACAAATCCAAGAAGCTCACAAAGTCCCAAGCAAAATGAACCCCAACAAACCGACATCAAGGCACATTATAATTAAGTTGGCAAACACCGATGACAAAGTAAGAATCATAAAAGGAGCCAGAGACAAACAGAAAGTTACCTACAAAGGAACCCCTATAAGACTAGCTACTGACTTCTCAACAGAAAGTCATCAGGCCAGAAGGGAATGGAATGAAATATACAAAGTCATACAAAGGAAGGGTCTGAATCCAAGAATACTGTACCCTGCAAGACTCTCAATCAAAATTGAAGGTGAAATCAAAAGCTTCACAGACAAAAAAGGACTAAGGGAATATATTATCACCAAACCAGCAATGCAAGAAATGTTAAAGAGTCTGCTGTAATAAAAAGAAAGAGGAAGCAAAGAAGGAACTCGGGGTTAAGGACTAAAAATCGCAACAGATAAGTACTTATCAATAATAACTTTAAATGTAAACGGATTAAATGCTCCAATCAAAAGACATAGGGTAACCGATTGGATAAGAAAACATGATCCATATATCTGCTGTCTGCAAGAAACCCACCTCAGAAAAAGAGATGCACACACATTGAGGGTGAAGGGATGGACATGGTATTTCAGGCAAATGGAAATGAAAAAAAAAGCTGGGGTTGCAATACTTACATCTGACAAATTAGATCTCAAAGTGAAGGACATAACAAGAGATAAAGAAGGCCACTTCATAATACTGAAGGGAACAATTCAACAAGAAGAAATAACTCTGGTAAACATTTATGCACCCAATATAGGAGCACCTAAATACATAAAAAAACTCTTGGAGGATATTAAGGGAGAGATTGACAGCAATACAATCATAGTAAGAGACTTTAATACCCCACTGTCACCATTGGACAAATCCTCTAAACAAAAAATCAGCAAAGAAACATCAATTCTAAATGACTCACTAGACCAGATGGAATTAATTGACATCTTCATAACATTTCACCCCAAAGCCACAGAATATACATTCTTCTCCAGTGCACATGGGTCATTTTCAAAGATAGATCATATGTTGGGTCATAAGAAAAGTCTCTTCAAATTCAAGAAGATAGAAATCATATCAAGCATTTTCTCAGACCACAGTGTCATAAAACTGGAAATCAACTATAATAAAAACAATAGAAAGAAATCAAACACATGGAGACTAAACAACATGCTATTAAACAATGACTGGGTAAACAGAGAGATCAAGGAAGAAATAAAAAACATCATGGCAACAAATGACAATGACAACACAACAATACAAAATTTATGGGACACAGTGAAAGCAGTCTTGAGAGGGAAGTTCATAGCCCTACAAGCCTACTGCAAAAAAACAGGAAACAATGGTAATAAATTACCTAAACCTACAACTCAAAGAGCTAGAACGAGAGCAACAAGAAAAGCCCAGTGTAAGCAGAAGGAAGGAAATAGTGAAGATTAGAGCGGAGATAAACAACTTGGAGACCAAAGAAACAATTCAAAAGATCAACAAAACCAAGAGCTGGTTATTTGAAAGAATAAGCAAGATTGATGGACCTCTAGCCAGGCTCACCAAGAAGCAAAGAAAGAAGACTCAAATAAACAAAATCAGAAATGAAAGAGGAGAAATAACAACAGACCCTGTGGAAATACAAAGGATTGTTAAAAAATACTATGAACAACTCTATTCCAACAAACTGGACATTTTCCTAGAAAAATATAACCTTCCAAAACTCAATGAGAAGGAAGCCAAACATCTCAATAGTCCAATAACTATGGAAGAAATTGAAGCAGAAATCAAAAGCTTCCAGCATATAAAAGCCCAGGACCAGATGGCTACACAGGAGAGTTTTACCAATAATTCAAGGAAGAATTAAAACCTATCCTCCTCAGACTATTCAAAAATATTCAAGAAGAACGAACACTTCCAAACACCTTCTATGAAGCCAGCATCACCCTAATACCAAAACCAGATAAAGACAACACAATGAAAGAGAATTATAGGCCAATATCTCTCATGAACATAGATGTCAAAATCCTCAACAAAATTCTAGCAAATCGGATCCAGCAGTACATCAGAAAGATCATACACCATTACCCAGCAGGATTCATCCCAGGAATACAGGGATGGTACAATATCCACAAATCAATAAAGGTGATACATCACATAAACATATTGAGAGATAAAAATCACATAGTCATATCAATTGATGCAGAAAAAGCATTTGACAAAATCCAACACCCTTTCTTGATAAAAACTGTCAGCAAAGTGTGAATAGAAGGAGCATACCGCAACATAATAAAAGCCATATATGATAAACCCACAGCTAACATCAGACTCAATGGGCAAAAACTAAAACCATTTCCCCTAAGAACAGGAACAAGACAGGGATGCCCACTCTCACCTCTCCTGTTCGACACAGTACTGGAAGTATTAGCCATTGCAATTAGACAAGAAGAAGAAATAAAAGGCATCCAAATTGGAAAAGAAGAAGTAGAGCTGTCCTTATTTGCAGATGACATGATATTGTACATTAAAAACCCAAAGGACTCGATTCCAAAACTAATTGACTTACTTAATGAATTTGGCAATGTAGCAGAATACAAAATTAATGCTAAGAAGTCTGGCATTTCTATACACTAATAGTGAAATTACAGAAAGAGAAACTAAAAAAGCAATCCCATTTACCATCGCACCAAAAAAATTAAGATACCTAGAAATAAACCTAACAAAAGAGGTAAAAGACCTATATGCAGAAAACTACAGGACACTGAAAAAAGAGATAGAGGAAGGTGTTAACAGATGGAAGAGCATACCATGCTCATGGAATGGGAGAATCAACATCATTAAAATGTCCATACTACCCAAAGCAATCTACAGATTCAACACACTACCCATTAAAATACCAACGACATATTTCACAGACGTAGAAAGAATTCTTCATAGATTCACCTGGAACAAAAAAAGACCACGAATAGCTACAGCAATTCTGAGAAAGAAGAATAAAGTAGGTGGGATCTCAATACCAGATTTCAAGCTATACTACAAAGCAACTGTTCTCAAAACAGCCTGGTACTGGCACAAGAACAGACATATAGACTAATGGAATAGAATATAGAACCCAGATATCCACCTAAAGCACTATGCTCAACTAATATTTGACAAAGGAGACATGAACATACAATGGAGCCAAGATAGCCTCTTCAACAAATGGTGTTGGGAAAATTCACAGATACATGAAAAAAAATGAAACTGGACCACCAACTTACACCAAATATAAAAATAAACTCAAAATGGATATAGGACTTAAACATTAGAAGGGAAACCATAAAAATACTAGAGGAATCCACAGGCAGCACAATCTCAGATATATGCTGAAAGAACTTTTTCACTGATACTGCTCCAAAGGCAATGGAAGCTAAAGAAAAAATAAACAAAGGGGACTACATCAAAATAAAAAGCTTTTGTACAGCAAAAGAAACCATCAACAAAACAAGAAGAAAGATCACTGTATGGGAGAACATATTTGCAAATGTTATCACTGATAAAGGTTTAATTTCCAAAATCTACAGCCAACTTATACAACTTAATAAAAGGAAGATGAACGATCCAATAAAAAAATGGGCAACGGACCTAAATAGAACCTTTTCGAAAGACGACAGAAGGAAGGCCAAGAGACACATGAAAACATATTGAAAGTCACTAATCATCAGAGAGATGCAAATCAAAACGACAATGCGATACCATCTTACACCGGTCAAAATGGCAATCATCAACAAATCAACAAACGACAAGTGTTGGCGAGGATGCGGAGAAAAAGGTGGGAATGCAGACTGGTGCAGCCACTGTGGAGAACAGTATGGAGTTTTCCTAAAAAACTAAAAATGGATCTCCCATTTGACCCTGTAATCCCACTCTTAGGAGTTTATCCTAAGAAATCACAAACACCAATCAGAAAGAATTTATGTACCCCTATGTTCATAGCAGCACAATTTATAATAGCCACAATGTGGAAACAGCCTAGGTGCCCGTCAGCAGATGAATCGATCAGAAAACTGTGGTACATCTACACAATGGAATTCTATGCTGCCATTAAAAAGAAGGAATTCTTACCATTTGCAGCAACCTGGTTGGAACTGGAGAACCTTATTCTTAGTGAAATAAGCCAGTCAATGAAGGAGAAGCATCACATGATCTCACTCATTTGTGGATAATAAAGAACATTATAAACTGATGAACAAAAGGATAGATACAGAGGTAGTAAAGCATCAGACTGTAAAATTACAGCAGGAAGATTAAAGTTAGGTGAGGTAGATAAGAAATCAATCAAAGGACTTGTATGCATGCATATAAGCATAACCAATGAACATAGACACTGGCGGGTTGGGGTATGCCTGGGAGAGAAGGGGGGCAATGGGGAGATATGTATAAAAAATTAATAAAAATTAAGAATTTAAAAAAAGAAAATCTGCTAATGTAAAGATTAATGTTTACCAGTTACTACTCTGAAAGCATTTGTGTGTCAACCATGTGTGTGTGTGTGTGTGTGTGTGTGTGTGTGTGTGTAGTTTGCCAAATATATATATATATATCCAGAAAGTTGCCACTTCCCCAGGCCTGAAGAGAGAGGACAAGAGCTACAAATTAGTAAAACTTGGAAAGGCTTAAGGCAAACTACAGACTTCCTGTCCAGCCATCAGGCATCCCCCCTCTTCCAGGACTCGTCCTGCCACTTCCATCCTGGACTCTCACCTTCTCCATCTCCTTTCCCCTCTGGAACCGCATTCCCTTCATTATCCTGGACTTGTGGCTGCACAAAAGTCCAGAGCCTCGGGAGCTTCGTCGTTCTTCTATCTCCTCCTGACCAAGGTGAAAACACCTCTAAAGCATTTCTAACGAATCTGCACATCTCTAATATCTGGAATTTTGCTAATGAAACTCTGACACTCATTACGTTAATTATAAAAATCTCTGGTGTTAGAGATAAAAGCTAGCCAAGGCACCTGTAGCTGCCTCTGAAGTTTGGCATTTTGATTAATAACCACCACTAGAGTATGTATTTCCAATTAGAGCAACTGCTGCCTGCCTTAGAGTCTGGATGAAAACAAGCTGCAACCCATATTTGCACACATCATGTCTGCTGAAGTATCTTAAGCAAATTACAGGCCACATAACACCTTCCCTTGGAAAAAAAACAAAACAAAAACCAATCTACTTGAAATGGGACATTTAGAAAGGCCTCTTCCTTATTTCTCATTCACTTTTAACTCCTGACTCTCCAGCTCCCATCCTTACCCTTGTACTAAACCTGCTTCTGCCAAAGAGGCTTATAACCTAGAAGCAAAATCCAATTGCTAGGCTCTAGCACAGTTCCTGAAATATCAATATTTGTTTCTATCATTTTAGGGGGAATTAAATATGTCTTAATCCTGTTTTTCCCTTACTTTATATTACTGAAAAACCTTGATTCAGACATGAAACAGGAGAGTCTGGTAATTAAGTAGAATATGCCATATACATTATTCGGCACATGAATTCTCACCTCCCATAAAGTGGTAAAAGTAAAATTATTTCATTATCCTCAAGCTCTCCTGAAAATGCTCAGCCTGACAACCCAAATATGTAAAAGCACTTGAAAATAGTGATAACTAAATGCCTCTGGAAAAAGCACAGCTAGTGAAGATTCTCTCATGGACAAATTAGGTCCCATATTTTCCCAGCAAAATTAGTAGTCTGCTAATTGGTAACAAGATTTCTTCTTGTATTAAACATATACTATTTTTCCATACATATCATTTTTAACTTCTCTTCAAAGAACCCAGCCTAAATAAAGGAATTAGAAGAGGATGATATGCTCACTGGGGCATTTTTAGGCATGCAGTGGTTATCTGATACTACATCCTATTCTGAAATGGTCTAAATCTTAATTCAGTGCAAACAGGAAGTGCACATTTTCTACTCAATGCATTTGCACGCTTTCCCTCCCAAAGGATGAATGTTGGGCCGGCCTTGGTTTTCATTCAAGTCAGTAATGTGCATGTGCATGATATGGGGGAATGCCACCAGTAATAACTGAAATTTTAGTTTGAGAAAAAGATTCAATTGCAGAGAAATAAGAACAGATTCGGAGTGGGTCTGGGGAGCTGCCAAAACATGAGTAGAAACATGTTAAAAAATTCTTTTCCTATTTTTTTCTGACACTCAGAATTTTGAGTGCGTCTCTGATTATCTTTGAAACAGCCCCACCATTTCCAGAGAGAGTTGCAAGGAGCAGAAAGGACAGTTGCATAAAAGTCACCCTTTAGGAGGGAGTAAGATTCAGCTTCTGAGTCACTTGGCATTTCCAGTGTACCTGACAAGTTTGAGACATGATGCTTGGTGTTTCCTCAAACAGTAAAAGACTGATATGTGCTGCTGTGTACTTTACTTGTATTTAATGATGTGAGCTCAAGGGCAGAAGAGAGAGAAAATGAGTAAGCATACATATATTTTCCTTTTAAATGACGTGTATATATTTTTATAAAAATGTGTACATTTATTAAAATATATGTATATTCATTTAATAATTCCAATGATTTCACCCATCATTTAATAAACAAGTAAATACTCCAGCAGAGATTAAATGTGGGATGGGCTTAATAAAGTATAGAGGAGTCCCTCTCCCTTGGCTAGTCCTAGTTCCCAAATACCTCTCATATTGTGAGCATCTATGTACAAGGTGATTCTGGTATTTAACGAGAAGCATTTTTTCATGTAAACACCAGCCACATTTCTCTCATGTTCTCTACTAAAGGACTGGTAATTCATTCTAGGGCTGGAATTAAAGCTGGTTGTGTTCAGTAGGCAGAGTTTCCCCCTAACATCCTGAGTTTAGAGCCTAATCCCAATACAAAATGTTTCTCCACTGAACTCCCTTTAGTTGGATTCTCACAAGAAATGTGTAAGGATTAAAAGGTTAAGTGGAATGATAAATGTGGTATTCTGTATCTATGGTAATAGCCTTCTCTGGTTTGGGGGAACCATGCCACTCTGACTCCAACCTCACAGTTCCAGTGAGGACCTATCAAGTCAGAGTTTCCTCTGTCCTTCACCACAAGGAAAGTCTAATGACTCAAAACGACCTGTTAACCTGGTCACCATGCCTGGTCCAGGGGATCACACATAGGACTCAAGTGAGGCCCTTAGTGTTCTCTCCTTGAATTTTTCTGCTGAAATTAATAGGAAAGAGCCTTTATTATCTTTCTGATAAGTTCTGTAAAAATGTTACCTTCAAGTATCAGCCCACCATGTCCCTGGATAATAAAGATGTCTGAAAATACAAAACTAATACAGTTGACCCTTGAACAACACAGGAGTTAGGAATGTAAGCCCCCCAAATAGTCAAAAATCCACATATAATTTTTGACTCTCCAAAAACTTAACTAATAAATGCCTACTGTTAACCGACAGCATAAACTGTCCATTAACACATATTTTGTATGTTGTATTATTACATACTGTATTCTTGCCATAAAGTAAGCTAGAGAAAAGAAAATGTTACCAAGAAAACCACAAGGAAGAGAAAATACATTAAAAAGAAAGACGCATATAAGTGGACCCGGACAGTTCAAACCCATGTTCAAGAGTCAACTGTACTCAGAGAGGAACTGAGATGTGAGGTGGAGTCCTGCCAGGATCCTGGCCCCTGCACCAAGCAGCTCCCAGAGGCCAGATCCTACCAAGGCCTGTGTTGTTTGTTTTTCATTCTTTATTTCAGAATCCTAATTATCGCCTCTTCCAGTGTTGAGGCTGTGTTGTCTGTTTCACAATTGAGAACAACGTAGCTCACAGGTTAAATGACTCTACATTCCTAAAGCTAGTAAAGACAGAATCAGCCAGATGCTAGAACCAAGTACATCTGAGGTACAACACCAGGACTCATAAGGCTGAGCCTTCATGGGTAGTAGAGGTTTTGTGGCATGGGTTGGTTTGTTTGTCTGTTTGTTTGTTTTAAGTGAGAGCACTGACAGAAAGTTGTCTTGGATGAACATTTTGGGGAAAAGTTAATAAAAGTGATGTCCCCTCTATCATGTCAATGAATAACAATAAACACTTTTCCTGGAGGAAAATAAAGCAGAAACGTTGGGGAATCCAGGAGGCCCAACTTTGTAAAATCTGTTTAGTCAATTTACAAAAGGAGCCCAATGCTTTTTGGAGAGTAAGAAATTGAGACCCATTACTTGCTCTCAGAGATTCAAGTTTAGGAATGACCCAGGCCTAAACTCTGGTCAGCAGGCTTTTATGTTTTTTAATAACGAGAAATTCTGACTTTCGCTGTGACTAATTAGATGTATTGTCTCAGCATTCCCTCACTAAAAGGAGGAGAAAGCACAACCCCACTCACTACACAGAGGAGATGAGCACCTCAGGGAAGGGTCAATAGCACTGCCTCCCTTAAGATCAGGAATGCCACCCACGGAAATCATTCCTCCTGGAACTTCCATTTTTAGGGAGCTGCCCAGCCACCTCGGTCAGTACAAGGGGCCTAATGAAAACAACAGACAACAGTTTATTGAGTCCTTCCATGTGTCTGCCTTGGACATTAATTACATTACAACTGTATCTACATAGCATCCCTGTCACTCTATCATTCGCCTTCCTTTGACCATGCATTATATTTCTTCATAGCATGCATCACTGCTGAATTATATTACACATGTGTTTTATTTATTACCCGACTCCTTGTAATGGAAAAACCAGTTTTTCTCTCCTGTATGTCTCCTTTACTTTTACACAGAACATTCAATTCTGACTATCTCAGACACTAAATGTGTGTGTTGGGGGGGATTTCTCTCCTCCCCCCATAAAGCAATTCTCTGTGACATCAACTGGTTGTTCTACAATCTAACTCAATTCTGACAGGACCCAGAGATGTCATCAGATTAGATTGTGCTTCCTCCCCCACCCCATGTCAGGTAACAATCCCAAGTAGTAGGTCCTCAGGTTACTCAGAACTTCTATCCAGTTTGGCTATAGTGGTTCCAATGACCTCCTCCCCCTTGGATTCTATTATTTGCTAGAATAGCTCAAAATACACAGGGAAGCACTTTCTTACATTTACGGGTTTATTATAAAAGGATATGATGTAGGATACAGGTGAACATGCAGATGGAAGAGCCCCCAAAAGGCGAGGTCTGTGGGAGGATGTGTGGGAAGGGTAAGGAGCCTCCCTGCCCTCTCCAGGTACACCCCTCACCCAGCACCTCCACTTGTTCACTATCAGGATGTTCTACAAACCCCTTCCATTTGGGTTTTCATGGAGGCTTCATTACAGAGGCAGAATTGACTAAATCACTGAACACCGATGATTAAAATCTTCAGCCCCATCCTAGCTGGTTTGGTTCAACAGATAGAGCATCAGCTTGTGGACTAAAGGGTTCGGGTTCGATTCTAGTCAAGAGCACATGCCCGGGTTGTGGGCTCGATCCCCAGTAGGGAGCGTGCAGGAGGCAGCCACTCAATGATTCTCATCATTAATGTTTCTATATCTCTCTCCCTCTCCCTTCCTCTCTGAAATCAATAATATATATATATAATTGTGGCATGGGTTTGTTTGTTTGTCTGTTTTAAGTGAGAGCACTGACAGAAAGTTGTCATATAAATAAAAAATCTTCAGCCCCTTTCCCCTCCCACAAGGTGGGAGAGGGAGGAACTGAAAGTTTTAACCTGAATCACTAAGTTATACTGGCTGGGTGCCTTGAAGGATTTATTGAGTAAATAGCAGGAAATAAAGAGAGAGGACTTTGTCCACTTCATATCTCTGACCAGGGGCTTGGCCTTGCCACTAGTATCTGTTAAAGCACAGGTTTTAACCTTAAATCTGAATTCCATACCTGAGCTTCTCATTCCCACCTGGTGACCTCAAGTCACCTAACTTCTCACAATCTCTGTTTCTTCATCTGCTATCTCCTAATGATGGCAAAGAATTTAGAACAGTTGCTGACTCAACCAATTCTACACCAATGGTAGCAGTGACCCAATGAGAGAAATGGGTTGTAATATAAGGAAACACCCTGGCTCCTCTAGGCAGGCTTGCAGCCAGTGTTATTGGTCAATCATTTGCAGAATAACATAGTTCACTCACATTCTATCCTCTTTCAAAGCCCTCTCGTTCCCTGCCAATGCCTCTATATATGTAGAGATCCTATATGCAGTGCTGGAAAAGGCTTTGCTTGCATTGAACATAGGATCTGATCACATAGGTCCAGTGGAAGGACACACACCCTGCGATGGATTACTGGGCCTGTGAATATTTGTTTTGTAAAGGAGCACCAGCCCTCTGTTCTGCCAACACAATAGGGTTTAAAACGTGTTCTCCAAGTTCTCTGGCAATACATTGGAGGCTTGTGATATTTGGAGTTAATTGCCCAGGGCTATCCCTATGAGCTGAGAGATGCACATAAACTTTCTGACAATTCGTTGGCGAGTCTCTTCCTGCTGTCCTTAGACACTTTTAATAGAAGAGGTACCATTGGCGTGGCTATTTTCTCTAGTTATGTGTCTTTGCTAATTTTTAATCATAAAGACCTCCTTTTAATATAACACCAGCTTTCCCCAAAAGCCAATGTCCATTGACTGAGGAGATGCCTTATGAAAAACAGTTACAGTGACTTAACTACAGACTTCTAAATGAATTGGAGTTATACAAATCACTTTGACATCTACAGACATTTGGAAGACAGTAGAGCATTTACGTGTATGACATCTTAGCTTTTCAGTAAATAGCCATCTGAGAAGCTGAGAACCCCTTGCATTAACTTCCTGGTGCCTCAGAGACCAGCATTCTACAGGCTGGGAACCAATGTCTAAAGCTATTTAATTGAGAATTTGGAGAAGAAAATACCACATAGTTAATTTGAACTTCATCTCTCTGAGTGGTCTATAATTCTACTAATGACTTGCTGAATTTAAAAATTAAAATAATAATAGGTTAACTGTAAATAGAATTTTGTTTAGAAACAGGAAAGACACAAATTTCTAGTTGCTTTAGAGTCTAATTTTTAACTATGTAGACTAATCTAAGTCTTGGCAGGATAATAAACATAATTTGAAACCACGAAGGTATACCCTCAAAGAATAATGTGTATAATGCTTGAATTATGTTCTCACTGATCAGAGGAAAGGCTAAGGGGATTTGTTTATTAAAATTATTGAACAGGAAAGTGCTTTCAACCACACTATAAAAGGCAATTTGCAACTGCTGTTCTACTTTTCCTCTACTTTCCATTCCTAATGTACAGGCAGTCTGTAGCAAAACCAGCATTTGCATCTCATGAGTTTCTTATGTTTTTACAAAAAAAAAATGCCATCATGTAACAAATTGCTCTAAGTTTAAGAGAATTGGTCTTCTTTTTGGTGTCCTTTCTTCCACTAATCTTTAAGAGAGTTTCAGATTTACGTAGAATGAGAAGCAAATTATTTTCCTTCTATCCCTAAATGATCAAGCAGGTGACTTTGGTGCTATTTTAAAGATTCTGAGGATGAAATGCACATTTATACTACACTGTAAGTGAAGCCTTACAAAAATGAAACCTTTTTTAGGCAAATCATTATTTTTTTAAATGGATTGAAATAAAAAAATATGTACTTTAATCATTCTGGACTGACTTAGCTCTGGACTATTTAACAATGAATTTATTAATACATAAAATAGAGTTGTTTAAAATAAAACCATCCTTTTGGAACTTAAATACCCAAGAATTATAGAATATAGAAGCACTCAAAAATGATGATTTTTTTTTCATGGACTTAGGGATGAAATGCTACTGTGGTGTTTTTTTTTATTTGCGTTTTTTTTTTTGTTTTTTTTTTGAATTCTAGACTTTTTAAAAGAATTTTTTAAAAGCTAAGGTCTAAAGAAAAAATTTCACGAATGTGTAAATAAAATAGCATGTGAGAGCACCTTGTAAATTAAAAAGTTATGCTGAACCTATACCCTTAAATATCTTAACTAAAGACCTATTTCACAAATATTTCACATTATTTTAATTGAAAACCTCTTACTCCTTGGAGCAACACTTGTTGAGTAACAGGATTCTGCTCTGTGCTTAGGATTCAAGTCTGCACAAGGCAGTAGGAAGCCATATGTTTCTGGCTCCTGGAGTCTGGATTTAAATCCTAGCTTTGTCCCTTGATTACCAAGTGACCTTGGGCAAATTATGTAACCTTCCATGCTTTGATTTTTTCTTCAGTGAAATGGGGATGTTAATGGTACTTACTAGTAACTCACAGAGACCTTTTGAGGATTAAAATACGTAAGTATTACAAAACTCTTAATACAAAAAGTGCTTGGTAGATAACCTTGACTGTAGGCTAGAATCATCCAGAGAGCGTTTTTAAAATATCAATGAGTTCTTCAGCTGCTACAGCTCTGACAAAGTGAGGGCAGCGGCATGAGCTCTGGTTGCCAACAGTGTCATAATGAGGACATTCAAGTCTAGCTTCTCCCAACTCTCTCAAGAAGAGCCCAATAGAGGATGAAATCTTGAAGGTGGATTTGAACCAGTCATGACTTTCCCTATATGGATATGGATGTGCATAAATATCCTAATACAAAAGAATCATAATCCTTAGATTGGGCCACATTTTACAAGGAAGAGCCAAAGAACCTGGTTTGTTCTTTATCTTGCCAGGAAAGATAGCTTGTTCAAAGTGGACATGAGAACCATTTCATTGGCTGTTCCATCCAAGGAAAAACTTACCAAAGATTCAGTGACAATTTGTATGGATGATGTCTCTCTCCTAGCTCAGAATGTCACGATAGCAAAGACTACCAATGTGACTTAAAACCCGCATTTTAGAAACAAGAAATGTTCTCGGGTCCACTCTGACAGGGAAGAAATTGCACACAGAATGCCATGTGCTCTATATGGTGCCACTGATGCCTCAGGGAGAGGCATGGACTATGAAGAATACAAACTTGTCTGTACACCTCCTGAGAGCCAAGGTTTCAGAAGCAGAGTACCCCACAGTATCCAAGGCAAAGCCATTGCAGCTCAGGAGGAAGTGGCTGCATCCTGGGTTCTGATGAAGCATGGTGGTCAGTACTCAAGTCTCTAGTGCTTTTAGATCTGGGATCTCCAGGCACCAAGCAGAATTGCTAAGAACTCTATGATTATCTTCTCTGTTCACAGATATGTGGTGAGGCACTGAGTTAGTTTTCTGTAGCTGCAGTTACAAATGTCTACAACTTTTGTGGCTTAAAACAACACAAACTTTTTCTCTTATAGTACTAGAAGTTACAAGTCCAACAGAAAAGTAGGTGGAGCTAAAATCAAGGCATTGGCATAGTTGTATTCCTTCTAGGTGGTCTAGGGAGAATCAACTTCCCTGCCTTCTCCAGCTTCTAGAAGCTGCCCACACTCCTTGGTCCATGGCCCTCTTCAATCTTCTAAGCCAGTAATCTCATCACTCTGACTTCTGCTTCCATTGTCACATCTCTTTCTCCACTTTCTTTTTTAAATATATTTTATTGATTTTTTACAGAGAGGAATGAAGAGGGATAGAGAGTTAGAAACATCGATGAGAAACATCGATGAGAAACATTGATCAGCTGCCTCCTGCATGCCCCCTACTGGAGATGTGCATGCCCCTGACCGGACTCGAACCTGGAACCTTTCAGTCCACAGGCTGACGCTCTATCCACTGAGCCAAACCGGTTTTGGCTCTTTCTCCACTTTTGTCTCCCTCTTTTCCTCATAAGAAACCCATGTAATTCAGAATAACCCCCCAGCCCATCAAAAATCTTTAATTTTATCACAGTCCCTTTTTCCATGTGTGGTAACATATTCACAGGTTCTGGACATTAGGATCTGGACATCTCTGGTGACCCATTATTCTGCCTACTACAGACATCATGAGGCAAAACACTGACCTGTAGAGGTCAAAGAAGAGACTAACCTTCAACAATGAGGGGAGAGAAGGACATCATGACTTGAACCTCCTCGCTCCCTCTCCTTTGCCATATGTTGATTTTAGTGTTTCTAGAATGCATAGCAGTTGAAAGAGTTGTTAGCATGGAAATACCAAGAGACATATAGCTTGATGATTTATGGAAGACAATATGTTAGCTTATAATATATAATAATTTTTTTAATTTTAGGTTAAATTTCCCTCCTTTTGGGCTTCTATATATATTCGAAGCTGGAACCAAATCTAGTGTGTAGGTTATAACCACCACAGCAGACCTGCTTTTATCCTCTGCTCACTTTTACAGAACCTCTGATTGAAGGTAGAGTTCCCCAATACTTGTTTGTTCACTGTACCCTCACTATATTTTAAAACAATCCTTATGTGAGAATTTAGACATTTCCTTGCCTTACTGGCACTAGGAAAATAAGCTAGACAGATGATAAAGGTTCCCAACCCTTTCAAGACTTTTAAACCTGCTATTTTGGCAATCCTTAACACAACAGTGCTGGCTTAACTATTTGGAACCTTGCTTATGAGTGAATGATTCTACTATGGATTGTCTTTTGAACCAGGTTAATATTATCTTACAAGAATCTACTTTCAAATATCAGGTTTGAAATTTTTTTTCTCTTTAAATGAATTTTTCTCAACTGAACCACAGCAATCAAAGCAGAACAGCAATTTGCATTCACTATTCTGAATGTCTATTTGAACAGCTTCAGGACTGATGTGCTTTTCCTAATATCTTCAGGGAAGAGATATACTTTACTCCCTGTGTGTGGTATGCCACTGTGCACTGTGAAGCCTGGATTAAGATGTCGGGTTCTCAGTGTACAATAATATTTGCATACTGTGTAATATATCATCTGTGGGATAAAAAAGGCCAATGAACCTGGCAGATGCTGTCAATTAGTGAAACAAAGAAAAATAGAGATTTTAAAAAATCCTAGCCTATTTCTTACCTGTTTGCTTTCCCCCCTCACCTCCCAACTCTCATCTGCTCCCATCATGTCTTGAGCCCTGGACCTCATTTCTTAGTCTGTGACTTTAGGAAGCACACTCCTCTCTCAGAGGCTGTGCATCTGTGTACATGGCTCTCCTCCTGGGTCTAGGAAGTTAGCTTTTGACAGTTATATCATTTCTACTTTGAGGCTCTGATTTCACCATAAAAAGTACAAAGCTAGGGCCTTCCCTTCCCAGTGCCATCCATGGCATCTGTCCATTGCCAGACAAGCCTCGTCAGTCCCAGCCTCTAGGGAAAGCCCCTTCCCTCTCCCTGAGTGGGACACACACTCTGATTTCTCTCACCCAGACTTCTAACATAGCTTATTGGACACATCTGAAGTTGTGTGTGTGTGTGTGTGTGTGTGTGTGTGTGTGTGCACGTGCGTGCATGCGCGCACTTCTTTTTACTAGAACTCAAGCTGTAATTTCTTACTGAAGTTTACATTTTAATCTTCTTTGTTAGAAATAATATAACCCTATCCTGATGTCTGACTTAAAATAATATATGCATTTTTAAAATTAACAATAAAAGCCAAAGGGACAGAAAATGTGTGATGCTATCAAACATTTGTTCTTAGAAACCTTAGAATCTGGAGCTTGCAGCCATTGGCTCTGCTTTTTCTGAGCAACTTCCTAGACCAGAAAAATTAAGCATGGGCATCTGTGCCTGGCCATATGCCTGGCCAGCAAAATGGAGGTGGTGTTTTATGGAGCAGTATTGCAAGGAGTTACTGAAACCTTGATGTCCAGGTTCTCTGAAGTATGATGGCTACACTAGACAATGTGTCTGAGAGAAGGAAGAAGGTTGAATTTGGGCCTCTGTGTGATGCTCAGTCTGATGTTATTTAGCTGCTGCAAGGAGGAAAGTTCCTGCTCAGACATGTGGCTTCCGGGTGACTGAATCTCCAGGGCCTTTGCCAAACCACAGCTGCAGAAAGGGACAGTACTTGGGAAGTGACTCATTCTCTGATTTTAATAGATGCCTATATCTAATACCAGGAATCTAATAGGACAGAAATGTCAGCCAATGTATTTGACAACCTTTATTTTTCAAAAGATTGGTGAAGTATTTTTTTAGTCGTGATTCTTTTAAAGGGCATTGAAGATAACCACACCGGCATGGCTGAAATTCCCACGGCAAAAGTGAGTTGCAGGCCAGCTGTTATTCATGAAGAAAGACAAGGATATAAATAGGTAGAGCAGATTGACAGGCCAAATGCTGTCATAAAACTTCAAGGACCACGTTTAAAGTCCTCATCCTCAATTGAACCTGCCTTTAGTTCCTAAACTAACTCTAAAAGATATTTAGAATCATATTTTTTGCTACAATTATTTATTTTTCCCTTTCTCCCTCTTCTCCCAACAAAGTTCAGTTCTATGACTAAAGTTTTAAATTTGAGACACTATGTGTAAATAGTGAATACAAAGAAAGAATGACTTTAACATCCAGAAAAATGCACTGACTTCACACTTTGAGACAATCACTACACAATTTCAAAGCAAATACAGGCAGTCCATGATAACTGACATGTTATAAAACTGTATCATTGTGACTAATAAGTAAAGTACTCTTGATTTAAACAACAGTCACATCTGTTAATATGATTTTTATACAACTTAAAAGTCAAAGTTGATAATAAGGTAGAAAACTGGAACAAAAGAAAAACAATTCTATAACATTTGCATTCTGACCACCAGAGAGAAAAACTAGCTAAAAAACAATATTTCTCAGAAAATAAAATTAATCCAAAATTCTCAGGAAAAACTATTTATTGATGTTTATGTGTGGAAGTCATTATTGTATCTTTAAGTAAAAAAATAGTTGTGTTTTTTTTTTAGGTCCATAAGACATAATTAAGAAAAGTAGATTGGTAGAGGGGGGGGGGAGTAAAAATATTGCTAAGATAATCATGAGTAATCATATCAGGTGATGGGATTTGTTTCCAAATTGTGAGTTGTGGTTGACATTCACTAACCTCTGAGCTTAACTGCTGTTTATGTCACTCTGGTCCTTATTTGGTTATTGTATGTGCCACTATAGTGAATGACACTGTTTATTTAGCACCAACCAGAGTCATTCATTTATTCATTTGAAGATTAATAGTTTCTTAAGTGCAACGCCCTAAGGGACTCTGGGTATAACATATATTGCAGGTATGCATTTGAGTAATTTTTAAAAAACTGTTTCTCTCAATTGGGAGTTGGGTTCAGAAGAAGGAAGGGAAATAATGTGAGCACTTGAATAATTCTTAAGGATTTAAATCAATCAAAAGAGAAACCATGAGGTCCCTTAACTTTGGCAACAGAATGCTGTTTGCATGAAAAAGAGCCAGTAAAATACTCCCTAGCTGTGATATGGCACCAAGAATGCTACTCTACAAGTATAGTCCATAAAGTTCTCCAAAATCAATCATGTTTTATGCTTTTTTTCCTTTAAAGAGATTTTTTTTCAATTAAATTATCATTAGAGTAAAAAAATATCACATTTTGGCTATACAAGGTTCAATAGTGTTTGCCTGGTGTCAAATGTGTTTTTGGTTTCCCAATAACCTGTGAAATGCCAACAATGTTTTTTTTAACCTAGTCTCAGCCATAGGTGCTAAGAATTGTAGTTTGTGATGTGGGACATTGGCCCTTGAAATGCATACTTAGTACCCTATGGCTCTAATAGTTCCTCAACACAAATTGTGCTCCCTGTCCATATTAGAACTTCCTTCCAAATTCTTCCATCACTCCTTCACCTTCTCACAAGGTGGAGGATTATATTGGGAACATGTGTTGTGAGCAAATCACACAAGAGCAAACTCATCAGTGGTTCTAACGGAAGTGTCAGAACTCGAAATAGAATGCCCTGCTTCTCAGCTCTGTGCTGGATGGAACCTTTTCTTCAAGCTAGATCATCATGGTAGGAAGGCTCACTTCCCATCTAAATCCCATCGCCTTAAATTAAGATATGGTTACTATTCTGGCAGTGTACTCCTTCCCACTGATAAACAGGTAGGTGCAATTGGAAGTAACTGATTCCCTTTTCTGACTCAGAGTCTAGTACACTCCCCACGATGTTAGCAAACCCCAGCAACTCCAATCTGGGCAATCGCTTGCTGGTGACTGGATTAGCCCTGGGGGCTAGAAGTGCCTGATAAGAAAAGGGATATAGAGTTTGGGACTAATTATTTTCCTGTTATATTTGGTGCTCAGTAAAAAGAAAACTGGGATCACATTAATGAAGGGACATTTTTACCTGAGTCTTAATCGGAATATCTATACATATAAAAGCCTAATATGCAAAGTGTCACCTTGGGAGCTCATAGGGAAGATGGGGAGTTTGATCGTTCGCTATGATGTGCACTGACCACCAGAGGCAGTGCGAAACAAAAGAAGGCCTCAGCTGGCAACTGGCAGCCTGGGAAGGGAGGCCTCAGCAGGCAGCCAGCAGCCACTAAGGACCCTACCCATGCATGAGTTTCATGCACTGGGCCTCTAGTCAGGTTATAATCTTCCATCACTTCTTTCTTTCTCCATATAGCTCTGACGCAGGACTCAGTGCATGCTCACTGTTGGTGCAGACAATACCTGCTCAGAAAAGCAAGCCTGCTAGATTAGGAAAACAAGCAATTATCTGAAAATTTCTGACCCCTAAATCTTTTGTGTCCTGCAGGGCTCAGATAACACTGAGCTGTGAAAATGAAGCTTCTCCTAAATTGTCTCAAAATTGCTTCAATTTCCTTCTTTGCTGGTGGAGATTTTGTTGCATTGTGCTTTTTCAGCTGAAAGGTGTTTCATACAAGAAATGAGGCTAGACATTGTCCTTGTGTCAATAGGGTGGGAGGGGGTTTTCTGAGAGATTAGTGTGATTGCATGAGTTTTTCTTCACTGATCACTGCTCTCAAACACCCCAGAATGCTGATGCAAGGAGTATGGATTAGTACAGCTTAAGCTTTGGCAGAACTGTTTCAGAAATGGGCACGGAATCTATGATCAACTAGACCTGGGTTCTTAGCCTAGCCCTTCCACCAGTTTCTTGTGTGTTGAATCTCTCTAGCTCTAGATCCTGTTCTGACAGAGGACTTGATAGGATTGTTGTGACATGATTTAAGCAACTAACTATATCTGGGAAACATGAGCAGAGAGTATCTCATTTCTCTTCTTGACCACAGAGGAAGGATGGCCATCCATCCTGGTTTCCTGTTTTGTTAGTATAATAATTAACAGCACCCGAAGTGACCCATTTAGGATGATAAATTAAATGGTTATTCAATACCCAGGTAAAGTTGTTGTTGTTTTTTTATTATATCCTTCTGTCTTTGCAAAGAATAAAACCCACCTTAGCCAGCTTAAGCAAAGAGGGGATTTATGAGGAAAGTGGGGGAAGGGGAGTAGTTCACAAATAGTCAGGCTCATGAAGGGCCAAACCTCAGAAACTGAGGTCTCAGAGCTGTATGTCCTCTTCAGTGCTTCTCTCTGCATGCACATCTGGTTTTGTCTTTTATCTTTCAGCAGACTGGCTTTCACTATGTTCTCATGCATGTGGCCACCTACTTTAGTTCTTTCTTTAGTTCACATTGACTAAAGTCAGATCTTAACACCAACTTCCACATTCCTGAATAAAAGGACTTCTGGCTTTTCTTCATGCTCTCAAATACATTCCAAATGCACCCCCTTGAATCGAGTATCTGCCTATAGCTAAGTCAATTGTGACCGAGGAGGACAGAGGCTTTAAAGAAATATCTGAAAGGACTATACACTCATGAAGAGCACCAGTAACTACCTCTAGGAATCTCTATGGCTCATTTTTCCTGTTTTGTGCCTGCTTTCTGTCCTTCTACCCAGCCCATGGTCCAGTTCCTCTCCCCTTGATCTTCACGCCAAACTCTGGCTTTTAGAAGCACAGGCTGGTTTCTCCTTCTTTAAAAGGCAGAATGAGGGCAGAAGTGGATTTTGCCTTCCTGTTAAAACCTGTCTGAATGAGTTCCTCAGGGAACAATAAAACATGTATTCATTACTTGGACCCAAAAAGAGAAGAAGCCCCTTCCAAACCCTGGTAGTTTTGCCCAAGTGTTCTTATCTCACTTAAGGACAGAGCAAGAATAGCGTAAGTCAAACATACCAGGAGACCACAATGAGAAGGGTACACCCAGGACTATAGTATAGTATCTGCTATTGTTTCAAAGACAGAGAGAAACAAAAACATCTGGTTGTTCCTAGAAGGCCTTTTGCCTGAAAGCTGTGTTAAGTATGAATAGGGCCAACATGTCAAGTCTTGGGCACTCATTTACCTTCCTTCTCTGCACCACACAACCACGCAAGGTGGACTCCCAAGGCAAGAGAGCGGCAAGGAGAACTCTACCTATAAAAAGGTCCAATATCAAGAGTATAAGTTGAGGGTGTCTCAGTTTAGGAAGAACCAGGTATTTGTTAGTCAGCTTTTGTCATAAGAATGTTGCATATTAACCACCCTTCTTTATTCTTGTACTCATGGATCTGGGGATCAGCTGGGATCTGCTGGTCTAAGCTGGGGCTAGCTGTAGGCTGTGGGATGGCTTCAGGCCTGCTCCACATGCATTGATTCTAAAGCCTGGGATGAAGGGGAAGTGGTTACAAAGAGCATATCACAGTGGGTCACTAGGGCTCAGGAGCCGAGCCAAATAGAGCAAGCATATTTAAAGACTCTGCTTGAGCCACACTCTCCAGTATTTTATTGGCCAAGGCTAAAGTCAATGGGGCTAAGGAATTATCCTTTATCTCAAGAAGGAGGAGTTAAATGATTATTTACTGAGCAATGATTCCTATAACACCAGTTTTAGCCACTTATGTTTCCCACCATCACCAGTTCATTGAATCCCAACAGCTTGGAGTTGGAGGAGAAGTTAGTCATCATCTAGTGTAAAATCCCCTTCCCAATACAGGGATGCTCTCCCAGGAATGGGATTGCTGGATTATATGACAGTTCTATTTTTAATGTTTTGAGGTTTTACCTCAGGAAGCAAATTACTAGTAACTCTAGTACTGCTGGAGCACAGATACTGGAGAAAGTTGCATGAGACAAGGTCTAGTTTAGAAGTTGGGTCTTTATGGAGAGAGCAATGGAAAGCTTTAAAAGTTTTAAAGCAGAGAAATAGCATAGTAAGATCTTCATTCTCAGTATGGAGAATGGTTTAGAGAGGCAAATGAGCTTATGGGGAGACTATTCAGAAGTAATTCAGGCAAGAGTTAAGAGAAGTTTGGACTAAGGTGCCAGCAATAGAGATGGAGCAAAACTGATTAATTCAAGAGGTAGTTAGAAATAAAATAGACAGGACTTCTTAATAGCCTAGATCTGAGAAGTAAGGAAAAGAGGTATAAAATATGGCCCTCAGTGTCTCATTTTCATAAAGATATGAATGGTAGTGCTTGTGATCGTGACAGGGAACATGAAGGCAGAGTAGGTTTGGGGAGGAAATGGGATAAGTTTGGTTTCAGACATGTAGTGTTTGGGTACCACTAAAACACCCACATAGAGATGTTGAGAATAGTAACAGCAAGTACTTATATCATGTTACATGTCAGGTACTATTCAAAATGCTTTGTACTTATGAACTAATTTAATCTTTACAGTAACTCTGTATGATAGATACTGTTATTAATACCATTTTATAGAGGAGGAAACAGACATAAAGAGGTTAAGTAATCTTCCCAGAGTCATATAATTAGTCAGGAAAGAGTTTAAAAAGTAAGTTTAGAGCTATGAATAAGACCTGGACTGAAGTTATAAATTTGAGAGTCATTGACAAGCCATAGGGATGGAGGAAATTGTTTCAGAAAAATAGCATAGGGTAAAAAGAGCTGAACATTGGGATAGAAAAACTATCCACAATCTGTAAATAAGGTCAAGAAGATAACTGCTTATCCTTTCAGGTGACCTAAGTCATTGCTTATCAGATCTATTCATGACTTACTTAATTTTCTAGGGAAATATATCATTGATTAACTTTTAACTATTAATTAGAGACTTATTCTGTGACTAAGGTCCAGTGTATAAATTTGTGCACCAGTGGAGTCCAGCCGGCTCCAATCAAGGTGGATCGAAGCTGGGCCTGTCAGGAGGAGGAGATGGTGGGAGGTTGGCAGTGGGGAGGGGATATAGGCCTGTTGTGGTTGGGGAGTGTGATCAGGGATAGGCTGGCCAGGGGGGAGGGGATATAGGCCTATTGTGGTTGGGCAGGCTTATAGGGGATGGGGCTGGCCCAGGGGAAGGGAAGGGGTGTTTGGCCATTGGCAGGCTCTTAATTGGGGTGGGAGAGTCTGATCAGGGGGGAGGGGTAGTAAGATTGGCCAGCCGGCCCTACCCCTGATCAGTTGGTTAGCTGACAACAATAGGCATCATAGTGACCCATCATTATGGTCATTATGGCCGTTAGAGTTGAAATATATATATATATATATTTCATTTTACTGTATATTTGTGCCCATCAAAGATGCAAATGATTTCTATCTAGCAGAAAAGAATGTTCCAAAGGTTAAAGCTAATAAGTACATTAGCTAGTTTTGTGACTAAACAGCAACCTTATTCCAACTTTGTTTTAGAAAACTATGGTATACCTACACAATGGAATACTAAGCTGCTATAAAAAAAAGAAGGAATTCTTACCATTTGCAGCAGCATGGATGGACTTGGAGAGCATTATGTTAAGTGAAATAAGCCAGGCAATGAAATAAAAATACCATATGATCTCACTCATTTATGAAAAATAAAGAACATTATAACTTGATGAACAAAAAGATAGATACAGAGGCAGTAAAGCACCAAACAGACTCTCAAATTAAGCAGAAAGGCTGGGGAGTGTTGAGAAGGGGGTCGAGAAGATCAACCAAAAAACTTGTATGCATGCCTATAAGCATATCCAATGGGCCCAAGATACTGGGGGGAGTGGGATGAGGGCATGGGACAGGGGTTAGGGGAGGCTGGAGGGAAAAAAGGAGGTATATGTAATAATATATGTAATACTTTAAACAATAAAAAAATACTACATAATCCCAGTTCTTTAAATCTTTTAAAAATCAGCTTTACCATTTCTCTGGTTCCATTAATTAGTGAGTTGACTAAAACCCTGGACACATGTTTATTCTCTGTTTTTAAGAGTCATATTTTAATTTCTGAGAATGACCCTATAAAAAGAAGTGGATCTTAAACATCTTCAACAGTCTTTGCAAGGATCCCTTTGCTAGCCACAAATCTATCCACCATTACTGAGCTCATATTTCTCCTTCTTTTCATTTACTTGTTTGTTAAAAATTATTCTGGACAAGTACTTAGTACAAGGCATTATACAAATCCCAGGGCATGGGAAAGAGAGGATGAAAAATTATTCCTTTAGTTGCTTATGATCTTTGGGGGAGGAGGAACCGACAGATCAACAGGAAACCAGAATATTTTTCATTTTTCAATGCCACATAGGAAGAATGCTACAAAGCATGTGAGAAGGCTTTGCAGTTGGACTTAAAACAATGAAGGGGACTTTGCAGGTGGAAATGAGAAGGAAGAAAGGAAACAACACATGAACAAAAGTGACACAGAGCAAAATAAGATATCATGTTACAGTTTTGGTAATATTCCTATACCCTTTGCTTTGGCAGTCTCCACTGGGCCATTTTAGATTCCCTGGGAATGGCTTAACCCAGAAACACAAGCTGACTCTCAATGTTTACTGCACTCCTTCCTGAAGGCTCAGCAATGGTTCATGGTCACAGACTCTTCTGATATCTGGCTCCCCATCTAGCACACTGACTGACATTAAAAATCCCAAATGCTACATCTGCTTCTTTTCATTGCTTTGGGCATATGGGATTTTTGCGTCAAAAACTGAACTTTGTCCTTAACTGTTGAAGAGAAACTAACAAATATAAAAACAGAAAGGTAAAAAATAGTTACATGGGTGGATTTATTTTACTGAGGAGGTAGCTTTGAAACTCATACATAAAATGGACAAACTATCCAAAAGTAGGTCTTCAAAAACAATGTTCCTAAGTGAGTCCTGTGCTCTGCTCACCGCCAGGGTCTCTTATAATCTAGCAGGCATTGTGCTAGTTCCTTTCACCTAATCATTATTTTTAGAATATATATATTTTTATTGAATTCAGAAAGAAAGGAGGAGAAAGAGAGCGAGCGAGCGAGAGAGAGAGAGAATGAGAATCATTGATCGGCTGCCTCCTGTATGCCCCACACTGGAAATTGAGGTTGCAATCCGGGTGTCTTCCCTGACCAGGAATTGAACCTCGACCTCCTGGTTTACAGGTCAATGCTCAACTACTGAGCCATGCCAGCCATACTCACCTAATCATTCTTAATTCTCAAAATAACCCAGTAGAATGGTTCTTTCCATTTTACAGAAGAGCAAAGGAACCTTCAAAAAGAGAAGTAGAATGCCAAAGGTCACGGAATTTGGGTTTTACCTAGACCTCTACCTTAAAGTTCACAAATGCTTCATTAAAGCAATTAAATATCAGGTGCTGCTTCCTGTCTAGGCTTCCTGGCTCAGTTGGCAGGTAAATGTCATCCCATGCTCTATTTGTACACTTGGTATTTCTGGCAACATTATGACAGTGCCAAGAGGAGACTCCAGAGCTCCAGATCTTTTTATTATTTATTATAGAAGCCTGGTGCACGAATTTGTGCACCAGTGGGGTCCTGGCCTGTGGGGATCAGGCAAAACCATCTCTCTGATATGCTCCCAAGGGCTCCCAGATTGCAAGGGGGCACAGGCCAGGCTGAGGGACCACACCAGTGCATGATTGGGGCAAGGAAGGACTGTTAGAGGGCTTCATGGTGTGTCCATCTCCTCTCACCCAGTCCCCATATGCCAGATCCTAGCAGCAAGCTAACCTACTGGTTGGAGCATCTGCCCCCAGTGGTCACTATGCATCATAGCGACTGTCAAACAGTTGAACCAATGGTTGGACATTTAGCATATTAGGCTTTTATTATATATGACTAGAGGCCTGGTGCACGAAATTCATGCATGGGGGCCCCCTCAGCCTGGCCAGCAATGCTGCCAGCATCCAGTGCCCCAGCCACTATGGGCGCTGCCATCTCTGTGACAGAGTGACAGTTAATTTGCATATTACCCTTTTATTAGGTAAGATTCCCTGCCCATGGGGCTTTACTCTCAGAACTTTCATTTAATTACTTAGGAAATCTTATCTATGATCTTTATTATAAGAACAGATATAGTAGACTATGCCATTAATACAAAGGGAGCACTTAGTTGAGGACCAGAAATAGGATCTTAATCTATGCAGACCAGATCAGCAACCTTCCACAAAGACCAAATAGTTCTTTCTTTGCCTCCAGGAGAAAGCTAATTTTTACATCTGTATAGTTTGTTTCCACAGATATTTACTAAACCTGAATTATATGCCAAGCACTACTGGTGCCAAAAGTCACTGGGGATGCTAACATGTAAAAGGCATAGTTCCTACTCCAAGGAAATTATGTTCTCATCAACTAGAGAAGATCAAACATGTGTAAAAAGCCAGTAAGTGAGGTTCTGAGAAATATTTGTGGACATTTAAACTGTGATACTTTGTTTGAAGGACAATTTAGCAGAACCTATCAGCATTTTAAATATGTATACTCTTAGATGCAGGGATTTCACATCTATAAATTCATTCATAGAAGTAATTACATACATACACAAACATATATTTAAATGTCTGTGACAGATTTGTTAACTATAAAATGTCAGAAAATAAATGGCCATCTACATATTACATTGAAAAAAATTATATTTATATGTACTAATAAGAATAACTATCCAAGTAAATAATTCCAAAACAATGCAGAGTATTTCATTTATGAAAAATATTATTATGTGTGGTGTGTGTATATGTGTGTGTGTGTGTGTATGTGTGTGCAGGTTCACATGTCCACATGTATATGTAAATGTCAAGAAAAAGTTCTGGATAGACACACGTCAAATTACCAACAGTATTTCTTTCAGGAGTCAGGATTGGCTGCGGAGTCAGGATCAACATAGATGGATCTTGAGAATATCATATTAAGTAAAATAAATTGATGGAAAACAGTAAGGAACATTATTTCACTCACATGTGAGCTATAAAACTGAAAGCAACAAGTGAACAAACAAACAAAACTCATAGACAACAGAGTGAAAGGGGTTGGGGAAGGCACTAAGGGGTTTAAAGGGTTAAATATACAGGGACAGAAGGAAATGTGACTATGTGTAGTAAACACACATTGCAATATACAGATGGTGAAGCATAGAAACGTACACTGAAACCTATATAATTTTATTAACCAATATCACCCCAATAAATTTAATATAAAAAAATTAAAGACAGTCAAGTTGAATATGGTCTTCTAATTTTTATGCTACACATCTCTAATTTAAATTGACTTTTATAACTTTGCATGTTCATTTAAAATAAATTAAAAGTTGTGCCATGAGAAAAGCACAGCATATTGTAGGAATTCAGGAAAGTAGTAATGCCAGGCAACCAATAGGCAGCAACTACAGTCCAGCCACGACATGAAGGCACACACAGCTCACAAAGGGGACACCCCTGGGTCATCTGGTCCTGGTGTCTAGGGAGGATTGTGCCATAGGACACCTTGTACATACAGACACTTTTTTAAGACCAGGAGACATAGCTGATCTACCAAATAGGTAGAAACAAATAGAGAGAGAGAGAAAATGAGGAGACTAAGAAATATGTTCCAAGTGAAAAAAAAAAAAAGAAGAAGAAGACAAACCCCAGGAAAAGAACTAAATGAAATTGAGATAAGCAGCCTACCATATAAAGAATTCAAAATAATGGCCACAAATCTGCTCACTGAACAAGAGAGAAGAATGAATCAATACAATGGAGAAGTTCAATACAGAAAAAATATTAAAAAACAACAATCAGAGCTAAAGACTAACTACAATGATTGAAATGAAAAAGACACTAGAAAAAATCAACAGATTAGATTACGCAGGAGAGTGGATCAGTAACCTGGAAGATGAAGTGGTAAAAATAACTCCGTCACAACAACAACAAAAAGAAATGATGATAGCTTAAGAGTCTATAAAGTGTACTAACATTCACATTATAGAGGTCCTTGAATGAGAAAAGAGAAAAAGACAGAAAACCTATTTAAAGAAACAACGGCTAAAAACTTTACCAACCTGAAGTAACAGATATTCAAATCCAGGAATCACAGAGATGAACCCAAGCAAGATGAACCCAAAGAGACCCACACCAAAACACATAATTAAAATATCAATACGCACAAACACATGGAGGCTAAATAACATGCTACTAAACAATGAATGGCTTAAAAACAGTATCAAGAAAGAAATGAAGTGATACCCTGAGACAAATAAAAATGGATATTCAACCACCCCAAATCTATGAGACACAGCAAAAGTAGTTCTCAGAGGGAAATTCATAACAATACAAGCCTACCTCAAGAAATAAGAAAAATCTCAAAGGAACAATTTAACCTTACACCTAAAGAAAAAGTATACCTAAGGAAGAATAAATAAATAAAACAAAAAAAACCCACAAACAACAATATAAGAGATCAATGCCACCAAGAGCTGGTTCTTTGAAAAGATAAACAAGATTGGTAAACTGTAATTGGGTTCATAAAAAAAAAAAATAAGAAGAGAGGACCCAAATAAAATCAGAAATGAAAGAGAAGTAATAACTGACACCACAGAAATAAAAAGGATTATAAAATATTATGAAAAACTATATGCCAAAAAAATTATACAATCTTGGAGAAATGGATAAATTCCTAGAAACATACAATCTACCACTGGGATAGGGACTTAATCATAAGGAACAACAACAGCCTGTAATTATTGAAATCGAGAGTTTATGTCAGTGGTCAGCAAACTCATTAGTCAACACAGCGGCAAACCACGGCTGAGAGCCGCAGTTTGCCAACCACTGCTCCAGGCAAAGATTACCTTGTTCCCCATTTTCCAGGACAGCTTGTTACTTTCATCTATGCGCAAAATATTGCTCATCTGTGTGACTGCTCACATTGACTACTAGTTCAAGAAAACTACACTAATAAAAGAGAAAGACACAAATGGACTGTACCTCCACACGCCCACCAGGCAATCAAGAGTGATATGCAAATTAACTCAACAAAATGGCGGGTTAATTTGAATACACAGGCATGGAGCAAAGACTGAAGACTGAAGGCTCTGCTGCTGCTGGAGCCAAGCCTGAAGGCTGAAGGCTTGGCTCAGCTATGGCCTGCAGTCTGGGTGCTGGAGGAAAACCAGTGCGAGCAGCCAGAGGAAGGAAGGCCTGCCTATTACACGAATCTTCCTGCAACAGGCCTGTAGTGAAATAATAAAAGACTGCTACTTATTTATTTTAAGGTAACACAAGTAAGCAAGAAATTGAGAGAGCCTTTGTTATTCTAGCAAACAATGGTATGGATAGAAAGCGGAATTGAAAATACAGAAGTTTAAGTAAGAGTCTGAGTTACTGCAGCATCAGGTTCTTGAGCCCTATTGCCCCAAATGAGTACATTCCTGCTGTTTTCTTTACTGCACATCGAATAAAAGAAATAAATAAAATCGGTGTCAAATGAAATATTTCCTGTTTTGATTGAAGAAGGCATGAAGAATCGCAAGTTGTTTACACTAATAAACTCTAGGGACCACTTTCTGTTGTCAAATTCCAGTGGCAACTTCTGGAAAAAGTGATGCATGAAGCTCTGCCTAGTGGCAAACGCAGTCACCTGAGCAGAAATAACTGAAATTTCTAGCGAAAGAAGGAAAAAGAAGGGTGACTTAGACCTGCTTCCATCAAAGGCCTATGATACAACATGAAGCTTTCTCCTTAAAACAAGGAAATAAACTTTAAAAAAATGTTTTTAATGCACGTGAATTTGGAGGCAGCTGAATTTATGTCTGTTATCCTCAGAGTCAAGGAATAAAACAGGAAAGTTTTCTCCTTTTACCACCTGAAAAGGCACATTGCGTGTGTTCTATTTAGCTCAAAGTGGAAACAGGATAAGTATAACTATGGAATATTTAGCCAGACTTTTCCAGCCAACGTTTGAATCTAAGCAGCTGGTGTTTAGAGGAGCAGCAAGAGGCACACTCTTCCCCTGGGACATGGTTCCCCTCTCCACAGTACAACCCACCTGGGGGGGCGGGAGGTGTGAGAGATGAGGCCACCGCCCAACCCAGGAGGGGCATTCTCCAGAACTTGACCCCAGGGTCAATTTATCAGAGGTGCCAGAAATGCAACCCTGTGGCTTTACAATGCCTCTGTGTGCTTTCCGCTGTGCGATGGCTTTTGCTACATTAACCCTCTCTGAGTTTCCCTACGGGATTCATGGTAAAGCTCTCATCCTGTTTCCGCACGGCACAATGGGCAAGAGAGGCAAGAAAAGCAGCGTTCATTTACTTATTTAACTTAATTGATGCTAAAAGTATGAGATTTGGAAACATAAAATGGCAAGCAAAATGACATGTTTAAAAAGACCCTGCTGGGGACTTTTGCGCACATTTCCTTATACTAACAGTGTGTTCAATTCAGAGGGGCACTTGGCCAGCCAGCCTTCTCCACGGAGAAGACCTCAGCTTTGCAGAAAACCAGTAACCTAGCAGGTCTGAGATGCTAGCCTTAGATGCTGGCCTTAGACAGGCATGCTTGTACTAGTAAGGCTGGTCCTGGGCTGGTGGCTGGGAATTTGGACTTGGGAAGTTTCCAGCATTCCCTAATTGATAAGGGTGGTTTACTGTGGCTACATTGTTTGTAAAACCAATGTTGTTCACACTGAACACTGCTCTCTTTCTAGGAGTCTGGAATTTTGTTTTGTGCTAGGCAGATGGTGTCTACGTTTCCCGTGTCCAATAAAAACATTGGGTTTTGAGTTTCTGACAAGCTTCTCCAGTAGACATTTCATATGTGTTTTTGTATCTGTTGCTAGAGTAATTAAGCATGTCCTGTATGTCTCCATTGGGAGGGGACTCTTGGAAGCTTGTGCTTGGTTTCCTCCAGACTTGGCCCCAGGGGGCCTCTTTCCTTTGCTGATTTCGCGTGGTATCCTTTTGCTGTAATAAATCATAGCCATGAGACAACCATATGCTGAGGTCTGTGAGTTATTCTAGCTAATCACCAAACCTGGGGGTGGTCTTTGGGGACCCTCTGCTCCATCTTTATTGAACCCTATACTTAGAATCAATACTGTCATTTAAGTTCTTATTTAGTGCCATTTTCAGGAGCTCATTCAATGGGACCTTCTGGAGGCAAAAAGACTCAGGGTGAATTCCAAAATAGAGAAAAAATAATAAAGGCAATAATGCAATTTATGCAGATCCTACTGACTCTTCTAGAGTTTCGTATATGAGGTTTTCACTATTTTTGCTTTGTGTGCCTTATTCATTATTATTACTAGAGTTTAAAGTGTGCTTTTTATGTCATTAATTTTATGTTTCTTTTTTTTTTTTAAATTAATTTTTATTAATTTTTTATACATATCTCCCCATTGCCCCCCCTCCCTCCCAGGCATACCCCGACCCCCCAGTGTCTGTGATCATTGGTTATGTTTATAAGCATGCATACAAGTCCTTTGATTGATCACTTATTTACCTCACCTAACTTTAATCTTTCTGCTATAATTTCACAGTCTGTTTGATGCTTTATGATTTTTGTCCTCCTGAGAATTATCAGTCTACTCCCTTTCTGTGCTCCTGATTCTATTATGTTCACCAGTTTATTCTGTTGATCAGATTTTTAATTCACTTAATTTTTAGATTCACTTGTTGACAGATGTGTATTTGTTGTTCATAATTTTTTGTCTTTTACCTTTTTCTTCTTCCTCTTCTAAAAGGGTACCTTTCAGCATTTCATATAATACTGGTTTGGAGTTGATGAACTCCTTTAGCTTTTTCTTCTCTGTGAAGCTCTTTATCTGCCCTTCAATTCTGAATGATAGCTTTGCTGGATAGATTATTCTTGGTTGTAGGTTCTTGTTGTTCATCACGTTGAATATTTCTTGCCACTCCCATCTGGCCTGCATCGTTTCTGTTGAGAAATCAGCTGACAGTCGTATGGGTGCTCCCTTGTAGGTAATAAACTGTTTTTCTCTTGCTGCTTTTAATATTCTCTCTTTCTCTTTTGCTCTTGGCATTTTAATTATGATGTGTCTTGGTGTAGTCCTCTTTGGGTTCCTTTTCTTTGGGGTTCTGTGTGCTTCCTCGACTTGTAAGTCTATTTCTTTTACCAGATGTGGGAAGTTTTCAGTCATTATTTCTTTAAACAGGTTTTCAATATCTTGCTCTCTCTCTTCTTCTGGCACCCCCACAATTCTGATGTTGGTACGCTTGAAGCTGTCCCAGAGGCTCCTTACATTATCTTCACATTTTTGGATTCTTTTCTCTTCTTGCTTTTCCAGTTGAATGTTTTCTGCTTCTTTATATTTCAAATTTTTGACTTGATCCTTGCCTTTCTCTAATCTGCTGTTAGTACTCTGCGTAATAGTATTCATTTCAGTCAGTGTATTTATTATTTTCTCTTGGGTCTCACTAAATTTATCCATCTTTTCTAGCATATTCTTGCAAAACCTTATAAGCGTGGTTTTGAACTCTATATCCAGTCGTTTTTTTTCCTCCATTTCTTTTGCTTGTAATCCCTTCCCTTGTCTCGGCATTTTCACTGTGCCGGGGAAACTTCTGTGCTGGATTCAGCCGCAGAAGCCTCTGTTGAGCTTGGGAGGGTGGAGTCTCAGGGCTTAATGGACCGCCTTGCCTTCCAGTCGGCCCCACCCTCCACGGCCCCTGAGTCTCACGTGACTGGGTAATGGCTGGAGCGGTCCTTGTGTGCGCGCACCCGCAGCGCCTCCAACCGCTGCCTTTCCGGCTCCCCTGCGAACCAGGACCACACGAGTCTAGGTCCCCAGGGTTTCGCCCAAAACAGGGGCCCAGTGGACTCAGAAGTGGCACAGATCGGAGGGTCTGTCTCCCGCCCACTCGCGAAAGCCAGCGGCACAATCAGCAATCCGTCCTCCGCGTGGTGCCGTGCGCGACCAGACCTCCGATCCTTTGCAACTCCCCTAAATTTCCGTGCACTTCTCCCTTTTCACAGTCCAAACTCCCCCCGTATGAGTTTCGGCTGGATCTGGGGTTTAGTGTCGTAAGAGAAGGGGTTCAATGCCGTTGGGAGTCTCCGTTTCCCTCCCGCCAGAGAAAGCCAGCCAGGTACTCCGGCACCCGCTCTCTCAGCGCGCTCGTCTCCGTACCTCAGCTTTTTGCAGCTCCTCTGGGTCTCCGTGAGCCCCTCTCTTTCCCTCTAGTTGTAGAACTTCCACTCAGCCAGCTTTCCTGTGGTTCTGGATGATGTCCGTTCTGTCTTTTAGTTGTAGTTTTGAAATTGTTGTGCGAGGCAGCAGTGTAGGTGTTTACCTATGCCGCCATCTTGGCAATTTTATGTTTCTTATATCCTGAAGATGAGAACTAAAGACCACACATCTCAACAATTATTACCAAAAACTGTATCTTGCCAAGTGTTAAGTTTGCCATTGTTCTCTACATCAGGATTTTTTAAATACCAAGCATTAGGTTCATAGGTAAAAATACTCTACTTTATTGAATTTATCACTAAACACCTTTCAGAGTTATTTTTCCTCATTTTAAAATGAGCCTTCATTTGCCAATCTCTGCCTCTTGATTTTTAACAACAAAGACAACTTTAATGCAAATAGAAGTATATTCACATGTGAACATGGTACATGTTGGGGAGCATTTTGTTTTGCTTTAATTGGGTTTTCTTTAGCCTATAGACACATCTTTTTTTTTTCCTACATCTTAATGGTTCCACTAAGCCTACAAATACAGATATGGACCCTTTCAGGAAACCCTAAAAGTTTCTGAGCAGGTTTTAAGTAAATAAGTGTCCTTATTTGTGTTTATTGCCTTCAGAGCTTCAAGTACTTTTGATGGCCCTCTTAGGCAAGGTACACAAATATTGACTCAAATGGATTCAAGAGCTGAATGTAAGACCTGAAATCATGAAACTCCTAGAAGAAACACCGGCAGTAAGCGTCTTGTCAGTGGTCTCTGCTATGATTTTTTAAATCTGATCCCTAAAACAAAGACAATAAAAGCAAAAATCAATAAGTGGTATTACAGTAATTAAAAAGTTTCTGCACAGCAAAAACCATCAACAAAATGAAAAGGCAACCTACAAAATGAAAGAAAACATTTTCAAATCATTTATCTAAAAAGGGGTTAATATCCAAATTATAATTAAAAACTCAGACAACTTAATATAAAAAAAATCCACATGATCTCATTTATATATAGAATCTAATGAACAAAATAAACTGACAAAGAAAATAGATCCAGAGACTAGAAGCCAGGAAAAGGCTGACAAATCTCAGAGAGAAGGGAGGACGGGGGGCAGGAAGAGATTAACCAAAAAACATATATGCATAACCCATGGACACAGACAATAGTGCCTTAGGCCTGGGGATAAGGAGTAGGGGCAGGGTGGAGAGAGTCAATGGTTGGGGGGAAAGGAACATCTGTAACACTTTTAAGACTAAAGATAAGTTTTAAAAAATTAAAAATTGGCAGAGGACATGAATAGACATTTTTCCAGAGAAGAAGTATAGATGGCCAACATGTACATGAAAAGATTCTCAGCCTTAATGGGACTACATCAAAATAAAAAGCTTTTGCACAGCAAAGGAAACCATCAACAAAACAACAAGAAAGCCCACTGTATGGGAGAACATATTTGCAAATGTTATCACTGATAAAGGTTTAATCTCCAACATCTACAGGCAACTTATACAACTTAATAAAAGGAAGAGAAATGATCCAATAAAAAATGGGCAATGAACCTAAATAGAATCTTTTCAAAAGAAGACAGAAGGAAGGCCAAGAGACATATGAAAACATGCTCAAAGTCACTAATTATCTGAGAGATGCAAATCAAAATGACAATGCGATACCACCTCACACCTGTCAGAATGGCAATCATCAACAAACAACAAGTGCTGGCAAGGATGTGGAGAAAAAGGAACCCTCATGCACTGCTGGTGGGAATGCAGACTAGTGCAGCCACTGTGGAGAACAGTAGGGAGTTTCCTCCAAAACTAAAAATGGAACTATGTCCCAAAAAACTAGAAACACCAATCAGAAAGGATATATACATCCCTAAGTTCATAGCAGCACAATTCACCATAGCTAAGATTTGGAAACAGCCTAGGTGCCCATCAGCAGATGAGTGGGTTAAAAAACTGTGGTACATCTACACAATGGAATACTACACTGCTATAATAAAGAAGGCATTCTTACCATTTGCAGCAGCATGGATGGACTTGGAGAGCATTATGTTAAGTGAAATAAGCCAGGCAATGAAAGAAAAATACCACATGATCTCACTCATTTATGGAAAATAAAGAACATTATAACCTGATGAATAAAGATAGATACAGAGGCAGTAAAGCACCAAACAGACTGTCAAATTACAGTGGGAAGGCTGGGGAATGTTGGGGAGGCGGGGAGAGAGATCAACCAAAGGACTTGTATGCATGCATATAAGCACAACCAATGGACACAAGACACTGAGGCGAGGGGGGCGTGGATAAGGGCATATGATAGAGGGGAGGGGAGGCTGTGGGAAGGTTAATGGGGAAAAAATGGGAGATATATGTACTAATATATGTAATACTTTAAACAATAAAAAATTAATAAAGATTCTCAGCCTTACTAATCATCAGGGAAATGCAAATCAAAGCCACCATGAGATATCTCCTCATGCCCCCTCCCCAATGAAGAATCTGATAAATATAGCAGCTTAAAATTTTCTACATTTTATTATCTCTTAGGTCTGATGTGTAGAGTTTTTCTAATTGAATTAACATTGACATGTAGTTAAGTTTGTGCTGAATGTATTTGCTTTGGTTCTATAAGTCACCATATCACTCAACTCTTAGTATATGGTGTTTTATTTTACATTAAATTAGTATAAATTACTTCATTGTGCACTGTAAGTCTATTACATATAAATTATCAAATAAAAATGGAAAATACTCAATAAAATTCTTCATGTGACTAAAATATACGTAGGGCACTAGAAATGTGGGGTTCTATGCTGAAGGTATTCAGACTGTGTCACACCTTGCATAATTTAAAAGCAAAACAAACAGAAAACAAAGCCAAAATGAAACAAAGTAATATAATTTGAAGTTTAGATTTTACAGAAGCCATAGTAAAAATAGATTGGCCATTGTCAAAAAAGATAAATAACAAATGCGTTGTGGATTTGGAGAAAAGGGAACACTGTTGGTGGGATTGTAACTTGGTACAGCCATTAAGGAAAACAGAATGGAGTTTCCTCAAGAAATTGAAAATAAAATTACTGTATGATCCAGCAAGTCAACTTCTGAAAATAAATTCAAAAGCAGCAAAAACATTAACTTGAAAAGATTTCTGGACCCCTATGTTCATATCAGCATTATTTACAAGTAGAGGCCTGGTGCACAAAATGTGGCCTCCACTCTCTTCAATCCAGGACCCATCTGGGGATGTCCTACAGCTAGTTTAGGCCCAATTGCACCAGTCCCACAGGGATCAGGCCTAACCTGTCAATTGGACATCCCTCTTGCAATCTTGGACTGCTGGCTCCTAACTGCTCACCTGCCTGCCTGATTGCCCTAACTGCTCTCATCTGCTGACCTGATCCCCCTAACTGCTTTCCCCTACCGGCCTAATCGCCCCTAACTACCTCTGCCTTGGCCCTGCCACTGTGGCTTTGTCCAGAAGGACATCTGGAAGGGCATCTGGAAGATGTCCAGTCTAATTAGCATATTAGCCTTTTATTAGTAGAGATAGCCAAGACATGGAACCATCTTCAGTGTCCACTGGCAGATAAATGGATAAAGAAGTTGTGATACACACACATGCACTCACACAGTGGATTATTCTTTAGCTATAAAAAAGAATTAAACCTTGTCAAGCCTGTGTGGTTCAGTGGTTGAGCATTGACCTATGAACTAAAAGGTCACCAGTTCAATTCCCTGTCATGGCACATGCCTAGGTTGTAGGCTCAATCTCCAGTGGGGGGCATGCAGGAGGCAGCCAATCCATGTTTCTATCTCTCTATCCCTCTCTTTTCCTCCCTCTAAATTCAATAAAGACATATCCAACTATGTGTGTGGACTTTATGAAAGTATTAAGCTAAGTGACAGAAGTGACAGAGAAAGACAATACTGTATAATCTCATATGTGGAATCTTAAAAACAAACACTGATTTCATACATACAGAGAACAGATTGGTATTTGGGGGAACTGTGAAATGGTTTGAAGTGGGGTCAAAAGATATAAATTTCAGTTATAAATGAACTAAGTTATGAGGGTAAAATTTGTAATATGATGATTATAATTAATAAGACTCTACTGCATATTTGATCTTAAAAGTTTTCATCACAAGTAAAGAAAAATTTTATAATTACATGGTGATGGATTTTTTTTAACAAAAGAATAGATATATCCATTAGTTTCTTTTTCTTTTAATAAATTTTTATTGTTCAGATTAAAATTGTTCCTCTTTTTCCCCCATACCTCCTCTCCACCATATTCCCACCCCACCCTCTGCTCTTACCTACCACTACTGACCTCATCCATAGGTGTATGATTTTTGACCAGTCTCTTCCTTCATCCCCCAATTCCTTTTCCCCTGAGAACTGTTAGTCCATTCCCTTTCTATGCCCCTGATTCTATTATATTCACCAAATTATTCTGTTCATCAGATTTTTATTCACTTAATTTTTAGATTCACTTGTTGATAGATATGTATTTGTTGTTCATAATTTTTATCTTTACCTTTTTCTTCTTCCTCTTCTTGAAGAGCACCTTTCAGCATTTCATATAATACTGGTTTGGTGGTGGTGAACTCCTTTAGCTGTTTCTTATCTGTGAAGCCCTTTATCTGACCTTCGATTCTGAATGATAGCTTTGCTGAGTAATCTTGGTTGTAGGTTTTTGCTATTCATTACTTTGCATATTTCTTGCCAATTCCTCTGCAAAGTTTCTATTGAGAAATCAGCTGACAATTGTGGGTGATCTCTTAACTGTTTTTCTCTTGCTGCTTTTAATATTCTCTCTTTGTCTTTTGCTTTTGGTATTTTAATTATAATCTGTCTTGGTGTGGTCCTCTTTGGATTTCTTTTGTTAGGGGTTCTCTGTGCTTTCTGGACTTGTAAATCGATATCTTTCACCAAGTGGGTGAAATTTTTGGTCATTATTTCTTCAAATAAGTTTTCAGTACCTTGCCCTCTCTCTTCTTCTAGCACCCTCATAATTCGGATGTTGGTATGCTTGAAGTTGTCCCAGAGGCTCCTTACACTATCTTCACATTTTTGGATTCTTTTTGCTTTTCTAGTTGAGTGTTTTCTACTTCTTTGTATTTAAATCTTTGATTTGCTTCTTGCCTTCCTCTAGTCTGCTGTTAGGTTTATGTATAATATTTTTTATTTCAGTCAGTGTATGTTTAATTTCTAGTTGGACCTTTTTCATCTTCTCTTGGGTCTCGCTAAATTTATCCATCTTTTCTAGGAAATTATTGAAAAACCTTATAACCATGGTTTTGAACTCTATATCCAGTCATTTGTTTTCCTCCATTTCTTTTGTTTGTGATCTGTTCCTTTTTCTCCGCATTTTCACTATGCCAGGAGAACTTCTGTGTTGTAATCAGCCTTATGATACAAGACTTGCAAAACTGCAAAAGCCTCTCTGTTGAGCTTGGATGGAGTGGAGTCTCAGGGCTGAGCAGACAGCCTTGGCTTCCAGTCAGCCCCATCCTACGCGGCCCCTGGGTCTCAAGTGTCTCTCAGTAATCACTGCAGCCCTCTCTGTGCGCATGTGAATGTGCCTCTAGACCTCTGCCTTTCCGGTTCTCTTGCACTCCAGGACCCTTATGAGTCTGAGTCCCCAGGGTCTTGCCTGAAACTGGGATTCATTGCAGTGAGAAGTGGAGCTCAGCACAGTTGGGAGGCTCTGTCTCTTGCCCACTAGAGAAAGCCAGCGGCACAATCAGCAGTCCATCCTCTCTGTGCACAGTGGTATGTGTGCCCCCAGACCTCTGCCCTTTCGCGACTCCTGTAAATTTCCAGGCACTCCACCCTTTTCATGACAGTCCAGACTCCCCCTGTCTGAATCTCACCTGGAACTGGGGTTCAGTTCAGTAGGATAGGGGGTTCAGTGCAGTCAGGAATCTCCATCTCCCTCCCACCAGAGAAAGCTAGCCAGGCACTCCATAGCCTGTTCCCTCAACGTGTGTGTCTCCATACCTCACCTTTTTTGCAGCTCTTCTGAGTTTCTGTGAGCCCCTCTATTTCCTTATAGTTGTAGAATTTCCACTCAGCCAGCTTTCCTGTGGTTCTGGATGATGTCTGTTCTCTTTTAGTTGTTTTGAAATTGTTGCGTGAGGCAGCAGCTTAGGTGTTCACCTATGCTGCCATCTTGGTTTCTCCACTTCTTTGTATTTTAAATCTTTGACTTGATTCTTGGGATCCTCTAGTCTGCTGTTGGATCTCTGTATATTATTTTTTATTTCAATCAGTGTATGCTCAATTTCTAGTTGGTACTTTTTCATCTCCTCTTGGGTCTCGCGCTAAATTTATTAGCCTTTCCTAGGAAATTCTTGAAAAACCTTATAACCATGATTTTGAATTCTCTATCCAATCATTTGCTTTCCTCTATTTCTTTCATTTGAGACCTGTTTGTCTCTGCATTTTGTGTGCTGGGTGTCCTATAAGATCCAGTAGTTTAGCCTCCCCAGTTACCTGAGGTGAACACTCTTGGCGCACCCCTTGTGGGCTGTGTGCCTGGTCTTGTTGTAGTTAAGCCTTGATTATTGTTGGTATCACTGGGAGGAATTGACTTCCAGACCAATTGGCTGTGAGGATCAGCTGTGTCTATGCTGGGAGAACTTCTGGAGACAGCCTTATGAGACAAGACTTGCAAAATTGCCAAAGCTTCTGTGCTCAGGTTGGATGGGGTGGAGTCTCAGGGCAGAACAGACAGCATTGGTTTTCCATCAGCCCTGTCCTAAGAGATCCCTGTGTCTCAGTGTCCCTCAGTAATCGTTGCAAGCACCTCTGAGAGAAAGCTGCCCCTGAGTTCCGCCTGCTCCCAGACAGTCCAGTTTATCCCCATATGAGTCTGAGTCCCCAGAGTCTTGCCTGGAACTGGAGTTCAGTGTAGTAGGGACTTTTTGTTTCCCTCCCACTTGAGAAAGCCAGACACATACTCAGCAGCCTACCTTCTCCGCACACGTACGTATGGGCCTCTCAGTACCCCTGCCTTCCACAGTTCCTCAGAGTCTCAGTGTGCTTTTCTCTTTCCTGACAGTCCACTTTCTCCCTGAATGAGTCTGGATCCCCAGAGTCTCACCCAGGACTGGAGTTCAATGCAGTTGGGAACTTTTGTCTCCCTCCTGCTTGAAAAAGCCAGCAGTGTGCTCAGTTGCCAGTCCTCTCCATGTCTCCATACCTCTGCCTCCTGCAGCTCTTCTGATTCTCAGTCTGCTTTTCTCTTTCCTTCTAGTGGTAGAATTTCCACTCAGCCAGCCTTCCTATGGTTCTGGATGATGTCCATTTTGTCTTTTAGTTGTAGTTTTAAAATGGTTGTGCAAGGTAGCAGTTTAAGTATTTACCCATTCTGCCATTTTGGTTTCTCCCATGGTGATGAATGTTAACTGGACTTACTGTGGTGCTCATTTTGCAATATACACAAATATCAAATTATAACAGTGTATACTTGAAACTAAAAATTTTATATGTCAATTATACATCAACTTAAAAAAATTCAGAAAATGTAGTAAAAAGAACACTTGAGAGCATATTTGGTCTCAATTGAATTCCCTACCCAAATTCATCTGTTGAAGTTCTAGTACTCAATATCCCAGAATGTGATTATAATTGGAGACAGAGTCTTAGATAAATAAAATTAAATAAGGTCATTGAGTAGGCCTCAATCTTATATGACTGGTGTCCTTATAAGAAGAAATTAGGACAGAGATACATACAGAGGGACAACCATGTGAAGACACAGCAAGAAGGCAGACATCTGCAAGCTAAGAAGAGAGGCCTCAGAAGAAACCAAACTTGTCAACACCTTGATCTTGAACTTCTATACCCCAGAACTGTGAGAAAATGACTTTCTGTTGTCTAAACCACCCTGTCTGTGGTATTTTGTTATGGCAGCCCTAGCAGACTAATAAAGAGCAATAAATATATGGCAGCACCTAGAAAAGAATATAGGAGTCAGAACTTTTTCTTTACATTTATAGAAAAGTTTTAAGCACATGTCTATGCCAAAAGAAGAGAGAGAGAACAAGCCTAGATACCGCATACAGGCCGTTTTTACACTATCTCACTGCATTATCTCATAGGTTTCTGGTTCTTGAATGCCAAGAAAGGCACCATATTAATTTGATTATGTCAATGTAGTAAGCATTTGCTCATTATGAGAAAGTAGCATTTTTAATCTTGATAAATCAATCCAATCAATACACTGACCTACTCTTGAATTGGTAGTTAGGACCTAGCAGCTGCCAAAAAATTTAAATGGCCAAATTCATTTTAATAGCAGTTAAGTTGTGTCAACTAAGCAGGTCACCATTTTTTATAGTTTATGACTTTATTCAGATTGCTAATTCATTTTGTTGATTATGCAAAGTAATTTTTGCTTTGATAGTTAACCAACAATATTTTAATTTCATTTTCCTTGAATTAAATCGATTTTATCTGTGCAACAGCATCTAGTTAGTTTTCATACAAGGGCCACAACAGAATCCATCCTCAGTAAAGTTTAGTTCAGATACAGTCCAAAAATAATTTGCATAAGAAGAATTCAAACATTTGTAGGATATTTGGACTTTCCAGAAGTGCAATGGTGTTCACTGTGGTGTCTATAAAAATCTAAACTTCAACTTATATTAGGTTATTTCATTTTGGCTTTGTTTTTTGTTCGTTTTGCTTTTAAATTATGCAAAGTGTTACACAACTTGAATACTTTCAGCATAGGAATGCATGCCTCCAGTGTCCTTTGTATATTCTATTCACATGAAGAATTTCGACTATTTTTCATTTTTATGTTAGTATATATGTAATAGCCATACAGCACACAATAAAATAATGTATATTAATTTAATGTAAAATAAAAGTTGAGTGCTATGGTAACTTGTAGAACCAAAGAAAAACAAATTTGACTCAGCATAAATTCAGCTACATTGATATTAATTCAATTATGGAAACTCTCCACATCAGGCCTAAGTGATATTATACAGTAGAAGATATTAAGCTGCCATGTTTATCAGATTCTTCATTTAGGTGGAGGAGGTACAGAGGAAAAGGACTAGGAAAGAGAAGGAGAAATAAATTGAAAAATGCTAAATATTTTTTTAACAGTAATTGCTCAGCTGTGTTTTATGAATCCAGCCCTAGAAGTAAAGGATAAGTGTTCTCTGCTTTACAGGGAAGGTTTTCTGCTATAGAAATCCCTAAATAGCTGATGGCAGTTGAACATACTCAATACTGGTTTTTATACCTTCTGTCAGGAGTTTCAGGTTCATATTGTCTGCACTTTCTTTTTCACTGTATTCTGCTTTGAATTGGGTTTGACTGGAGGTCAGAGGCAAAAGAGTATCTTATAGAAAGGAAGGGCTCTCTGTACAAACATAAACACCATCCAGCGGAAGCACAGACAAAATTGTATTTCTTTCTATTTATAATTCTACATCCCCATCTCTTTCTTCCTCTCCCTCTTCAGACTCTCTCTCTCTCTCTCTCTCTCTCTCTCTCTCTCTCTCTCTCTCTCACACACACACACACACACACACACACACACACACACACCATTTATTCTAGCACACAGGAGTCTGTGTGTCAGCCTCCAGATTATCTGACCTCTTCTCCAATGTTGTCCTTCATTTCCCACTACAAAGAAACCACTCTCCTGGTCTTTTTGCTTTATGCTTCCATTCCAAGTCCCACTTGTAGTTTGTGTGTGTTTTTTTTCTTTTCATTTTCAGTATTCCCTCTCTGAACAGTCTGGCACTTTGCATCTCAAAGCTTCGTCAGATCTGAGCTCACCTCCAACCTGAAGCTGCCCGAAGCAAAAGGCAACAGCGCCTATACTGTTTCAGCACAAAGGAACAGGATGAACACTGCCCCACAAGAAAAAAAAACACAAGTTCCAGTCACAGTTGTCTCTATTTTAGTTACAAGACCACAGACAAGACTCTCAACATCTGGGGACTTTGCTCTGCCAACAGTAATTTCTGCCAAATTAACAGGGTGGTTGTAAAGATTAAAATCTATAATAATTGCTATTTCCAATACTTGTTCATCTAAAACAAATTTTCACACTTTTCTGGAAACTTCTAACTTCCCCTGGCTATGATATTTCCCCAACAGATTTTGTATTCTTTTGAGTAGAAGAACTATTAATTCGAATGATTAATACCTACTTTCTGGCAATTGCTATATACAGGGTGTCCAAAAATGTATCGCCATGTCTGTAGATAGTTACATTTTGAAAATGAAATGTATTTTAATAAACACTGCCTTTATAATTATTCAAAAGTCTATATATTTTGGGGCATGCTCTATATTCCAATAATATTTACCAAATGAGAAATGAAGGAATGAAATGATAAAGTAAATAATGTGTATGACAACAATGTTCCAACATTAAACAAGCTATACACATGCAAGGTGTTAGTTTTTTCCGTTCATCCGTTAAACAATTCTAGAGGGTTACTTTGTGCCAGGCACTGTGCACAAGTAACAGCAGAAAAAAAGCCTCTTTAAAAAAAATGTTTTTATTGATTTTTAGAGAGGGGGGCGGGGAGAGGGATAGAGAGAAAGAAGCCTCTTGTAGGGAGTAGCAGTCCTTAACACTGGAGAACTCTTCCTGTAAAGGGATAGTCAAGCATGAAGGAGAGTAAAATATCTTAGTAAGAATTTCACTCTTATTTTATGAGAGGTCATGTAGTTAGAAATCAAGAAACATTCTAAATTAATATTTAATGACTCAGTACAGTTTACCCAGTGTGACATTTCTCCTCTTCCTATCTTCTTTGTTTCTTTCACTTGCCCATGGATAAGTCCACATGCTTTAACGCTTTATCTTTAAGAAGTTAGATCAAATCAAGAGTAGCCAATGTGTATAGAGCCCTTAATTTGTGGATGTTTATCACTTATTTTAAAATGAAAGAATTTAGCCTTAGGTCTTTCTTCAGTAGTCAGTGGGCAAATAAGGTTCTTTCTCTAGAACCTTATTTCCCACAAAATGTATTAAAATTCTACTAAACACTGAGTCAGGTTCTGATGGGCATATCAAATTGATTTAAGTATCACTGTTACCCTCAAGGAGCTTAAACTTGGTAAGAGTTAAGACATGTACAAATATTCAGCCATAATTGGGGAAAACAAATATCAGAAGGAAGGAGTTATTGATAGATTGTCAAATAACCAAAGAGAAATTGCTTATTGTACTAGTAAATGGATCACATAATGACAGCCTTACAAGGTGTTAAAATTGCCTCTAGAGCCTTGAAATAATTCACAAACTATCTTTCGTGAAAAATCAGTTATCTCCTAGTTATTACCCAAGCTTTGCACTTCAGTTCAGCATATGATTTCAGAGATTTTTGTTTAGTAACTATGACTCATCTTGTATTTCATGTTTTCTGGAATCGTTGTTTGCATCTCTAAATACAGTCTACACAGCCTGATCTTCAATGCAATAATAATGTTGCATGTACATAGAAATGTTCTCATTTACCTGTCTTTGTTATTCTTATACTAATACTTTGAAAGCAGTTTGCAGCTGAGCCATTTGTTCCTCTCACCATGTGAGATGGGCTTATAGCTCACATATGGCAGAGGCATAATAGCTACACAGGTTTTATTTTAGCCCGGAGGATCATAGATCTGCCCCCTGGGATTAATGCCATCATTTCAAACCCCAAGTGAAGAAAAATGTGTATTGTCAGGCTTGCTTTATCATTCTTTCACATGAAAGTTTAATCAACTTGACATTTACAGTAATGAGTGTCTTGGTGACAGCATTTATGGATCATACAGCAATCTCAATCCAAAAGTAAATATGAAAATGTGGAATGAGACGGGCGGTTGAGTGTCAAATCACGACTCCAAGACTAAAAACAATCAAGTGCTGAGGGATAACTGAAGCCATCTCAAGCTCTAGAGGTTATGCTTCTTCCTTAACAATGTTGATAAGTTTCATGGGGAAGCAAAAGGATTCTTCAATCAACTAAGTCAAACACAGAAAAAAATGTTCAGAACTTCTTAGAACTTTTAGTATACGAATATGCTATTTCAATATTTAAGAGATACATTATGCTGTTTTTCAGAAATTTATAAGCATAGAAACGTATTCTTTCAGGAGATATTCTTTTAAGACAGGTGTTCTATGGGAGGTATTTTACCATCAGCAAAGTTAGCTTTGCCTGGAGTCATTTATCTTGCCATTTTCACAATAAAAATTATTGTTGTCGTTTTTAACTCTTTTCCCCTTTCTCTACTTTTCTCAGTGGTTCCTGGAGTTGCTTAAAGCTTCATTATTAAAAGTCTTCATTCAGAAATTAATAGTCAAAATCCAGGTAAGTTCCCATTTTACAGAATTCCCATGTACCAATATAGCTACACTAAGTGGGTTTATATTATATTGGTCATACCAGCGATTTTCAACCTTTTTCATCTCATGGCACAAAAAAAAATCTTTTGCCTGAGGAAAAAAAAATAGGTATAACTTTCATTCACTTACACCAGGCAGCTATTATTGTGTTGACTGATGTCATTACTTTTATTTGACAATCTAAGGAAAAAAGAGGTCAGTGCCCCTGACTAAATAGTCAGGTATTGCATGCCTTATAAATTCTTGCAGCACACCAGCTGAAATTGCTGGGTTACACTTTGGTTATGAGATCTGGTTCATCATAAAGCATAATGTTTACAGTTGATTAAATTTGTTGGAACTGTATGATTACACTTATATGAGGTCATTAGAATAGTTCAAGTCATAGGGACAGAAAGTAGAAGGATGGTGGCCAGGGACTGAGAGGTGGGAAGGAGAGGTGTTTAATGAAGTTGTTACGGAGTTTCAGTTTTGCAAGATGAGAACGTTCTGGAGGATGGTTGCACACTAATGTGAATATTCTTAACACCATTGAACTATGCATTTAAAATGTTTAAGACATAAAATGGTCAAAAACATATATGCAACCCCTGTGGACACGGGCAGTGAGGGTAGATGGAGATGAACAAATAGGGTGGGGGAAAGAAGCGAGGGGGACACCTACAATTATGTCAACATTAACTTTTCTTGATAAAAAAATTAATGTTATATGTATTTTTATCATAGTTTCAAGAATGCAATTTTCAATATAGTACTATATTAAATCTCACAAAATGTAAAGGCAAATAATAAAATTGTTTGAATGTTTAAACTTATTTATTTCTCTTTAGGATTAAAAAAAAAACTGGTAGAGAAAAATATCTAGTTCACTAGAATGGAAATCTACAGATTTCAAATAGTATCCTTAATCAAGGTAGCAACTAACAGTGCAAATATTTGATGTTCTGGTGAAACCTTTAAAATGTATATGGATCTTAAAAGGCACTTTAAAAAATTCAAATTATTTCCCCATATTTACATATACAAGTTCTTATTGATCATATTTTCCATCTAATAAACTATTGTATATTTCTAAATCAACTTTCATTAAAGACACTTATCCCTAAATATTAGCTTTTGGCATTCCAAAATGATATCATCATTACTATTATAATTTCCTATAGATTTCTGGCTAGATTCATAGAAATATTTGTCATCTTTTAGGATGAAGATATGCCCTGAATGGGGGAAATAAGTTTTCGTACCTCTTTCTGCCCTAGCTCTGCTTAGGTACCACTAGGCTTTCACCCCTCTATATTTAGTACTTATTAAAAATACAATTCCTGCCCCACTGGTGTGGCCTAGTGGTCAAGCATTGACCCATGAACCAGGAGGTCATGTTTTGCTTCCCAGTCAGGGCACATGCCTGGGTTGTGAGCTTGATCCTCAGTGGGGGGAGGTATGCAGAAGGCAGCTGATGAATGATTCTCTCTCATCATTGTTGTTTCTATCTGTCTTTCCCACTCTCCCTTGCTTTCTGAAATCAATAAAAATGTTTTTTAATACAATTTCTTTGGGAATATGAGGACATATGCACTTAATAATCATGTGGATCAGAATTAGAAAATAATTATGTGTAACAATACAAAACACATTTTCACATCTGGAGTGTTTGCAGCTCTGGGCAGGTGTCCTGGCAAATAGATAGATATGAGTTTTCCAATTAATTACTGATAACAGAAACGTTAATATTCCTGCCACATAACTAAATCCACCCTGTATAAAATAAGACTATATTCACTAGGCATAAATGGAGTGGTAAATGCCCTAGTAAGGTGGTAATTGAAGAGGGAGTTGTTGGAATTGTAGGGGAAGAAAACTGCAGACAGTATTTGCCATTTGTCTTCCTTATAGCCTCAAAAGAGAGTTTTAGAAGCTATTTGTGTGATTAAAGGAGGAGGCTGGGGAACTGTTACAGGGTCAGCATTTCAGGGAAAAGGTGAGACTGTGAGGCAGGTGACTAAAGAAAATGAGCCCAGACAACAGAAAGTCCCAATTTAAGGGAACTGGCATTTTTCCTGGAGAGAACAAAAATGTCTTTCTTCATGATCAAAAAGACTTTTATGAATGCCAAGGAAATTAGCAATTCCTATAGCTTTAAAGAGGATAGATGATCAATGTGTAGGTTTCACCTAATTCACACTTTCTTATGTAAATCTGGAGGACATGGACATGAAGGCTGGTGGGAGAAGCGGCCTGGAGTTGTGCCTAGGAAGACAGAACGCCCCTGAGTTCCCACCTATTATCTCACCCCAGAATCTTCAGGACACCTATGGAAAAAGAGGGTCCCTATGGGTGAGAATTGTACTGTGAAGAATGGGGAGAGGGAGCAATGGTGTCAACCCTGTCCCTCCTCTCCCCCCCGTTTCTAAAAACGCAGACAGTATCATACATAGACTTCATCTGGAAAATGAAAAGAGGGAGTTCATGAAAAAAAGGCAGGAAAAGGCGACCAGCCCCATTTGCAGGCTAGGACAATTATTATGAGAGCTTTTAGAGATTCTTAAAGCTTTTGACACGTCAATACCGATTGCTTTTATTGCCTTCTCTGTTTCATAAAGTATTTAGTAGCAAAACCCTAAAATAAAAAAGGTGTGTGATTCTGCATCAAAGAAAAGCCAGAAAGCTAAGGAGATTGTATCTAATTACATACACAGTCGAGAGTGAGAACAGCTAGAGAGAAGGGAGAGAATCACACACATCCCTCGGATTTGGGATTAATGAGAAGCCTTGCCTGGAAAGGCCTACATGGAACAGAACAGTGAACCCAGGAGTTTTACCCAAAAGAGACCCCGTACAGATAGAATTAGTCATTTTGACAGTCAGAGTCTAACTTACATCTTTACCATTTTTTCAGTTGAACTGTAAAGATGAGACTAACTGAATCAATTCTATTAGCTACCCAGATGTTACGGTATAAATTGCTATGCTAAACTGTGAGGCGAAAAAGAAAATCATGTTTTAAAGATCCAGGTTAAGTAAAAAAATGGGAAATCCTAAGTGTAGTCACTAAATAGTCACTTTTTTCTCTAACAGTGAATCATCTAAATTAAGAGTTGTGCCTAGAGCAATTTAAAAATATAGCCTATTTAATTGTAGAAAACACCATAAAGTGTGTCATATTGGCTCATAATTTCACAGAACCCAGCCTGCACTCTTTTCTCCCATGTACCCCTTTTGCATATCAGAATTAACACAAGGTTAAATGCTATCATTATCTTCTTCTATTTATAGTTAAATTTTGTTCTGCTTCATGGCTTCCTGCCAAGTCATCTTTTTATACGGTATTAGCTCGCACATTGTGTTGTTTGAAGGGTCTGCCTCCGTGGGAACACATCCCATTCCCTCTTGCTGCAGGGTCCGGACATTTTCTGCACCAACTCCCAAACCTGAGTGATTCTGGAAGTGACTAGCAAACCTTTCCATGCACAAAAATCACTGGGGGTCTTATTAAAATGCTGTCTCCCACTTTTACATTTTAAAACTAGCTGCCCAATGGTTCAATTGCAGATGATCCCTGGATCCTGCTTTAACAAACACTGTTTTGTTTTTCCTTGCCCCACCTCCCTGACCGATCCATCTCATATTGGCTTTTCAAACTCTAGAAGTGATATGTTGACCTCTGATTTAGCCCTGAATAGTTTACCTGCCTGCCTTGTTGCTTATTTCATATGGTTGTAGCTTACATGATTGGCCAATCCTGGCAGGAACTCAAAGTCTTAAATGATGGTATAGTAATGTATAATTAACACCCTATATAATAAAAGCCTAATATGCTAAATGTCCAACCATTCGTTTGACCATTTGACCAGTTGCTATGATGTGCACTGACCACCAGGAGATAGATGCTCTCATTGGTAGGTTAGCTTGCTACTAGGGCCTGGCAGATCAGGACTGGGCAAGACAGTTGCAATAGTGCACCAGTGGGGTCCCTTGGCCTGGCCTGCGGGGATGATCTGAAACCATTCTCCCGAAATCCTTCAAGGGGTCCTGGATTGCAAGAGGGCACAAGCCAGGCCAAGGGACCCCACTGTTGCACACATCTGTGCATTGGACCTCTTGTTAAATAATATTGGCATGAACTGTCCAGAGAGACTTTTATGACAAAGGATGGAGCTTTGAGAATACCTGGAGAAAGAGGCCCTGGGAGAAAGCAGAGGCCCAAATGAAGAAAGCACGGTCACACAGACAGTGTTGCAGCCTCCTCCCTCCTTGGCATGGCTGTGCAAATGGAAACATGGAGGCAGTGCATGAGCAGCATGGAGCCCCTCAGAGCAGGTGTCTCCAGACTGGCTCATTCCTCCCTTGCTCAACTACCTGTGGGGGTCCATAGTGGCTTGTGGTATGATACTTTCTCATGATGCTGGGCAGCAGCAGCAAGATGGTTTTTGCACAACTGTGGGCCAATGTAAGTGTCCTGAGCTTGTTTAAGGTGTGCTAAGCTAAGCAACGCTATTCAGGGGTCAGGTGTGTTTAATGCACTTTCAGCTTACCATGGGTTTATCAAGGAGCATCTGCACCTCTTTTGTATAACACGGATCTTTCTGATACCTTTCCCAGATTAGTGAATTCCCAGACTCTGGAGGTATCAGAAAGGGACCATGTAATAAAACATACTTTTCTAGCTGGGTACAAAAGGACCAGGCCCACAGGGGGGGGCAGTTAGGGGCAAACAGGCTGGTAGGAGAGCAGTTAGGCCTCAATCAGGCTGGCAGGCAGAAGTGGTTAGGGACAATCAGGAAGGCAGGCAGATGAGCAGTTGGGAACCAGCAGTCCTGGATTGTGAGAGAAATATTCAACTGCCCATTTAGGCCCTATCTTGAATCAAGCCTAAAAGGGCAGTCATATATTCTTCAAGGGGTCTCAGATTGGAGAGGGAGCAGGCTGGGCTGAAGGACACCTTCCCTCTCCCTCCCATGCACAAATTTCATGCACTGAGCCTCTAGTAGTTTTATAACCAAGGTTTTTGTAAGTTGATTACTATTATTAGCCTAGTTGATATAAAGGCATTAATTTTGTTATCTTTAGTTTTACAAAAGAAATTATAAATAAGATTTCTGTTCAGTTTTGTTTGATGTTAAATACTACTTTTTATCATTAAGGTAAAATATTAACTTTTAAACATTTTTAAGGAAAACCACTCATCTCAATTCCCTCCATTTATCACAGATTTTATTCATGTATGTTGAGGTGAATATTGTCACAAAATTACACTTACAGTATAATTCCATTTTGTAATATTTTTTACTTACTAATATATCATAAACATTGTCTCACAATCATTATTTTTAATGGTTGCATAATGTTTCATTGAGTTTGTATGATTTCCCTTCTTTTGAATACTTAGGTTTATTACTATTTTTTAATTTTTGATACTGCTATGATCATGTTAAAAAGATAATTACAGTTCAGGAGTTTCTGATAAAAGTTATCCTTTTGCTTTTGAAAATGGGTTTTATACATTTATATTCTCACCCTCAGTGTAAATGCACTAGTTAAAACAACTATATCCTTAGCAATTATTCATGTTTTAAAAGATGGTGGTCAAATGAATAACATTTATTTTTTTAACCATTTAATGTACAAGTATATGGTTTTGGACACATTCACAGTATTGTATAGCAATCACCATTATTTACTCCAGACTTTTTCATCATCCCACACAGAAACTATGTACCTACTAGCTAATAATTTCTCATTCCTCCTTCTACTCAACCTCTGGTAATCTCTATTCTACTTTGTCTCTATGAAACCTATTCTCATATAACTGGAATCATGTAAAACAAATTTTTTTGTATTTTGCTTCTTTCACTTAACAAAATGTTTTCAAGTTTCATCCACATTATAGAATGTATCAGAATTTCATTCCTTTTCAAGGTTGAATAATATCCCAAGCACTAGAGGCCCAATGCCCTCTATCACAGTCTGGGAGCCCTCAGGGGTGGGAGGTGATCTGGTGATCAGGGGAAGGCGATGCACCATCACACCTCTGCTGCTGCCACTGCCAACTGCACAAGCCTCAAACAGCCCTGGGCAGCTGGGCAGCCACAATCCAAAGCTTGCCTGTGCCTTGGGCCAGCCCTGGGCAGCTGTGCAGCCACCATCCAAGGCTTGCCTGCTCCTCAAGCCAGTCTTGGGAGGCTGGGGGGCTGAGCAGCCAAGCCCAGGTCCAGCCTTGCCTTATGCCTGCCGCCCTGGTGGGGCTGAGGGAACTGGACGCCGCCATCTTTGAGGGTGTGGCAGTCAATTAGCATATTCCCTCCTTATTGGCTGTGGGCACTGCCATCTTTGCAATAGTGTGAGGGTCAATTAGCATAGTCCCTCTTTTTTAGATAGGATACTTTGTGTGGTATATAAATGTCAATGGACATTTGGGTTACTTTCACCTTTGCTATTGTGAATAATGCTATGAATGCAGATATATAGTATTTGAGTCTCTATTTTCAACTCCTTTAACTATACACTAAGAAGTAAATTTGCTGAATCATATGGCAATTTTTGCTTAATTTTTGAGGGATACTATTCTTTTAATGATTAAAAAAATCTTTTTCTTTCCTTATATAATTTTTAATAAAATTTGGATAGTTTTACCTCTATTGTTTTCTATTGCATCTTCTATGTGTTATTAGCTCACATGTCCTGCCTATTTGAGTTTTTTCTTGATGTTTTTATAAAAATCTGAATACACCCCATGGTGGACACCTGTTCCTTTTACCTGCTGAGACTAGTTTCCCTTTCTAATCTGGATTTTTAAAAATTAAGTTAGCTAGAGTAGGTTTCTATTGTTTATAATCAGACTTGATAGAATATCTATTAACTCCTAGTCACATTTCATGTAAAATGTTTCCCAGTTTATTGACTCCCTTTTAATTTTAGCTTGAAATTTTCTAAATATTGAAATAATAAATTTTATAGAATTAAAGCTCTAAATATTTTAAATGACTTTTTAATTCCTTCAAAGCTAATAAATTATTTTTTTCATCAGGTAACAATTACTCTTCACTTTCAATTTTGATTATATGTTCCAATTTATGCCAATTTTCCATCATTCCTAAATATGTTAATTTTTCATATTTTCAAGTAGCAAACTATGTCAGATTGATATATATTTATATAACTACAACTCTCTAGGCCTTGGAAAATATTTGATTTTAGGGCATAATAGATACTTTCCACTTGTGTGGGAACCATTACAAATCTCCAAAAGATAATGATGTTCTACAAATATTATATTTTAGGAAGGAATTTGTGGAAGCATGTGCACAACTATTCTTTGTTTCTCTTCCTAGTCTCATTTCTTCTTTTTTTCTTTCTAGTGCAGCAAGAAAGAGAATCACATAGAAGAGCGTTTCTAACTTCTAGGAAGGAAGCAAAGTCCTGTGCTGGGAAAAGTGCCCAAGTCAGGAGCAGGGCTGAACAGGAGAATGTGCAATGAGAAAGCATTAACTTGGGTAAGGACAAAAAATTATTGGAGGCTCACCCTTGGCTTCATGAGAAGGGGTTTAACCCGAGAGCTTAAAGCAGAGTTGTAAAAATAGTAATAACAATAGTGTAACACTTTCTTATTACCTCATATCTTACACAAAAGCTGAGTGTCTGCAGCAGGTAACCGCAGAGCTGCTCTGTTGAAACCCAGAGCATCTGATCCCTTCTTACCCTGCAGCGATCCCTGCGATACCCTGGGGACTCCAGGAGTCTGCAGGACATGACTTGAAGCCAACTAGTTTACAGGAAAAGAGGCATCATGCATCATACATCATCCATAGTTGGTGCCCAGGAGAGAATGGCTGACAGAGCTTAAATAACACTTCTCTCTGGAGGCATTTTGATTGGAATAAGGATCAAAGGGACTGAGCCTTGATAGAAGAATTTCATAAATCAGAGTGAATGAAAAAATTGGCAGGGAATGGAGGTGGTAGCAGGCATAGAACCAATTCATTTGCCCTAAAATCATGTTATGTGTCCTGTCACTCACTTCCTGGATGAAGTGCTGGCCACAAACAATTTATGATGAGCTATTATCATCACAAGACACTTGATACTTTTCTAGAAGCCTTCAGTACATTTTTTCACACAAATTAATCCTAATCCTACCAAATAGGTCACCTCATGTATAGACTTAAGAATAAATATGCATTTGAAATGATTCCCACAAAAGAATGGGAGGTAACATTTGAATGCATTTATGACAAATTAGAAAGAAGAATTTAAGATTTTCTTCAAGTTAATCAAACCAGGTTAACATTTTTAAAACGAAAATGGCAAGTAGTGATTATTAAAGTGCCTGAGAGCCTGACAGAGGGTTTTGTTTGTAGACTCATCCAAAGAACTGAATGTTCCATAATGTCACCAAAGAATGAAATGTCATCTGGAGAAATTAATGGCTGATAAATTTAGAGCAAGGCGAGGAAACTATTATTTCGTACCACATTTAGCCAACCTGTGAAACCCACTGCCACAGGAGGTTATGTAGTTGAGCACTGCCATTGGATTTAAAGCAGAATAAATAATTTTATGACTAATAAGTGCCAGGGCCAGCTCTCATGCCAAAATAAAAGGGGTAATCAAAGTATGTATTTGAGAGTACAGGCCAATTGCTATAGGGATCAGAAACAGGGACCTTCCCCCTGTAAACAGTGACATGAAATTAGCTGTACAGAAAACAGAAAGCATTTTACCCCTCTGCTGAAACTAGGTATCGCCCCTGTAAAACAGTTAGTTCTACATGCTGGCCCAGGAGAAAGGCTGCTCTGGAATTACGTATTAAGATGGTCAGAGAAGTGCCTCTACTGAGCTATCCCCCATCACCCCACCACCCCTATGGGAGATATGCAGGACTATCAACAAACAAACACAGTCAAGACTTTGCTCTTGCCACCCTTAGTTACCTACTCCACCAGTCTCAAACATTTTCATGCTGGTGTTCTATCCTGCTGACTAAAATAAATGTTGGGTTTCCCCCTTCTCCACCAGCAGAGCACCTGTTTCCTGTAGTCCATTCTGTGCTCTTATCTTCAACAAATGAACGTTCTCTATTTCGGACATCTGTTTACAGCTCCTAAGCATTTTTCTCATCCTAAATCATGAAGAAATCTGAAGGATCCTCAAACACATTTCTTTTACATTGGTGTTAAAAGTCAAAAGTCAAAAAAATCTAGATAGGTAATGTAAACACCAGGTTGGTAATGTGTACAGCACTTCAAGTATAAGAATATTTAACTTCCAAAAATAGAATCAACATTTATTTTTACTAAATTAGAAGTGCATTGCAAAATCTAAACAGATATTTTGCATTCCAGATTACATTTAAAATAAAAAATTAATTTACAAATTTCTAATTCCAATTTTTTTTATTTAGAATTGGAAAACTAACATCTTTTTTTTTCTGCAAAAGATGTATGAGGTCTTGTATTTCTCTTTGAAAATGGACAGTCTAAAATTTGGCCTTAAATCCCTTAATTGGGAACAATATTTAGTTTTATTCCATTCCATAATGGAGAACAGATGTACCCAAATGTAGTCACTTCCAAACATAGTTTGGTTTTATATTTAGAGTAACTACTCTCCAGACATTTGAAGCAATCTAATTTTCTAACACCATCATATTTAAGCTCAGTACAATATAGTGCTCTATGATTTTATTTGACAACCATTCACTCTAATGTTTATTCTATTAATTGTGAGAGACAATGTGAACAACATTAGTTTATTCTAATAAATTTAAGTAGAGAACTATGTTTGGAATTGGATCCTCAACTCTGAAATTGGGGAATTCCTATAATTTCCAATTCTGAAAACTGATTTCAAAGTGTGGGACATTATTCCTTGCCAAAGAAACAATTTTCCTAAGAAAATACCAATCAAAACACATGTTTTAAAATTATTTATAAGCTCCTTTACATTTGTATTAATACATCACTACTTTTCACGATAGCATTTCTTTATTTGACTTCAAAATAGGACATTATTGAAATTTCCATTATTTTTCTCAGTTTATTAAATGTTCCATCATACAATGGGTAGTATGGTTCGCTCATAACAATGTCTTAAATTGTATTCTTTTGACAAAGACATGCCTTGTATACTCAACATGTAAGAGTTGTCTCTACTTCAATAAAAGAACACTGTTCTCTTCTACTTTTCTTGAGTTATATTGCCCTCTCAGTCTGTATCTTATTTTTCACTTTTTCTAAAGACACAGAGACACAAAACATTTCTTACCAGAAAAACAACTTATGATGAAAAATTATAACTGATACTTACCTTGTGTCGGGCTTATAAAATAAGATGTGACTCCAATAAATTGGAGAGAGCATGCCAGTCTAAAGAGAATGGCAACTATACAGTCAATTGTCACCTTATAATACTGAGACCCAGTGTTGCCAAAACATCTGGTTATTTAGAAAGGCCAGATGCCTATATTTTTGTCTCAAATTTTAAATGTAGCTAATTAAATTTTAAAAATATAATGTATACCACTACACATTTATTAGAAGGGCTATAATTCAAAAGATAATAAATAATGATAAGAATGTGGAGAAACTAGAACCCTTATAACTTTGCTGGCTAGAATGTATAAATGTACAGCTACTGTGGAAAACAATTTGGCAGTTTCTTGAAAAGTGAAATATAAAGTTAACATACAACCTGCTAATCCTACTACTAGGAATTTATCCAAGAATAATGAAAATGTTTGTCTACATAGAGGCATTTTTGTAAAGTTTATATCAGCACCTATATGAATAAAAGGGTAATACAGTGGTACCTCAAGATACAAGTTTAATTCGTTCCATAACCTTGAGGCGTGGGAAACTATGAGACGCTCGAGTCGCGGTAAACTGGTGGGTCGTGTACAGCCGGCCGATCCTCGCGATTACTCCTATCTCAAATGTTGCTCATATTTCAAAGCAAAAATCGTTCACTTGACGGCTCGTATCTCAAAAATCTCGTATGTTAGGGCACTCGTATCTCGAGGTACCACTGTATGCAAATTGGTCATGAAGCCCTCACAGTAACAACCAAACAGCAGTCTGCATGGGGTGACAAGGCTGGCAGGGGGTTACTGAGGAACAACCAAACGACTGACCAGCAGGCTGCGTGGGGTAACCAGGCCAGCAGGGGGGTTAGCGAGGGATGACCAACTGACTGACCAACAGGCTGCATGGAGCAACCAGGCTGGTGGGAGCGGGGTGGGAAGTTGAGGGTGACCAGGCCGGGGGGGGGGGGGCGCGGGTAGTTGGGGGCTAGCAGGAGGGGCATGCAGGGTGACCAGTCCAGCAGAGGAAGGCAGTTGGGGGCAACCAGGCCAGCAGATGGGCACTAAGGGGCAACCAGGCTGGCAGGGGGGATCAGTTAGGGGCAACCAGGCCAGTGGGGGGACAGTTAGGGGTGATCAGGAGGTGGTTAAGGGTGATCAGGCTGGCAGGGGGGCAGTTTGGGGTGATCAGGCAGGCAGACAGGTGAGCAGTTAGGAGCCAGCAGTCCTGAATTGTGAGAGAAATGTCTGACTGCCAGTTTTGGCCTGATCCCAGGGATCATACAATTGGACGTCCTCCCAGGGGTCCTGGATTGGAGAGAATGCAGGCTGGGCTGAGGGCACCTCCATGCACAAATTTCGTGCACAATGACTCTAGTTATTAATAAGAGCCCAAACTCTAGTAGAAACAACTCAAATGTCCATCAATTGGTGGATTAATAAACAAAGTGTAGTATATCTGTATACTGTATAAGAATATTAATCAAACAGAAAAAGGACACCTACCATTATACACTATAACTTTAACTTATAATGACTTGCATTTCATTCAAGAGCCTGATGCAAAAGACTACATATTTTATGTCTACATTTATATGAAATGTCCTCAATAGGAAAATTTATACATACAGAAAGTGGATCAATAATTGCTTAGGACTTCAGAAAGTGGCAGAGCTGTAGAAACATGGAATGACTGATAATGGGTAGGGGATTTCTTTGGGGAATGATAAAAACTTTCTAAAATTGATTGTAGTGATCACTGAATAACTCTTTGAATATACTAAAAGCCATTGAACTATACACTTTAAATGGATGAATTGTATAGTAAATCTATCATAATAAAGTATATTTAAGAAAAAATGATATGAACATTTATAGGACAAAAAAACAAACAAGAGGAGCCAGAAAAGAGTGGGAAAAGAGCAGGAGTGAGACAAGTAACCTAGGTATTATATACTATGGCCTTGTGAGCAAAGACAGAGTCCAGGGTTGGTAGAATCAATGGCTGAGGGGTTCACCCCTCTATCTACCCAGAGCTAAATGCTTGATGAATGTTAGAAGATAATGCTTAATAGGATCATTAAGAAGAAGGAGCAGCATCAACATTGATGTGAGTGGGATTTCAATGTAGATTTAACTTGATTTAGAAGAATCCTATCTAATAAAGAGAGAATATGCTAATTGACCCTCATGCTGTCGCAAAGATGACAGCACCCACAGCCAATAAGGAGGGAATATGCTAATTAATATGCCCACAGCCACAAGATGGTGGCACCCAGTCCCCTCAACCCTGCTAAGGTGGCAGGCATGCCCATCCACTTTATATGCCTGCCTCCAGAGTGCCCCAGTCCCCTCAGCCCCCAGTCATCCAGGGCCAGCCCAAGGCACAGGCAAGCCTCGGATGGCAGCTACCCAGCCACCCAGAGCCACCTAAGGCTCAGGTAATCAGGGCCGGCTAAGGTTTGCACTGGCTGCAGTGGCATTAGCAGAAGTGTGATGGGGCATCACCTTCCCCTGATCGCCAGGTCGCCTCCCACCCCTGAGGGCTCATGGATTGTGAGAAGGGGCAGGCTGGGCTGACAGACCACCCTCCAGTGCATGAATTTTTATGCACTGGGCCTCTAGTACTGAAATAACATAGACTGAAGAGGGATTGTCTCATTGATATGCATTTGCTTCCTCCTCCTTTGTGTACTAGCCAGGGAGTTAATGGAGACTGATTCCCAAAGACAAGCCCTGATTAGTCTTAGCCAATTGGAGTGAACCCTATCTCCTTGGTTAAGTACAGACCTATCCCTCATAAAATGTTGGGCTTTTTTCTTATATTAGTCCTTGATAAGTCATACCATTTTTAGACAACTCATTTTTCCTACATTACACTTTTCCTTTTTACCCTAAAACACACTAAGCAAATAATAGAAGCAATAGAAGTAATAATAAAAATTATTTTAGAAATAAATAAAAGTAATTTTTTGTGCTTATGATTATAAGCAAAGACATGCTCATCAATTTACACAACACATTTTTGTAGGCAGACAATATCATATGGATCCAATTTGAATTGCATGCAATGTTTAAATAAACCCAAAACAATTGACTTTCCTTATGTATGCCAAATGAGAGGGATAAAGAATTTGCAGCTTCAACAACTCTTTTTGTGAACATACACTGGTACTATTACCATATGTTTAAGAGCATTATTTTGCTCAGTTCTTTATCCTAAAAGTGGTTTTCTATGATAAAATTTTTACTTTTAAATGAGTTAAAGTGCAAGATGAAGAATTCCAAAAGGTTAATAATTGATGAAGAATATGGTACAGAAAAAAAAAATAAACAAACCTTTATTATATCCTAACTAGAGGACTGGTGCACAAAATTTGTGCACCTGACAGGTGTCCCTTAGAGCAGCCTGCACCCTTTCCAATCTGGGACACCTCTCACAATCTGAGACTGCTGGCTTACCTGCCTGCCAGCCTGATCACCCCCTAACCATTTCACTGCCAGCCTGATTGACACTTAACTGCTCCCCTGCTGGCCTGATTGCCCCCAACTGCCCTCCCCTGACAACTTGATCACCCCCAACTGCCCTTCCCTGCTGGCCCAGTCATCCCCAACTGTCCTCCCCTGCAGGGCCAGGCCCCCCCAGTTGCCTTCCCCTGCAGGCCTGGTCCCCTCCAACTGCCCTCCCCTGCCAGCCTTCTTGTGGTGGCTATCTTTGACCATATAGGGGCGGCCATCTTGTGTAAGGACATGAGGGTCAATTTGCATATTACCTTTATATTACATAGGATTTATGAATAAACTTGCATTTTTACTTTTAAATTATTGGACTTTTAAAAGTTATATAAACTTGTTTTAATTTTTCAATTACTATGCTAATAAAAGAATAATATGTAAATTAACCATCACTCCACTATACCCACAAGCCATGCACACCAGCCAATCAGGAGCAAGTATGCAAATTAACCCAACCAAGATGGCTGCAGCCACAGAGCAAGCAGGAGGCTTGGGTTTCCCAGGCAATGGAGGAAGCCAAGCTTTCCACACACCCTGGCGGGCCCAGTCCTCCACTCAAGGCTACAAAATTTCAATTATAGAAGATAAATAAATCCCAGACCCCAGGGCCTCCATTTGGGTCACCAGAAGGTGTGGCCAGCCTGCAAAGCACCACAGGCCCCTCGCCCAGGCCGCCCCACACCCCAAGGGAACCCCCACCCTGATCTGGGACACCCTTCAGGGCAAACCAGCTGGCCCCCACCCAGGCACCAGACCTCTATCCTATCTAATATGAGTAATATGCAAATTAACCATCACTCCAATACATAGGATGACTGCCCCCATGTGGACACAAGATGGCCACGACAAGATGGCCAGCAGGGAAGGGTAGTTGGGAGGGACCAGGCCTGAAATGGAGGGCAGTTGTGGGTGATTAGGCCAACAGGGGAGGGACCAGGCAGGCAGAAGAGGAAAGTTGGGGGTGACTGGATCTGCAGGGAAGGGTAACTGGGGAAGACCCAGGCCTGCAGGGGAGGGCAATTAGGGGTTACCAGGCCTGCACAGGAGGGCAGTTAAGGGAAAATAGGCTGGTAGGGGAGCAGTTAGGCATCAATCAGACTGGCAGGGGAGTGGTTAGAGGGTGATCAGGCTGGCAGGCAGAAGTGGTTAAGGGCAATCAGGAAGGCAGGCAGGTGAGCAATTGGGAGCCAGCAGTCCTGGATTGTGAGAGGGGTGTCTGACCATTTAGGCCCGATCCTGTTAGGATCGGAGGGTCCCAGATTGGAGAGAATGCAGGTTGGGCTGAGGAACACACACACACACACACACACACACACACACACACACACTCATGCATCAGTTTCATGCACTGGGCCTCTAGTATAAAATAATCAGAAATTTTGAGTTGAGATAAAATGTATCACTATTTTTCTTTTTAAATTAATATAAATATATTTTCTATTTAATGACTTTTCCCTCAGAATCAGAAGTTTCAAGAAGGGATTAGTCATTAAACAGGAAATAGGCACCCTAGTCAATGTTGTGAAGTGGTTAGAGCTCAGCCTATAGACTGAAAGGTCGAGGGTTTGATTCCTGGTCTTAGGCATGTAGCTGGGTTGCAGGTTTGATTCCTGACCCCAGTCGGGGCATGTTCAGGGGGTAATCAATCAATGTTTCTAACTCCCTTTCCCTTTCCCTCCTTTCATCTCTCTCCCTCTTTTCTTTCCACTTTCCTCATAGGATTAACAACAAAAACAACAAAAGAAGGGACAGGTATATTTCAAGTAATTAAGTCAGAGCATTTTATTTCTCTGGTTATAGGATTTGGTGCAGTGGTTGCCCACTGGGAAAAAGTTCAGTAAACTTTTACAGTTAAGGAAGGGACTGGCTCTCTTCATCAGAATGTGGATAATGAAGTATGTAACTCTGCAAGTAGCTGGCAACCATTCCGTGACCATGTCAGGGAGATAGATGGATTTGGATTTAAGTTGACAGCATAAACGGCAGAGTAGAGAGACAGAAATAATCTATGGCTTTAATGATATAATTCATCTGCTAAATCAAACTAAACAGAAAATCACCATATTTCTGGAGTTTCAAATTATGTCTCTTTAATGCAAACTGATCTGGGTTTTCTATAAGTTACAATAGGAAGTATCCTAAATTGGGTCTTCCGTTTCCAGAAGTATGACCAACTACAAGTGCAGAGAAATCACTTCAGGATTTACAGGGCTAAATGTTTTCAAAATCTTTCTCAGAGTACAGCTGAGCTAGAAGTTAGGAAAAGAAACTGAGGAGGTAACAATGAGAAAGTATGACTCCAGGAGGATTAGGTGGACACCAGAGCTGGCATCATCCCTGAGGGCATCTGCCCATTATCATAGATTTACCTGGGTTTTAATGGCCATTGTTCAGGAAAGAGAAGCCAAAACCAAGGGCCAGAGCAGAGTGGAAGGCAGGGTCAGAGATGCTTGCATGAAACCAGGATCAGTTAAAGAGCAATCCCCACAGTGGATGAACAAGAAAACAAATGTGACCCATGGAAGCAAAGATGCTTGTCTCAACTTTCCCTCTAGATAGAGGAGTGGGGAAAAGAAGCAGAGGCAAGGCGAGGGGGAAGGGAGGCAGGAGAGGGGAGGATAGTCTCTCTCCCTTGAAATTTCTAAACCACAAGCCATACTCACATGGGTTGTTTGCCTCAGAAATTTATATTACTTGAAAAAAAAAAAAACCCAAACTGAAAACTGAGTTTAAAGGGATAGTAGATTGGTAATGCCTCAGGCACTACTGTTATGAAGAAATGCACTTTAAATGCAAGCCTCAAAGAATTCTTACAGATAAAAATCCAAGGATTATGAAATCACAACAAAAATGATTAACACAGGAGGAAACACGCAACCATAAACAAAGTCATCATAAATAACATCTGCAGAAGCAGCTATACATTAATAAAAATACTACATTCAAAACTTCTGGAATGCAGTCAAAAGTCTTGAGGGAAATTTAAAGCCAAAAATACTTACATTAGTGGGGGAAAGCAAAACTCAAAGTCAATTGCATAAGCATTTATCTTAAGACATTAGAACAAAAGAAGAGTAAAATAAACCCATAACATAGAAGGAATAAAATATTAAAGACAAGAGCAGAAAAGCATGAAGTAAAAAACAAAGATATGATAGATTTACCAAATCCAAAATTTGTTCTTTCAAAAAAAAGTAATGTAATTGACAAGCCTCAGGCAACATTGGTTAAGGAAACATAAGATACAACACAATATATTAGGAATAATAGAGTGTAACTAAAAAGACAAGAGATCAAAATGTTAAAAAGTAGTATAAATAGCTTTACTTTCAACACACTTGAAAAGTTAGATGAAATGAACAAAATACTTTAAAAATTTACCAAACTTGACTCCAATTAGAATAATTATCAGTAGTTCAAAATTCTCCCATAAATAAATTAGTAGGACTAGATGACTTACAAGAAAGTTCAACAAAATAATAAAAAACAGCAGGTAATTTCAAATTTAAACTTCCAATAAACAAATAAAATGGAAAGCTTTCCAATGCAGTTTATGTATCTAATTTATTTTGTTATCAAAAGTAAAGTAAAGCGGGGAAAATAGGCCAATCTTAATGCAGGAGCAAACAGCTTTCTAAAGAAGTGCTAATAGAATTCAGCAATGCATTAAAAGGGTACTATAATCACTGAGTTGCATATATTCTAGGAAAACAAATTGATTTAACATTAAACATTTTATTAAATAACATCACATTAACATAAAAATAGAAAATAATAACTTAAATAGATGCAGAATAAGCAGTCGATAATATTTGACACAAATTCTCATTGGACAAATATAAGAAGGAATTTCTCTAACCCAAACAAGAATGTGTATAGGAGCCTTATAGCAAACATTATAATCAATGGTAAACCATTAGAGTTGTTCCTAATATAACTATTTCTATTTAACATTAGACTAAATATCAGAGTTAATGCAATAAGATTTTTTTTAAAAAGAAAAGCCATAAGAATTGGAAAGTAAATTTTTATTCTTCAGAGCTAATATGTTGTAGAAAAAAGAAATGGAAAGCCCAAAAAGAATCTACACAAATATTTATAAATAATCATAGATTTTTAGCAAAGTTACCAATTACAAGATCAACAACCATAAGTCCATGCTATTTTGTAGAGCAGCAAACAGCTAGAAAATGAAAATAATATACTATTTATAATCAATAAAAATGTAAAAGTACCTAGGAAAACCTGTTAACAGAAAGTATGCTACAAAACATCTTTTTGCTTCTTTTTTAAAAAATTTATTTGTTGATTTCATAGGGGAAGGGAGAAGGAAAGAGATAGAAACATCAATGATGAGAGAGAACCATTGACGAGCTGCCTCCTGCACACCCCCACTGGTGATCGAGACCACAACCCAGGCATGTGCCCTTGTCCAGAATCAAACCTGGGACCCCTCAATCTGCAGGCTGACACTCTATCCACTGGGCCAAACAGGCCAGGCATCTTTTTGTTTCTTTTATTTTGTGTTGGTCATTTGTGGTTTATTCCTTACAACAAATCAAACAGAAACTTAAGCTGACATTTACTAGTAAGTAGGGTACCAGAAAGGAGTTGAGGCAATCGGAAACTTCTTAGACAGACTGTCAACCAATCCTTATTTTTTTTTAGCCCAAACTATATCCCACAGTCAGAATTACTAGGATCATGAACTCCTAAATCTTTGCCAATCCTGAAATGTAAATTAGTGTGCCTCTAGACTTTCCCAATGATAGTTTATTATTCAGCTTTCTTGCTTCTGCTAAATCAGTTACCACATCTGGCTACTCTCCAGATTCCACCATCTTCTCTCTGTCTTGGGGAGTTTATACTCCTCCTTCTAAACCCCCATCCCACATCCTATCCCCAAATCCCTTTTGAGAGAGGTTCTGGAAGGACACAGAGGTGAGCATATGTATTCAATTCACCATTTTTACCAGATGCCCACTTTAACATTCTATGAGCATATCCTGGTAGGAAACAGTTATTCACTTGGAAATCAAATAAATGGGGGTATTTACTTGGTAACTGAGGAAAAAACATGCTTTGTTTTGTTTGCAGCTGGGCAGATTGCTCCTAGGAACTCTAACCAGTAGTCAGCAATCACATTAATTGACTTGGCCAATATACCAAATTTATTTAACCTAGGTCGAGGGTATTATTAGTGACTCAGTCAGGCCAAGTATAACAAATAGGTTACAGAGGGGAACCAAATGTTGCACTCTGGGCCTGTTGAAATGTGGCCTTCCTTTCATAGGTGAGAAAATCCAAGGCACTCTTACCAACTGTCTCAAAAAGCAGAAGTGCATCCCAATGCTTTTATAAGGCATGTAAATAGGCCTGTAATAAAGCAGTGATTTGTCCCTTCCCTTCTTCCTGAAACTGAAAAAAAGGTACAATGCAATGGCATGCCTTTTAAATTTCACCCTTTTTGCAACTGATTTTTTTTTAATTGATTTCAGAGAGGAAGGGAGAGAGAGATAGAGACATCAATGATGAGAGAGAATCACTGACTGGCTGCCTACAACCTGGGCATGTGCCCTTAACTGGAATTGAACCTGGGACCCTTCAGTCAGGAAGCTGACACTCTATCCACTAAGCCAAACCAATTAGGACACAACTGATATTTTAAATACATTGTTTGTACTGCTTTTCTTTTTCAAGTATTGTGTGATTGCTTACAATTCACAGTTTTAGAAATACTTGTTAATGATTTTAAAATATAATAATTATAAGAACTTGACTAATTTAGGCTGTGCATCCTTATCTATAGCTAAACAAAATTATGCTCCAATTTCCTTAAAACTTGTAATTCAGCAGCACAGAATCAAATCTTTCCTTTCATCTTCAGATCTCTACCCTTGAGATCAAACTAATCCTCTACGATTTTCTTCCCTTTAAATGCTTCCTTCTCAGGATCTCAAATCATGAACCTCTTTCTTATAACATGTCAGTGAGAGTCCCATAACACATCCTGGACAGCATTTTAAATCTACACTAATAAAAGAGTAAGATGCAAATTGGCTGTATCTTCACAATTCCCACCAACCAGTCAGGAGTGAGTATGCAAAATTAACCCAACAAAGATGGCAGGTTAATTTGAACATGCAAGTGCTGAATGGCCAGGGCAGGACGCTTGAGTTTTTTCCCCTCTTATGAATGAAAATAATAGTATTTACAATACATCTCTTTATCTTTGTAAAATGTGTATAAGTTAAAAACTAAGGATATCAGTACATATTATTATTCCTAGTTCTTGATACTGAGTACAGGAACATTATAAAAAAAGAGAATGAGTAAAAATAAATGGGAAAGGGAAAAAAGAATGATGTGAATATAAAGAAATATAAAGTGACTTTTCTAGAGGAAAGTATAGACAAACATTTTCAAAAAGTGTCTGTCCATATAACGTGATGTAGGAAAATCATCATGAACTGCACAAACAGGCTTAACAAAAAGACTGACAATACAGAAAATAAAAAGGAGGACATTATAACTGTTGGCAAAATGCAAAGTAAAAAGCTTATTTCATAGAAATAATGATTTTAAACATGCTTAATAAAATATATTTTTAATGTTCAGAAAAGAAAAAATGCCAAGCTGCTGTATTTATGCTTTTAATTGCATTTTTTAATTGAACTTGCACTTGTTTCAATCAGTGTACCCTTTATAAAGCCTTTCCCAACTTCCAAACCAAAATTACTCTCCCCTTAAAGTTTCAAAGGTCAATGAAATTATTTTTCTTGTAGCATTTATACTTAACATTTTTGGTGTTATCCCCCTACCATCAAGGCTCTGAGCTCCTCTAGTATAAATATTGTGATTTTTTTTTAACCTTGGTGCTCAGGTACATGATATTAACAAAATAATATTTTCTTGACTTGTTAATTATTGGATTTAATGTAAATATTTAACAGGAAATTTAACTTGTATATTTTACTTATGTCTATCCACCCTTATTTAAAAGTACAGTTGTAATTTCTTTTATTTAAGATATAATCTCTTCCTAAAATTCCAATATGTTGCATCAAGAGCCATCGAATAAAATGACAGTGATATCTATTTTCATTTGTTCATTTTCCTCATAAACATAATCCCTTATTAGTGTAAAGAATGCACTAGTGTAATAAGTTTAGTATTACAAAGCTAAATGTCCTCAGTATAATAATTTTTAAAAGTCACTTGTACCTTACTATAAATTGCTTCATATTTAGCCAATGACAATGCACTGTTTCATTGACCAGCTTTCTAAATTTGAGGTGGATGTTTGGAAAGCATCAGAGAAAAATCTATATCAAAATTTCAAGAAACAGTTACTCTTTACACTCCCAAAATTGTCTAAAATAAACTCCTGCAGTGCTACCATCTTCCAAAATCTTCTATTTTTGTAACCAAATATCTTAAGATGGAGTTTAATCTGTACCCACCTTATGTAGAAATCCAGTCTAAGTTAAGTAGTATTATAGGGAAGCTCTAAGATGGTATGACTTCATAATCACAATCCATATCCACAGTGTTGAAACATACTTATATCTGATGATATAACACAGCCTTGATCAGGTTATCATTAAAAGGATTAAGGCTTGCTTTGATAAGGGTTGACATTGAAAAATTAGATTAAATGTTAACAGTTAGAATGCTGCAGAAAATAAAGAGTAAGTAAGGTAGAGACAAATGGAATTAAATTAGAGCAAGTGGGTATTAAAGGCATGTTGGAATTATTTCCAATTCAGTTTCAAAATGTTTCATTCAGTGGCTAAAAAAGGAAGCATTGGCATAAATTCTCATCTAAGATTACAAAGTACAGAAAAATGCCTTAGGTGGAAAATTTTATCTTTCAAGGTAAGAATTATGCTACATGAAACTATTTTTTTAAAAGAGATAAATGACTGAGAGAAATCATGATGGTGGCATAGGTAAACACCTAACTGCTGCCTCTCACAACAATATCAAAACTACAACTAAAAGACAAAACTGACACCATCCAGAACCACAGGAAAGCTGGCTGAATGGAAATTCTATAACTAGAAGGAAAGAGGAAAGCACATTGAGAATCAGAGGAGCTTTAAAAGGCTGAGGTACGGAGACAATGCACGCAAAGAGGACTGACTGCTGAATGCACAGGTGGCTGAGTGCGCAGCTGACTTCCCAAAGTGGGAGGGAGGGAAACAGAAGCTTCTGACTGTGCTGAACTCCAGTTCTGGGTGAGTTTCCGGGCACCCAGACTCATTCAGGCAGAAACTGGACTGTGTGGCAGCAGGTGAAACTTGAGAGTGGCTTTCTCTCAGAGGTGCTTACAGCAATTACTGAGGGACACTGAGACTCAGGGGCCTCATAGGGCAGGGCTGATGGAAAGCCAAAGCTATCCTGCCAACCCTTAGACTTCGCCCATCCAAACAGAGCACAGAGGCTTTGGCAATTTTGCAAGTCATCCCATAAGGGTGTCTCCAGCACAGAAGTTCTCCCAGCATAAACACAGCTGATCCTCACAACCAATTGGCCTGGAGATCAATTCCTCCCAGTAATACCAACAACAATCAAGACTTAACTACAACAAGGCTATACACAATCCACAAAGGGGTGCACCAACCGTGTCCACCTCAGGTAACTGGGGAGGCTGAGCCAGTAGGCCCTATGGGATACCTAGCCCACAATCCTACTCTATCAACTCAGGGAAGCAGCAAAAATGCGGAGATAAAAAAAACAACAACAGATCATAAACATAAGAAATGGAGGAAAACAAATGACTGTTCAAAACCATGTTTATAAAGTTTTTCAAGAATTTCCTAGAAAAGGCCAATAAATTTAATGAGACTCTTGATGATATGAAAAAGGACCAACTAGAAATTAAACATACACTGACTGAAAAAATATTATACAGAGACCTAACAGCAGACTAGAGGAACACAAGAATCAAGTCAAAAATTTGAAATACAAAGAAGAAAAACAGAACACTCAACCAGAAAAAAAAAAAAAGAATCCAAAAATTTAAAGAGAGTGTAAAGACCCTCTGGGACAACTTCAAGCCTACCAACATCAGAATTATGGGGGTGTCAGAAGAAGAGAGAGAGCAAGATATTGAAAACCTATTTGAAGAAATAATAACTGAAAACTTACCCCACCTGGTGAAAGAAATAGACTTACAAGTCCAGGAAGCCCACAGAACCCCAAACAAAAGGAATCCAAAGAGGACCACACCAAGACATCATAATTAAAATATCAAGAGCAAAAGACAAAGAGAGAATATTAAAAGCAGCAAGAGGAAAACGATTACTTACAAGGAAGCACCCATATGATTGTCAGCTGATTTCTCAACAGAAATGATGCAGGCCAGATGGGAGTGGCAAGAAATGTTCAAAGTGATGAATATCAAGAACCTACAACCGTGATTACTCTATCCAGAAAAGCTATCATTCAGAATTGAAGGTCAGATAAAGAGCTTCACAGATAAGAAAAAGCTAAAGGAGTTCATCACCACCAAACCAGTATTATATGAAATGCTGAAAGGTACTCTTTAAGAAGAGGAATAAAAAGAAAATGGTAAAGATAAAAATTATGAATAAATACATATCTATCAACAAGTGAATCTAAAAATCAAGTGAGTAAAAAATCTGATGAACAGAATAAACTGGTGAATGTAATAGAATCAGGGGCATAGAAAGGGAGTGGACTGACAATTCTAAGGGGGAAAGGGGTGAGAGGGGTATGGGAAGAGACACTTATGAATGAGGACAGTGAGGGGAAGGTAAGGGCAGAATGTGCGGTAAGAACTGGGTGGAGGGGAGCTATGGGGGGGAAGGAACAATTGTAATAATTTGAACAATAAAGATTTTTTAAAAAATGGATTTTAAAAAAGAGATACATGACTAATCCTGGAGCTTTTTTTTAAGCACTTTTCAGCCTCAGAGCACTTGAAAAACATGCAAATACTTAAAAATCAAGATCTGTTAATTCTCAGGAGGCAGATTTATTTTTCTCTCAGCATATTTGCTGAAAATTAAGTTACAGGTCTGAGTATCATAATTTAAGGCTGATTAGAAAGCTTTTTGTTGGCTAACAAGAGATGAACCTCAAGGTATATTCAGTGAGCTGCTGATAGTTGACAAGAACAAGATAAGTACTCACAAATTTTTTTCCCCTACATCTCTGTGCTGTGTGGACCACCTACATTTGAGTCACATTGGGGTTCAGAGTTAGGGGTAGAGGATATGGAAAATGCAAGTTTCTGGTCCCCAGTCAAGACCTACTGAAGTGGAAACTGAGTGTGGTACCTAGGAACAAGGACCCCAATCAATTCTCATTAGTTACCAAAGTTTGAGAAACACTGACCTATTTCTTAACCATTCTCAACATTCTTTAGACTAGATCATTTTCACTGACAAAAACCATTAACCTATGTGCAGTTAGGTGGTGGGTATTTTCAAAATTTGAGATCTTCACTCTAGAAGAAGATGAAAACAAATAGATTCGCTCTGCCTGAAATGCCTCCATTACCTCTCATTGCTAAATTCCTTCCTTTTCATTCTCAAGACCCAGTTGTCCTATTTCCTGCTCTTAAACCTACAGTAAAGTTGGTTTTATTCTCCTTTAGGCCATTATTTGGACTCACTATGTAATATACAAGCTATTGGAGTACTATTACAGTACGACTGAAATTGTCTTCCCTGTAAGACTGTTCACTTAATGGCAAAAGGAATTTATCATTTTATCCCTACTTCCTAGCATAGTGCCTGGCACAGAGTAAAACTCAGTAACTCCTGTGTACTCTGTTCATAGGACTTCAGGAGGTGATTGCATTTTGAAAACAACATGAATTGTGGAGAAATAATGAAATTAAAACACAATATAATAAATAGTTTTTGAGTGCCTTAGTCTTAGGCACTTTGAGAGATGCAGTGATAAATTCATCCCTTTTGTGATAAATTAAAGGGTGAAACTGGAAAGTTCAATAACTGTAACAAATATAAGCTTGATTTTTCTCTTCAATTTCTGAGACATCAGTGAAGGCAGTGAAATATCTGCTAGTTTACTCAATGCTTTTAAGAATGTTAATTTGCACTTTCAGCCATTACCTTCTTAGTCTTTGATAAGTACAAGTATAAAGATTGTAAGTTTCTTTAATGCTTCAATGCATATGAACTATGTGCAAATAAACATATTTCATGTTTTCTAGAATTGAAAGACTCTCAATACCTGTAATTCCAGATTCTAAACCTCCTAGTTTTACATATTCCTCTACCTATAGACTTTATAATCTATAGTTATATTTTATATTACTAATTGTCTGTCATTATATCCTGCTAAATTATCATATTTCAGTGATTCTAAGATGAACATTTCCCCCCACATTTTCACATGGCAGAAATCAGGATTGTCTTGAAATTAATCATATCTTATTTTTAATGAATTAATAGTAGCTTTACTCTTATAATAGTGAACCTAAACAACTCTAAAGATCTCAAACACTGTATCTAAAGCTTGCCAAATATGTAGCAAACTATGTATTTAGCACATAAAGTATTTACTTACAAGAAAAATAAAAAATTCTATAAACTTCTGAATTTATATCTTCCAGGGATAATATAGGAAACATAACACTATTTCATAAGTGATTCTATGAAATAAGACCACAAAGTTTAATGTATATCTATCTTTTCCTTTCATACCTAGATCTATGACTCTATGAATGGTATATCTTCAGAAATTAAAGAATTACTGGAAGTTGTTTTCTAAATTACAAACACAGGCAACTCCTCTTTGGGTTAAGAAATATGGCCCATGTTAGATATATTTGAATGAGATAGGTTTCCCCAGAACTAGGAAGTGAGATAAGTCTTGGTAGTTAAAATTAGTTAAAATGAACCCATAATGTTTGCAAGGAGTCATCTGTAGAAGTCATCCTTCCTAAGATATGATTTAACTCATCCTGGCTGGAAAACGTTGGCAATAAACAATTCAGTCAAGGTGACTAGAGGGTAATCATAAAGAAGCCAGTCCAAAGCAGAAATAGCCAAATGCAAAGACTTCCGTAACTGGATGCCTTCTTAGGAGGTGAGATGAGCGGATTCAGACAAGTAAAGCCAGCCTCTAAAGCAAAACTTTGGAGAGTTTATCTCTCATGGCATAGATACGGAGTCTGGCAGATCCAAATATTTCAATCCTGAAAAAGCTGTATTTCCTTTCATGAAGCAGGGGTAATTCACAAGGCTTGACCATATCCTAAAAATCTCACTGTGCTCTGATTTTATTCTCACCAAGGAAAGTAATATGTTACCATTTTTAAAAAATCAATAATACATTCTATTGATTTAATTGTGGATTTACAGGAAAAAATGCATTATCAATGTTAGAACAATATATCTGACTTAAGAAACATTGAACTGTGAAATAGAAACTAGAATGAGAGAGCTATGGTGAGCAGAGATTGTTACTTCCTTTCTCCAATATCTATTTTCCCTTTTTTGCTTAGTGGCAAAGTACTGGTTAACCCAGGACAGCAATGCATGCTAGCATTTATAGATTAAAAATTTAAGATTCTCTCACTAGTTTTGATTATAATCCTAGTAAATGTGACGTAAGTGAAATCCAGTGATGATTTGCTTTCCTTCCTCTTTTGCCTTCATTCCTCCCTCCCTGTTTTGTGCTTTCTGAAATAGGGAAATCATGGCTAATGTTTTAGCCTCTGGCGCTTTCAAACAATCTCAAAGAAAGGAGCTACATACTGAAAATAGTGGGGCAAATTGAGCACAATTATTCAATCTATCACCTTTCTCAATAAAAGTCTGTTAGATGAATGAATGAGTGAAGCTGCAAGTACAGTTGATATGTGTGGTAATAGTCTAACTGAATTAGACACTGCAGGTGTCAGAGAAATGCCAGAAAATGGGTACAAAAGTTCTGAGGACTTTAAGGGTGAAAGTACTGAGGAGCAGAGTGATGTTTGATAGTCCTGGTGTATGAACCAGAACTCAGCAGGAATGATGAGCAGAGCAAGCGGATACAAAGAAGACATTCTAGAGTTAACAGGGTACTACAAAGAAAAAATACCACCATGTCAGACAAGAACTACGATTATCTATTGGTTCTAAACAAACCTGGGCTAGCTACCATCTTAACCCCCTTCTTACCAAAACTTTATCATTATTTCTTTATTTTTTCTCTCTTATGGCTGTTTATTATTCATATTTTTATCTTCTTAAAGAAGATCCTTTATCATTTCTTATAGCATTACTTCTCGAGAAATATTTCCCCATAGGAAATACCTCTGACTTTATAAGGATACTCCAAAACTTGATTTACTTTATGGAAATTCACTTTGACAGAAAGCATCTACTTTGCTTTGAAATGGTATAGTAATGAACCAGACACAAAACTGAGTCTTTCCAAGTAGCTAAGCAACATCCCAAGAATGATTTGAGCACTAGGAAGAATAGAAATCTAAGAATAATCACTACTTGCTGAAAGGAAATATAGCATTATGATGGAGAACATAGGCACTAGAACCATTTATCTTGGGTCCAAATCCCAGCCCAATCCCTTTCTAAAAAGGGATTGATAACTATACATACTTCATAAGCTATTAGTGATAATTAGATAAATTACATGGAGTGTTTAAAAATAATAAGCACTTAATAAACATTAACTATTATCATAAGCAGATGTTTCTATCTTCTTAGCCTTTGATAGGCCAGAAGCAGCAGGTAGCATTTAAAATAATGATCACACTCAGTGTTTGGCAAACTGCGGCTCTCAAGCCCTGGTTTGCCACTCTGTTGACTAATGAGTTTGCTGACCACTGGAGAGAGGCTTAATCACAAGGAACAACAATAGTCTAATTATTGGAATCGAGAGTCTAGGTCAGTGGTCGGAAAACTCAATCAACAGAGCGGCCAACTGTGGCTCATGAGCTGCATGTGGCTCGCGAGCCGCGGTTTGCCGACCATTGCTAGCTGGTTTGGCTCAGTTAGCAGAGCATCAGCCTGTGGACTGAAGGGTCCTGGGTTTGATTCCAGTCAAGGGCACATACCCATGTTGCAGGCTTGATTCCCACTAGGGAGCATGCAACAGGTAGCCAGTCAATGATTCTCTCTCATCATTAACGTTTCTAACTCTCTCTCCCTCTCTCTTCCTCTCTGAAATAAATAAGAATATATTTTTTAAAATTGCAAAAAAAAGTAAAAGAATAATGATCAATATAGGTTGAGATGCTTCTCTACTGGAGAGGTCAGCTTTAATAAAGAGACACTCAACGGTGCATACACATATCTGTCTAAAAATATTTTCAGGATGAACACAAATACACATTCTTAAAATTCCTCTAGATTTTTCTTTTGGGAAGGAATATTCCAGATGTAAACAACTTGGCAGTTTTATTTTTAAAAGTATATTAGAAAGTAATTCTTTGTGATTATTGGTTACATTTAAACATTCATATTACCAAATAATATGAAAACCAGTTACTAAAAGAAACACTGAAAGCATCAGCATACCTTTTCTTTATGGTGATTTCTAAAAAATAAATAGTTTACATGTTACCTCTTTGAAGAAACCCTTCCAGATTTTTCTAAATTAACTTTGTTCTCTCTCCTATTTTCTATAATATTTGGTTATATACTCATCCTTGCCTTCTTGATACTAATTTTTTAGAAATCAGTATCCTCATTAGATTATGAGTTCTGATTCATAGGATGTCTGTTTAATAATAATAAAGATTATTATTATGACTGATCTTTAAATACTTTATATAGTTTACAAGCAGCTCCTACATGTTTTTTCTCATTTTCCTTTTTTTTCCTCTCACAGAAGCCTTGTAATACCTTTGCATTTTTGTTAGTACTACATATAATACTTTGCATTTAATAAGCCTTCAAAAATATTTTTGGTTTAATTAAAAACCAAAAATATAAAATTGGATTATGTGGATTAAATTAATAGGGTCCCAATTACCTGAATTTTTATTACCTCTAAAGCAATTAGGAGAGGGAAAGGAGATTTTGAATGGTTATTTGGATAGCCACCAATACATTCCAATATATACCACCAATTTTAATTGGACCATTAAAATTGCATACGTATAATGACAACATCTAAATATTTCATAAGAGTCTTAAATGTTTGTCAGTTTGTCAGAACTTCTTGTTTTCCCTGTTCCTTTTTTATTGCTTACTGGAGTCCTGGTGAGCATTGTACAACCTCCTCATTTAATGGTTATATTATGAGAGAATGAAAATTAACCCAGTCTTCAAGAATATTACTCCTTTGGTAACCCAGGACCAAGTCAGTTTTCCCCATTTAATAGTTTTTCCTTTAGAAGACAGAGCTTCCTATAGCCTTCAGGGGCCTGTTTAAATTCTGACATTTCTCAATTGGAAAATGAACTAAAGCTATCAACCCACATTTCATTACACAGATATCCTTCAATCACTAGTATCTATAGTTGAATTATAATCTCATATGATAGCTACTCCACAAGAAAAAAGCTTTCTCACCTATTATCTCCTCAAAGTCATCTGGTTTCTTTGCCAAGACTCTTGTATTTTTCACGAGCAATTTAAAATCACTTACAATTCAGAAAATAGCTTGCCTCTTATTTAGTTCTTTAAATCATGTGTAAGCAAATTCTATGCTATGTCAAAAACCATTTATTTTCACTGGATTCGGGTTGCTACCACTTCTCTGGATTGTAAAACCCATTCAAAATGAAATAGAGTGAAAGAGAAGCTAATATCCAGAATTAGATTTCTTTTCTTATTAAGAACAAAATTTGAGACAAGCCCCAGAAACTAAATCTATAATAATAAAAAAATAATATGCTAATTAGACCAAACATCCTTTGGGATGATCTGCTAGGCAAAGCCAGAGCTACAAGGGAAGCCTGGGTCCCAGGTGCCAGAGGGAAGCGGTGTTATGCCCAGAGTTCGGGGTCCCCAATAATCAACCACCAGGGAGCCTTTTTCTGATGCAAAAACAAAGAGTCTTTATTCAAACCCGGGTTTGGCTCCCAGCCTCTTTCTGGCACAGCAGCGAGATGAGAGAGCAAGTCCCGAAAGAACAGTGGGTTATATGGGGTTTGGTCATTTGGGTGGGCTTAGGGAAGTGACAAGGGTTACAGAGATTGGTAGCCTTATTAGGACCCTAGCTGTGTTCCTGGAGCTTCATTGGTCCATTCGGGCAGTGGTCGGGGGAAGCTAGGACATTGCTGGCACACTTGTGGCCCCTCCCAGAAAAGGGTGGGGGTTTAGGCAGGGGGCCCAGCCCTATAGGACAAGATTGAGGAGAATTTGTTTCTGCTTTGTCTTTTCACCAGCAGCTGGGGAAAGGAAGGCCTACTCTTGCATGAATTTCGTGCATCGGGGTTCCAGTGTTATTATAATGAGAGGTTAAGACCTTTGAAAAAGAGAGTAAAAACAGAATAGAGTTGAGTCCCAGAAAGGAAGCAATGCATCAATACATGATTAGTGGTATGTATATATAGAAGATATGTAAGAAGAAAGGAAAGAAGTGATCTTCAAATTCCATTTTCAACTCAGATGTTTTTCCTGTGAGCTCTGAGGATAGGGTGAATAAAAGGAAAACTCTGCCAACAGTGTTAGGGAATGAGGATAATAATGAACAAGACAGTCCTGCTCACAGCCCAATGGTGGAGATATGTGTGTATAAAACATAGTATTATGGAAATCAGAAATGACAGAAATGCTCAAATTGAGGAAACAGAAATACTTTTAAAAGAGCTAGGGGTTTATAAAAGTGGAGGTAATTAATGCAAATGAGGGGGGATTAGAAACATCATCATATAAGGATTTAATTTGGGACTTGAAAAGAGTAAGAATTTATGTGGTAGGAAAAGTAGGGAGAGTGCACCCCAGTCTGAGGAAACAGTTAAGAAGGCATGAAAATGAATGCCACACTCGGGAAGCAGCAAGTAGTACCACATGGCTGGAGAATGGGCCAGAGAGGTGGGAGATGATACCGAAAAGTAGGTTGGAACTCTCCTGGACCAAAAAAGTTCTTGTGCTAACCAAGTGAGGGAAGCTTCAGGACCCCTCACTTTTCAAAAGAGCCATTTCCATAGTTCTGGGGGTTGGGGGGGAATCTAGCAATTTTGAGTTCAGAATGCTGTATTATTTTAATATTTAAGAGGGAACCCAATATTTATACATTCAGATCCATCTGCACCTGGATTGGCCTTCACCCACACCCCCACTGCTGTTCTGAGAGTGACTTCTCCAGCGGGCCTAGGATAAAGCAGCCTCTTGCCTCTCTGGCCAGTTTGCCGTTGTGCCATACCATGGCAGACCTGGACTTCTCAATTCCAACTCTTTGGTGATAGCAGTGGAGCTTAATGTGGACCAAGGGAAGAAGCCTCATCTAAGATGCTTAGGTCCTTACCTACAAGGTGTGATACGATGTTGTGTTCCCACAGCAGCCCATGGTCTGGTATGGAGTGCTAGGTGCCAGCTGCAGCCCGTTCTCTGCCAGAAGATGTCCTGAGTTCTCTGTAGTCTTACCGCCAGCTGGCCTTAGACTAGACGCCTCAGTAATCAGGTCTCCTTCCCACTTTCCCCAGAGGCTCCCTGGTTTCTTTGCAAATTTGATCAACTTTTTTTCCCCTAGGAACCATCAAGTGGAGTAGTGTGGAAGGTCAGTCAGTATACACTTTCTCCCTTCCTAGCTCAAGTTCCATGCCTCACAAGCCTAAGGGGAGAAATTGTCTCTTCATATCTTTCCTTCACAAAAATCCATGCCTGTTTATCTTACATCAGTATAAAGAAATGGGCCATTAAGATGTCCACCCCCCCCCGCCGCCGCCCCCTGAACAAAGAAAGGCAGCTTTAATAATATATCTTCCTGGATGTAAGTACATATGTGTTATAACCTTTAATTTTTTTTAATATATTTTATTGATTTTTTACAGAGAGGAAAGGAGAAAGACAGAAAGTCAGAAACATCGATGAGAGAGAGACATTGATCAGCCGCCTCCCGCACGCCCCACAGTGGAGATGTGCCCACAAGCAAGGTACATGCCCCCAACTGGAATCGAACCTGGGACCTTTCAGTCCACAAACCGACGCTCTATCCACTGAGCCAAACCGGTCTCAGCTGTTATAACCTTTAAATAGCTTGATCTCTTTCCTCTCTCTCTCTCTCTCTCTCTCTCTCTCTCTCTCTCTCTCTCTCTC
>JAAGEH010000018.1:51963688-52011513 GCA_011751065.1 Lasiurus cinereus
ACAGTAAAACTGAAAAGTAAGTTGCAGATAAATGTGTTTGAAAAAAAAGGGAAAGAATGTTATATATAAGCCACTACATATTATACATTATATATACTTATATATAAATAGAAACTTTATAGAAGTCTATAAATCAAACTGTTAATTGGAGAAGAAATCAGAGGTAAGGGAAGAATTTCCTTCGAGAATAATCTCACAATCAGAGGCAGTGTGAACTAAGAGAAGCAGCAGCCAATAGGTGGTTGGCAGGAGAACAGGCTTGGATCAGCTGACTCCAGCATTTGCTCACAAATAAAACCACAGCCCAGCTGGTGTGGTTCAGTTGGTTGGGCGTAGACTAGTGCACTCAGAGGTCATGGGTTCAATTCCCAGTCAGGAGAGAGAGAGAGAGGAGAGGAGAGGAGAGGAGAAGGGAGGAGAGGGGAGGGGAGGGGAGAAGAGAACAGGGGTGAGCAGGAGGCACCAATCCATGTTTCTTTCTTACCTATCTCCCTCTCTAAAAAAAATAAAATAAAAACCCACATATTAATAAAATAAAACCATAAGTGCACACGTTCACAAACAATTACTAGGAAATAATAGTTAACATGAATTGAATTCTTACTACATGCCAGAAACTGTTATAAGAGCTTTATATGAATGGATGGCATTTAATCTCAAACTACTTTTCCCAATATTAAAGACAGGGAAACTGAGGCACAGAGCAGTTAAGGTAAACTTTCCATGTAGCAGAGCAAGGATTTACCCAGCTGACCTGGAATTGGAGCACACTCTTCGTCCCTGTGCTCTACAACACAATCTACTATGGGAAGAGTAGATTTTGCCAAGCCTGCAGCCTCTCTCCCAACTCTCTTACAGCAACCAGAACTCCCGAAAGTACAACCTGTATTCCACCACTGGAAATGAAGTCTCACTTGGACAGGGGGTGGGGGTGGAGGGGGGAGAGAACCACCCTAAACATAAATACCATGATACTAAATATTCATCTAAAAGTATACTCTGGAAATGAAAAGTCATCAACCATAAGAGAGATACGTACAGCAGACTAAGAATAAACTCCAACAAAGAATTAATTCCCGAGTAAAGAGTCAAAAAAACAGAACAAAATATTTTAAAGGGATAAATTGTACGTATTGTTAGAAAGATACAGTAAGTGGTGTTCACACAAACCACATGCAAATCAGAGTTCTCAGAAATAAAAAAGGAGATTACTGAGATTAAAAACTGATTAACAGAATGAACGGAGGTGAATCAAATTAGTGAATTGAAGGAGTAAGGAATTCTTTCAAGATGTTATGTAAATGCAAACAGAAAAACTGTTGAGACAGAGTCAGAAGTTCTGTGATAGTCAGAATAATGGCCCCACAAAGATGTCCACATCCCTAGAACCTGTGAATGTTACCTTACATGGCAAAAATCCTTTGCAGAAGTGATTAAGTGAAAGGAATTTGACACGAGGAAGTAACCCTGGATTTTCCATGTGGGTCTGGTATAATCACAAGGATCCTGCTGAGTGATGAGCAAGGACAGCAAGTCAGAGGCTCAAATCAACATAAGTTTATTATCTGACAGTTCCGAAGTCTGAAATGGGTTTCAGCTAAAAACTGAGGAGTCAGGACTGTATTCCTTTGTGGAGGATTCTTTAAGGAAAATCCATCTGTTGGCCTCTTCCAGCCTCTATTTAGAAACGAGCCACATTCCTGGGTTTTTGGCCTCTTTTTATCTTCAAAGCCAGAAACAGTCAGTGGAATTCTTCTCATATCTTATCACTCTGAGCTTCTCTACTCGCTCCTCTTATACATTTAAGAACCATGGGACCTACCCAGATAATCCAAAATAATTTCTCTATTTTAAGGTCAGCTGATCAGCAAGTTTAATTCTTTTTTTCTTAATATATTTTTACTAGAGGCCCAATGCACGAAATTCATGCTTGAGAGGAGGGGAGGGGTGTCTTTCAGCCCAGCCTGCACCCCCTCCAATCTGTGACCCCTTGAGGGATGTCCGACTGCCCATTTAGGCCCGATTCCACCGGGCCTAAATGGGCAGTCAGACATCCCTCTCATAATCCAGGACTGCTGGCTCCCAACTCCTTGCCTGCCTGCCTGCCTGATGGCCCCTAACCACTTCTGCCTGCCAGCCTGATCATCCCCTAACCATTCCCCTGCCAGCCTGATCGATGCCTAACTGCTCCCCTGCCAACCTGATTGATACCTAACTCTTCCCCCTTGCAGGCCCCATCACACCCAACTTCCCTCCTCTGCCAGCCTGGTCACCCCCAACTGCCCCCCCCTTGCAGGCCTGGTCCCTCCTAGCTGCCCTCCCCTGCTGTCCTGATCACCCACAACTGCCCTCCCTTGCAGGCCTGTGCCCTGCCAATTGCCCTCCCCTGCTGGCCATTTTGTGGTGGCCATCTTGTGTCCACATGGGGACAGGATTTTTGTCCACATGTGGGCAGCCATCTTGTGTGTTGGAGTGATGGTCAATCTGCATATTACTCTTTTATTAGATAGGATAGAGGTCTGGTACATGGGTGGAGGCCAGCTGGTTTGCCCTGAAGGGTGTCCTGGATCAGGGTGGGGGTTCCCTTGGAGAATGGAGTGGCCTGGGGGAGGGGCCTGTGGTGGTTTGCAGGCTGGCCACCCCCCACAGCGATACAAGGGGAGGTTTAGTATCTGGGATTTATCTTCTACAATTGACACTTTGTAGCCTTGAGCTGAGCCAAGCCTCTTGCTCACTCCTTGGCGGCAGCCATTTCTGGGATTTATTTATCTTCTATAATTGAAACTTTGTAGCCTGGAGTGTAGGCCTCGCCAGCCAGGGTCTGCAGAAAGTTTTGTTTCCTCCATTACCAGGGAAACCCAAGCTTTCCTCCTGCTTGCTCTGTGGCTGCAGCCATCTTGGTTGGGTTAATTTGCATACTTGCTCCTGATTGGCTTGAGGTGTGGCGGAGGTATAGTCAATGTGCATATTACTCTTTTATTGGATAGCATTGCCCTCAGAGAGGAAGGGAGTGGGAGAGCAAGATAGAAACATCAATGATGAGAGGGAAACAGATTGACTGACTCCTGCACGTCCCCTACTGGGGATTGAGCTTGCAAACCTGGCATATGCCATGACCAGGAATTAAACCAGTGATCTCTTGGTTCCTGGTTGATGCTCAACCACTGATCCACACCCAGCTAGGCTAATTCTACTATCTTAATTCTCTTTTGCCACATAACAGTCACAGGTTCTAGAGAACCACCCCCAACTTCAAATGCCTCTTGCCTTTACAGTAGATCATTTTCAGCCATGCCAAACTTCTCACTTTAAACACATTCTAATAAATCCTTGGAAGGCGTGGGGTAGGGACTGTGGACACATAAACATGCTGGATGTCCTGTCTAGTGCACTCGTTGTGGTTACTTCAGCTTTTCATGGTCTTTTGAGCAACCTTAAAACCCTAAGTTTTAGAAAATTGATAGTAATGCAAATAAGTCTTATTTAGGGTAATTAGCGTCCTGAGGAATGCAACTGATTGTTGCTTATAGATATTGATCAATTTTGCCAGTTTGCATCCATTTGTCAATTATTTTAAGATGTTTCCTGTTGGATTTTCCTTTGAACAAGTTGTAATATTTTACTGTTTCTCTCATTAACTGAGGTAAGTAAAATATCTGACACTTTTAATTGACTACAGAGTTCCAAAATAGTAAAACCAGATAGATACTACTAGTGCAAATATTGTCTAAGTGGGAAGATAGATTCCTAGTGCTTTTCATGCCACCATTTTCCCAGAATCCTCTGCATTGTTTTTAGAGATCACATTTTGCTAGATTTTTGTTCATTTTTCCATTTTCCATGTTTCTGTGACATATTATTCCAAGTGAGCTTCTTATAAATTGTGTCATTGGATACCTTTTCCATTCTGAGGAATTTAACCCATACATACTCATTATTAATATCTTTGGGCTTATTCTTATAATCTTAATTCATATTTTTCGATACAGTATTTTTTCTTTTGTTTTTCTCGTTTGGTTTCCCCCCCCCTTTCTTTTATTAAGCAGATGGCACTTTTTCATTTTATATTTCTCTAATGCAGGAGTACATTTTCTATAAAGGGGCAGTAATTTGTACTTTTTTTGGACCATACAGTCTCTATCACAACTACTCAGTTCTGTTCTAGCATAAACAGCCACACACAGTACCTAATGAGTGAACATAACTATGTATCAATAAAACTTTATTTTAAAAAATCAGGAAGTAGTCCAGATTTAGTCTATGGACTTTGGTTTGCTACCCCTGCTCTAATGTCTTGTATATTATATGAGAACTATTTTAAAACCATCTAGTAGCCCTAAAATCAAGAATAGAATTTTTTATACTAATTGCTTAAAATTGGACCATTTTTTTCTTTTTAATATTCAGATCATGATCATCTTATTAATTTTACTTTCTTCTCTTTTCCATCACATCTGTTATTACAGCATGCTTTTTTCATACTTATTATACCATCTATTCTCCCGTCTGCTGTCATTTTCCTGAAGACACTCCTCCTAAGGATCTACTTTCCTACCTTCATCCTCCTCCTCCTGGCCTGTTCTGTCCTGGCTGCTCTTTTGGCAAGCTGCAGAGCTGTTTTCCTAGGATCTCGCTTCACTGCTCTCCTGGACTGAGGCTTCTATCTTCTGGATCCCCTGTTGTCTTCCTCTTGCTCAGTTTGCTACCTAGATGTTGGGGTACACCCTCGAGGGCAATTATATTTGTAACTTCTAACATTCTTTCATGTTCTCTAATTGGCTTTTTTCCTAAATAAGCTTTTATTGACTTCTCTTTGCATTTTCCTTTAAAGTTCTGTGTCCTTTAATTTCCTCTGCTTCTTCTGGGGCCAGTTTGTATATTTACCTGTTTGTCTCTATTGGTCCTTCCTTTCATTTAGTTGCTTTTCTTCAAATATCTGATTATCTTTTGTTGTCCATTTATTTCTTTGCATGAGAAACTCATGTGATTATCTGGTAGCTGATGTGAGTTTTCTCCCCTAAAATGGCTGAGTTGAATACAGGGCTCAGATAACTGGGAGCAGCCTGTTCACTGGAAAGCTTCTAGCAGGCAGGCAAGCTAGAGTTCCCAGTTACCAGAAGAAGGGCCTTTTTCTGGCAGTGGCATTTTTCAGTGTTTCTCCCCTCTAGACAGGGCTGCATTACTCCTTTAGTTTGGCTGCATTTCTTTATCAACTGCTGAACCCTCCCTAGGAACTCCCCCGTAATGTGGGTCACTTTCTTTGGAATTTATCTTAAGGATAATTGCCTCAGGTTAATGCTGCTTTTCTAAATCAATAGTTAGGGCTGCTGTTCTAATTATTAACCACTTTATTGCCTTAGTACTCTGTCCAGTTCTTGGTATTTGTTCACCCTATTTTTATAGTTGCCGTGGATCGTGTCTTCTCAGTGTTTCTCTCATGTACATATTTTGTTTTTCCTCAACTCTTGCCATCAAAAACCATTGATTTCTTTCTTCTGGGCGCACCTGACAATTTCTGGTCTGCTGATATTGACTTTTCTTACTTGCCAGTGTTGATATGACTATACCTATACATACATTCTGTAAAATTAAAGGGTTTGGGTTAGGTATTTAGATAGACATCGAGTTCAGTTTCCCAGTTTAGCTTAAATGGCCTCAAGGAGAATAAATAATCATTTGCTGGGATCATTTTGTGTTTTATTTTTAATCCTCACTAGAGGATATTTTTTTCATTGATCTTTAGAGAAAGTGGGAGGGAAAGAGATGAAAGAGACACATTGACTGTTTACCTCCTGCATGTGCTGGGAATCGAACATGCAACCAAGGTACATGCCCTAGACTGAGAATAGAACCCATGATCCTTCCATCTGTGGGCGGATACTCTAACTACTGAGTAAACAGTCCAGGGCTGGTGGGATACTTTTAGTCTCTTACTTCAAATCAGAGTGTAATTATCCTTCCCTGAAAATGTTATAGTGACCTTTCCATATATTTTTATATATACTTTAAATTCTATTTAGATTTTTAATCAGTCAATTTAACAATACATTTCTTGTAAAAATTCAGTTAATACCTGTAATATCAAGTCCTCCTTGACTTCCTAAAGGTAATCACTATTATCAGTTTTCAATGTTTACTTGAAAAACTTTGTCTATAAATTTATAATGTTATATAAAATCATACAGATATGGTATAATCCTACTTGTTTTGCATTTGTTTAGTTAATAATATATCTTATAGCTTTACCTCTGAGCAGTAATATAGATCTAGTTCATTCCTTTTAGTTGCTGCATAGTTTGGACTACAGTTTATTTAACCTTGAGTATTAGTTTCGCTATTAAAACAGTGCTACAACAAATATCTTGTATATTTATACTTGTACATAGGTATGAATATTTAACTGGTCAAGAACTGACATTGCTGGTTATATAGGTATGCACCTTGAAAGTTCCCACAAAGACTTTTTAAATCTACAGGAAAAGTTTCTCTTGACCTGTGAGGGAGAAATGATTATATTATGTAAAGATGTAAAACATTTTTAAAGAAGAATACATGAATATATTATTTTTATGTAGTATAAAAATATACAAAATACTACATGTTTGAGGGGACTAAATATAATATTGTATTTTAAAATGAGAACATTGGTTGCCTCTAGAGAGGAGAAGTAGAGAATAGAATAAGAAAGGAGTATATAGGGCTATAATCTATAAAGTAATTAGCAGGTTCATGGATTTTCTTTATACATTTTACGATAAAAATAAAGTTAAATACTTGTAGGTTGAAGATTAAATCTACTTAATGCCAATGTGGGAAGACTGGAAATCCCTGTTTGTAGGGGAAAAAAGACCATGCTTACCAGAACTCAGGAAATATCACTGAAAGCAGAGCACTCACGTGGAAAGAAAATGCTTGACAAGTAACTGGAAACCTTTATGAATTTCATGAGAAGTCAATAGATGTTCCTATTTATGGGATATGATGGTTTCCAGAACTTTAAGTGTCTGAACCTCCATATTCACTCTATGTGGAGTTGTAATTTACATTTGTAATTAATAAGCCACCAATGTCAGAGCCCATGATGCCCAACTTGCTATACTCTAAGAGCAAAGATATCTTTATCAATGAGACAATATTTCTGCTTTTCTTTATAGCACTTTAGGTACTCATATACTCTTGAAGTTGCAATTACTGCTTCTTTACATTACAGCCTTCAACCTACTAAACACCTGACACATGACCACACTTTATTTTACTTTTGGAAAGACTCATCCTAGTGGAAGAGGATCTTTTTGTAACAGAAAAACTCTACTTCCTGCCCACTGGTGTTTAATCTACAAGTCAGCTCTAAAAAAGAGGAACTGACAAGAATAACAGTAAAATACATTCCCAAGAGCTCCAACGCCTCCCCAGTAGAGAAAAGGCTGACCTCATTTTGGATTGCTTTATGACATAAGTTTCTCATCCATAGGATATTTTACAGAATACCACATGACACAACAGAACCACATTCCTTCCACAAGTGACTCAGAATCATGCTGTGACATATTATATATTCTTTTCCATTGTGCATACTATAAATGAAAAATCTCAAAATGAAATTTTGGGAAGTTGCTGGTTGTACACCAACAGAAAATAAAACTGTGGCAGGGCTCTGCTAGAAATGAGTAGTAAAGAAATTGCCTCTTACAGGTTTCAGAGGACAGATGGCATTTTTATGTGGTCAATTTTTAAGGACTAGCACAGTGTTTGGCAAACTGTGGCTCGAGAGCCACATGCGGCTTGTGAGCCGCGGTTTGCCACTCTGTTGACTAATGAGTTTGCCGACCACTGGGATAGGGGCTTAATCATAAGGAACAACAGCCTGTAATTATTGGAATTGAGATTCTAGATCACTGGTCAGCAAACTCAGTCAGCAGAGCGGCAAACCGCGGCTCACAAGCCGCAGTTTGCCAAACACTGACTGGACTAGCAAATCACTGACTTAAAAGACTGGATGCTCAAATTCCCAATCTTAAGAATATGTTAGGAATAATTTTAAGATTAAAATGTAAATCCAGAAACTTCTAAGATAAGCCAAGAAAAAAAAAGTACTGATGTTTAACTCAGCTATTTTCTGACAGGATATTAAAGCTGCCTGTGAGATTTCTTGGACACTGACTCATTTAATTCATTTAGACATTGCCAGCAGAGCAAGCTACAACAAAGCAGATCCATCTTAACAAGCTCATTCCTGGCCCTTCTAATAGCGAAAAGTAATTGAATTGCTGATTTTGTTTTTTTGTTTTTTGGGTTTTTTTTTTTAATGCACTCAACATTTGAGTATGTGGCTTCATACAAAATAAACAGAAATATATATTACATCATCTCTTTCCCAGAGCGAATGGGGGGAGAAACTACACTGGAATAGCCCCTGGTATCGTATAAATCGTGTAGTAATGAAGTATCTTCCTTGTATTTAGATTGAGTATAACTACACTTTTAAGGTAAAATCTACATGAATAAGTGAATATGCGATCTTAAGCACATCCATAGTCCATAGATTGATGATGAGGCATCTTCTGCGGCAAGGAGTCAATCGCTATCACAGTGGGCGGCATGGAGAGCAGAGGCAGCAAACTGGTGGCCACAGACATGTCTTGTTCAACCTGAACAGGTCTTTTGTTTTTTAATGAACATTTAAGAAACAGGAGATTCCACGTAAACATTTATATTTGTAATTCCCTTGAAATGTACAAAAGCCTCTCCCAAACCTACAGGAGCTGAGTAGCAAGCAGCAGCCTCCTCCATTGTGCATGATCGATGCATTTGAATTTCTCCAAGCCCACCTCTTATATAATCCCTGCCTGACCCATAACGCTGGGGGGGTGTGGAACCACTAATACAGAGTAAAGAAGAAACTTAGAATTAAAAAGACTTATATACTTATTCCATCGTTGGTACCAAGGCAATATTCATTTGAATAAATATATTAGCTGGAGCCCACCCAGATCCAGTGATATGACAGGCTGTGTATTATCCATTAAATGGTGGCTTTGCAAAGAAAACTTATTCAAGTAGTAAATTATTCTATTTTACTATAAAGTGAATGTTCCCTGTATCTTGACTAGGGTGGGAGGGAAGGAGGTTATCATGAAAGTTGTACCTATGACTTATAGGTGTAGATATCATCTAATTAGAACCTCACAATAAGGTCAAAAGGTAAGTATTTTACAGGTTAGAAAACCAAAGTTAATGGAAGTAAAGCAACTCACTTGATATTAAACAATTATTAAGTGGTAGGACCACTATTCAAAGGCAGGCCTTTGTGTATTAAAATAATGTTATGTTTTATTATGTTTTATCAATTTTACTATGTTTTCTTGGCAACATGTTAAGTGAGAAAAAATATCATTTGACTCTCAGATTCATACACTAAACTGATATTCTAATAAAGAGAGAATATGCAAATTGACCACCACAATGGAGGCAGGGATTCTGTAACACAAGATGGCTGAGTCCACAGCAGAGGATGTAACAAGCCTTAATGAGCAATCAGCAGGGACCTGAGGCTGGGTGGCACTGGGCTGGGTGGGACCTGAGGCTGCGCCACTCACCTAGTGGGGCTTGACAGGGGACCTCAGGTCGTGCCCCTTCCCAGCAGACTTGATGAGGGACCTCAGGCTGTACCCCCTACCCTGGCTCCAAGCCATAGGACCTGAGCTGCGCCAACTGCCCAGGGGGCTTGATAGGGGACCTCAGGCCCTCTCCTGTCTGGCAGGGCTTGACAGGTACCTCAAGGTGTGCCCCCTGCCCTGGCCTAGGGCCAGGGGACCTCAGGCTATGCACCCTACCTCAGGCCAGGGGACCTGCGGCTGCACCCCTTGCCTGGTAGGGCTTGACAGGTGACCTGAGGCCATGCTCCCCACCCAGCGGGGCGTGACAGGGGTGGGGCCAGCAGGGCTTGGGTCTCACATGATTTCGAGGCGCATATGGGTTAGTAGGAACTTGCTTCTAATTTACTAATTTTCTTTCATCTCTGACACTTCTATTATAAAGAAAGGAAAATAGCAATATTAAAATATTTCCTCTTATTCTCTTTTAATGTGCACAAATTTCATACACCGGGTTACTCATTTTATAATATTTGTTATTGGCTTATAGCACAGATATTTCAAATGCAGAATTTCAGAGAAATCATTTTTTACCAATCTTTGAGTAAGAAGTTCTACTTCCTTGTATTAATTTAGTAATAGCTATAACAGAGACCCAAATTAATCATGGCTCAAACACACTTGAAATGTATTTCTGTTCACATAATAGTGCAGGAATAACTCTACAGCCATTATTATGGTTCTAAGTGATCACAGGTTCTTCTTATCTTGTTTCGCTGCCCTACGATGAAGCTGTCATCCTCACGTTACGAGATGGTTTGCCACCACCTCTAAAATTTAGGCACAAGATGGAGAGGAAGGAGGAAAAATTTGCCTTTCCCTTGAAGGATATGATTTTGAAATTGCTCACACTATTTTCACTCACAACCTATTAACAAGAATTTAACCAAATAGCCACACTTAGCCATAAGGGAATCTAGGGAAGGTAGTCATTAGGTAGGGGCCATGCACCCAACTAAAATTTTATTATGGAATGAGGAGGAAACCAATACTGTTAGACAACTATCCATCTAAGCACAACCTTTAAAACTTAGTTTTAAGATACAACCAAATCACACTTTCCCTTCTGAGGTGAACACGTCTCTATTCCTTACAACCTGACTTTGCCTATCTTTCTGTTGTTTGTTTTGCTGTAAAAATCCAGAACTTGTTTAAAAGTCCTCCCCAAGTTAGACCTTATGCCCACTTATCCACATCAAATATCTTGCCATTTTCTTTTCAGTGCTTCCCTCTCTCAACTCTGTATGTTTTTTGTATTGTACTCACTTGGGAATTACTATTCTCCTATGTTTCAACAAGTGTTACTCTTCCTCTAGATTAATTTGAGACACAAATTGCTAATATACCTGTGTGGAGATAGAATAATAATCTTAGGTTGTTTATTCATCTTCAATGTTGTATTATTGTGAATGGATTAAGGCAATGCATTATATTTACATTTGTTTGTTAGCATCAGGTATATGGATGCATTTAACCACCAGCATTCAGTAATAGCAGTGATCCTTCCATTTTAATAGAATCAATGGACATCCCTTAGTCAGGGACAAGTGCAATAGTCAGGGGCCAACAATTAATACTCCTTTTGCAAATTGATCTGTAAAGTCAATGCAGTCCTAATCAAAATCTCAACAGGCTTTTTGTAGCTATTGACACGTTGATTTTGAAATTCATCTGGAAATGCAGAGTGTCACAGCCAAGACAAATTTAAACAGAAGAGCAAAGTTGGATGACATCCACTAGATGACTTCAAATCTCAGTATCAAGACAGTGTGGTGTCAAAATAGACAAATAGATCACTCAATCTGAATAAAGAATCCAGAAGTAAAACCATACATATATAAACAATGGATTTTTCAAGAAAGTGTAAAAGCAATTGAATGGAGAAAGGCTAGTGTTTTCAGTAAATGATGCCAGGACAACTAAACGCACATATGCAGGAAAATGAACTTTGATTGAAGCCTCACATCGTGTACAAAATTAACAAGATATATCATAGGCCTAACTGGTCAAATGCATGACTCATAAAAGAACTGATAAATTAGACTTCATTAAAATTCAAAGCTTCTGTTCTTCAAAAGACACAGTTAAGGGAACGAAAAAACAAGCCAGCCTGAGAAAATATTTGCAAATTATGTATCTAGTGAAGCACTTGTTTCCAGAATGTATAATGAATCCTTAAAATTCAATAATAAGCAAACACCTCTTCTTAAAAGATGGTGGGTGGACACAGCCCTCTGGAAAACCATCATCAGCTCTGGTCACAGGATCACAAAGTATATTTAGGACAAATGTAGGCAGTGGTTATAATACCAAAGAAGAAAAAAAAATGGGATTCTTAATAAATATTTAGGAATGTTTCCCAGAAGGTCTGGGATTCAGCATAATTTCTTTAAATGTAACAATAGGTGACTCAGTCCCAGTTTATGTGAAAAACATCCTTCCCAGAGGAGCCGCTATCCAAATGGCCAACTTAAGGCAGGAGATCGACATATAGAGGTAAATGGAATCGATTTATGGGACGGGGCCAATTATACAGAGCAGCAGGAGGAAACTTCCAGGGTGGTAGAACTGCTCTGTATTCTGATTGTTGTGGAAGCGTCACACACTCTATTTGTCAAACTCAAAAGAATTAGATTGCCTCTATGATAATATAGCTTCAAGTAAGCTTTTAATCAGTGATTCAGTAGGCTCTTTTCATATGCCAGAACTAAAAAATCAATTTTAGTAAATAAAAATTGAAAATATTTGTTAATTTTACTGTTTTTTCCCTTGATATCGGCCTCTGACATAATACCAAAGCATAATACATGAAAGACAAAGTTCAAGAGTTTTAAAAAATGAGATCCAAGGGTAATAATGATCTTGTTCCAAAGAAAATTTCTAATACCCAAAAAAATGAATGGATTGCTTATCTATAGGCAATTCCTCAACAAATATTATTTCTTACAACAAAACTTGTGATAAGCATTAAGCAGCTGTGAGTTTAATGCAAGAACGGAATGCAGACTGATATTACCTTATGCAGGATAAGGAGCCTAACTAGGACACATCCAATCTCAGAGTTCCCTCAGAAAATAGTAATCTCCACCAAAAATCAAATGCATATGTAAGTTCTACCATATATACTTGTATTTTGAAACTCTTAGCAGACAAATCCTCCTTATTATGAAATATCAATAAGCAAATCAGATAAAAACAATGGATAGATGTTAAGTTTAAATCTTCACATTTTAGTAGAAAATATATTATTGCTTACATTTGAATTACCATCTGGGCTCTAGGATTCCAAAAGAACCGGTTCAATCAATTATTTAGAAAATACTCACTGAAAACAGTTTGTATCAAACAGTATGAGAAATGATAGAGATATTATCAGTGAACAAGAGAGACTCACACCTTCATGCAGTTTATCTCTAATGTAGTTTAGAATCTCTGCCTTAAAGCATGTTTATGGTCATTTTAGCCTTAAATTTTTTCAAAAAAGAAATAACCAATCACTGACCTTTATCCCTTTCTCCCACTCTCCCACACTTACATATACACAAATATAAAGAACTTCTACTATAATTTGAATTTCAGATAAACAATGAACAAATTGTTTAATATAAGTATATGTCACATGCAGTACTTGGGACATACTTATACTAAAATTTTATTCATTGTTTATCTGAAATTCAAACTTAATTGAATATTCTGGTTGTTGTTTTTAGCCAAATTTGACTATATAACTATATACAAACATACAGTTCTATGTTTACATATATATTGGAGTTTCCAAATACACAAACTCACACACACACACACACACACACACACACACACACCCCTATCTATATAGTATATAGCATGTGTATTTTTAAGCAATTTAACTTCTTAGAGAAACTTTCAAGATGAACTATATGTAAACTATTATCCTAGATATTTAAATATAATGATCTGTGATTTAATGTTATTTGCTATAACCAATTAAGTGCTGTAGGCCAGCTACCAAAAATGATTTTCATTTAAAGTAGTTAAATTAAACCATTACAATTGGAAATAACAGGCTATCAGATCAGTTTTCTCTGAGGCTACCGACAGTTCAAGAAAATAAAACATCATTAGCATATATCACAGAGGGGTTTATACTAGAGGGGCATAAAAATCACTAAGCTACTGGGTTAAAAAGAAAGTAGAAGAAAAACATTCCCCATTTTACCCAGATAAAATTAATCTATTTTGTGCTAAGAGAGGGATCTAGGAAATTATTGCCGCTACCTACCTTTCTCCTCCCCACTCCAGCTATATGCCTCTTTTCACCAGCCATTTATACCAATGAAGAACTGATGAAGCATACCCTTCAGCCCTGACGGCACTCAAGGGAGAGAAAAGATAGGATGCTTTCCCCCTGGGGCTGGGCAAGCGTCTCAGAAATATAACAGACTTCCCAGGACAAGAGTCAGAAAGCAGAAGATTGGGGCAAAGCTTGTCTCTCAGGCATCTGCTTACCAGGATCCTCTGCTCTAAATAAGCATGCAAGTGCTGAATGGGTGTACTATAGCCTCCCATTCCTGAGACTAGAGATAAGAAAATATTGGGAGTTTGGGGGACTTCTTTTGGCTGCTAACCTAGAGAATGGCCATCTGCTTACTACTGCATTCCCAGTCCACATGAGATTGTCAACATCCATCACTCAAAATATTGCCATAACTTGGGGTGTTACATGAAACATGAAACAGCCCAGAACAAGTCAGTGGTATAAAAACCCAACTAAAGGCCCAGCAGACAGATCACTCAAAATAATTACAGATTTCCAGCTGAAACAAAGATAATGGGAAAGCTGTTCAAGAAAACTCAAATAAAACACATAAATACATGTATAAATAAACATTTTCTGGAACTAAAACAAGCCATAATTTCTCTATGCAACAACTGGGCACATGAAGAAGAAAATGACCATTATAATGGCCAAAATGAATGGTCTAGAACAGATGTTTGCTGTTCTGTTGACTAATGAGTTTGCTGACCACTGGTCTAGGAGATCTTAAATAATTCAAACATAGTCATGTGGAATAATGAAAGGACAGAAAATAACCTGAGGACAGATTTAGTACACATCTCACCTACTACTAATCTGAAAGAGAAATACATTATTAAACTGAAAACAGAAATTACTTTCTGTGAGTTGAAGACAGACCTGAGTCTGCAAACTAAAAGAAATTGGGGGGAAAAAACACACACATTTGGGTACATTCAGGTAAATTCCTGAACTCCTAAAATGAAACTGTATAAATTTTCAAGCAGAAAAAGCAAGTGGTCTACATGAAAAATAGCACAGGAAAAAAAATAAGAATAGAATTAATGGAACAACTGTAATGGAAAAAGAGTAGAACATTCATGTTAACAAGGTTAAATGTCATAAATAGTTCAGTTGCTCAAACCAGCAAAAATGAGAGAAAAAATCAGTGTAAAGAAATCAAAATAAAGAGAAAAAATGAAGTGTATCAATCATTACATTAAATATAAATGGGCTAATTTTTCCACTGAAACTCAGAGATGCTCAGGTTGGTTAAAATGCAAACCCCAACTGCAAACAACTTAAAATAAAGTAGTAAAGGAAGGTTAAAGGTACAGGGATAGACAAAAATATCAAGCAAATGTAAACAAAAAGGAAAGCAAGAGTGATGATATTAATATCAGATAAGACTGATTTACCACATGGTAAGATTTGTATTTGGAAACTAATTCTAACAATGAATTGGAGAGTGGATTCTGAAAGGAGCAAGACTAGATAGAAGAAGAAAAAGTACTAAACAACCATGACTTCAATAGGTTAATTTTGATTCATATAAAATTTAAATTGAGAACATTTGTTTTAAAACTTCGAGCCTTTCAAGGAAATAAGCAAAATCAAATAGCATCTAATTTAGTGTGGTTCTCAGCAGCCTTAGCATCACCTCAGAACTTGTTAGAAATACAAATTTTAAGGTCCTACACTTAAAAAAACGTTGTCTATAGGACCCATCAGTGTTGAAACAAGGCCACTAGTTGATTCTTATATATATTAATGTTGAACACTCACTAAAATGATTAGGTTGCTTTCTCTGAAAAATAACTTTCCTCAGTTACACAGATTTATTTCTATTAATTATTCTCTATTTCCCAGCCTGACAATGGAAGGTCAGATGGGTTGCATTTAAAATGGATACTAAATCCAAAAAGTAGCCATGTAGGTTGCTTGGTGTAAAAACGGAAAAGAAAAAGATTTTCAAAAGAAACTCTAGAGGTGGCCTAGAAGTTACTCTAGAAGGAAATAAAGAGAGATTTCCTTCAAATGTCTGGAAAACTATAATTAAAAGTTAATATATTAGGCCTCAAAAAGAAAAGTAAATAATTTGTGTTTTTGCCTCCCTAAACAAAGCTAATGTAAAATTTACTCAAAGACCAATAGCAAAAATTTAATTAGTGTCATTTACTGGCCATATCCAAGGACAAATAAAGTCTAAACATTTTTTAAATAAATAAATAAAATGGATACCAAGTGTTTTCCACAGAAGCAATGCTATAGATGAGAAAATGTAATGACATTTTGTTTTCTTCTTTAAACAATCCTTGCTAAGTTAAGCATGTTTGAGAATCTGTGTTGTAAAAATTTCCAGTATGTTGCCTGAACTGCAAATGTTTAATATGTTGAAAATTTTAAAAGCTTCTTAAAATAAAAATAAATCAAAAAGTTAAAAGCACTTAAGAATACCCATAGTTTTATGAAGCATTTACAAAATCAATCATGTATTTGGTTAAAAATAAAAGCTTAACAAATCGAAGTCTCAGAAAAGAAAACAAATTTTTATTTCAAGTTACCTTCCCCAATAAACTTAAACATGAATTAGGAAATTTTAATTTTGGAAAGATTAGTCCACATAAAGAAATAAAAAAATTATATTATAAATTTTAGAAAGCAATGACATGAAACAGCAAAAGTTATACTAGGGTAAACTTGTTTTAAAAAGAAGAAACAAAAGAAAAACACTTACTACTCATTGCCTGAAGTTAGGAAATGAATAACAAAAGAAACTAATAGCTGAATTAATAAACTAGAAAACAAACCAAAATAAGGCAGGAAGAAATAAATTCAAAAGTAAAAAAAAAAAAAGACACTAAGAGCAATAGAACAGATGAACTCTGTGAACTTGATTAAAGGAAAGAGCACACATGGCAAACACTTGCATGAGAGGGCGTTAGGGAAAATATGCAGGATTAAAAATGAGAAGGAAACAAACCACAGATACAGAATGATTAAAAGAATCGTAAAAGTTAGTGCTTGCAATTCTATGGCTACAAATTTGAAAACACAGAAGTGAATGATTTTCTAACAAAATATAAATTAGATAAATTGCCAATCACTGTAAAAGATGTCAGACTAGTGATTAAGAATCTATCATGAAAAAAAGGCTCAAATACCAGATGGATTTAATATTTAAGTAACAGATGATTTCAATGTTGTTTAAACATTTCAAAGCCATGAAGGGGTGGGGGACCTCTGATTTTATGAAGCCAGATTAATTTTAACTGCAAAGCCTGATATGAAAAAAAAGTTAAAAAGCTGGTCCCATCTCACTTAAAATGCAGATACAAGTATTTTACCTAAAATAAAATGTTAAGTAAAAAGCAGCTTGCTTCTGTCTTACTTAGATCAGGTCCCCAGGACAGACTCTGAGGTAGAATATGTATGCCAAAGGTTTTGGGGGAGTGCTTTCAGGAACAACATCTTTAAGAAAGTGACAGGTGGGAGTGGGGTACAGAAAGAAGTGGAACTTCACTACTGTTACATCAGTGGGTTCAGCCTAACACAGAGAGAGCTCTGAACCCTCATGGGAGGCAGACTGCTCCCTGAGAGAAACTCGTCTATGAGCCAACATCATTCCCAACACCCTGGACACCTGAGGAATAAGTGGCTCCTGCTAAAGGTGGCATCTGAGCAGCACACCACAGCATCTTTGAGTCTCAAGTGACAAGAGTTTCAAAGAATACGATACAAAGAAGGTTTGACTACAAGTGTGGGTTGATAATCCAGAACCTATCATTTGAATCCCTTGCATCAACAATTTTTAAAAAATGTATTAAGTTCACATTATTAGATGCTGAAAGGCATTTGATAAATTTGTTAATTCAGTCATTTCTGAATAGTTTTACATATTGCAGGTAAAGTGAACCCATCATACTCTGATTTATGTGTGTGTGTTGTCTTTTTATTTTATTTCTTAGCTTCCTCTCTTCCTCTACACCCACATCAACCCCAGTACAGTAAGAAGAGAAGAAATAACTACAACATACTTGCTCCAAATAAATATATATTTAAGTTTGTCCCAGATTTGTTTCAAAAACAAGCATCCTGCACTACCAGGTTCCCTTTCGCAGGGGTCTGTGTTGGAGAATTTTAATTTAATTAAACACATCAATATCCTTTGAACACACCAATATTCCCTGAATATAATTAACTCCATGGGGATATAAATAAAAATAAGTAAAAGCTAGGAAAATCATCCAACTGTGGCCATATGTCCAAACAGAATGCATGCATTTCAGTAAAACTACAGGTTTCCATTTAGAAATTCCCAACCAATTCACCTTTATTAATGGCAAACATTCCCTCCCCTGCGCACAATAAGAGAGATTTTTAAAAATTATAAACATGACAAACAATATATATAGGCTAATTCTCTTGCGGATATACAGCACATACTAGAAATTAGTCTGGATGCTTACCTTTGCAGATTCCACCTGGTGGCTTTGTAGATAGAGAATCTTAAACGCTAGGAAAACTCCGCATTTCTAAGACTGAAAAGCACATCTGGCTTCAAAGGTTGCTAGAACTATGTATGGCTCATCTTTAGGATTTGCCAATTATCCTGGGAGCGCACCCATTCTAGGGGCAGCTTAGAGCCATACTCACTGTAAGAGATGGAGTGTCTGGGGTAGAGTTTAGTATTTGACTCCCTGAAACCTGTTTTCACAGGCCCCAGCCCAGGTGTGAATCCTTAAGACCACCAGTTGCAGTTAAGGAGTAGAAATGGTTTCACCAGTTTCCTATATGAAAGTCACAGCAACCTCAAATCAGGAGAATTTCTGGAGGCTGCTCTCTCCCAGAATTAGGTTATAGAAATTACTCTGATGGTTAGTCCTGAGAAGTTTATTTCTCTGTGTAGGCAGAGATTTCTGGAAATCCAAATGGTAATAGAAGTTTTCTTGATACATATATTAAATCAGGGGCCAATTGAATTTCAAGCTAAGTCAGCCTGATATACAAATGTCTGCAAGCTAAGTCAGTCTGATATACAAATCTCAAAATAGATGTGACATGCGCATTGTGACCTGAGCACTGGCCACTGTCATCCCCTGTCCTCTGGATGGCGGCTGAATGAGCACTGCTAAGATTTTCTCCTCTATAATTTTCCTTTGCAAACGCTTTTAATTCCAACTAGTCCCACTTTGAATTAGTCTGGTTCTATATATGTAAAAGCAAATTAGTATGTGTTGGGAAATTTTTAGTGACTATTTGATAAGCCAGATGCTTTACTTAGATATTGCATGAAATAAAATAAAACAGATCTAAAACTGTGTCCAAAATATGTAATATTTGGGATAAGTTTTAGAAATTTTAAGAAGCAAGAAGAAAACCAGGTCTTGTTTTTTGTTTAGGCTTTTTTTGTTGTGGTTGTTTAGGGTTTGCTTGTTTTTACATAAAAGAAAGAGCTAGCAAAAGTAGACGGGAATCACTTATACCAAGCAGTTGGGGTAGTCATCTGACTGGACACAGAAGACTTGACAGGATGAGCTCTTTAGACCCTCTTCAGCTCTATATTACATGGCTCATGTGACAAGATACTTCTTCTTATGCTGTTTTTCTACTGACAGTGAGAACATTTCTGAGGAAATGTAAATAATTTTGAAGTTCCACTGATCTCCAATTCTTTATAAGAAACAGATTGTTTGAACATTGAGGTAATTGATTTCATATTTTCCTTCCATTTGGTGCTACTCTCTCAAGCCTTTGTTTCTTTTCATTTTAATTCTCCACAAATTCTTTGCTGAGAAACTGCAATTACATTTAACTACAGAGAGGTAGTTAGCTGGTGCACGCATAACTTTTATATTTTAGTTCATTCCTTTGTTAAATCAGAGTAATACATCTCTATTCAACTGGTCTAAAAACCAAGATCAATTTGTTAAGTTGTTATGTTAAAACAAACTAGGCACATTCTATTGAATACTTCTTGCTGGCATTATTCTAATTGGCAATGTGAGGTGTTTTTGTTTTAAAAAGAAATAAAATAAAGACAAATGGCAATCATGTTAATGGGCATTGAGTTAAGGAAGAAGAATCTAGATGGACTTTTAACAGTAGTAATCTTTAAGTTTCTCAAGTGCAATTTGGTGCTTAAGAGAATGATTACTGCTGAAACCAGCGTGGCTCAGTGGATAGAGTGTCGGCCTATGGACTGAAAGGTCCTGGGTTCGATCCCGGTCAAGAGCATGTATCTTGGTTGCGGGCACATCTCTAATAGGGGCGTGCAGGAGGCAGCTGATGGACATCTCTCTTTCATCGATGTTTCTAACTCTCTATCCCTCTCCCTTCCTCTCTGTAAAAAAAAAATCAATAATATATATTTTTTAAAAAGAGAGAGAGAGAATGATTATTACATGTTCTGACTTTCACCTGCAGTCCCACCTTAGGACTAAACCTGCATGGCCAGAGTGAACCAAGAAGATCATTTCATCAGTCCTGATCACTCAAAACTCGTTAATGATTGACTTTTGTTTATTGTCCAAATTAACTATTTTTCTTTCCACTTGTGAGATGTTTTGCCTAAGTTCTTTTCATTCAACATTCATTCCTTTCACCAACCCTGCAAATAGAAAGGATTTCTTTTTTGCAGCACTAGGATTTATATGTAAGAGAAACTTGTAGACAGCAGTCTGCTTGGAACTGGGAATGGGGAGAAGCAAACAGTTTCACTTAGGTGGGTTTGTGGGAGCAATTGAGATTATGGTGGAGGGTATTGAAATAAGAGAGACCTTACCTGGACTACTAGGTTAAGCTAGAAATCAAGATTCCTCTAGAGGAATTATGTCACACTCTGAAGTGAGACTACCTTGGAGGGTATAATATAACTAACTTATGTGATCACTAACATGTGAAGGAAAATGGTGGAGCAGGGAGAATGGGATATTGTTGATGGGAACAACAGGGTTCCACTAAATACATCGGAGTGAGGTGCATCCTTTGGGCAAATATTGATTGCTAATTAATGCTACAGTTGAGTACTACACAGGGGTCATAAGCCTCAGTAGTGAGAAATAGAGCCCCTTTGCATCTCTCTATAGCTTTATGCTGACAATTGTCCATGAAACCAATGTGATACAGGGCCCTTTCACCATTCTAATTATGACATACATACAAGCCTTTGTATGGTTGGCAAGTCATGTCGCTTAACTGGCAATAGAAAGCTTCCAAAGGAAGAGAGAACAGAGAGGAAAATATATCCTTTCAGTCTTACTTTTTAATATTCAGGGTGAAAGCTCCACTATTAAGATGCTGAGAATTTGCTGCTTTCTTTTCACTTTCTAGAAGGTTTCTCTTGCAATGTGTTCACAACTGTGGTTTCAGAAGTATGCTCTGAGCTCACACTTGCCTTTCCTTACTTGTTAAGTGGTAACATGATGATATGGGGGACGGTGTCTCTGAACTGAAGACCAGAAGAACTAATTACCGATGCTAGTTTTATTATTTTTTAAATGTGTGACTTCAAACAACTCGCTGTGCCACTCTAAGCTCAATTATAAAATGGAAGAGTTGCTAATTCTCTAATTTTCTAACTATTTTTTAATACTAGTACTTATTTGCAAGTGGAATTTTATTCCAAAAGCCCAACACATAAAACAGATCAGAGTGGAATCCCTTAATTTGAAGTGGGCAAACAGCGGATGGTATGTGGAGCCCTATCCATTTGACCCTAGCCTCTCCCCCTGCACTTCTGCTGTGTTAACCCCCAAGTAACTTCACTCAGGAAACTTGAGAACACATTTTATTTTATTTATGTTTTTAAATTGTCTTTATTTCATTATTTTCATTTTTAATTAATGTATTACATGTGTACATATCTTCCCATTGTGCCCCCCAACTCACTCCCATACTTGCCCTCACCCCCCAGTGTCTTGCATCCATTGATTATGCTTATATGCATGCATACAAGTCCTTCAGTTGATCTCTTATCTACCCCACTTCTCTCTAACCTTCCTGCTGCAATTTGACAATCGTTTGATGCTTTACTGCCTCTCTATTTATCTTTTCGTTCACCAGTTTATAATGTTCTTTATTATCCATAAATGAAGAAGGTCATGTGGTAGTTTTGTTTCATTGACTGGCTTATTTCACTTAGAATAAAGCTCCCCAGTTCCACCCAGGTGCTGCAAATGGTAACAATTACTTTTTTATGGCAGCATAGTATTCCATTGTGTAGATGGACCATAGTTTTCTGATCCAGTCATATGCTGACAGGCACTTAGGCTGTTTCCAAATCTTACCTATGGTAAATTGTGCTGCTCTGAACATAGGGGTGCATATATCCTTTCTGACTGGTGTTTCTAGTTTCTTAGGATATATTCCTAGGAGTGGGATTACTGGGTCAAATGTGGGAGTTCCATTTTTAGTTTTCTGAGGAAACTTCATACTGTTCTCCACAGTGGCTGCACCAGTCTGCATTCCCACCAACAGTGCACGAGGATTCCTTTTTCTCCACAACCTCACCAGCACTTGTCATTTGTTGATTTGTTGATGATTGCCATTCCAACAGGTGTGAGAAGGTATCACATTGTCGTTTTAATTTGCATCTCTCGGATAATTACTGACTTTGAGCATGTTTTCCTGTATCTCTTGGCCTTCCTTCTGTCTTCTTTCAAAAAGATTCTATATAGGTCCATTGCCCATTTTTTTATTGGATCACTTATCTTCCTTTTATTCAGTTGTGTACATTGCCTGTAGATGTTGGACATTAAACTTTTATCAGTGCTAACATTTGCAAATATGTTCTCCAATTCGGTGGGCTTTCTTGTTGTTTTGTTGGTGGTTTCTTTTGCTGTGCAAGAGCTTTTTATTTTGATGTAGTCCCATTTGTTTATTGTCTCTTTAGCTTCCATTGCTCTAGGAGCAGTATCAGTGAAGAAGTTCCTTTGGCATATATCTGAGATTTTGCTGCCTGTGGATTCCTCTAGTATTTTTATGGTTTCCCATCTTATGTTTAAGTCCTGTATCCATTTGGATTTTATTTTTGTGTATGGTATAAGTTGATGATCTAGTTTCTTTTCTTTTCTTTCTTTTCCTTTTTTTTATTTTTGCATGTGTCTGTCCAATTTTCCCAACATCATTTATTAAACAGACTGTTTTGATTCCATTCTATGTTCATGCCTTCTTTGTCAAATATTAATTGAGCATAGTGATTTGGGTAGATATCTGGATTCTCTATTCTATTCCATTGGTCTATATGTCTGTTCTTGTGCCAAGACCAGGCTGTTTTGAGAACAGTGGTTTTGTGATACAGCTTGAAATCTGGTATTGAGATCACACCTACTTTATAATTCTTCCTCAGGATTGCTGTGGCTATTTGGGGTATATATATATTTTTATTCCAGATCAATTTTTGGAGAGTTCTTTCCAGATCTGTGAAATATGCTGTTTGTATTTTAATGGGGAGTGCAATGAATCTATAGATTTCTTTGGGTAGTATGGACATTTTAATGATGTTGATTTTCCCAATCCATAAGCATGGTATGTTCTTCCATCTGTTTATATCTTCCTCTCTCTCTTTTTTCAGTGTCCTATAGTTTTCCACGTACAGGTCTTTTACCTCCTTTGTTAAGTTTATTCCTAAGTATCTTAATTTTTTTGGTGTGATGGTAAATAGGATTGCTTTTTTAGTCTCTCTTTCTGTAAGTTCACTGTTGGTGTATAAAAATGCCATAAATTTCTTGGCATTCATTTTGTATCCTGCTACATTGCTGAATTCATTTATTAAGTCTACTATTTTTTAGATGGAGTCTTTCAGTTTTTTTTAAGTACAATATCATGTCATCTGCAAATAAGGACAGCTTTACTTCTTCTTTTCCAATTTGGATGCTTTTAATTGTTTCTTCTTGTCTAATTGCGATGGCTAATAATTCCAGTACTATGTTGAACAGGAGTCGTGAGAGTGGGCATCCCTGTCTTATTCCTATTCTTAGGGAAATGGTTTTAGTGTTTGCCCACTGAGTATGATGTTAGCTGTGGGTTTATCATATATGGATTTTATTATGTTGAGATATGATCCTTCTATTGCCTCCTTGTTGAGAGTTTTTATCAAGAAGCGATGTTGGATTTGTCAATAGCTTTTTCTGCATCAATGAATATGACTATGTGATTTTTATCTCTCAATTTGTTTATGTGATATACCATGTTTATTGATTTGTGGATATTGTACCATCTTTGCATTCCTGGGATAAATCCTACTTGGTCATGGTGAATGATCTTTCTGATGTACTGCTGGATCCAATTTGCTAAAATTTTGTTGAGGATTTTGGCATCTATGTTCATGACGGATATTGGCCTGTAATTCTCTTTCATTGTGTTGTCTTTATCTGGTTTTGGTATTAGGGTGATGCTTTCTTCATAGAGGGGGGTTGGAAGTGTTCCTTCTTCTTGAATTTTTGGGAATAGTTGGAGAAGGATAGGTCTTAATTCTTCCTTGAATATTTGGTAAAACTCCCCTGTGTAGCCATCTCGCCCCAGGATTTTCTTGTTGCTCTCTTTCTACCTCTTTGAGTCGTAGGGTTAGGTAATTTATTACCACTGTTTCTTGTTTTTTCCAGTAGGCTTGTAGAGCTATGACCTTTCCTCTCAAGACTGCTTTCGCTGTGTCCCATAGATTTTGGATTGTTGTGGTTTCATTGTCATTTGTTGCCATCATGTTTTTTATTTTTTCCTGATCTCTCTGGTAATCCAGTCATTGTTTAATAGCATGCTGTTTAGTCTCCATGTGTTTGATTTCTTTGGATTGTTTTTATTGTAGTTGATTTCCAGTTTTATGCCACTGTGATCTGAGAAGATGCTTGATATGATTTCTATCTTCTTGAATTTGAAGAGACTTTGCCTATGACCCCACATATGGTGTATCTTTGAAAATGACCCATTTAAACTTGAGAAGAATGTAGATTCTGTGGCTTAGGGGTGAAATGTTCTGAAGATGTCTAGTGAGTCACTTAGGATTGATGTTTTTTTGCTGATTTTTTGTTTAGAAGATTTGTCCAATAGTAATGGTTGGGTACTAAAGTCTCCTACTATGATTGTATTGCTGTCAATCTCCCCCTTGATATCCTCCAGGAGTTTTTATATGTATTTGCATGCTCCTGTATTGTATGCGTATATGTTTACCAGAGTTATTTCTTCTTGTTGAGTTTAGTATTATGAAATGGCCTTCCTTATCTGTTGTTATGTCCTTCACTTTGAGATCTAATTTGTCTGATATAAGTATTTTTACTCCAGCTTTTATCATTTCCATTTGCCTGAAAAAGCTTTTTCATCCCTTCACCCTCAGTCTGTGTCTATCTTTTTTTCTGAGATGGGTTTCTTCTAGACAGCAGATATATGGGTCGTGTTTTTTTATCCAATCCAGTACCCTATGTTTTTTGTTTGGGGCATTTAACCCATTTACACTTAAAGTTATTATTGATAAGTACTTATTTGTCGCCATTTTTATTCTTTACCTGTGTGTTCCTTCTTTGCTTCCTATTTCTTTTTTTTTACAGCAGACCCTTTAGCATTTCTTACATTGCTGGTTTGGTAGTAATAAATTCTCTTAGTCCTTTTTTATCTGTGAAGCTCCTGATTTCACCTTCAATTTTGATTGATAGCCTTGCTGGGTACAGTATTCTTGGATTCAGACCCTTCCTTTGGGTGAGTTTGTATATTTCATTTCATTCCATTCTGACCTGATGAGTTTCCATCAGTCACTACTCTGATGGGAGTTTCTTTTCTAGGTAACTTTCTCTCTCTCTCTGGCCACTTTGAAAATTCTTACTTTGTTGTTGGTGTTTGTCAATTTAATTATAATGTGCCTTGGCATCAGTCTTTCAGGGTTCATTTTGTTTGGTACTCTGTGAGCTTCTTAGATTTGTGTAGGGTTTTTCTTCCCTATATCAGGAAAGTTTTCTGTCATTATTTCTTCAAACAGGTTTTCTATTCCTTGCTCAGTTTCTTCTCCTTCTGGAACCCCTATTATGCAGATATTGTTTTGTTTCATGTTATCCCAAAGCTCCCTTAGGCTCTCCTCTTGCTTTTTAATTATTTTTTCTAGAAGGTGCTTTATGTGGCTATTTTTTCCTACCTTGTCTTCTAGCTCACTGATGCAATCCTCTGCTTCTTCTAGTCTACTCATGATGCTTTCTATTGAGTTCTTTATAGCAGTGATGTCATTTTTCATTTCTTCTTGGTTCTTCTTCATTTTCTCTTGGTTCTTACTCATATTGTTGAATTTGTCTTCCATTCTTTTCAGCCAGCTTACCACCATTTCTCTGAATTCTTTCTCTGGCAGGTGGCTTGCCTTCATTTTGTTTACTTCCTTTTCTAGTGATGTCTGCTTGTCTTTCATATAGGGCTATTTGTTTGTCTCCCCATGGTCTCTCTTCTCCAGGTGTCTGGTTATGTACTTCTCTCCCTCCTGCATTGATTTAAAGGCACAAAATACAACACAAGCAGGTGTAATGCACAAGGCACTGAACAGAAATGTATTCACAATATTAATAACTACAAATAAAGGTGACCACTAGAGAGAAGCAAATTAGGGGATAGGAGAGAAAGAGAAAAAAAGAAATGAGTGCCAAAATGAAATTGGGGGAAGGAAAAATAAGTAAGAGAGAAAAGAAAGATATAAGAAAGAGAAGGGGAACAAAGTATATATATATGGAGAAAATTCCAGTAGAACAGTGACTAATCCCAACAAATTCCAGCAACAAGTACCTGGAGATTAATACAAACAACTAATATCAAGTAAGGCAAGGGAAAACAGAAGCAAAAACAAACAAAAACAAAGCAAACAAAACAAAACAAAAAAAGAATAAGCAAAACAATCTCACAAAAAAGCATAAAAAATTGATATAATCAACATTCAAGCAACCAACAACAAAAGGACAGATAGAAAAACAATTGGATAGTGAAGACAGAGAAGAGAGAGGTGTGTATGGACTTGGAGCAGGGGATTGGAAATTAGATATATAAATAGGGTGAAATTTTAACAATGGGTACAAAGAAAGAATAGGGAAAATATGAAGTAGGAAAAGGTAAGAAAACAGGATGACAAAAGGGGAAAAGTTAGGAAGAGAGGGATACCATAAAGGTAAAGTTGAGATAGAGTAAAATGATGCTCAAGGAAAGATGAAAATAGAATGTAGAACACTAATCCCAAAGTAAAATAAAGAGAAAATAAAATGACACTTCTTTTAACAAAAAGGTAAAATAGTAGCAGTAATAATACTGGTTGAAAATAAAAATGTAATAATTAAAAAGGTAAAATTGAATGAGGAAATAAGAAAAAAAGTTTCTTAAGTAAAAGATGAAAAAAATAATAAAATAATAAAAAATAAAAAATAGAATGTGCAGTAGGAAAAGTCATTTACTTCCTCTATTGTTTTGTTTGGTATGCCTGTTTCCCAGTCAGGACAGTATTGCAGTTACCTGAGTTCCACTGCTCCTCAGTGTTGTAAGCCAGTCCTGATTCTTAAGCCAGCAGTGTGTCATAATTTCTTTATTCCTTTATGTGTGATTATCTGAGTCAATTTCTGATTCAGCCCCTGGGTGACAGTGATTCTGGATTGACCCCCAAGGCTACAGATCCTCTCTAGCCTGTGCTTAGATCCTGCTTTCCCTGTGGAACTCAATGCCGGTTTGTGGGAACCAGAGCTGGTTCTCCATTAGTCACTCCCTGCTCTGATCCCCAGGTTCCAGAAAAAATCTTTTCCCTGCAGTCTCCTAGAATGTCCCCAATTGAGTGATCCTATGTATTGGGCTTAGAAATCAGAAGCAAGGATCTGAAGAGGTGTGGGAAACTTGTTGTGCTTAACAGCCTTTTGGAGTAAGCTCCAGCCACATTAGCACTAACCTCGGGCTAGGTTTCTATTACCCCAAACCCTATCTCTAGGTTTCTATTACCCCAAACCCTAGCCAGGTGTTTCGCCTTAAGGGCTAGGCCAGGTGTTTCACCTTAAGGGCTAGGAATTTTCGCTAACTTCCTCATTCCTTCTTCTCCCTATAAATACTCCGAACTCTTCCTGAATAAATGAGACTTGATCAGAACTTTGTCTTGTCTCCATTCCTTGTGTCTCTTGTCCCTTTCATCCCCACTCCCCCTCTAGGGTCCTCGTTGACTTAACCCATGGGTCGAGACAAAGAGGAAAAGGTGCAAGTGTGCAAACTTCAGAGCTGTGTGCAAGTCTGCTCAGTCTCCCTTTCCCAAGCAGCTGGCACACTTTAATAACTCCCAGGCTATCCTTCTATGTTTGATCAAAATGGGTTGCTTTTTAGAGATCCCCTCTGTTAGCAGCTCTTAGGATCCCCTTCCACATTCACGGATCACACCAGCCCCAACAGCCAGGATTTCTCTAGGTGCAGACTCCCCCTGCTCCTCCAGCTCCCTCAGTGCACACGTTTCTCTGTCCTGCCAGGACCAGAGACCTCACCTTATCATAAGCAAAATCCAACCTTTCCATGGTGAAATGTAAAGCTTCTCTGAATCTGCATGTGTGTGCCAATTGGGGACAGGTGTTCTGGGGTTTGCAGCTGCTCAGTGGATGCTGTAGTTGTAGATTTTCAGGCTTCCAATAACATCCACTTTCCCCTTCAAGATGGTGCAGTGAGCTGGTGGCTCCGGGAGGGAACCCAGCAGCAGTGGGGGCTGCCCAGTCAGGAGAGCCTCATTCAGCAGCCCCCCACCTTTTCCTGGGGTATAGCTGTCCCTTAACTCGCCAACAAACACTCCCCGTGCGACTCTCAGCTGCTCTGTTCTGAGACAAGGCTCAGGAGACGTCCATCTATTCTGTCACCATTTTTTTCTCATTTTTTTTTTAAGCAATAAGACTTTAATATATTTTTATTTATTTCAGAGAGGAAAGGAGAGAGAGAGAGATAGAAACATCAATGATGAGAGAGAATCATCATTGATCGGCTGCCTCCTGCACGCCCCCTACTGGGGATTGAACTGCAACCCAGGAATGTGCCCTTGATCAGAATCAAACCTGGGGCCCTTCAGTCTGCAGGCTGGCTCTCTATGCACTGAGCCAAACCAGCTAGGGCTGAGAACTTATTTTAAAGAGCACCACCAATCTAGGTGAGCCTTTCCAGATCTAAATTCTGCAATTCAATAAGTTACTTCAAATTCTCCACCTGAATGCAGAGCATCTGGCTCAGTTTCCATTAGTGTGTGAAATGTCAGAGAAACACAAAGTCAGAAAATAAAAATGTTGCATGACATAAAAAAGAAAAACACATTTTTTCCTAACAGCCAACAGGAAGTAGATTGCAAATCTCTGAAGGAATGTTTGTTAAATTGATTTGAATCCCACTGTTAGATCTGTCTGCATCACTTCCCAAGTTTGGGTAAGGCTCTCCCTCAATGCTGAATGCAAAGACGATTTCTCCCTACATACAGACTTAGGTTTGCTTCAGTTCCCAAGCCTTCCTCAAAGGAGGAGGGACCCCTACCAATAAACCTAGCCTCACTCCCACCTGCCATTCTATTTTGCAGCATCAGGAATTATCATTCAGAATCCAGTGGCATAATCAACACTGCCCCTGTGTCTCCATAAGGCCTCTCTCTGGCCGGCCAAATAAAGGGCCAGGAGCAGTATAAGAAAGTTCTGGTGCAATGAAAATAATTTTTAAAATACTTTTATTTCTTGACCATCAACTACATGCCAGGTATTAAACAAAGAACCTTATTACTATGCATACTTTATCATCAATCCTTCAAGGCAGATTTTATTATCCCATACCCCTACTCACTGATGGAAAAACTGAGATTCAGAGTTTGTTTGGACATAAAGAGAGTATCTAGCACACCCACAACTAACCCTGAGCAACTGCAGTCTCCTTTCCCCACACCCACTGAAACTATGCTTGGAATGCCAACCTGCTTGGCTAAGACCCAGATATGACAAGAGATATTTGCAGCAAGGTCTGTTCCTTGTTGCAGCTGACAAACTGATCACAGGGAGTCCATCAACCAAATATGGGCCATTTACTCATAAAATCATCTAATGTTTAAAACACTACTAGGTGTTTAGAAAATATTTTAGATCGCTGACTATAGTGGAAAGTAATTTACATTATGGAAGCAATCATTTAATCATTGTAATTAGCCAAATTATTACCTATTCAGCTAATTGTCTTTTAATGATGTAATTTAAAAATTTAAACATCATATTATTCTAGCCAATGACAAATTCTTTTTTCATAATTTTCCAATGAAAAGTGTAATTTACTATACTGTACAATGTAATTTCTACAGAAATTAAGTTTCATTTCTTAATTACAGGCTAAATCTTTCCCCAATGATCATGACCTGTACATAACCAATGAGAGAACTTGGCCTTTCTGGAAAATGTAGTGGTAGAGGCTAAAACAAAGGCAGTTGGTTAGTTTTTGTGTGTTTTTTTAAGACATGTTAAGGAAGTGCTGACTTTCCATACAAAAACTTGATACCATCAACCTAGCAGTGCTTCTCAACTAGCAGCACATTAGAATTCCTGTGGAGCTTACAACAAAACAAAACCCTCATGCCCAGGGGTCACCCTTAAGGATTCAGATTTAATGGTCTGAGGTGTATCCATCATGCTTTAAAAATCTCCCTAGAAAATCCGAGTGTGCAGCCAGGGTTGAGCACCATAGAGAAGGTAATTTTAGCCTGTGCTGCCTTTAGTCACCGTTTTGTTTTGTTTTGTTTTTCTTTAATCTTTATTGTGGAAAGTATTGCCTATGTCCCCTTTTTTTCCCCATTGATCCCTTCTATCCAGCCCGCACCTCCTGCCTCAGCCTTCACCATTCTATAGTCTGTGTCCATGGATTATGTATATATGTCAACAGGTTGTTTGGTTGATCTCGTCCCACCCACCCACTACATCCCTCTGAGATTCAACAAGCGGTGGAGTTTTTTAGTGGAGTTGCTGGTAGAGAGTCAAGCATTATGCTGGGCAACTGGGAGCAGTAAGACAAGGTTACAAGAATGGACACAAAAGATCCAGACAAGCCACTTCATTATAGGTTTGTAACCCAGAGAGTTGAGGAGTTTGCAATGATAGAAGAGTGAGAGTTAGGCTACATGCCAAGATCCTAGATAGTCATGCTCAGTTGGTAAATATGCCAGTATCATTTCTCAGAGGCTTGCAAAACAGTCAGGAATTTGAGTAGATTGTTTATCTGCCATAGGACTCTGCACCTGGGATCTGAAAGCAAAAGTTTAATGAATTAGGGGGCTTTTTATAAAATGCTGAGCCAAATCTCTAAGTAGTTAAGAAACTATGATTTGTGATTCTACTGGACTCACTTAAGTGTACAAATTCACATTTGACACTTATCACAGCTTTGTCATTAAGTTGAATGACAAGTGTTTCTGCCCCAGGGGGTCACAGTCCAGTGATATTTTATACTTTCTGACATTGCCTGGAGAGAGAATCAAGGAGCCTTGTCTATGCATGTTCAATCCTGAGAGAGAGCAAGTGTGGCTGGAGGCTATCTGCAGCCACCAAAAATGTTTCTATGAGAGAAGCTCAAGGGTCTTGGTATTATATATGCCAAACAGTTAAATTAAGCAATGCAGTCCAATAGGAACAAAGTGGCCACCCCAACTGGATTAGTTCCTGGGAGCTAGACATCACTACTGCTGACAAGAGCACAGTCAAGATGTTTAGTAGTGGCCTGCCTCTGGGGATCTGGACTACCACACATGCCAGTGAGCATGGCTTAGAGAAGAGGAACTCAGGAAATTCAGAAGTTCAGGGTTTCTGAGCAACAGCCCAAGTGCCCATCAGAAGATAAGTGGATAAAAAGGCTGTTGTACATTTACACAATGGAATACTATGCAGCTGTAGAAAAGGAAGACCTCTTAACCTTTACGGCCGCATGGATGGACCTGGAGATAAAGCAAGTAGAGAAAGACAAACATATGATCCCACTTATATGTGGAATCTAGTTAACAAAATAAACTGACAAACAAAATGGGTCCAGAAGCATGAAACAGACTGATGGATCTCAGAGGGGAGGGTTGAAGCTATAAAAATTAGCCAAAGAACATACACTGAGTGGCCAGATTATTATGATCGCTAAACACATAATAATCAGTGGATATCCTATATAATAAAAGGCTAATATGCAAATTGTCCCCTCGACCAGCAGTTTGACCAGCAGGCAGGTCAGCCAACTGCCCATGTCCCCTCTCCCTGGCCAGGCTGGCCAGACCCCACACATGCATAATTCATGCACCGAGCCTCATATATAAAATAATCTGAGTGGCCAGATTATTATGTGTTCAGAAATCATCATAATAATCTGGCCACTCAGTGTATAGGCATATACAATGTATAGCCCATAGGTACAGACGACAATGTGGTGAAGGCCAAGGTCCTATTGATGAGGTATTTGTGAATTTCCCTACAAAACTATTAGCCCAAATGAAGTAATTTCCTTTTTCTCATGGAGATAGTTTGTCTTATATTTAACAAATGAACACTTTCACAGACAATTATATAATCCTCTTTCCAACTCAATTTATTTTTTGCCTGAATTTTTTAATAAGAAAATTTTTCATAAACCCTTCACTTTGGAATTTGGGGCAACTATTTCCATCCTTTGATTTCTTTCCTTCTAAACTCAATATTATTTTTCTCAAATAAAGATATTTTTCTCAAATAAAGATATTTTTCTCAAATAAAGATATTTTTCTCAAATAAAGATATTAGCGATTATAGGAATTATTATTTGATGATAGATACACATCTATTTTCAAGTATCACAAAACAAGCTTGGGATTTTTCTTTTGAACACAAGTATCATTATCACATTGCATGAGATTGAAAACATGAGAATGGAAGGGTATTGTTTGTTTCCAAGAAATACCACCACATATCAAAATCATATAATAAAGCTGAATGGAGAAAAAAATATCATATTATTCTTTAAAAAATTAGAAGGATTGTCAGTTGGAAGTTCATTAGATATATTTACAGCGGATTGAAGTTAAAATCATATTTTTTTAAAGTATAAGTACTACTTACATTAACCATGATATGGAAGCTGTTTTATAGACCCTTCAAAGAATAAAGGGAGAGGTCTTGGATTTGATATCTTCCAGTTTGAGGTTCTTTTATTCTACACAAGTATTGTATGAAAGTGGTGTTTGCATTTCGTAAGTAATTGGTGAACTGTTTAAATTTAATAGCTCAATTTTAGAGTATAGCAGAGGATAGATTTTCTGATCAAAGTGTCTACACATCTAGGAAATAATAATGTATTTAAATTAATTCTTTAACCCAATGAAAGGCAGGCATTTAATTTATACGACTTACTCCTAATATTTTTTGTCAGCAAGAACACACATCTTGATATTGAAAATAAATATGGTTTTCATTCACATGTTGCTTGAGAAATTGAAAATGGATAAACATTTATCCCCTAATCTGAATTAGTCAGCAACACAGGATCTTGATTAAAGTGCTTAGAGCTGTTCACAGGGCTGCCAACACCAGTTCTTGTTAGTTTGTTATTTCAAAAACTGTGCCATAACAACTCAGCTTCTAAGGTATGTACTTGCTAAGTAATATAGACCTTTAAAGAGGTTCCTTAGTTAATTGATAGCATTTTTAGTCCAGTTTTATAAAATCTAGTGTATGTCCTAGTCATTAAAATAGTAGATTGCTCTTACTAGCATGTAAATTACATACATTTTAAAATAGAACAAAAATACACATGAACTGTGTAAAAATTAAATTAGAGCACCAAGAATCATTTCCTTGTCACTTTCTTCATGAAGTTCAAGTGACCCCCAGAAGCCTATACAGAATTGCTGGCATTCTATTTTTCTGATTTCAGAACACAGCAGTTTCACAATATCCAACCCGATATAAAATGGGAATATGAAAGGCTGGCATATGATTTAAACTAGTTGCTCAGAGTACATTTTCCCAGTTGGAAGAAAGTCATCTTAGGATTGGACACAGCTTTTAGATGCCATATGATCTTTTCAGTTTATGACCACCACAAGAAAAAAAAAAATCAAAGTTGAAAGAAACAGTAGTGTGAGGGTTCCCCTGGGAGAGGAAGCGGGACCAGCTAAGTGCTGAGAGCCGAGCCCCCACAGCAGGCCACTTTGACTTTGGCAATGTTCCTGTCGATGCAGCTTTACACAGAGGAAGTGGGATAGGCCCTAAAAGCAGTATTCAGACATTTTTAAAACCTGGAAGATCCATAAGCAGAGAAATAAAAGGTTTTCCTGGGGTTATGACACCAGCATGATAACAACTGAGGTTAGTAGGAAATGCTTCTTAACTTACACCTCACTTTTAGCATTACTTCAAATCTTAAACTAAAAATGATAACTTCATTGGAAGGTTTTTGTGGGTATTAAATGAAATCATGTCCATAGAGGACTTTCCACCTGAAAACAACTGCAAAGTGTCCATTCACTTTTCACTCTCTCTTCACTTCTCAGGGTTTGATGACAAATTTTGTTGAGTGGGGGAAAAGGTCTCAGGGTCTTGAAAGAGAATGATTATTGGAATAGCAGCCAGCAAGTCGGTGTCAAAGGGTGCCCTTCAAATGTAAAGGCTGCTACATTTTTCTTTATGACTCCACGAACATACTTACCTTTGCTTTCCTTTCTTCCTCAACTGGCATAATTTCTCAACCAAGGTAATGTGGCTTCCTCCCAGCATTGCCCTTATGCTGATCAACTGTCAGCAGTGACCTCCTTCATTCTAGATTCAGCACACACTGGAGTGGCTGCACAGCACTGGACGCTTCTCAGTGCTCTCCCTTCCCTCCATGTCTGCTGCTTGATTCCTGGCTTACCTCTACATCTGCTCATCTTCCTTTTCTCTGCTGCCCTGTTTAAGTGTCAGTGCTCCCCAGAGTTCCGTGCTCATTTTCATGAGTTTCTCCATGATTTTCTTCAAACTCATGCTTTTCACTATCTGGACATATCCCTATACCTATATCACCATTCAGATTGTCTGCAAATCCAACTGCTAAATGAGTCGTTCCACCTGAGTGTCCCCGAAGACATACTTGAATAAAACATAACTCCAAGCTCCCAAACCGCTGTGCTCCCATGGCACTTTGCAGATGACTGACTCATCCTAGCAATTATCACACAAGGGGTTTTAAAAAATATTAGTTATTTCATGGCAGACAGGAACTATATTTTATTCAACTTAGAATTCCTAGCTCCTGGCAAAGTATTGGCACACAGCACCCACGAAATCTGAGTGAGAAAGTACAAGTCTTGTGCTGCTGCGGAACCTAACCCAGAGCACCTCCTCTGGGCCTGAGTATTTCCTCGGCTCCTTGGTGTGTCCTGGTTGTGTTTTGGTTACTGGGTTGCTTTGTTTTCAAGGTTCTGATTGTTGCTGGGTAATTTCCTTGCGACTCCCTCCTGGTTGCTATGCTTCACAGTATGAGATTTCTATCTGTAGCTAAATGGTCACTTTTTTTTTTCTGCCTCTGGAATGGAACAGGGCCTTGGAGAAGCTCAATTGTAACCACACATATATTTGTGGACTGTAACAAACTGGGAAGGAGTTTGGCAGGAATCTCCTTATCTCTGCCCAGAGGCAGCCCTCCTGTCTTGTTTCACTGGCTTCTCCCTCAAAAAGAATCTCACTGGTAAACTCCGGTTTGAATGTTTATTCCAACTGGTAATGGATCTATAAACTTAAAAAAAAATGGGGAAGTTTATTAACCTCAAAATAAAATGAGAGAGTTCAAACTGTTTTCTAGCTTTTGTGGGATATGGTCTTTTTTGTTGCTGCTTTTTTTTTTTTAATGTTAAAACAAATACTCTTTAACTGATCTTTTTTTTTTAAAGACTTCTACTAAAATCAGGATTTGGGAGAGACAGCTAGATTATGTGCCTTTACAAACATGTTATAGTAAGCTAACTTTATCTGGAAATGTTGAGAACTACAGTATTCTGATTCATTGAATTCTGTAGTTAATCAATCCAAAAATATTTCACAAATGCTTTCTCAACACTGTCTTGGACATCAAGAGGAAAACAGAAGATTTTACAATACAATTGGAAGTGAGGAGAATCTAAGACACTTGTAATTTGTGAAAAATTTAAGATAATAGTAGCAAACCAGGTAAATCCTGAAATGGGCCCTAAAACTGACAAAAATACTACATATATCCCTCTGGTCAATTTGTTCACCCATTCTCCAAAATTAGCATTTAAATCTTCTCCACTCTCCTCCAACTCCTGATTCAATGCTGTAGCTGCCACTGACATAACCACCAACTTCATCTATTCTCCTAGCACCTTCCCCCTCTCATAGGGTGATATTAACTTACAGGAGAGAAAATTAACATAGAAACCCACAGAAATTTCCACATCCTCCTAATGCCAAATATATCAACCCATCCCTGTCTCTTTCACTCTTTTCTGATATGACAAAAATATAAGGCTAAATCTTTAATAATGTGATAGATTTGTGCCATCTCTTCCTTTTCCAGAATTTATAAATAGGGATACCTATTCTTTCTTACATTGTTTAACCTCTGTTTTTCACTGCCTCTATTATAATTTCCCAACAGTTTTTAAACACCTTTAAGAATTCCATTTAAAAAGTACTACTCTCAACTCCTTTCCCCTAAAGCAGCGGTTCTCAACCTGTGGGTCGACCCTTAGGTTGAGAACCGCTAGAAGGGTCCCCTAAGACCATCGGAAAACACAGATATTTACATTACGATTCATTAACTGTAGCAAAATTATAGTTATGAAGTAGCAATGAAAATAATTTTATGGTTGGGGGTCATCACAACATGAGGAACTGCATTAAAGGGACGTGGCATTAGGAAGGTTGAGAACCACTACCTTAGGGGATGTCAAAGAGCCAGTTTTGGCCCAATCCCCACAAGCCAGGCTGAGGGATCCCACCAATGCATGAATCTGTGTACTGGGCCTCTAGTTTAATAAATAAAATAAAATAAGAAAATAAAATAAGAAACATCAGTGATGAGAATCATTGATCCCCTGCCTCCTGCATGCCCCCTACTGAGGATGGAGAGCACAACATGGGCATGTATCCTGATGTGCTGGTTCATGGGTTGATGCTCAACCATTGAGCCATATCTGCTGGGCCTCTTGCCTTTTCACACATTAAATTTAGAGCTTTGAACCTGTAAGCCTTCCTGGTTTAAGATAAAGTGGGCCCTCCAGTTCTAGTAAGGGCCAGATATAGCACTGCTCTGAGGAAGCCCATTAAACAGCTGGGAATCAGCAGCCACTGGGCTAGTGGCTACGTGCTTGAACGTGCCCCCTCCTGAGTTATATTTAGAGCTCCTGATTGTGGCAAATGGGATTCTGATTTCTTGCTAAATGTAATTAGAGTCACCATGTGCCAGGACAAGTAAGGATGGGAAATTCTGCTTAAGGGGGACAGATGAGATCTTACAGGGGAGGACTGACCACAGATGCAGTGTAATTGTGAGAATTGTGATTCAGGTGCCTGTAAATTCCCATTTACCAGTGATGGTCCTGGACTATGCCTGCTGTCTTCGTGTGTCATTAATAGGGTCCTTTCAGTTTCAAAAAGTCCCAGCTTGGCTAGTAATATAAATGATCACTAGAACATGACCATGCTGGCAACCTGATCTTGAACTTCCAGCTTCCAGAACTGTGAGAAATAAATCTCTGTTTAATAATAATAATAATAAAATAAAACAACTTACAGTAGTTCTGAAGCTTAGAATTTTGACATGGGTCTCAATAGGCTAAAATTAAGAAATAGATAGGGCTGATTCCCCTCTGGCTCAAGAGGAAAATCTGTTTTCTTGCCTTCTCTAGCTTCCTGCATTCCTTGGGTCATGGTTTCTTTTCCATCTTCAAAGCCAAACACATTGCATTCCTTTCTCTGACTCTCTTCACTTTTTTTTTTTTTTAGATGTAATTCACATACCATAAATCTCACTATTTTAAAGTGTAAAGCTCAGTGGTCATTAGTATATTTACAAAGTTGTTCAATCATCACCAGTAATTCCAAAACTTTTCTATCATTTTAAAAAGACATCTTACATTCTTTAGCAGTCTCTCCTCATTTCTCCCTCCCCCAACCGTTAGCAACCACTAATCTATTTTATGTCTTTATAAATTTACCTATTATGGACATTTGCTGTAAATGGAAACATACGTGCATGGCTTTTGTGTCTATTCTTTCACTTATTTCATCATGTGGTAGCATGTGTCAGTACTTCAGCCATATCCCATTGTATGGATATAGTCACATACTTTCAATCCATTCACCAGTTGATAGATATTTGGATTATTTTTACCTTTTAGCTACTATGAATAATGCTGTTAGGAGCATTCATGTCCAAGATTTTGTATGAATGTGTATTTTCAACTTTCTTGAGAAGAATCTAGTAGAATCATAACACGATAGTTAACCTTTTCAGAAAGTGCCAAACCATTTTCCAAAGTGGCTGAGCCATTTTACATTCCCACTGATAGTGTAGGAGGATTCAATTTCTCCAAATCCTCACTAACACTTATTTACCTTTTCTTTTTCTTTTTATAATTTCTACTAGTGGCCCGGAGCCCAGATTCATGCATATTGAAAGGAAAATAATTAGAAGTAATATTTTAATATTGTTATTTGCCCTTTCTCTGTAATGGCAGTATCAGAGCCACCACTAGTCACTGTCTGTGGGGCAATCAGCGGGGTGATTGGGCCTTGGTTTGGCACCACCTGCTCACCTGCTCCATCATCCCACTGTGATCCCGCTTTCATTGGGGCCCATTGGAGCCAGCAGGGCCTCCACTGCTGCCTACTGCCAGCGTCGTGTCACCGCAGCCTATCATGTTCCACGCCACCCCCTGGTGGTTAGCACACATCATAGCAAGTGGTCAAACTCTCAATTGCCCGCCTGCCTGAGGGGACAATTTGCATATTAGGCTTTTATTATATAGGCTAGCCATCTTGGTGGCTGTGAAGTAATATCTCATTGTGGTTTTCATTTTCATTTTCCTAAGGACTAATTATGTTGAGTATCTTTTCATATGCTTATTGGCCATGCATATATATTCTTTGCAGAAATGTCTGCTCAAATCCTTTGTTTATCGTAAATTGAGTTTCTTACATTTTTATTGTTGAATTGTTAAAATTATTTTTAAATTCTGTATATTAATCTTTCTCAGATATAGAAAATATTTTTTCCCCACTGTGGGTTGTCTTTCACTTTTTGAATAGTGTGCTTTGATGCACAAAAGTTTTTAATTTTGATGAAGTCCAATATACCAATTTTTTTCTTTGCTTATACTTTTCATGTCCTATCTAAGGAGCTATTGCCTAGTCAAAGGTCATGAAGATTCACACCTATTTTCTTCTAAGAGTCTTACAGTCTAAGCTCTGACATTAAGGTCTTTAATCCATTTTGAGTTAATTTTTTTATATTGTAGGAAAAAGGGGTTCAAATTCATTCTTTTGCCTATGGATAGATATCAAGTGACTCAACACTATTTTTTTTTTTGAGAAGACTATATCTTTCTCATAAAATGATCTTGGCACCCTTGTCAAAAATCAATTGACCATTGCCGAGACTGGTTTGGCTCAGTGGACAGAGCGTCAGTTTGCGGACTGAAAGGTCCCAGGTTCGATTCCAGTTAGAGGCATGTACCTTGCTTGCGGGCACATCTCCACAGTGGGGTGTGCAGGAGGCGGCTGATCGATGTCTCTCTCTCATCTATGTTTCTGACTTTCTATCTCTCTCCCTTCCTCTCTGTAAAAAATCAATAAAAAATATTTTTTAAAAAAATCAATTGACCATAGATATATAAGTTAATTTCTGAACTCTCCACTATATGCCACTGATACATATGGTTATGTTTATGCCAGCACCACACTGTTTTGAGTACTGTTTCTTTGAAGTAGGGTTTGAAATCAGAAAGTGAATCCTCTAACTTTGTTCTTTTTTGAGATTCTTTTTTTTTCTTTTATATTGTGGGTTCCTTGAAATTCCACGTGAATTTTAGGATCAACATATTCATTTCTGTAAAAAATGCAATTGGAATTTTGATAGGGATTGCATTGTATTTATACACTAATTTGGGCAGTATTGCCATCTTAACAATATTAAGTCTCCCAATCTAAGAACACAGACTGTCTCACCATTTATTTTATTATACTTTAATTTCTTTCAGCAAAATTTTATAGTATTCAGTGTACAAGTCTTGTACCTCTTTGGTTAAACTTATGTATAAGTACATGTATTTTATCTTTGTTTATGCTATTGTAAGTGAACTTTTTTATTAATTTAATTTTCAGATTGCTTATTTTAATGTATGAAATAAAATTCACTTTTGTATATTGATCTTATATATTGCAAATTTACTGAAAATAGCTATACTAGCTTTTTTTGTAGATTCTTGTGTGTGTGTGTGTGTGTGTGTGTGTGTGTGTGTGTGTGTTTCTATGTAGGATTACGTCATCTGCAAAAAGAGATAGTTTTGCTTCTTCATTTCCATTCTGGATGCCTTTTGTTCCCCCACCCCCATTGAACAGAAGTGGTAAGTTCAGACATCCTTTGCTTGTTCCTCATCTTAGGGGGGAAAGTTTCAATATTTTGCCACTAAATATAATATCAGTTCTGGATTTTTCACAGATGCTCTATATTAGTTTGAAGAAATTTCCCTTCTTCCCCTAGTGTGTTGAGTATTTTTATCATTAAAGGTTATTAGATTTGGTCAAATGTTTTTTCTACTTCTTAAAATGAAGTAGAAAGTTTTTCCTTCTATAATATAATGTATCTTGATTCATTTTTGTATGTTGAAGCAACTTTGAATTTCTGGAATAAATTCCATTTGGTCATGGCATATAATGCTTTTCATATACTGTTGTATTTGGTTTACTAGTATTTTGTTAAAGAGTCATATGATATATTAATCTGTGGTGAGGAGTTTTTCTTATGATGCCCTTATCTAGCTTTGATATCAGGGTTAAAATGAATTAGGAAGTGTTCCTCTCTGTTCTACTTTTGAAAAAGTTTTTGCAGGATCAGTGCTAATTCTTTATATACTTACTAGAATTCGTCAATGAAGCCTTATACACCTGTGCTTTTCTTTGATAGAAAGTTTTTGATTACTAATTAAAACTCCTTACTTGTTATAGACCAGTAGGTGTTTTCTATTTCTTAATGAGTCAGTGTTGGTAATATATATCCCCTCTTTCATTCCTGATTTTAGTAATTTGAATATTCTCCCTTTTTATCATGATCAATATAGTTAAATGTCTGTCAATTTTGTGGATCTTTCGAAGAACCAACTTTTGGGTTTATTGATTTTCTATATTATTTTTCTACTCTCTATTTTGTTTATTTCCACTCTGATCTGTATTACTGCCATTTTTCTGGTTTAGTTTGCTCTTTTCTTATATCTTTAGGACAAAGTTTTCATTACTGAGTTGATATATTTCTTTCTTTTAAAATTTAGATGCATATAGCTGTAAATTTTCCTCTGATCTTATTTTTGCTCTATCTCATAAGTTTTGGTATGTTGTGTTTTAACTTTCATCAATCTCAAAGTATTTTCTTATTTCCCCTGTGGTTTCTTTTCTAAATCATTGGTTATTTGGATGTATGCTTTTTAATTTCCACATATGTGTGAATTTTCAAAATTTCCATCTGTGTGTTATTTCCAATTTTCTTTCATTGTGGTTGAAAGAAATGTTTTGTATGATTTCAATCCTTTTAAACTTATTGAGACTTGTTTAATGGCTTAACATATGATTTATTCTGGTGAATGTTCTATGAGCACTTGAGAAGAATATGTATTTTGCTTTTGTTGGATGGAGTGTTCTATAGATGTCTGTTGAGTCTAGTTGTTCAAATCTATTTCCTTGCTAATCTTCTGTCTACTTACCTATTCATTATGGCAAGTGAGATATTGAGACCTTCAAGTATTATTATTTGTGTGTTTCACTGTTCAATTTTGTTAGTTTTTGCTTCATATATATTGAGTTTCTGTTAGGTACATATATGTCTACAGATGCTCCTTGACCTTTGATGGGGTTATGTCCTAGTAACCCAATGTAAGTTGAAAATATCATATATAAGTCAAAATGCATTTAATACACCTAACCTACCAAATATCATATTTTATCCTATCCTACCTTAAACATACTCAAAGCATGTACAATTTTGTTAGTTTTCACTATTCAATTTTGTTAGTTTTTATTTTATAATAAAATATTGAGTCTTTCATATAACTTACATAATGATGGCTTGCCATCTTCATGGTAGGCCATTATCTTTACCTTCCCCTCAAAAGTAATTGACTTTCTCTTTTTCTTCTCACCAGACGCAGGAGACATATGGGTGTTTTGTAGACATGAGGGGACAAGAAAACACAAAGCAAAATATCCAAAAAATGCTGGAAGCACAGTATATTATAGAGTATTGGTTGCTTACCCTCATTATTACATGGATGACTAAACTATGGCTCACTGCTACTGCCTAGCATCATAAGAAAGCATCATACCATATATCACTAGCCAGGAAAAAAATAAATTTGAAGTATGGCTTCTTCTAAATGCATATCAATTTTGCAATTGTAAAGTTAAAAAAAAAAGCTTAAGTAGAATTATTGTAAGTCAGGGACTATCTGCATGTTTGTTGTATTTTCCTGGTAGATTAAGCTTTTATCATTACAAAGTGTTTCTAGAAATAAGTTTTTACCTTAAGTCTATTTTGTCTAATATTAGCATGGCTCTCTTTTGGTTACTATTTGCAGGTATCTCTTTCCCATCCTTTTACTTTCAACCTAGTTGTGTCTTTCTATCTGAATCTCTTGTAGGCAGCAACTAGTTTGATCATGTTTGTTTTTTTTTTTAAAAAAAAAAGTCCATCTGCCAGTCTTTGTCTTTTAACTGCAAAATTTAATTCATTTAATGTAATTATTGGTAAGATAAGATTTACATTTATTTTGCTACTTATTTTCTGTATGTCGTATGTCTTTTGTGTTTTTCAATTCCTCCATTACTGACATCTTTGATTAAATAAATATTCTATCATGTGCCATTTTAATTCTCTTGTACTATTTTTAGTATTTTATTATATATTTCTGAATTATTTTCTTAGTAGTTTCCTGGGGATTCTATTAATATCTTAAGGTCAGTCAATTAGTCATATTAATTCCATCTACAACCTTAATTCCTCTTTGCCATGTAAAATAATTTATTATCAGAGATCAGAGATCAGGAGATGGACATAGTGAAGAGATCATTATTATTATTATGCCCATCATAGGTACCTGCATGCCAGTATATCCAAGACCTTTTCATTATATATTGCACAAACATGCATACACACACACACACACACACACACACACACATACACTAATAGATCCCACAAAATAAATAAGCAGATGAAAAACTCCTGATATTCTTTCAGTGCTTCCCTACCTCAGATCATCAGTACAGTTGAGTTAACTAGACCTAGAAGTAATCCTTGAAATCTTCTCCCCATCACTTTTCAAATCCCATTCATTACCCAATTCTAGTGATACTCTTACCCTAATCTAAGCCATTTTTATTAACTTTTTCTTCACTATTATGCCATTAAAGGTCTATTAAGGGGAGAAACCAAGATGGCGACATAAGTGAACACCTAAACTGCTGCCTTGCACAACAATTTCAAAATTACAACTAAAAGACAGAACGGACACCATCCAGAACCATAGAAAAGCTGGCTGAGTGAAAATTCTACAACTAGAAGTAAAGAGAGGGGCTCACGAAGACTCAGAGGAGCTACAAAAAGCTAAGGTATGGAGACAAGTGCATAGAGAGGACAGGTGGCGGAGAATCTGGCTGGCTTCTTCTAGTGGGAGGGAGATGGAAAATCCCGACTGCACTGAACCCCACTTCTGACTACATTGAACCCCAGTTCCAGGAGAGACTCATACGGGGAGAATCTGGACTGTTGTGAAAAAGGAGTGCACAGAAACTTAGGGGAGCCGTGAAAGGCAGAGGTCTGAAGGTATATGCAAAGAGGACTGACTGCTGATTGTGCCACTGCTTTCTCTAGCAGGAGGGAGAAAGAACTCCCCAACTGCGCTGAAATCCAGGTCCAACTGCACTGAACCCCAGTTTCAAGTGAGATCCTAGGAACCCAGGCTTATACGGGTCCCTGGAGTGCGTGGAAACTCAGGAGAGCCGGAAAGGCAGAGGTCTGGAGGCGTGCGCATGCACATAGAGAGGGCTACAGCGATTACCCAGGGGCACTGAGACCAAGGAGCTACCCTTTAGGGCATGGTTGATGGGAAGCCAAGGCTGTCTGCTCAGCCCTGAGACTCCACCCCATCCAAACCCAGCACAGAGGCTGTTGCAATCTTGCAAGTGGTAAGGCTGAGTCCAGGTCAGAAGCTCTCTGGGCACAGACACAGCTGATCCTCACAACCAATTGGCTTGGAGGTCAATTCCCCCCAGTGATACCAACAACAATCAAGACTTAACTACAACAAGACTGCCCACACAGTCCACAAAGGGGTGCACCAAGCATGTCCACCTCAGGTAACTGGGGAGGCGAAGCTACTGGGCCATATAGGACACCTAGCACACAAAGCTACTCTACCAACTCAGGGAAGCAGCAAATATGCAAAGACAAAGGAACAGATCACAAACGAAAGAAATGGAGGAAAAAAAATGATTGGATATAGAGTTCAAAACCACGCTTATAAGGTTTTTCAAGAATTTCCTAGAAAAGATGGATAAATTTAGTGAGACCCAAGAGGAGATGAAAAAGGACCAACTAGAAATTAAATATACACTGATTTAAATAAAAAATATTATACAGAGATCTAATGGCAGACTAGAGAAATGCCAAAATCAAGTCAAAGATTTGAAATACAAAGAAGCAGAAAACACTCAACTGGAAAAGCAAAAAGAAAAAAGAATCCAAAAATGTGAAGATAATGTAAGGAGCCTCTGGGACAGCTTCAAGCGTACCAACATCAGAATTATGGAGGTGCCAGAAGAAAAGAGAGAGCAAGATACTGAAAACCTATTTGAAGAAATAATGACTGAAAACTTCCCACATCTGGTGAAAGAAATAGACTTACACGTCCAGGAAGTACACAGAACCCCAAACAAAAGAAGTCCAAAGTGGATCAAACCATGACACATCATAATTAAAATACTAAGAGCAAAAGACAAAGAGAGAATATTAAAAGCAGCAAGAGAAAAACAGTTAATTACCTACAAGAGAGTACCCCTAGGATTGTCAGCTGATTTCTCAATAGAAACTATGCAGGCCAGATGGGAGGGGCAAGAAATATTCAAAGTGATGAATAGCAAGAACCTACAACCAAGATTACTCTACACTGCAAAACTATCATTCATAATTGAAGGTCAGATAAAGAGCTTCACAGATAAGAAAAATCTAAAGGAGTTCATTACCACCAAACCAGTATTATATGAAATGCTGAAAGGTGCTCTTTAAGAAGAGGAAGAAGAAGAAAAAGGTAAAGATAAAAATTATGAACAACAAATACATATCTATCAATAAGTGAATCTAAAAATTAAGTGAATTAAAAATTTGATCAACAGAATAAACTGGTGAATATAATAGAATCAGGAGCACAGAAAGAGAGTGGACTGATAATTCTCAGGGGGAAAGAGTTGAGGAGGGGGTGCAAGGAGAGACTGGACAAAAATCATACACCTATGGATGAGGACGATGTGGGGGAGAGATGGGCAGAGAGTAGGGTGGAGGGGAGTGATGGGGGATAAAAAGAGGAACAATTGTAATAATCTGAACAATAAGATTTATTTTTTTTAAAGTCTATTAAGATATTTTTGCTAATTGTCCTACTTAAGAAATATTAATACTACAGATAAACCATGGAGCTATTATTTATACATAAGAGTATATATAAAGCTTAATATTGTTATTCAATATTAGATGAAGAATGACTAATTAGAATTTCCAAGTTATAAGATAAATTAAATGCTATCAATATTTAACTTAACTTTACAGATTGGCAAATCTCCAAGGGAGGTGGGGAGGAGCGTGAGAAGAGATTAATCAAAAAACTAATATGCATATATGCATAACCCATGTACATAGACAATAGTGCAGTAAAGGCCTGGAGGGTGGAGGGGGACCATGAAGGGATATTGTAATACTCTCAACAATAAAGACAAATTTTTAAAAACCTATATATACTGAGTATAACTTCCATTATATGCTTATATATTTTAATGTGTCAAATATATGCACATACTTAAATACATAATAATAACAACAATGGAATTAAGTTGTAAAATAAAATGAAACTATATTTTCCAGCAAAAATAAAACTTAAAATTTTTAATGAATTTCTTAAAAATTATAAGAACTTTTGCATGATATGATAAAATAAATGTTAATTTAATTAGCTGCTACATATACATTCAAATATTACTGCCATTTTTTTCCTTTTTAGCATTTGATTAAATGAATAATGAGCCAAAACCGGTTTGGCTCAGTGGATAGAGTGTCAGCCTGCGGACTGAAAGGTCCCAGGTTCGATTCCAGTCAAGGGCATGTACCTTGGTTGCGGGCATGTCCCCAGTAGGGGGCATGCAGGAGGTGGTTGATCGATGTCTCTCTCTCATCAATGTTTCTAACTCTCTATCCCTCTCCCTTCCTCTCTGTAAAAAATCAATAAAATATATTTTTTTAAAAAATGAATAATGAGTTGATTAACTTTTATCTAATTAAATAATAAAATATAAACTATTTTTTTAAATTCTCATAGTCCAATTCACACACAAAAGCATGAAGATAAAACATAAACAACATCTACAAACTGACCAATAGCATCCCATAGCCTTTCTTAGGCTCATCGGTTACAATAACCATGCAAAAGAAAGTCCCCAGTCATAGCAATCTCTTCTATAGTTATCTAGCATTGATCTTCCATATATTTTGTATATGTTCCATGAATTCAATGCCAATGCTGCTCATATGATACCTCCAAACACCAAAACCCTATTAGAGAAATTAATTACTAAAGCATAAGATTTTATCAGTTAGGTTTGAGCTCCTGAGGGCCACAACTCAATGTAATAACTAAGGGTTTTTGTTGTTGTTGTTACCACTGAACTAATTTTTGCCTTGTTGAGGATGATAGTCACACCTGTTGAGAGTTCATGGTCTAAAAAATCATCATTTATTACTAGCATTCTTAAAATAATCTCCTGCGAGAGGAATCCAAGATGGCGGCATAGGTAAACACCTAAACTGCTGCCTCACACAACAATTTCAAAACTACAACTAAAAGACAGAACGGACATCATCCAGAACCATGGGAAAGCTGGCTGAGTGGAAGTTCTACAACTAGAGGGAAAGAGAGGGGCTCACAGAGACCAAGAGGAGCTGCAAAAAGCTGAGGTACGGAGACACGCACGCGCTGAGAGAGCGGATGCCAGAGTACCTGGCTGGATTTCTCTGGTGGGAGGGAAACGGAGACTCCCAATGGCATTGAACCCCTTAGCTTATGACACTAAACCCCAGATCCAGCCGAAACTCATACGGGGTGGGGGGGGTTTGGACTATGAAAAGGGAGAAGTGCACGGAAATTTAGGGGAGTCGCAAAAGATCAAAGGCCTGGTGGCGCACAGGGCACTGTGCACAGGACAGATTGCTGATTGCGCCGCTGGCTTTCACGAGTGGGCAGGAGACAGACCCTCCCAACTGTGCCACATCTGAGTCCACTAAGCCCCTGTTTGGGGCAAAACCCTGGGGACCTAGTCTCATGTGGTCCTGGTGCGCAGGGGAGCCGGAGGGGCAGCGGTCTAGAGGCACTGCGGGCACGCATGCACAAGGACCGCTCCAGCGATTACCCAGTCACGTGAGACTCAGGGGCC
>JAAGEH010000018.1:52016513-52037672 GCA_011751065.1 Lasiurus cinereus
GTCCTTGTGCCTCTCACCTCTGCCTTTCCAGCTCCCCTGCGCAGCAGGACCTCATGAGTCTAGGTCTCTAGGGTTTCGACCGAAACAGGGGCTTAGTGGACTCAGAAGTGGCACAGTTGGGAGGGTCTATCCCCCACCCACTCGCGAAAGCCAGCAGCACAATCAGCAATCTGTCCTGCGCGCAGTGCCGTGCGCGGCACCAGGCCTTTGATCTTTTGCGACTCCCCTAAGTTTCCGTGCACTTCTCCCTTTTCACAGTCCAAACTCCCCCCGTATGAGTTTCGGCTGGATCTGGGGTTTAGTGTCGTACGATAAGGTGTTCAATGCCTTTGAGAGTCTCCGTTTCCCTCCCGCCAGAGAAAGCCAGCCAGGTACTCCGGCACCACGCATGCGTCTCCGTACCTCAGCTTTTTGCAGCTCCTCTGGGTCTCCATGAGCCCCTCTCTTTCCTTCCAGTTGTAGAACTTCCACTCAGTCAGCTTTCCTGTGGTTCTGGATGATGTCCATTCTTTTAGTTGTAGTTTTGAAATTGTTGTGCGAGGCAGCAGTGTAGGTGTTTACCTATGCCGCCATCTTGGATTCCCCTCTCAGTGAATTAAAAATTGATCAACAGAATAAACTGGTGAATATAATAGAATCAGGAGCACATAAAGGGAGTAGACTGATAATTCTCAGGGGGACAAAAATCATAAAGCATCAAACAGACTGTGAAATTATAGCAGAAAGATTAAAGTTAGGTGAGGTAGATAAGTGATCAATCAAAGGACTTGTATGCATGCATATAAGCATAACCAATGATCACAGACATTGGGGGGTTGGGGTACGCCTGGGAGGGAGGGGGGGCAATGGGGAGATATGTATAAAAATTAATAAAAATTAATAAAAAGAAAATCTCCTGCTACATCTCAAGACCTCCTTCTTGCTACTCTGATCTTTTGCTCAGAATGTTATCAAATGATTTTTCAAAAACATAAACTTGATCATCCCACCCCCTTCAATACTTCCAGTGACTGTCAGAATAATGCCCAAAAGCCTAACACTGCCTAAAAATCACGCATGTCCGGGTTCTAACTCACATCATCTCATATAACAACCTCCAACCCAATCTGCACTCCAGTAACACTGGCCTTCATTTATCTGAACTCTGCCACTGGGACTTTGCACATACTGTTTTTCTGCCTGCAAGCTTTTTCTTTGACAACTTGCTATTTAAAGGCTTTTTCTTCAAAATTTTGCTTAATAATTCCTTCTTCAAAGAATCATTTCCTGTTATTCTCAATATCTCCAATAACACCAAATCAACCTTTTAAAAAACTTTTGATACCATCATACCTTCCCTTCAATAACATTCGTCAGTTGTAATTTTATTTTCATTTGTGTTATTAGTTCCATTGACTCTAATAAGTTTTTATCATTTTTTCCACCAGTATCTCCCCAGTATCTAGCATAAATCTGTCACATAGTTAAGTAGGTAATCAATGAATTTATTAAATGAATGTATAATTGATGAATTAACTATGTGCTGAACTAAAAAAAAAACTGAGTAGTTCAAATCAATAAGAAAGAAAAATCAATGAAAGCCATAACTCAATAGTCAGCAAGGCTTGATGAGGTAAAAGTAAACCATTCTAACAAATATTAACTATAAAAATGGGCAATATTACTCTAGACTTTGAGACTTTTATTAAATTTTATTCTGGAAATCTTACTTTTAAGTCCAATTATACAAATAATGTTTGACTGAGAGCTCCCATATTGTCACCTTAGAATACTAGCATGTATAGTAATTACTAATATTGTTCCAAATATAATGTCTTTATTTAGATCACACCCTGAAAATATGCAATGCTTTAGGACATTGCAAACCACAATTACCATAGCACAACTCAGCAGTCACAGACAACACGAGCTTGCTTTAAGGGAATCTGTCAAAACTGCTGCACCAGCATTTTGCCTCCCAGACTTCTGCTGTGCTTTGGGCTGAGGATAATGCCTTGGCATACAAACTGGCAGTCAGAGTAGCTCTCACAAGCCTTAGGGTGTGAAGGCAGCCACTAACCTCTATCAACAGAAAATGGCTTTCATGTCAGTTACGGCACAAGTGGTTTAATGCTCTCCATGCTGAGGCCAGCATTAATGTAGTGAAAAGTATGACAGGTTTTAGTCAGAAAGTTGGGACTCATTCCTGCCTCATCATTAACCAGTTTGATGACCTTGGAAAATGCACTTGACCTTTTTACACCTTTGTGGAATATTAAACCAGATAAGTAGTTGAAACATTTCACTACTAAGCTCTCTTGTTAATAATATTTAACCATGCACTTTGTCCTTCAAAATATTATGTAGAATGATATTTAGATAATAGAAAAAGTCACTTGATGAGCAATAATTGTTTCGTTTATTATTTTGTTAAAAATTCTGGCCAATCTCTAAGGGGGATGGTTAGAAATTGTGGTGTCTCAAATGAGGGAAGCTACATTTGACAGTGAAGAGAGTAGGTGATTGGGCTAAAAGGAGATGTCAATTTCCTCACGCAATTTAGCAACATTTTAATGTTCTGTTTTTATGGAACAAAATCTTATAAAGCTTAGCATATCAGGAAATAAAGCCCAGCAAGAGTATTTATTACTTTGTCTAGGCATTTTGAAATATTGAAAATAGCTCATGATATCCTATTACCACCTTCAGAATGACTTAAAGATCTCAGGCTAGCCTGGCCACTGGTTGAAAGTTGACCTATGAACCAGGAGGTCATGGTTGGATTCCCAGTCAAGGCATATGCCCAGTTTGTGGGCTCGATCTCCAGCATGGGGTGTGCAGGAGGCAGCTGATTGATTCTCTCATCATTGATATTCTTATATTTCCCTCTCCCTTCCTCTCTGAAATCAATCATATATATATTTAAGATCTCAGGCTAGACACCACTGTACAAGATGGTCCCTGAAATCCCTAGAAAAAGTGTAGTCCAAAATAAGTTTCCATTAAATGAGCTTTGAGATTACTAACTTCTGTAATCAAAGTAGGGAAATTGTTTTTGGAAGGGAGCAATTATCCCTTGAGCATATATTAAAAAAAACACGTAAGCCAAAACCGGTTTGGCTCAGTGGATAGAGCATCAGTCTGCGGACTGAGGGGTCCTGGGTTCAATTCTGGTCAAGGGCATGTATCCTAGTTGCGGGCACATCCCCAGTGGGGGGCGTGCAGGAGGCGGCTGATCGGTGTCTCTCTCTCACCGATGTTTCTAACTCTCTGTCCCTCTCCCTTCCTCTCTGTAAAAAATCAATAAAATATATTATTTAAAAAAAAACACGTAAGAAGGCAAAAAATTAAATTATATAATTCAAGGGAAAATATACCTTACTTGCAAGTATTCTTTTTATAAATATTTTTTATCAGTGGTTTAAATTCATTTACGTTATGCATTCTCACTGAGGAATACTGAATCCAACAGGACAAAAGTTCTTCCTTGGGAAGTGTTACTACATATCTTAATATTACAATAGATATGGCCCTTCAAAACTCAATTCTCCCTAATAAAATCTTATTCCTTAGTATTTAATTCCTCTTGGTAGATTTTTGTTTTTTAGGGGTATCACATGAGCAGCATTTATGAATTCAACAAGCATACAAAATGTATGCCAGATCAATTCTATAAAACTATGGCTTTGAAAAGGTTGTGAATTGAGGACTTTCTTTTGCTCCATTTCTGTCATATTGTGGGAAGTGGCTTAAGCATTGGTTATGGGTTTTTAATATTGTGAATGTTTTTATGTTTGTTCTTTATGCTTTTGTGTGTGAGTTGTATTTTGAAAATTAAATTTTAAAAGTTTATATCTTACCATTTAATGCAACAAAAGTATTTAATACATTACTGAGAAGTTTTCAGTCATTATTTCTTCAAATAGGTTTTCACTATCTTGCTCTCTCTCTCTCTGAATTATGTCAAGTGCTGAAAAATTGCCAGCAATATCTACATGAATAGCTAATAGCTAAAATAAAAAGTATTAAATAAGTAAGTAAATAAACAAAGTATATTCTCATATCAAGAAAAAGTCTAAAGTTAAGTTTGCTAAAATAAGTAGAAAGCCAGCCAGCACAGTGGGTGAGTGTTGACCTATGAAACAGAAGGTCATGGTTCGATTCCCAGTCAGGGCACATGCTTGAGTTGCAAGCTCCATTCCCAGTATGGGGAATGCAGGAGGCAGACAATCAATGATTCTCTCTCATCATTGATGTTTCTATGTCTCTCTCCCTCTCTCTTTCTCTCTGAAATCAATAAAAATATTTTTTTTGATTTAATAAATCTTTATTGTTCAGATTATTACATTTGTTCCTCTTTTTTCCCCCAATAGCTCCCCTCCACCCAGCTCCCACCCGACCCTCTGCCCTTATTTCTCCCCCACATTGTCCTCATTCATAGGTGTATGATTTTTGTCCAGTCTTTCCCTGCACCCCCCTCACCCTTTTCCCCCTGAAAATTGTGAGTCCACTCCCTTTCTGTGCTCCTAATTCTATTATATTCACCAGTTCAGTCTGGTCATCAGATTTTTAATTCACTTGATTTTTAGATTCATTTGTTGATAGATATGTATTTGTTGTTTCTAATTTTTATCTTTACCTTTTTCTTCTTCTTCCTCTTCTTAAAGAGTATCTTTCAGCATTTCATATAATAGTGGTTTGGTGATGATGAACTCCTTTAGTTTTTTCTTATCTGTGAAGCTCTTTATCTGACCTTCAATTCTGAATGATAGCTTTGCTGGATAGAGTAATCTTGGTTGTAGGTTCTTGCTATTCATCACTTTGGATATTTCTTGCCACTCCCATCTGGCCTGCATAGTTTCTATTGAGAAATCAGCTGACAATCCTATGGGTGCTCCCATGTAGGTAATTAACTGTTTTCCTCTTGCTTCTTTTAATATTCTCTCTTTGTCTTTTGCTCTTGGTATTTTAATTATGATTTGTCTTGGTATGGTCCTCTTTTGTTTTGGGTTCTGTGGGCTTCCTGGACTTGTAAGTCTATTTCTTTCACCAGGTGGGGGAAGTTTTCAGTCATTATTTCTTCAAATAGGTTTTCAGTATCTTGCTCTCTCTCTTCTTCTGGCACCTCCATAATTCTAATGTTGGTATGCTTGAAATTGTTCCAAAGGCTCCTTACACTATCTTCACATTTTTGGATTCTTTTTTTATTCTTCAGTTGAGTGTTTTCTGCTTCTTTGTATTTCAAATCTTTGACTTGATTCTTGCGTTTCTCTAGTCTGCTGTTAGGTCTCTGTATAATATTTTTTATTTCAATCAGTGTATGTTTAATTCTAGTCGGTCCTTTTTCATCTCTTCTTGGGTCTTGCTAAATTTATCCATCTTTTCTAGGAAATTCTTTAAAAACCTTATAAATGTGGTTTTGAACTCTATATCCAGTCATTTGTTTTCCTCCATTTCTTTCATTTGTGATCTGTTCCTTTGTCTTCTCATTGTTGCTGCTTCTCTGAGTTGGTAGAGTAGCTTTGTGTGCTAGGTGTCCTATATGGCCCAGTAGCTTCGCCTCCCCAGTTACCTGAGGTGGACACTCTTGGTGCACCCCTTTGTGGATGTGTGTACAGCCTTGTTTTAGTTAAGACTTGATTGTTGTTGGTATCACTGAAAGGGAATTAGCCTCCAAGGGAATTGGTTGTGAGGATCAGCTGTGTTAACACCAGGAGAACTTCTGTGCTAGACTCAGCCTTAAGACTTGCAAGATTGTAAAAGCCTCTATGCTAGTCTTGAATGGGGCAGAGTCTCAGGGCTGAGCAGACAGCCTTGGCTTCCAGTCAGCCCCTGTATCTCAGTGTCCCTCGGTAATCACTGCAGCCCTCTTTGCACACAGTCATGCTCATGCATCTCCATATCTCTGCCTTTCAGGCTCCCCTCAGTTTCCGTGTGCTCTAGGGACCTGTATGAGTCTGGATGTCCAGGGTCTCACTCAAAACTGGGGTTCAGTGCAGTCCAACCTCGATTTCAGTGCAGTTGAGAGGTTCTGTCTTCCTCCTGCCAGAGAAAGCCTGCAGCACAATCAGCAGTCAGTCCTCTGTGTATGCACTTTAGCATGCACCTCCAGACCTCTGTCTTTTGTGGGTCCCCTAAGTTTGCCTGCACTCCTCCCTTTTTACAACAGTACAGACTCTCCCGTATGAGTCTCGCCCAAAACTGGGGTTCAGTGCAGTCAGTAGTTTCCATCTCCTCTTGCTAGAAGAAGCCAGCCAGGCACTCCACTGCCAATCCTCTCCACACACATGTCTCCGTACTTCAGCTTTTTGCAGCTCCTCTGAGTCTCTGTGAGCCTCTCTCTTTCTTTCTAATTGTAGAATTTCCACTCAGCCAGCTTTCTTGTGATTCTGGATGTCTGTTCTGTCTTTTAGTTGTAGTTTTGAAATTGTTGCATGAGGCAGCAGTTTAGGTGTTTAACTATGCTGCCATCTTGGTTTCTCCAATAAAAATATTTTTAAATAATTAGGAAATTAATGTTATTCCTTTCAATTATTTCTTTGAGTTATTTTTTAAAATTCTGCTACATTACTATCATTATACATATCTTTATATACATTGTTAGGTGTTGTCCCCTCTCTAGAGTTCTTTACATTCAATAGCTATCTTTTAAAAAATGTTTTCTTATTTTTTCTAAGTGTTTTTCAATTCAAGTATTAACATGATTGTCACAACTTTCTATGTCCTAATTGGAGCAGAATGCCATTTGTCATAATTTTACCATGTTGATGAAGAAAAAATACTATACAGGGACTTTATATGCTTGAATTAAACCTTTAAGGATGGAGGGGCACCTGAGATGAGAATTACTTCTCCTTCTAAAGACACTGACACACCACCCAATTGACACTGAAAGGGGTCTCAGAACAGGAAAGTAGCCAAAATAAAATTTTTAGAAATGAGCCATAATCCTGCAGACAATGCTGAATCTCAAATCCTTCTTATATAAAGTTAGTTGGTCCTCATCTTTGAACTAAAATTTTTCATGGTTTCCTTTTAGGGTCAAACACAGGTGTGGAGCCTCATTGTAGTCTTTTATCATTGGTCTAATTAACAGTGATCAGCAAACCATGGCTCGCAAGCCTCATGTGGCTCTTTGGCCCCTTGAGTGTGGCTCTTCCACAAATTACCACAGCCTGGGCGAGTCTATTTTGAAGAAGTGGCATTAGAAGAAGTTTAAGTTTAAAAATTTAGTTCTCAAAAGAAATTTCAATCGTTGTACTGTTGATATTTCGCTCTGTTGACTAATGAGTTTGCTGACTACTGGTCTAGTACAAGATGTTGGCTAAAATTGTGTAAAATGCAGATCAAAGAGCTAGAAACGAGTTGATGTCCCTGCATGGTGGCTCTGTGTGTGGCACCGATTACTAAGGCCCAGAACCAGGCAGAGCATGTGTCCTCCTGAAGTTGTGTGTTCTGGTAACTGGGGGGTCTTGTATACCAAGTAAAGAATATGATGAGTTAGCTGAAAACTGTATGTAAAAAAATCTGAACAGAAAAAAATATATAATCATTTTATTGTGTAATAAGATTTAATTTATTATATTGCATGTTTCTTCCTGTCTTCATCCTAAAACTCTAAAATACTTCTTTGGGTTCGGCGAAAGACAAATGGAGGCGAAATAGACAGACATGTTCCGAGCCTTGTCCCTGAGCAGATAGAGAGAACAGCTGAGGGTCACATTGAGAGTGTTTATTGGTGATTTAAGGGATACTATACTCCAGGAGAAGGTGGGAGACTGCTGGACAGGACTCCACTGCTGCTGCTGGGATTTTCTCCCTGAGTCGCCAGTTTGCATGAGGAGACCACACCATCTTGAAGGGGAAAGTGGATGTTTACTCAAGCCTGAAAATCTAAACCTGCGCCACCCACCAAACAGCTGCAAATCCCAGAAGACTGGTCCCCAATTGGCGAAACACTCAGATTCAGAGGAGCTCCACATGCCGCATGGAAAGGTCAGATTTCACCTGAGATGAGGTGAGGTCTCTGGTTCCACAGAACAGAAAGGCACTCACTGGGAGATGGAGGACCAGGGGAAATCTGCATGTAGAGAAATCCATGGCTGTAGAGCAGGATGTGATCCATGAATGTGGAAGGGTGCCCTCAGAGCTGTTAACAGAGGAAATCTCTAGAAAGCAACCCATTTTGATCTGATGCAAAAGGACAGCCTGGGAGGTAATAAAGACTGCCGGATGCTTAGACAGGAGCGGAAAAAGGGAACTGAGCAAGACTTGCGCTCTTTCCTCTTCAGATCTTTACTTCTGATTGCTAAGCTCAATACAAAGGATCACCCAGTTGGATCTGCAGAAAAAAGTTGTTTTTCTGAAGCCTGGGGATCAGAATGGGGAGTGACTGTCAGAGAACCAGCTCTGGGGCAGCTTACTCCCACAAACTGCTATTGAGTGCCACAGGGAAAGCAGGATCTAAGCACAGGCTAGAGAGGACCTATAGTCTCATAGGTCAATCCCAAAACACTGCCACCCAGAGGCTGACTCACAAATTGACTCTTGTGTAATCACAAAAGAATAAAGAGATTAAGACACACTGCCAGCTTAAAAACTATTGGAACTATTTGTTTGACATGCCTGATTCCCAGTTGTGACAAATGCAAAATTGTCACAACTGGGAATCAGGCATGTCAAACAAATCAATAGGGGAAGTGAATGACCTTCACTACTGCACACTCTATTTTTTTTTTCTTATCTTTTACTTAAGAAACTAATTTTTTCTTTTTTCTCATTTGATCTTATCTTTTTAATTATTACATTTTTATTTTCAATCAGTATTATTACTACTAATATTTTACCTTTTTGAAAAAAAAGTGTCATTTTATTTTCTCTTTAAATTTCCTTTGGAATTAGAGTTCTGGCTTCTAATTTCATCTTTCCTTTAGCATCATTTTACTCTATCTCAATTCTACCTTATGCCATCACTCTCTTCCTAAGATTTCCCTTTTTGTTGTCCTGTTTCACTTACCTTTTTCCTACTTTAGATTTTTCCTATTCTTTCTTATTATACCCTGTTAAAATTTCCCCCAACTTATATATCTAATTTCTAATCCCTTGCTCCAAGTCCATAGACACCTCTCTCTTCTCTGTCTTCACTATTTAAAAAAATTGTATTTCTCTCTGTCCGTTTGTTGTTGTTTGCTTGAATGTTCATTTTATCAATTTTTTATACATTTTTGTGAGATTGTTTTGCTTATTCTTCTTATTTTGTTTTCTGTTTGCTTTGTTTTTGTTTGTTTTTTAACTTGTTTTCCCTTGCTTCCCTTGATATTAGTTGTTGTTTGAAGTTTGCATTAATCTCCAGGTACTTGTTGCTGGCATTTATTGGGATTAATGCTGTTCTATTGTAGTTTTCTCCCCATATATATAATTTGTTCCCTTTCTCTTTCTTACTCTTTCTTTACTCTCTTATTTTTTCCTTTTTTTTTTTTGTTTTTTTTTTTGTTTTTTTCTCCCTTCTACCAAATTCATTTTGGCACTCCTTTCTTTTCTTTTCTTTTTTCTTCTTTTTCTTTTTATTTTCTCTTTTCTTCTTTCTCTCCTATTCCCTAATTTGTCTCTCTCTGGTGGTCACCTTTATTTGTGGCTATTAATATTGTGAATACATTTCTGTTCAGTGCCTTGTACATTGTACCTGGTTCTGTTGTTTTTGTGCCTTTATATCAATGCAGGAGAGAGAGAACTAATAACCAGACACTCAGAGAAGAGAGACAATGGGCAGATTAAAAAAACAGCCCCCATATGAAAGAAAAGCAGGCATCACCAGAAAAGGAAATACACAAAATGGAGGCAAGCAACTTGCCAGAGAAATGGTCATTACGTGGCTGAAAAGAATGGAAGACAAATTCGACAATATGAGTAAGAACCAAAAGAAAATGAAGAACCAAAAAGAAATGAAAAATGACATCACTGCTGTAAAGAACTCAATAGAAAGCACCAAAAGTAGACCAGAAGAAGCAGAGTGAGCTAGAAGACAGGTAGGAAAAAATGCCCAAGGACAGCAGCTTCTTGAAAAAAAAAAAAAAGCAAGAGGAGAGCCTAAGGGAACTTTGGGATAACACAAAACAACATCCGCATAATAGGGAATCCAGAAGGAGTGGAAACTGAACAAGGAACAGAAAACCTGTTTGAAGAAATAATGACAGAAAACTTTCCTAATATAGGGAAGAAAAAATCCATACAAATCCAAGAAGCTCACAGAATCCCAAGCAAAATGAACCTCAAAAGACTGACACCAGGCACATTATAATTAAACTGGCAAACACCCATGACAAAGTAAGAATCTTAAAAGTGGCCAGAGAGAGTCAGTAAGTTACCTAGAAAGGAACCACCATCAGACTAGCAACTGATTTCTCAACAGAAACTCATCAGGCCAGAAGGGAATGGAATGAAATATACAAAGTCATGCAAAGGAAGGGTCTGAATCCGTGAATACTATACCAGCAAGGCTATCAATCAAAACTGAAGTTGAAATCAGGAGCTCCACAGACAATAAAAGACTAAGGGGATTTATTACCACTAAACCAACAATGCAAGAAATGCTAAAGGGTCTGCTGTAAAAAAAAAAAAGAAAAGAAATAGGAAGCAAAGAAGGAACACAGAGGTGAAGAATAAAAATGGTGACAAATAAGTACCTTTCAATAGTAACTTTAAATGCAAATGGATTAAATGCTCCAGTCAAAAGACATAAGGTAAAGGATTGGATAACAAATGGAAATGAAAAAAAGGCTAGGGTTGCAATACTTACATCTGACAAATTAGATCTCAAAGTGAAGGTCATAACAAGTAAGGAAGACTACTTCATAATACTAATGGGAGCAGTCCAACAATAAGAAATAACTCTGATAAACACATATGCATGCAATACAGGAGCACCCAAACACATAAAAAAAATCCTGGAGGATATCAAGGGAGAAATTGACAGCAATACAATCATAGTAGGAGACTTTAATACCCCACTATCACCATTGGAAAAATTCTCTAAACAAAAAATCAGCAAAAAAACATCAATCTTAAATGACTCACTAGACCAGATAAAATTAATTGACATCTTCAGAACATTTCACTCTCTTCCTAACTTTTCACCTCAAAGCCATAGAATATACATTCTTCTAAAGTGCACATGGGTCATTTTCAAAGATACACCATATGTTGGATCATAGGCAAAGTCTTTTCAAATTCAAGAAGATAGACATCATATGAAGCATCTTCTCAGATCACAGTGGCATAAAACTGGAAATAAACTATAATAAAAACAATCCAAAGAAATCAAACACATGGAGATTTAACAGCATGCTATTAAACAATGACTGAGTTACCAGACAGAGCAAGGAAAAAAATTAAAAAAAACATCATGGCAACAAATGATAATGAAAACACAACACTTCAAACTCTATGGGACACAGTGAAAGCAGTCTTGAGAGGGAAGTTCATAGCTCTCAAAGCCTACTGCAAAAAAAACAAGAAACAATAATAATAAATTACCTAACCCTACAACTCAAAGAGCTAGAAAGAGAGCAACAAGAAAAGGCCAGTGTAAGCAGAAGGAAGGAAATAGTAAAGATCAGAGTGGAGATAAACGATATAGAGAACAAAGAAACAATACAAAAGATCAACAAAACCAAGAAATCTATGGCATTTTTATATACCAATAGTGAACTTACAGAAAGAGAGTGAAAAAGCAATCCCATTTACCATCGCACCAAAAAAATTAAGATACCTAGGAATAAACTTAACTAAGAAGGTAAAAGACCTATAGGCAGAAAACTACAAGACACTGAAAAAAGAGAGGAAGACATAAACAGATGGAAGAGCATACCATGCTCATGAATTGGAAGAATCAACATCATTAAAATGTCCATACTACCCAAAGAAATCTATAGGTTTAATGTACTCCTCATTAAAATACCAATGACATATTTCATAGATCTAGAAAGAGCTCTCCAAAGATGCATCTGGAACAAAAATAGACCCCAAATAGACACAGCAATCCTGAAAGAGAAGAATAAAGTAGGTGGGATCCCAATACCAGATTTCAGGCTGTATTACAAAGTCACTGTTCTCAAAACAGCTTGGTACTGGCACAAGAACAGACATATAGATGAATGGAATAGAACAGAGAATCCAGATATCAACCCAAACTACTATGCTCAACTAATATTTGACAAAAGAGGCATGAACATACAATGGCATCAAAACAGTCTCTTCAATAAATGGTATTGGGAAAATTGTACAGACACATGCAAAAAATAAAACTAGACCACCAATTTACACCACACACAAAAATAAACTCAAAATGGATACAGGACTTAAACATAAGATGGGAAACTATAAAAATACTAGAGGAATCCACAGGCAGCAAAATCTCAGACATATGCTGAAGGAACTTCTTCACTGATACTGCTCCTAGGGCAATGGGAGCTAAAGAGAAAATAAACAAATGGAACTACATCAAAATAAAGAGCTTTTTCACAGCAAAAGAAACCATCAACAAGAAACCCACTGTATGAGAGAACATATTTGCAAAGGTTATCACTGATAAAGGTTTAATCTCCAACATCTACAGGCAACAAAGACAACTGAATAAAAGGAAGATAAATGATCCAATAAAAAAAATGGGCAATGGGCCTAAATAAAATCTTTTTGAAAGAAGGCCAAGAGACACATGAAAACATGCTCAAAGTCATTCATTATCTGAGAGATTCAAATGAAAACGACAATGCGATACCATCTCACACATGTCTGAATGGCTAGCATCAACAAATCAACAAAGGACAAGTGCTGGTGAGGATGTGGAGAAAAAGGAACCCTCTTGCATTGCTGATGGCAAGGGAGACTGGTGCAGCCACTGTGGAGAACAGTATGGAGTTTCCTCAAAAAACTAAAAATGAAATTCCCATTTGACCCAGTAATCCCACTCCTAGGAATATATCCTAAGAAACTAGAAACACCAATCAGAAAGGATTTATGCACCCCTATGTTCATAGCAGCACAATTTACAATAGCTAAGATTTGGAAACAGCCTAGTTGCCTGTCAGCATATGACTGGATCAGAAAACTATGGTACATTACACAATGGAATACTATGCTGCCATAAAAAAAGAAGGAATTCTTATCATTTGCAGCAACCTGAATGGAACTGGAGACATTATGCTAAGTGAAATAAGCCAGTCAATGAAAGAAAAATACCACATGATCTCGCTCACTTATGGATAACAAAAAACATTATAAACTGGTAAACAAAAAGATAGGTAGATACAGAGGCAGTAAAGCATCAGACTGTCAAACTACAGTGGGAAGGTTGGAGATATGTGAGGTAGATAAGAGATCAACCAAAGGACTTGTATGCATGCATATAAGCACAACCAATGGACGCAAGACACTGCGGGGGCGGGGTAGGTCATGCATGGAAATGGGTGGGGGGCAATGGGAAGGTATGTACACATGTAATGCATTAATAAAATATAAAAATTTCAAAAAGAAAAATAAATAAATAAAAAGAAGCCATCTCAGTGAAAAATAAATAAAATAAAATAAAATAAAATAAAATAAAATACTTTTTTGGAAAGCACTGGTCACCTCTCAAAGCTTTTCTTCAAGGCCAAAGGCATAAGCAAAGCTCCTTAAGCTGCTTTCTGAAACAAAGTCAAATGAAACTCCCAATTTTGTTCAGGGTCCAAAATACAAAAACTGGTTGGGAACTTAAAATGTTCAAGGCTTTTCCCACATTAAGAGAGCAAAACAGCTTGTTTTATTATATCTAATATTTACAGAGTTGGATCTAATTAAGGAACTGCCCTGGCATCTGGTCTTCCTTACAGCAAAAGGGATGTACTTGTTCTGTGATGACTCGCCATGTGAATATCATGCTGACTCTGGTACCTCAGCTTTGCAGAACTCTGTAATCTAGGATGCACGCTATGCAGTATTTATGAGGTAGACCATGGAAAGCAAAACCTGTGTGGATCTTTGGGAAGCTGACAGGCATAGCTGAACACCTCTACATTTCCATTTACCTATTAGCTAGCCAATGTAGAGAATAGTTAATGTACCCAAAATGCTAGTAATAAAAGACTGGGAAATGCCAGCCATGCCTCCTCCAGTTCTTTTCTTGGTTTCATCACTATGAGCTCTCAAAATGTTAGAATGGCAACATTTCCTCCTCAACAATCATTTCAGAAAGGCAGCATTACATGTTATAATGCAGCTCTAGCTACGTCTACTCACCAAATTCCGTGCTGTGACTTAGCTGATGTCCACATATCAAAGCAGACTGCAGCAAGAATGCGGCTAACTACACCCTAATTCTTCTTCAGTAATGAAAGCCCCAAATAATAACTAGGTATATGGACACCAAAAAAGGACTACATTTTTCCTTGGAGCTTGGAGAGGCTATGTCAATAATTTCTCACTGATGAAACAGTGGGTGCAACTTTCTGAAAGATAGTTTTAAAGAGAAGCAGTGAACCCTTTTTCTTCTCTTTTCTTTTTTCTCTCTCATGTCTGATGGCTAGAATGTAAGCATGTTGGCAAAAGGTGGACAACCATCGTAGACCACAAAATCGAATCTGGATATTGAAAATTGATGAAGCCTTGGGATCCAATAATTGTGAAGGTGCCAATTAGCCCCAGACCTCTCTTGTACATGATACAAATAGATAAAAATTCACCCTGTTTAAACCACTGTCATTTTGGATAGCTGACACACAACAAATCTAATTAGTATTTGGTAGCTAGAAGTCTGGGGCTGCAAGTAACAAGACTATACATGTGAATTAATGAAAGTGGCCAAACAGTGAAAGATAAGCAAATTAGAATGCTATGGCAAATACTTGGTAGTAAAGTCACCATAAAACCTAGGACAGGCAGGAGCAATGTTTAATTCAGAATGTAGGTATGTTTTGAATGTTTCTTGCTGCATCCAGCAAAGTCTTACAAGGAAAAGCTATATTTGGTAACAGGACTAATTATTACCACAGTTTCTTCTTCTGGGAATGAAATATTTCTTCCTGCATACAGAATTCACTCACTCCCTTTTCAAGGAAAATCTCAAAAGTCCCAGTGATGATGTCAGTCAAGCTCAGGATCTCTGGGTGAGGCATAGTAGTCTTTATATAGGGGATAATGTGCAAGTAGCCACTACAGTAAGTCCATGTACAACTCCTCTTCATCACAGAACCTTCCTCACATCACCAAACACACACAAACACACACACACACACACACAATCCAGTGGCGGAGCAGGGTTAGGATACCTTGAATAAAGGCTCACATTAGAAATAGGAAGAATGGGACATCCATGGCCTATTGCAATTCTGATATTAGATTGGTTAGAAGTTCTAATTCTCCCTAGCCCATGGGAGTTTTCTATGTGGGGGTTCCCCAGGCTGTTGATCTTCATGGCCCTTGGATTTTCTCTTTGTGAGCTTCTTCTTTCCATTATTCCCTGGGGCTTGTCTGAAGTAGTCATTGAAGAATATCTCTGCCTTACAGGCTGAGCAGTTTTCTCAGCGTACTTCTTGCCCATCAATGGTAAGGAATCCAAGAGTCATTTAGGTAACAATAGCCACAATTGCACTTAATCCAGATTGGTACCTTTTTCAGCTATAAAACTGTCTTCAAACCTTAAACTTGGTTGACTTACCAAGTCCCACATATCCTTTCTAGGTGTATTTCTTTGCTGTATTTCTGTGTCTTTTGACCCAATTCCTCTCCCATTCCCTCTCCCACCTCCCACCCTCCCCGCCCCCCCCCCCCGCCCAGGCCTTCCCTCCTTAATTAATAGGTTCCTTGAGCAGAGCAGTGAGAGCAACACCTTTTCAAATTCTGAACCATTTTAAGTCACTTTGAGCCATTTGGTCCAATTGAAGGAATTCCAGGTCACAACTCCAGAATCCATGTTTAGTGATCTGATCCTTGCTGCAGAGCTGAGTTTTAATAGGCCTTTGTTATTAAAGTATCAATTTTATCTTTTACTGTTTGTGTTGAGAAGCGTTGTCTTCTCCAACCTGATAGGTTCTTGAATTTGTAGTCTTTCTCATCTTTTACTTATCCTTAAAATGGATCGATTCTTCTTCAAATATATCTCTTTCTTGTAATATCTTGCCAAATGCAGCTAATAGCAACCAGTTAGGCAGTAATAATAATTTGTTCCCATCTATTCCCTAAAGTTAGGTAGTCTTTTACCTTCCAATTTACTGCAGGACACACTTTTGCCAAATGTTTCACCATTAGAAAACCTGGATTTCCAGACTTTAGTAATAGTTTCCTTGATTCTCTCTAACCAGCTGTTAAGCCAATGCCACAAATTTTAAGGCTTGTTTTATTATTAAAGCAGCACCTCACTCCTATTTCTAAGTTCTGTGTCATTTAAGGATAAATTAAGTAATCCTATGGTAATAAAATATCCTCAAATATTAACAGATTAAAGAAGAGGTTTATTTTCACATACCTTTTGAAGACACTTCCAGTGCCTTACGTCCACTGGAAGTGTCTTCAAAAGGCTCTGCTCACTATGGTCACTCAGGGACACAACAGTCTCCATCACAACACCCCTCTCCAGAATCTTAGCTTCAGAGGGAAGAGAGGGCTCCTCTTAACGCTGAAACTATTTGGTAAGCAGCACATTAGAAGCTCTATAGCTCTGAGTTCAGCTGCAGGGAACAGATCCCACTGTGTCTAATTTAAGGAGGAAGAGATAGATTCAAGGATTCAATGGCTTCTGGATGGTTGGGAGATAAAATAAATAGACTTGAGGTTGAGCTTTCAGAAAAAGTCTCCAAAAGTCACAACCTAGAACCAAGTCATCAAAAGGAGCTGTGCCTCTTCTGCAATCAGGAATCCACCAGTGTCAGCACTCCATGAGAAAAAAATCAGTCTCAATCAGGAGGTCACTATTCCTGCCAGTTCCAGGCCACACCACTTCTGCTACAGTCTATGTCTGCAGAGTGGATGCGGGGAGTCCTGCCTCTCAAAACCCACAAAGCTGGTGCCTCTGCTGATATTGTTGTAGGAAAATGGAAAACACCAGACCCAGTAGACATAGATAAATGTGATCTCCTCCCATCACATTTTGGCTCAGCAGATAGAGTGTCAGCCCATGGACTGAAGGGTCCTGGGTTTGATTATAGTTAAGGGCCTATACCTCAATTGCAGGCTTGTTTCTAAGCCCTGGTCAGGGCTCGTGTAGGAGGCAAGCAATCAAAGTGTCTCTCTCACATCCATGTTTCTCTCTCTGTGTTTCTCCCTCTCCCTTCCACTTTCTCTAAAAATCAATGGAAAAATATCCTTGGGTGAGGATTAACAAAAAATAAAAATAAATAAATGTGGTTTCCTCCTACTTTCCAAATCTCATGCAAGTGCATACAACTGGCCAAATCCAAATAATACCCAGAACCCTTGTTACAGTGGGCTCCAGCATCTGCAGTACAGAGAGAAACACAACAGCAAAGATGGAGTTGAGGAACACCATGTTCCTCCCTTTCTATGGAGTAATAGGCCACATATAAGCAGCACATTCTATAGCAACTGTAATACTTGTATGCAATATTTTATCCCCACTTATTTAATTTTAAGAGGCTTACTCTAAATGTTCCTAATCAGGTCCTTAGGGATTCAGGAAAAGTGAAAATTTTCCTGTGTTCTCTCTTATAATTCATGGGGAAATATAAAATACTTTCTTCAAACAAAATATGTTAAGCACTATGCTTCAGGCATATGCGCAATCCCCTAGTTTGTCACCATCAATTTCACACCAATTCTATGAGGCAGTGTGTCCGTTAAGGATTGCGTTCAGCTGCATGTCACAGACACCCACCTACAGTGGTTTCATCGCGCATGGTGTTCAAGTCTGGTGCCAAAAACAGCCATGTCTAAGGAGGCAGACACCTCCTACTAATAAGTAGGCTGGAGGTGGGCAATCCAGGGCCAGTACAGGGTCTGAGACGCCCGGGGTTTTTTTTTTGTTTTGTTTTTTTTGGGGCGGGGGGTTGGCTCTTTCTCCTAAACTTGTAGCCTCCATCCTCATAGGCTTAACTTAGCTGTTCTACTTCCAGACATTATTATCAATTTCCAGGATGGAAGAAAGGGAAGAACAAAGGGAGAAGGCAACTGCGGGGCTGGGTCTGCCCCTTTTATAAGTATGTTTATTCTAGCTACCTTGTGACTTCTATACACATCTCATTCGCCAAACAGTGTCACATAGAACCTCTCTCTGCTTGAGGAGATGGGGAACTCAAGTTTGTGTTTTGTTTTGGGCCAGGACTATTGCCAGAATCAGAATTCTGTCTGTGAGGAAGAAAGCTAGTGTGAACACTGGCAGGGAACTAGCAGTGTCTGCCTCAGATCAACGTTATTACTTTCATTTTACAAGAAAACAGCTGCAAGGTACCAAAGACCAGTTAGGTGTTGCTGCGGAGTTCTTTGGTCATAGCACAATGACTTGGGATTTGAATTCAAGCCTTATGACTACAAATCCAAGTCTTTTTTATAAGTATTTATTTAAAAAATAGTTTAAACTTATTTTTTTTTACATAGAAAGAGGCAAATCAGATTATTCAGAAAACAAAAAAAAAAACACCATTTACTAAAGATTCTAAAAAGCAGAAGTAGGAATAGAAATGAGAAAGGAGGACAGAATGATATTTTCTGTGGGAATAGCATGATCCACTGCTTAAAAACCACAACAATAACAAAACCCCACTGTGCTTGAAAGCAGACTTAAAGATTATGGTGCATTTTCAGGCTAATTTTCCACTACTGAGTAAATATGTATTGCCTTGTGACTAGAATTCATTATGACCTGGCAAAACTCATTTTATTGCCTGCATTAACTCTGACCAAGTGCTTAAGATTTATAATAGTTATTAACTAAGCTAAGCCAAAAATTATCTCTAATTATTATATGGTATTTTCCAGAATGATTTGTCTGATTCTCATTTCCCCAAACCTGGATTTTTCTGTTCTCTTTTTGCTTTCATTGAGAAAAGGAAATAGTCCTCTCTGCCCTGAAAGGCAGGCCTGCTGTGAATAATGATAGGACGGGGGTGCTGGATGTTTCTTATAAGCTCTCAAGAATTCTGAGGTTTGAAGAAAAGGCAAAAGAATCAGAAATGGGGAGCTAAGTTCTCCAGCTTAGAGGGCAGGTGTGGCAGCTATCTACAAGAGTGTATTACTCAGTCTGAGAACTCCACAGCAACACCTAACTGGTCTTTGGTACCTTGCAGCTTGTGGCTTTTCCCCTAAGGCAGTGGTTCTCAACCTTTGGGTCGAGACCCCTTTGTGGGTCGAACGACCTTTTCACAGGAGTCGCCTAAGACCATCGGAAAATGCAGATATTTATATCACGATGCATAACAGTAGCAAATTTCATGGTTGGGGGTCACCACCACATGAGGGACTGTATACAAGGATCACGGCCTTAGGAAGGTTGAGAACCACTGCCCTAAGGGGATGAGATGTCCTAACCTTACTGTACCCTCACCTTCAACCTCGGGAAGTCCCTCTCTTCACTTCTGCCTCCTTAAACATGGCTGCTTTTGGCACCGGACTTGCTAACAACCTGGCAGAAAGGGATGGGTAACCAAATGTAGCCCAATCCCATGGCTAATTCATCCCCAAATAGCTCTTTGGGGAGCTACAAAAAGCAAGTTAATTACAGTTCTGTGACTTTAAACATCAGCAACAAGAAGGAGACATATATAACACAGGGATAGATTTAACCTGAAAAGGACTGAGGGTGGGAAACCTGCATAAAACATATTTGAAATAAAAATCTGCACACAGATAAAATCTGATTGAAAGCTGGGAAAAACAAAAACTGGGTTCCTGTTAGAAGGTCATAGGACACCTTGGTCCCCCTTGCTATTAATACAATTACAAGGTATGTTTGTACAATCACTAAAATAATAAAGCCTTGAGAGGGTGTGGCTTGTGGGGCTTTGGGCAGCTTAGGTTCCTACTGAGGATGCAGGGTCAGGGAATGTAATCTTGTCAGGGGCTCCAGGAGCTTCCTGCAGTGCTGCCTGGGAAGATGGGAGGGGGTGCTATTCTAGAGATCTGAGGTGTGCAGTTTTTAATGACCCTTCAGGGTCCTTGCAAGTTGAGAAGAGGAGGAAGAATGTGAAGGAAGCAGGTAGTGCCAAGCAAAACTGGAATTAAGAAGAGATAAAGCATAAATACAAAGTGAGGTCTGTGGGAGTTTCACCCACAGAACTACGCTCCTGCTTTGAAAGTGTTCTAAGAAATCAATAGGCTTTCACAGATATACATCATTAGAATTGAATAACCAACATTCAGCAAATATTTGTTGAGAGCTAAGGCCTAGTCCAGAATTCTCAAATTCTAGTATAAAAACATCCACATGTTTGAAATGCTGATTCCTGGGTCCAGCCATAAAGACTCTAAATTATCATCAAGCAGCTCCTGTGATTTTGGATGGATAGCTCTTAGACTGTCCTAATGACTTTGTAAACACAAAATATGGATTCTTCATAAGTTATCATCCAATCAGAGACTTGACAAATAAAAATAAAATAGAATATTCTTTTGCCACTTTTTGTTTGTTGTTTTATTACACTCCTAATCATATTCACCTCTGACCTGTTTACTGAAGAGTAACATAACCCAGAATGACATACCTGTCAGAGCAACAATATATTGATTCCAAATCTGACTTCTCCTGTAATTTGCCATTACTTAGAGCAAAATCCTAAGGGAGCCTCCTTGAAAGAGTGGAGGAGGGACAAATCAAGAGGGAGGTGATTTGCAAGCGATCATTTCCTTTCAAAATTTCCTTTCAAGATTTGAAGATTAAGGACCTTTCTTCTGAAGAACATATTGATGGAGCCCCAAAGATTCAGAAGATTCATTCAGAAGCTATGCAGTAGCTTTAAAGTTTGTGCACTAACCCATCCTAAAAGTACATTTCAAGTCACAACCTATAAAATACACAACAAACATGCTACATATATGTATTTGTGTATAGTGTATGTTTATGTGGGAATGTATGGACAAACGGAAACATTTTATAAGACACTACTTACCTTTACCATGTGAAATGCATTCTGATTCTTTCTATGCTCTGCCTTCTCTCTCTCTCTCTCTCTCTCTCTCTCTCTCTCTCTCTCTCTCTCT
>JAAGEH010000018.1:52037682-52141073 GCA_011751065.1 Lasiurus cinereus
TCTCTCTCTCTCTCTCTCTCTCTCTCTCTCTCTCTCTCTCTCTCTCTCTCCCTTCCTTAATGATAGTCAGGATAGCATAAATTATTTTGTCCTGTTGTTTGAAAACTGTTGATGTACGTGCAGGATTCTAGCCTCTTGGAGTAGGAAAGAAGGAGAGAGGACTTGGAATTGGAAATCTGCTCACAATTTTGTCCTTCTTTCTTCCTCAGGCAGTAACTCCCTTCATCCACCCATTGTTTATCTTGTCTTGGATAGTATCCACATCTTATAGAGAAGACTTTGGTCTTAGAGTTGAAATATCAAAGCTGGAAAAATGCTCAATGGAATGTACTGATAACAAATGAGTCTTTATTTCCTATCAGGTTGGTCTCCTCACTGTCTTGTATGTGGTAGTCTCATTTTTCTTTTACTGCCTAACCTGTATTTCTAGTTACCCACCAAACCATTCTTTTTGCCTATTCCTCTTCCCTTCAGGGCTACCAGAGAGGTCTGCACTTCTTTTCCTAGACCTTGAAGGCTACTGAAGGTACAGGGAGAACCCTCCATTCCTTAGTGTCCAGCTCAGGCAGGTGTAATCCACTTCAAAGGAAAGAGAATCAATGTTCTTATTTATTTTACAGCTAAAGTTCTTATTTTGATCATGAGTAAATGAATTAAGAGACTCAAATGACCCAAGATCCCCACAATCAACTTTTTTTATCCAGCTAGCAAGCTTCATTTTCATTGCAGCCACTTTACTATGTGCAGTAAAAGCATTCACAATTTTCTCTGCTGTTGATTGTTTACTCTTGAAAAATAAAAAGAAGTCAATTTCATGAGTCACTTTTCATCACAGAAGGAAAAAACTCACCCCAGCCCCATCTTTGTTGTGACACTGTCTTATCTCCATTAAAAAAAAAAAATCCCTGGCTGATTGGTTGGGTGTCATCCTGTGCAACCAAAAGTTTGCTGATTTTATTCCCTGTTAGGGCATATGTTGGGTTGGGGGCTCATCCTGGGTAGAGGGTGGCTAATTGATGTTACCTTCCTACATTGATGTTTCTTTCTCTCTCCCTTTCTCTCTCATTAAAAATCAATAAAAATAACTAAAGAAAAACGATTCAACACAGATTTCACTTGCTACCAGTTTCCTTCCCATCATGTCTTATTAAAACATGTATGCAGTGGCTTTTTTTAAATCATCAAGTACTTTGTAAATTAATTCTCCTCTCAGACAACATCATTATAAATAGGATTTTTACATAAAATTATTAACCTTGAAGCTTCTATCCAGTTTTAGAGCAAAGAACTGATTTTATCCTAGTTCTTTTGAATATATTGTGATCCACTGAAAGCAAAGAATCTATAAGCACTAGCTTAAAAAGGTTCTCATATTTGGGGCAATATAAGCATTTAAAAATAGCAATAATGGCAATGATTGAAATATATCAAATATATAAAAATCCACAGGTCCCTTTAGAGAGTATAAAAAAAGAAAGTCATTGATCACTTCTGAAGTTTGCTAGGACACCACTTAACTATTCTGAAATTAACAAAGAAAAAATCAAGCATTAAAATTACTTTATGACATTGTTTTATACATATGTACAGCCTCTGTGTGACCAAAATGAATTTGATCATATTTATAGTATAAGATTTCAATATACTTTCCTGTGATAGAAACTTTTGTCTTCTAATATAATTATGAAACTAAACTTGCCTAATTTTGCTTTTTCTATAATTTCACATGAATGAAATTATTAGTATAGTCTTTTGTATTTGACTTCTTCTAGGCAACATTTTGAAATTTATCCATGTAGGAAATTTTGTTCCTCTTTAATGCTGAGTAGTATTTCATTGTATGTTTTTACTACATTTTGTTTACCCATTCAGTAGTGCTTTTCCTATAGCTGTTGAAATAATCATGTTGGTTTTTTTCCTTTATTCTATTAACATGGTAAATTACATTAGATGATTTTCAGGTGTTAAACCAACTTTGCATTCCCAGGATAAACCTCCCTGGTGATGATGTAGTATCCTTTTAAATGTTGTTGGGTTTGATATACTAAAGTTTTGTTCAAGATTTTTATGCCTGTGTTTATGAAGGATATTGGTCTTAGCTCTCTTTACTTTTTAAGAAAGAAATGGCTTTTGGTATCAGGGTAAAACTGATCTCATAAAATAAATTTGGAAGTGTTTTTGTAATGCCCATTTTATGCCTAGCAGATCTTTGAGATCTAACATCAAACTATACATAAATATAAATCATGTATATGAAAATATATGCTTCAAATATAAAAGAATCTGTTCTGACCTTGTTCATTCTTTTTTTAATTTCCATTAAAATTTATCTTCAAGCCTAGTTTGAAATAGCCTGGATTGGTGAGTGATGTATAATCACAGATTTTTTTTTTAATTGTTGACAGTATTGCAGATGTCCCACATTTTCTCCCACTTTGTCCCCCTCTCCCTCACCCCAGGCCTTCACCACACTATTGTCTGTGCCCATGGGCTATGCATATACAGTATATATGTGTGTGTTCTTGTAATCACAGATTGTAGGAAATAAGAGCTAAACAATTTTAGGGATTAATGTCACTAGATATCTAGAGATGAAAACCAAGACCCTTAGAGATTTGCCAGACTTCCAGAACAGAGCACCTTTCCACAATTAGAGGTCTCCACCATATAACATTCATTACAAGCCTTTATGAGTCGTAAACCTATAATGTGCCTGCTGTGTATATACTTACATTAAAAAAGTTAATGTGTTCTTCCTTAATATTTTTCCTCCCTATGAAGATCCGCCCACACTGGCACAATCCAAAGAGAGAGCAGCAAAACAATGAAACTCCAGGATCCTGTGGCTTGGGGTTTACTAGTAGAACTGGGCATGCTCAGTCGCCAGGCAGATTTTTTTTCCGTGAATTGGAAACTACAACAGCGCCTACTGAGCGCGCAGAGGTGGGCGTGCCCTCGTGGAATTTAGAACGTTGTCGCAGCCAATGGGGCCTCGCAGCCAGCTGCCGGCGCTTCTCATTGGAGGAGCGGAGAGGCCAGCGAGTAAAGGGCCCCCTGAGGGAGCAGAGGAGGTGCAGGTCGGAGAGGCCGTGCCCCGCGCGTGAGCAGCAGCAGCGGCGGCAACATCCAGCGGCGGTACCAGCCGTTCCAGCCCGTGGCTTTACTTTTTGCTGCACGAACATAGTCATTATGCCGAAGAGAAAGGTAAGTGTTACCAAAAAAAAAAAAAAAAAAAGATTCCAAAGGCCTTCAAATTGTGCTTCCAGCAAACCTTGCCATTGCAATGGCTTGCGCAGAAAGCGCTCGGGACTAAGTCGGCGATTGCGAATCCCTTTGCTCCCTGCGCTTGTTTAGAGATGCCTGTTGTGGACATTTCTCTCCTTCCGTCCGTCCCCATCGATCTCTGAATGTTACTTTCTGTCCAGCGACGCGGTTTCCCCCTCTTTTTGAACTCATTCTCTGCGGAATGGTTTCCATCTCCTGCAAGAAGCAAAAGCGGTCCACAGTTCCCCTTCCCGGAGGGGAGTTTCCTCTGCAAACTGCCGGGTTGTAGTTGGTGTGGAGGAAAGGCAGCGAGAGGGGGGAAACGAGCACATGCGTAAGGAAATCGGAAAAGACAAGTCGGACAGATGTTGGGGTTATTCCCAAAGTGGGCCGTGCCCGCGCGGCTGGGGCGCCGCGATGGCTCTCGGGCTCCGGGAGAGGGAAAGCCATGTTTAAAATAGCACTCACCGCCCTGCTCGCTGCGCGGCAGACCCGTATGTTCCAACTCCAGCGTCAATCCGGCTGGGACGCCGAGGCGGGGCCCTGCGGCCGGCTGGCCCCGCAGTTCGCGGCGAGAGCGGCGGGGTTGGCGACGTGCACACGGGCGGCGCCTGGCCCTGGTCGCCCGCTGTGGCTGCCAAGGGCAGAGACCACCCGGTCCGCCCCCGCAACCCGAACCCTCAGCCGAGGAAGGCGGGTCCGCCCCCTCCGGTCCCCCTCCGTGCGTAGAGGGAGCGGGGGTCATATTAGTCTCATCTTCTTCTCCTTGCGGACTATATGTCCCCTTCCGCGCGGGCACTGGGCACCAAGTCTCTCTCTCTGTCTCTCTCTCTCTCTCTCTCTCTCTCTCTCTCTCTCTCTCTCTCTCTCTCAGTCCGGGCTGCGACTTGTCATTGTCCCGGGGAGGAATGGGAAGGCTCCCCTCCACCCGGAGAAAACAGGTGTGTGGCGGCTGTTCTTCAGAAAATGCTTTGCACCCTCCTCCCGCTGCCTGCACCAGTGTCCCAGCAGCGTGCACCAGTGAGGGTATTACATTTGAAGCATAATTACAAATGATATCCTGTGTTACCAGTTAAAGACTGTGGACTGCTTTGTGTGTGCATTACTTAAACATATTGAAGTTTAAAAAAAAAAATACAGCAGCTTGTGCATTCCCTGTCATTATTGAAAATGATAAAATCTTGTCTCTACTCCTTTTTTAAAAAACATACTAATTACACCAGTGCTGTTGTCGTTGTTGTTGATAAAAAAAATATATTAGTTTATTTTGCACATGCTGTGTGCTTCTTACTGTGAGAATATTTGGCTTGCATTATCTATCTCATTTAATCCTCGGAACGTTTTGAGGATTGTTAACACCATTGTACTGGGGATTAGAAACTTGAAGTACCCACTGTCTCACCAACCAATAGCTAGTTTCAAAGATTTAATTAGATTCTATAGGTCCAAATTTCTTACCTTCAAACATTATTTACTCATTCTCTTCATTTAGTGCTGGGTGGGTCAAGAGGAATTTAGGAAATCCACGATACATCCAGCCTAAGAAGATGAATGGCTTATTGTGATTCATTATTTGAACTTAATTTTTATGAAAGTATTTTTTCCAGCCCTGTTTTATTAAAATAAGGTGATATTAAAATGATATCACCATTTTCAGCATTTTATCCGAGCTTTAATGACAAGGTTTGGAATTCTAGTAAAGTCAAAGTAACTAATCATCAAGCAATGGTTACAGGGTTAGTTGGTGCCCTTTCTTTTCCTTAGAATTATTAACAAATTTAGATAAACAGTAGGTTACATGTGCACAAACTCTTTATGTTTAATGGACCTTGACATGATAGAATCCTTGTTAAAGAGCCAGGGTTGGTGAAACCATTACTTTTTCTTTCCCTCATTGTCCACCTCTCTTAAGGAAATAGAAGGAAAGGAAAGAAAAACAGTAGAGGAGCTGGCTTTTGATTGTTGTTATTCTATGGAAGGCAGCAAACCTCTTGAAGAAGCAGCCAGGCATTCTGGGACTAGGGACAGACTTGTGTACAGGCATCTGTGTATCATCCCTCAGGACATCAGGATGTTCTTCAGAGATGACAGACCTCTCCTTGAATAATAGAAAGGTCTTCATTTACTCCTAGAACTCAAAGACCTGGTTGGGGCAGCCACTAATTAAACATGGCTACTTGGCCATTCCGTCCATCAGTTAAACTTTATAGCTGCCTCGTGGAATCCTGGAGTTCACTGGAATTTATATTGGAAGCCATTGTCATTAGGTAAAGCCTGCTTAGATGCAAAGAAAAGAACTAGACATAATCTGTGCATAGCTTTTGGAGATCTGTAAAGCTTTTGGAGTAACTGTCAAAACATTTACATTCTCAGTGTTGTTGTTTTTACTAAAGGACTGCCTGTTCTCCATTATAATAAGTTGTAAGAGGGCCCTCACAATACATTTTGCCATCTTGACCTCTTTTTTAAAAAATAAATATATTTTATTGATTTTTTACAGAGAGGAAGGGAGAGAGATAGAAAGTCAGAAACATCAATGAGAGAGAGACATCGATCAGCCGCCTCCGGCACGCCCCATTGTGGAGATGTGCCCAAAAGCAAGGTACATGCCCCAACCAGATTCGAACCTGGGACCTTTCAGTCCGCAAGCGGACGCTCTATCCACTGAGCCAAACCGGTCTCGGCTTGACCTCTTTTTTAACCTGTTCCCAGAAATCAAGAAAAATTACTTAATGAGCACATGTTTAGGCTTCTGAAGAATAAGAAGAGGCATAAGCCATCTGGAACAAAAGTATAATAAAATTTAAAAGTAATAAAAACATCTGGAATCCTCGCATTGCTTTAATGGCATGGGGATGCACAGTTTGTTCTCATGGAGCTTATATTTAATTCAATGAGGTGACTAGAGTAGCAGATACAAAACAATTGAATAATATTAAGTTTATATACATATATTCTAGAGCAGTCATCGGCAGACTCATTAGTTAACAGAGCCAAATATCAACAGTACAACGATTGAAATTTCTTTTGAGAGCCAAAAACCGACTTCTGCTCATGATCTACGAAGTTTCAATCACACTGTATGTGCGCGCCCGCACGTGGTACTTTGTGAGAGAGCCACACTCAAAGAGCCAAAGAGCCACATGTGACTCGCAAGCCGCAGTTTGCCAACCACTGTTCTAGAATATGTAGTATAGATTCTAAAAGCTGTAGGATAGAAAAGAAAAGAAGGTTGAATTTAGGCTGGTCTTGAAAATGTGGATAGAACTCATATACAAAGAAAAAAACAGTCATTCTCTGTTATCAGGCATTGAATGCCTCTTCAGGTTGTATCTTAACTTGATAAGGCCTCAGTCACACAACTCAAAGCCCATAATATCTATATTAATGTACAACATTCTTAAATTTATTTTTTTCATTAAATATATATTTTATTGATTTCAGAGAGGAAGGGAGAGAGAGAGAGAGAGAGAGAAACATCAATGATGAGAGAGAATCATAAACTGGCTGCCTCCTGCACGCCCCACACTGGGGATCAAGCCTACAACCCAGGCATATGCCCTGACTTGATCAGGAATCAAACTGTGACCTCATAGTTCATAGATCGATGCTCAACCACTGAGCTATGCCGGCCAGGCCTTACATTTCTTAATCATATCTTTATTTTATCTGTATCTTTGCATGTGATGATTACATTAAACCAATTGGCTTTTTATTACTGCTGTAGTATTTTTTTTTAAGTAGTACATCATTCAACAGTGAAGAGTTCTTCAGTTACATTAAATCTCTTTCTGAGTTTGTGAGATTTAAATAAAATTGACTTTCCCATATATTTATTACCTAATGGGTGGTGGCTCAGTGGGTTACTACTCATTAATGGTGAGAGGAATGGCAGGGAAAATGACAATCTTCATGGACTAAGGTGGTGGTGGGACAGTGATGACTGAGTTCTTGGCTGTTCTGGTCAGATGTCCATGAATGTCTGCAGTAGTCATACTATTTGGTGATGATCTGATGTTCTGCAAAGTGTATCAGCCAGGGAGGCCTAGAGTCCTGGCATGATTAGCAATAGCAAACACATTTTCACCTCCTTCTTTTTTCCCCCCAGTTCCTCATCCCTAGAATTATTAGAAACTAGAGACTCATGCATGAATTTCGTGTGGGACGGGGAGGGGGTGGTGTCCCCAGCCAGGCATGTGCCCTCTCACAGTCTGGGACCCCTTGGGGGATGTCCACCTGCTGGTTTTCTTCTAACTACTTTTAAGATGTTCTCTACCTTCATTTGTTTGTTTGTTTGTTTGTAGTTTCCCTCTAATGCACCCAGGTACTAATTTCTTTCTCCTCGCAGTCCCAGACCTCTCTGGGGATGTAGCAATGCACCAAACGGCAGGCTGCCAAGAAGGAACCCAAACCGGGCCAGGCACCATGCTGCTTGCACTTATCCTGGCCTGCTGCATCTGCTGCCGCTGCTCAATAGTACTGCTGTGGGCTAGGGACAGGCTCCTGCCACGGCAGCTGCGCTTGCCAGCCATGGGCCCCACTTCTGGCGAGCAGCACTCCCCCTAGGTGAGCACACTGACCACCAGGGGGCAGCTCCTGTGTTGAGCGTCTGCCTCCTGGTGGTCAGTGAGCATCATAGTGACAGGTCGTTCTGCCATAACAGTAGCTTAGGCTTTTATATGTATAATTGTCTAGTGTATCACATCAGAAATTCTCTCATGAGAAGATTTTCCATGAATTTGGGATGTAAACACTAGTGTTTCTTTATATTTAAAATAAAGCGTTAAGGGGATGGGAGGAAGGCTTTCTGCCTCCTATATTAAAATATGAAATTAGGCTTGTTTTTGTTTTTCTTAAAATGGAAAGGCTCAGAAGTGCTGGGCTTGGCACAGGGGATGCTTAACTAATAATACTCAAGATTCCTGATTAATCTTTCATAATAATACCACAGATTATAACACCAGAGACAGATTATAAATAAAAATACAGATTCATTTGACTATATAAAAAGGAATATTTTGATACGGCAAAAAAAAAAAGAACTGTTAAAATTTAAAAACTTATGAAAAACTGAGGGAATTATTTGTACCAGATATCACTGAAAAAAGTTTGCTATTTTATTTTTGATAAAAAAAATTTTTTATTACATTTATTTGAGTGACAGTGGTTAATATGATCATACAAGTTTCAGGTGTGGGTTACTATGTTACAAGATCTGTATGTTGCAGTGTGTGCCCACCTCTCAAAGTCAACTCTTCTATCATCACCATATAGTAGGACCCTTTTATTTCCAATTCCCTTCCCTCTGGCACCACCACACTGCTGTTTGTGTTCACGAGTTTCAGTTTAATATCCCACATATGAATGAAATCAAATGATTCTGAGTTTTTTCTGACTGACTTATTTCACTTAGCAAAATATTCTCAAGATCCTTCCATGTTATTGTAAATGGCAGTATTTCATCCTTTCTTATGGCTGAGTAGTATTCCATTGTGTATATGTACCACATCTTTCTCCAGATCTCTATTACAGGACACTTGGGGTGTTTCCATGTGTTGGCTACCATGACTAATGGTGCAGTGAACATAAGGGTGCATATATCTTTGCAAATACCTGTTTTCGAGTATTTACCCAGGAGAGGGATTGCTGGGTTGTATGGTAGCTTTATTCTTAATTTTTTGAGGAATCTCCAGACTATTTTCCTTGGTGGTTGTATCAGTCTACATTCCCACCAGCAGTGAATGAAAGTCCCCTGTTCTCCTCAAACCCTACAACACTTTTTATTACTTGTCTTGTTGATAATGGCCACTCTAACAGGTGTGAGGTGGTATCCCATTGTAGTTTTGATTTTAATTTCCCTAATTGCTAGTGAGATTGAACATCTTTTCATATACATCTATTGGCTGTTCATATGTTTTCTTGGGAGAGGTGTCTGTTCAGATTCTCTGCACATTATTTTTATTGGGTTGTTTATTTGTGTTGAGTTTTATGAATTCTTTATATATTTTGGAAATTAATTCTTTGTCAGAGCTACTGTTTGTAAATATCATCTCCCATTTGGTCGGCTACCTGTTGTCAGTTTCTTTTGCTGTGCGAAACTTTTTAGTTTGACAGTCTCAAATGTCCTTATGGAAAAGATGTATATTTTTACAAGAAAATAACAGGCTCAAATGGATGAAAATGTTTAGTTGTACTATAAATCAAAGAAATGTATATTATTAAGAATAATGAGATGCAGTTTTTAAAAAAGATTGAAAGTACTGTGGCTGAGTGATATTGAGACTCCATGCAACTCTCAAGCAGTGTGTTTGGGAGTATAATTTCCTTTAAAAGAAAAACACACCAAAAAATAAAAATTAAAAAAATACTTTACCTAGCCAGTTGAACATCAAACTATGAACCAAGACTTCAATTCCTGGTCAGGACACATGCCAGGTTGCCTGCTCGATCCCCAGTGGAGGCATGCAGGAGGCAGCCGATCAATGATTCTCCCTCATCATTGATGTTTCTATCTCTCCCTCTCCATTCCACTCTGAAATCAATAAAAAATATATTAAAAAAAAACACTTTTCCGAAACCGGTTTGGTTCAGTGGATAGTGCGTCAGCCTGCGGACTGAAAGGTCCCAGGTTCGATTCCGGTCAAGGGCATGTACCTTGGTTGTGGGCACATCCCAGTAGGGGGTGTGCAAGAGGCAGCTGATCGATGTTTCTCTCTCATCGATGTTTCTAACTCTCTATCCCTCTCCCTTTCTCTCCGTTAAAGAAAAAAAAAACCATTTTATTGAGCTATGATCTACTTACCATAAAGTTCAGTCATCTTTTCAGAGTATACAGATCAATGATTTTTAATAAATTTGTAGAGTTGTATAACATTACCATAATTCAGTCTTAAACCATTTCTATCACTCCCAAAATATTCTCTTTTGTTGTTTGCAGCCAGTCTTTATTCCCACCCCAGTCCCAGACAACCACTAGTAGTCTTTTGTGTCTTGTTTCTTTCATTCAGCATAATGTTTTTGAATTGTAGCACATCTCAGTATTCATTCTTTTTTATTGCCCAATAATACTCCATTGGGTGCATATACTGCTTTTTGTTTATCTTTTCACAGTTTGATAGATATTTGGATTACTCTATATAAGTATTTCATGGACATGTTTTCATTTCTCTAGGGAAGTTTTCAAAAGGTAGAAGTGGTGGTAGCATGAAAGTGTCTTTAACATTTAAGAAACTTCTACACTATTTTCCAAAGTGATGATACTATCAGTGCATGAGAGTTTCAATCTTCTCTATATCCTTGCTCATACCTGGTATTAGTATTTTTACTATAGCCATTTTGATTAATGTAATTTAGATTTCCCATAATAACTAATGATAATGAGCATCTTTTCCTGTGCTTACTAGCTCAGTGTATATCTTAGGTGAAATGTCTATTCAGATATTTTGCCCATTTTTAAAGTGTATTGCTTATATTACTGTTGAGTTGTATGAATTCTTTATATTTTCTGGATGCAAGTCCTTTATCAGATGTATGATTTGTAGATATTTTCTTCCAGTCTGTGTCTTTTAAAAAAATATATGTCTTGTCTTAATGACATATTTTAAAGAACAGAGTTTAAATAAATCTTTGCCTAATCCAAGGCCACAGGTATTTTCTTCTAGATTTTTTATCTCATATTTAGGTCTATGATCCATTTTGAGTTAATATTAGATATAGTGTGAGATAAAGATTTAAATTTTTTTTGACATGTGGATATCCATTTGGCCCAACACCAACTCTTGAAAAGATAATTCTTTTCCACTGGCTTGCCTAGGTACTTTTGTTGAAATCAATTCATCATGATTGTAAAGGTTTATTTTTGGGCTCTAAGTGGTGTTCCATTCTTACATTAATACCACATTATCTTGGTTTTATAGTACGATCTGAAATCTAATAATGTCAATTCTACACTCTGTTCTTCTTTTTCAAAGCTGTTTTGGCTATTACATCCTTCACATTTCCATATAAATTTTAGGAGCAACATGTAAATTTCTACAGAAATGCCTATTGTGATTTTGATGGGAATTTAATTACATTTATAAATTAATTGGAGAGAATTGCCATCTTAGCTATATTGAGTCTGAATGTGAAAGGGTCTGACAGATAGCATGCCATCCATAAGTGCTTACTGAATTTTAGTGAATATTGATATGGAACCTATATTTGAGTAGACTTCCAAATGTCAGTCTTTGTTCATTTTATTTATTTACTAGGTGCCCAGTGCGCAGATTTGTGCACCAGTGCGGTCAGGTCCCTCAGCCTGGCCTGCGCCCAGTCTGGGACCCTTCGGGATATAGCAGTTTGCAAAGCAGCAGGTGGCTGGGCTTCAGCCCGAGCCAAAACTGGGCACCGCTCCTGCTCATCCAGGCCCCACTGTGCCTGCTACTGTCAATGGTTGGTAATAGTGCTGCCACAGAGGCAGGAGGGGCTCATGCCACCACGACTGCCCTCACCAGCTGTGAGCCCGGCTTCTGGCTGAGCAGCATTCCCACTGTGGGAATGCGCTAATCACCAGGGGGCAGCTCATGCATTGAGTGTCTGCCCCCTGGTGGTCAGTGCACGTCATAGTGACTGGTGTCCAGCCATTCGGTCGTTCAGTCATTTGGTCGCTTAGGCTTTTATATATATTGATTCACTCACTCCAGGTTAAATAAACATTTCTTGAGCATCATCTTTATGCAAAGCACCATCATTTCAGGAAAGTTGTTATTGGGTGTTTGTTTGTTTTTTAATCCTTTTGAAGTAAATGAATAAATGCCCTATTTTAGGGATCTTTCAGTCTGACAGGGTAGGTTATATATATATATATGTGTGTGTGTGTGTGTGTGTGTGTGTGTGTGTGTTCACGCGCTCGCGCACGCATTTATATATATATATGCACACACACACACATATATATGCACACACACACATATATGCGCGCGCACACACACACACACACACATATATATGTGTGTATATATATATATATATATATATATATATATTTATAATTCATGACAAGAAGTGCTAATAAGCCACAAGAAAAGCTATGAGCTATGGAGCATTTCAAGGATTGACCAGAATACATGTCCAAAGGGGGGAAAAAAAACCTGACAAAAGTTATTTGGTTTAAATGGTTGGGGGTGATAGCTTTTTTTTTTTTAAATTCTTAAGAGGATGAGTGCTAGTTTGTTACTACAGATAATCAGTCATTGGTCTTTCTATGAAGTATTGCTTTCTTTGCTGTATAAGGAAATTAAATTCAAGGCCTATTACTACAGTTGAGATTGGATTGTGAACAGTAGCCATCCTTCTCATTAGTAGAGATTCAGTGACTTCTTGGTCCCTATGCCTTTCTGTTAATGACCTTCTTGTATTTTAAAGGTAGTTGTCTGGGACCACGTTTCTAAGTTGGCTCACCTTATTTGATTGATTACTAATTTTGAATTAACTCTGTAATCCTAATTCTGTAGCATGAAGTCTTTGATGGCTCTGATCTTTTTTATCCCATAGCTCCTACCACAGCTACTGTAACTGTTTGTTGAATGAATACATGAATGGTTTTCAATAAGTATTAATATAATTATACTTAAATATAAGTAAACTGTATAGCCAGACCAAATTGGACAAACTCACCAATAAGTATATGAAATAATTAAATATTTACATGAATGAATGGTTTTCAATAAGTATTAATATAGTACTTAAGTATAAATATATTAATACTTATTGAAAACCATTCATTCATGTATAAATTTAATTATTTCATATACTTATTGATGAGTTTGTCCAATTTGATCTGGCTTTACATTTTGCTAGATATATGATTTAGAGCAGGTTACTTCTTTCTAAGCTTCTAAGTTCCTAAATCTCTAAGACTCAGTTTCCTCATTTATAAAACCAGAATAGAATTATCTTTTTTACCTCATTGAGTTGTTGAAGGAATTAAATGACATAGTGAATGCAGAGTTCTTAGCATAGTACCTCGCACATGTAAAACAGTACCTCACACATGTAAAACATTATTATGATAATGATATTTTTAATTATTAAGAGAACTACTGTGAAATAATAGGCTTATAGTAAGCACCAATTTTCTATTTTGTAGGAGAACAAATGGCACACACAGTGGATAGGGAGTAAGCATCTCACTCTGGCTGTCTAATTTACTTTAATTATAGGAGTAAATGTTCAGCAACCAAATAAAAGTGTAGTGCTTTTGGAAGAACACAAGCTTTAATCTGGTTCATTTTCTTACAGAAAAAAAAAATGTATTTAAAAGTATCTTCACATAACATTAAAATTCCCTTAGCAAATCAGTTATCAAGTGATCCTCTTTTCTTATATTTTTCCTCCTAAAACATTGTTCTTGTTTACACCAAAATTAAATGTATTCCACTTTCCTTCAGGGTATAATTTGGAAATGGTGACTGAAATAAACATCATTTAAATTGTCTGCTTTCATAGTACCTAGTATGTTGAAATCTGAGGTTTGTCTCCTGAGTAATTTAAAATTCAGTGTTGAAGATAACAAACCAAATCAGAATGTTGAATTCTTTTTTCACTGGCTGTTTGTTTATTGTACATTTCATTTTCTTCTCAGAAAAATTCAGTGAAATCACATATTCCTAGTCAGGATTTTTATAGAATCTAATATTCTTATATCTGTGTACATGTCCAGAAACAGCCATTTAAATATGCTCAAGGCAAATGCATATTAAGTTGCCCATAAAGTAAATGATATGCATATTCACCAGTAAAGAATAGAGGAAACAACTTTAAATTTCAAAATTGGATCTAAAATTTAATATTTGAAGAGAAAAGTACAACATATAAATACATTTGTTACTATTAAAATTTAAATAGCTACCATTTAATGAATGCTTGGATGTACCAGTCCTGAGCGATGGGCTTTATATTCCTTAGGCACCTTAGTTTTAATAAAATTATGTGAACTTATAAAAATATATGTGGGAAGTGTCAAGGTATAATTTCATATAACTTCATTTTACTCTCACAACAGTGCTGTGAGGTTGTCCTCGTCTCACAGATAATGATATGACAGTCACAATAAATAACAGTTAGGGAGCTTTCTTTAATGCACCGAATCCTCCCAGAAAGGTCTGTACTCTTCACATTGCCGTTTTGCAGAAGGTCCTTGTGTTAGGAAATGGCCGAGCTGGGATTGTGGTCCTGGCAGCATGGTTCCAGAACCTGTGTGTGCTCTTAACCTCTGAGCCCTCAGCCTTTCTCCTACACAATAAGAATATAAGGATTTAGTGAGATTGAGGCATTTCCCTTGGGTCACACAGCTAGAAAGTGATAGAATCAGGGATTCTAACCCAGCTCTCTTTTACTCAAGAATTTTGCTCTTAACCATTCCATAATACTTCTCATAAATGTTTATTTCTTTTTTTTAAATATTTTTTATTGATTTTAGAGAGGAAGGGAGAGAGAGAGAAAGATAGAAACATCAATGATGATACAGAACCATTGATCAGCTGCCTCCTACATGCTCCCTACTGAGGATCGAACCCAAAACCTGAGACCCTTCAGTACGCAGGCCGACACTCTATCCACTGATCCAAACTAGCTATGGGGAAAAAAAATGTTTTAATAGGAAACTATAGTTCACTTGCTATCAGATTCTAGTTTTTTTCATTATCTTGAAAGTTTTTTGTGTTTTTTAACCTACCTGTAAGCCAGAGGATCACCACAACAGACCATGTATGAACAACCTTCATGCTTGTTGCATGGGCCACTCACCACACACCCAAGGGCATCATCAAAGACAGGCAAAGCCCAAACCAGGAAACTCCATCAGGTTGAAACTGCTATTCTCATCCCACCATCTATAGATGCTTTGTACTGAAATCTAAATATTTCTCAATTGACTGCTCTCCAAACTCAGAAATTGAGTTTATAATTTACTCTATTAACCTTTGTTTTCCTTTGTTTCCATAGAAATTTCTCTTATAAAATTACCTGATTGCTCACATGAGTACAGGCTTCATCTAGGTGGAAGCTCACCTGCAACACCACCTTATGAAATGAAATATCCTCATGTTCATCCTGTCCTAAGTAATCATGAGTATATGCGATTGCTAATACATCATATTGTGTGATGTAAATAACAGAAAAAATTGAAACCCAATGACCCATTATTCCCCAAAATGTAAACTGACTTAGAAGTTTAAAACTGAATATGATCATAATTTCCAATTAATGTATTTAAATCTTGGCTCCCGGGAATCTTTGCTCTGGGATATTTTTCACTCCTTTACTATTATTCTCCTATTAGTTATCCTATTAACCTCCCTAGCAATTGTATCTTTGCAAGGCTTTTAAATTCCTTTCAGCAGCCACTCAAACATCAAGTGATTTCCTTCAGGATTAGACAACTCAAATAATTCAATGATCCACCCACACATGAGATATGAGGCCTTATAGGATGCAGATGCTTCCTTCATAATCCCATACAAAACCACAACACATGGAAAAAGGTAACTCTCATGGAAGAGGCATGTAAAGAGTTGTGTAAAATATTTTGAATTATTTATTTCATATTAACAATACACTCCCATTATTGAATTATGCATATTTATGCTAATAAAATTTCACTGAACCTAGTTGCATATGGCTTTTTTCTTTACTTTCAATTATCTTTTAAAATGTGAGATATTGTCCCTAAAAGCATTCCTCAGGAAAGAGAAAGCTGCTGTTTATTTCAATTCATCCAAAGTCTTTTAAAGCAAAATTATTACCCAGTTACTTTTATCTTAAACAACAAAATATTACTTTGGGAAGATACAGGCTGATATGACTTCAATTTTGGTTTATAGAAGTTTATGAAATTAATTGACATAAGCAAAGGAGAAAGTAGCAAAAATTTAATATTTATTTGATTACTACTCCTCTGCATATAATCTCTCAATTCCAGTACTGGATTTTTAAAGATTTATTTTAGAGAAACCAAGATGGCGGCATAGGTAAACACCTGAACTGCTGCCTCGCAAAACAATTTCAAAACTACAACTAAAAAACAAAGTGGACATCATCCAGAACCACAGGAAGGCTGGCTGAGTGGAAATTCTACAACTAGAAAGCACATTGAGACTCAGAGTAGCTGCAGGAGGCAGAGATACTGAGATGCACGCTGAGAGGACTGGTAGTTGAGTGTGCGGATGGCTTTCTCAAGTGGGAGAGAGACAAAAGCTAGTGACTGCGCAGGACTCCAGTTCCGGGTGAGACTCTGGGGACCCAGACTCATTTGGGGAGAAACTGAACTGTCTGGTGGCGGATTTCTTTCAGAGGTGCTTGCAGCAATTACCACAGGACACTTAGACACAAGTACCTCATAGGACAGGGCTGACCAAGAAACTAAAGCTTTCTGCTCTTCCCTGAGACTCTACCCCATCCAAGCTGAGCACAGAGGCTTTTGCAAGTCCTGTCTCATAAGGTGTCTCCAGCACAGAAGTTCTCCTAGCATAGACACAGCTATCCTCACAGCCAATTGGCCTGGAGGTAAGTTCCTCCCAGTGATACCAACAACAATCAAGGCTTAACTACAACAAGATACACCACAAAGGGGTACACCACGAGTGTCCACCTCAGGTAACTGGGAAGGCTGAGCTACTGGGCCCTATAGGATACCTAGTACACAAAGCCACTCTATCAACCCAGGGAAGCAGCTAAAATGTGGAGACAAATGACAGAAATGCAAGAAAGCAAATGACTGGATATAGAGTTCAAAACCATGGTTGTAAGGTTTTTCAAGAATTTTGTAGAAAGGGTTGATAAATTTAACAAAACCCTCAAGGATATGAAAAAGGACCAACTAGAAATTAAACATACACTGACTGAAATAAAAAATATTATACAGAGATCTAATGGCAGACTAAAGGATCGCAAAAACCAAGTCAAAGATTTGTAATACAAAGAAGCAAAAAACACTCAACTGGAAAAGAAAAAAAGAATCTAAAAATATGAAGATAGTGTAAGGAGCCTCTAGAACAACTTCAAGCATAGCAACATCTGAATTATGGGGTTGCCAGAAGAATAGAGAGAGCAAGATACTGAAAACTTATTTGAAGAAATAATGACTGAAAACTTTCTCTACCTGGTGAAAGAAATAGACTTACAAGTCCAGGAAGTGCAGGGAACCCCAAACAAAAGGAATCCAAAGAGGACCACACCAAGACACATCATAATTAAAATACCAAGAGCAAAAGACAAAGAGAGAATATTAAAAGCAGCAAGAGAAAAACAGTTATCTACAAGGGAGCACCCATACAACTATCAACAGAAACTATGCAAGTCAGATGGGAGTGGCAAGAAATATTCAAAGTGATAAATAGCAAGAACCTACAAACAAAATTACTCTACCTAGCAAAGCTATCATTCAGAATTGATGGGCAGATAAAGAGCTTCACAGAGAAGAAAAAAACTAAAGGAATTCATCAGCACCAAACCAGTATTAGATGAAATGCTGAAAGGTATTCTTTAAGAAGAGGAAGAAGAAGAAAACCGTAAAGATAAAAATTATGAACAACAAATACATACCTATCAACAAGTGAATCTAAAAATCAAGTGAATAAAAAAATCTGATGAACAGACCAAACTGGTGAATATAATAGAATCAGGGGCATAGAAAGCGAGTGGACTGACAATTCTCAGGGGGAAAGGGATGTGGAGGGTTCGGGAAGAGACTAGACAAAAATCGTACACCTATGGATGAGGACAGTGAGGGTGGGTAATGGCAGAAGGTGGGGTAGGAGCCGGGTGGAGGGGAGCTATGGAGGAAAAAAGAGGAACAATTGTAATAATCTGAATTTAAAGATTTATTAAACTAAAAAAAAAAGATTTATTTTAAAAAGCAGTATTGTGGAGAGAAGGGGGTAAGAGATCAAAGGACTTTTATGCATGCATGTAAACATAACCCATTCAATAGGGGGGTGAGCACAAGTGCTGGGGAATGGGGAGTGGGAATGACCGTGGAGAGGTCAATGGGGAAAAAAGGAGACATATGTAATACTTTAAACGATAAATAATTTATTTTTTTAAAACAGTATAGTATTGGAAGATCCCAAAGTACACTTTTAGGATGAATGAAAAACAGCCATACTAATGTAAAACAAGGGTACTGATGGCTTTGAATAAAACTTTTAGTGTCTATTTCATGTGCTATAGGAATATTTGAATTTAAGGGAACTGTTATTTGAAAAACTCATAAGATTTCATGGACAATGTAGAGGGAAATTAACATTGCTTTATTCAAGTAGTTGAATTATGTGTTAATTTTAACAGACATGTTTCAGTCTTCTCTGGATGGTTTATTTGGATTTTTTATCCTAGAATGGTTGTCCTTTGCTAACCAGTTCATTTTTTCCTCTAGCCTTGTGTTTGTAACAAAAATTGTAAATTAACTTTAAAGGAAATTTTAAATAATAATTTAAAATATTGGCCAACAAATTAAAGACAAATCGTCTCCAAGTAATACATTCCCCATGTTTAAAGAAGTGATCTTTGGCTATGTCTATTCCCAGTTTTTACACATTAGCATGGATAACCCAGTTGTTGAAACTGGATTTGTTCTATGGCTGCTGGCAAATGGTTATAATAATGCAACTAATTCACTTAAGTTATAAAGCAATACCCTCTGTCACTAAAAATGTAGAAGTAAAATTCTGAGAGCCTATACTTACCATGCAAGACTTTGGGGAACTTTAATATCAGATCCAGCACACATTGCCAAGAATCCTGAACTCTCCTTTTTCTTGTGTGAGACTGAGAAACATGGCACAAGGGGTACTAGACTCACATTTCCCAGCTCCCTGCCACACCCTCAGTATATCTTCCTCTGCAGATGCATAGGCTATTGCCATCTGGAAGTGTTCCCGAGTAACTATTGAAAGGATTTTCTCATTTTCTTGATCCCTTCCTGAATTTGGAGGGAGAAAATTTGGCTCATGACCCCAACAGTGCCCTCTATAAGATGTTATCTGCTGTTTATTGAAAAAGAAGCTCAGCAATTGGGTAATTTTTCCTGTTGATTCCATATGGATGATCTATAGCAGGGGTGGGGAATGTCTGGCCCAAGGGCAATATAAGGCCTGTAAAATCATTTGGACTAGCCCTGCCAAAGCATTAGGGGTGAGTTAATTAAGTGATTAACTATAACAGGCTAATTTTTAAGTTGATAATTTTGAATGGCCCATAAATCCTATATAATAAGACTATATAATAAAGAGATAATATGCAAATTGACCATCACTCCAACACACTAGATGGCTGCCCCATGTGGTCAAAGATGGCCGTCCCTATGTGGACACAAGATGGCTGCTGCAAGATGGCCAGCAGGGGAGAGCAGTTGTGGGCAATAAGGCCATCAGGGGAGGGCAGTTGGGAGGAACCAGGCCTTCAAGGGAAGGCAGTTGTGGGGAACTAGGCCTGCAGGGGAGGGCAGTTGGGAAGGGCAAGGTCTGCAGAGGAGGGCAGTTGTGGGGGGGACCAGGCCTGCAGGGGACGATAGTTGGAGGGAACTAGACCTGCAGGGTAAGGCAGTTGGAGGGGGAGACCAAGCCTGCAGAGTAGGGCAGTTGGGGGGTAGGGAGGACCAGGCCTGGAGGGGAGGTCAACTGAGGGTGACCATGCCTACAGGGGAGGTCAGTTAGGGATGACCAAGTTCTCAAAGGAGGGCAGTTGGGGGAGGGACCAGGCCCATAGGAGAGGGCAGTTAGGGGCAATTGGGCCAGTAGGGGAGCAGTTAGGTGTCAATCAGGCTGGCAAAGGAATGATTAGGGGATGATCAGGCTGGCAGGCAGAAGCGCTTAAGGGCAATCAGGCAGGCAGGCAGGTGAGTAGTTGGAAGCTAGCAATCCTGGATTGTGAGGGGGATGTTTGACTGCCTGTTTAGACCTGATCTCAGTGGAATTGGGCCTAACTGGGCAGTCAGACATCCCTCAATGGGTCCCAGATTGAAGAGGATGCAGGTTGGGCTGGGGGACACACACACCCATGCATGAATTTCATGAACCAGGCCTCTAGTGATGTTATAAATATCCAAATGGCCTTTGGCAGAAAAAGAGATTCCCCACCCCTGGTCTCTAGAATAAAAATTTCAAAGTTCCTTTTTTTTGCTTTCCTGATAAGGACTGCTGGTCCTATTGTAGTCTTAAGGAAAATATAGTTGTGTCCCCTTCAGTACACTTTACTGCCCTCAGATGCAGGACTCGCGCATCTTTGTGTAAAGAAAGAAAGAGTATAGTACATTTGGCCAGCTGCTGAAGGAATCCATGCTCTCTCTGCCCCACTCTACTCCCATACTAGTACAAGAGGGAAAGTTTTAAATCATTGTTTATAGACTTCCAGTCTTGCCCTACCCCAGTTCCTTCAGATCAGCACAGATGAAGTGATTATGAATAATGTGTCTTGAACAGAAAAAGAAGAGGCAGTGTATGAACCAGACTTATTAGCTATGAAACACAGAATATGCTATGAGTAAACCCAGTCATGGAATTTGTAGTAGGGAATAGATGTGGCACTGTTAAGCTGGGCTTTACTTCTTGCCCTATCCCCACAATATTGGTAATATTGTTTGAAGAAAATTAAATACAGAAAAATCCAGGAAATAATATAATATTTCCACTTATCCACTGCTCAGAATTCACAAATTTGACTTATTTTTTTTAGTATATTTAGTTTCGATATTTGTAATAAATAAAATGTTACCAATAAAGTTCAAGTTTGAAACATCCTTGGTTCCCTTCTTTTGTCAGCCTCCCTAGAGATACCATTATGAATTTAGTGTGTATCCTTTCAGTCCATGATTTTATGCATTTATGATATATAATAGAGGCCTAATGCATGAAGGATTCGTATAAGAATGGGCCTTCCTTCCCCCGGCTGCCGGCACTCCCTTCACTCTGGCCAAAGTTGCCTTTCCACCTTCCCATGCTGTCCAGAAGCTCAGAGCTGCTGGGGCACTCCACACCTGCATATGCAAATTAATCTGCCATCTTTGTTAGGTTAATTTGCATACTCCTGATTGGCTGATGGGCATCATGAAGGTACAGTCAATTTGCATTTTTCTCTTTTATTAGTGTGGATTATATATGACATATACAAATCCATAATATTGATTTGTTCATGTTTTAAAATTTATGAAAGTGGAATCATATACATATATTCTTGTTTTCTTCCTTCTGTCACTTGACATAATGAATTAGTATAGTTTGCTTAGTTATATTGTGATTCTAATGTATTTTGGACCTTTTCTAATGACTTATTTTGTGGTTTTTATTTATCATGTATTTTTCCTTTTTTTTTTCTTCCTTCCTTGCCTTTTATTTGTAAAATTTGCTTTATTTTCACTTCTGACTTGTTTATAGATCCTATTTCTTGTCTTAAAAGTGTTAATGACTGTCTTTAAATTTTATTTTAATGAAGCCTGAAATTGTTCTGTCTTTATTGTCTTTGAGAACAAAGCTAAGATCTTTGACTTCTGATCTATTCTACTCTCATCTTTTGTGGTGGTTTTTGTCTAGTACTGTGCTGTCCATTATGGTAACCAGTAGCTTTATGAGGCTATTAACCACATAAAAAAAATGAACTGAGTTTTTAAAACTTTATTTTTAATCTATTTAAATAAAAAAGCTGATATTAGATTCAATTATTGGGAAATTATAATATGTTTGAAACAACCTGGATATGTAAAGCCACTATAAACTTTGTGAACTTTAAATACATAATAGGGGTTCCTGGTGAAAACTTAGCACTTGAATTGAATGAAGATGTGTTATGAGGCTAAAATACATGTCAGATTTTGAAGATTTAGTACAGAAAAGTTTGTGCAATATCTCAAAATTTGTATATTGATTACACATTGAAGTGATAAAATTTTAGATATATTTAGTTAAATAAAATATTATTAAGTTAATTTCATCTACTTTTTATTTTTTCAATGTGGCTATTAGAAAAATTCAGAATTATAGATTTCTATTAGGTCAGCACTGATCTAGGCTTTCTATTGAAACTTTTAAGCTGATGTCCTGACCTCCATTCGTAGCACAGTACCACACTAATCCCAAGGTAAAGATCAGTTGGGTTGTTCCTGACTGTACATTTGTTACCTGCTTGTTAGTAGAAAGCACTTGTGGAGAGATTGCCAGAGAAACCAGCTTTGCCTAGAGTTGTTGTTCTTCACATCTCTAGTCTTACGTTCATTCATCTGAAGGCATTAATATTTTCAATTACACCTGTTTTTTTTAATGTGGCATCTTTTCAAGTTTCTCTTTTTCAGTAACTGACATTCAATTCAAACATTATTAGGTCAGTGTTTAGAGAGTGGTCTTTCAGTCACATTGCTGTCACTAATCTGCTTAGAAAAATATTGAAAATAATGCCATTTAACCTTTTTTTTTTTTAACATCAATAGCTATGTGCTGCTTCTTTAAATGCCTATCAGTAACAGGTAGAGAGTACCCCAGATTAAAATCTATCTAGTGGCCTGACAGGTAAGAAGAGCAGTCCAGCACTCATTGACAACAGAGAGTCTGGTTGTCGTTTTTTGTTTTGTTTTGTTTTGTTTTGTTTTGTTTTGTTTTGTTTTGTGTGTTTTTTTGGAGTCTGGTTTGTGACCAGAAGGGTCAAGTTTGTGAAGTGAGCCCAAGATGTGAGCACAGCTGAATGGCCCCTTTGGGGATTGTCTTCATGTGGGCAGACTTTTTAAGACTTGCCCTCCCTAATTGGGCTGACTGATGTAGCACTAGATCTGTGAACCAGACAATCCTGTGCAAGAGCGTGGAGAACAGAAAAGGGAGGCTCTGTTTCCCTTTATGATAGAGGAGGTTCCTTGGAGGAGGGGAAAAAGTTCATTAATTTGGGAAACAGAAGAGAACTCCATAGGTCTAGGGAGTTCTAGAGAGAGATTGAACTACTAGGTAACAGGAAACCCTAGAAAGAAGAGAAGATTTACTAGGTCCTTTGGCTTGAAGAAAAGCTTTTGTCTTTTTCAAAGACTTTATATACTTCTGACCTATATTTTATATAATATTTTGTGTTTAAATTTAGCATTATTTTATATGTACTTCCTATGTAATCATATAGTCTAAATATTTTAATCTCATTGCACTCATAGTTACATAGTGTATTTATTTAAACATTTCTAGTAAATCATTTCCAGTAATTCCATACTAGAAAAAAATACAAATAAAACCATATTATTTTTTCCAGAGTCTTTCTTTGAGTCTTGGTTCTAAAATTGGAATTATTGGGTTGTGATATGATTAGTTTTATGTATCTTTTTCATATTCCCAGGTTATTTTTTTAAATATTATATTAATTTACAGTGTCACCTGTCCCACCAAACAGGGGGTTTTATAATTTTATTTTTTGACCCTCATATTAGATAAGGCATTAGTTGCTTTATTTTGCTATGCCAAATGTTGCGCCAAACATGTTTGCTATTTGTATTTTTTTCTAATGGGAACTCTATTCATATATGAAGTAGTTTAATTTTCTAATTGTTTTAATCTTACTTGTTGTCTTAGCCAATAAAAATATATTGGGGCATATAAAAATATATTGGGGTAGTTCATATGTCATGTAAATCTAAATATACTTTCCTCGTTGTATGCAAGCCTATAAAAGAGGCAGGTTTAAGCCGTCACAAGAGCACAGAGCTGAATTAAAATCAGGGAGCCAATCAGCTCGGCTGGCAGGGCTCTTGGCTGTCCTGTGAAGCTGGGAGTGTGGTAGAGATGCTGAAGATAATAATGGAAAAATAGTAACTTTCTTAAAAATTTATTTTTATTGATTTCAAAGAAGAAAGGAGATGGAGAGAGAGATAGAAACATCAATATTGAGAAAGAATCATTTATTAGCTGCCTCCTGCATGACCTTACTGGGGATGGAGACTGAAACCCAGGCATGTGCCCTGACTGGAATAGAACCTGGGACCTTTCAGTCCGCAGGCCAATGTTCTATCCACTGAGCCAAACTGGCTAGGGCAAAAAATAGTAATGTTTTATAAAAAATAATAAGTATAAAATCAAGTCATATTGAGAAATGGGCTAGAAATCAAAGCTAGACATCCTGCCATCATCTCAGAGAATCAAAGCAACTGGAACATGCAGGTGGATACCAGGCACCCCTGCCACTCACTGACTACTGGATTCCTGTTCTTTAACCCATCAGAATGAAAATTGCTTAGGGTGAATGTACATTGAGAACAAGGACTAATATCAATTCTTGCACCACTACTTGTTTAAAAATGAGAGCAATTATGCAGTGTGTGTGTGTGTGTGTGTGTGTGAACAACATATCCTCTTATAAACTTACTTTTTCCCCCACAAGATATCTGTTGATATATGTGGTGCAGATAATTTAAATAGCTCTTTAAAATCTCCCTCTAATGTGTGTTTCCCAATTTAAATACAATTTACTGAAATATTTTCTTTCTAGTCTCCAGAGAATACAGAAGGCAAGGATGGATCCAAAATAACTAAACAGGAGGTAAGTGTATCTTTGACATTCTGTATTCAATTTTGTAACTGGAATTTTTAATATTGTTATGATTGTCTGCATCTGAATGAATACTAGTCCTATACAAGGTTGTTGAGACTACATAAGCTGGGGAGTGTTACTGTGTAGTCTCCCTTGGCCTAGGTATATTTCAGTCAGTTCACAGATGAGTCATTTTCCACTTACTGTGTTGTTTATGTTTCTACTGGTGGGTCCTGCTGTCTTATTAAAGCAGATACTGAGAATTCCTTCTGGGCAAAAATCGAGATAATAGGTAAATTCATCAAGGAGAACAAAGTCTGCCTTTCACAGCAAGGAAATCAAAGACTGTTGATTTAATAAATTCTCTGCTCCAGTGAGTGAATTATATATTACTTTTTAGGTTCTGAAACTTGCCTAAGGAGTCATGTCTAAAGCCAAAAGCTATGGAAGGATACACAAGATGTCAAAATACTAAAGTTGGGTTTTTTTAATCAGAAAAAGTCTTAGGGCTTAGGATAGTTAATTAGACAATAATTCAAAGAAGCTCTGTATTAATATACAGAAACCTCCAAACAGCTAGGATCTTGGAAGAGACACTTGCATTTGACCTGCTGTGGTAAAATCATGAACTTCTAAAGGAGATGGATGAAAAAGTAGCAAGTAACTTTTTGATAACTATGGTGACAGTCATTCGTTTTTGCACAGAGAGTGTGTTGCAAAACTGCAGCTCTTACTAATGAATTTATAAACTAAAATGGGTCATGAGATAGATAAAAACAATGTCTAGTTAAAGATTCTTTGATCCGAAGAGTTTATCGTGGTAGTAAAATATCTATAGAGGATTTGTACAAGGAAATTCATTCAGCCAAGTGGAAAACCTTTAACAATCTATAAAGAAATAATTTAAAAGCAAAACAAACTGCCTATAACCACATCCCCACCATCCACCTACTGAGCATTCAGTCTAACAGTTTGAGAGCTGAAGTTTGTGATCCAAAATCAAGTCACTATACAAATGTTAGAACCAACCAAAAAGTTATGAATGTTTGAATTTTCTTGAAAAAAGGAAAATATAATCTGTAGGATAGTTGGTTAAGTGTAACGAATGTTAATGTTTTTAGATTTGGGCATGAAATGCATTTGGGTTTCTCCCTAGGGATTGCTATTGAAATTGATCTGTCAGTCAGAAAATCTAGAAACCACTGCACACAATAGATCTTGAATAGTGAAACAGTCTTTTCGATCCTTCTTCACTAAAAGCAATAGAGCTGGTTAGAATATATATAAAAGAATTTTGCTTATATAGCTGTCTCATACATATTGCTTTGGCCCTGGAATTTTTATTATTTATATTACAGACACACCTCATTTTGTGAATCACTTTATTGTGCTTTGCAGATCTTGCATATTTTATAAATTGAAGGTTTATGGCAACTGTTGAAGGCTCAGATGATGATATGCATCTTTTAGCACTAAAGTGTTTTTATTAAAATATGTACATTGTTTTTATAGGCATAATGTTATTGCACACTTAATAGACTGTAAACACAATTATTATATGGACTGGGAAATCAAAACTTGTGTGATTCACTTTACTGAGATACTTATTTTATTGAAGTCTTCTGAGAGGTATGCCTGTATTATTATTTCTAAATTATTATTTTTAATATTCTATTTTATATATTTATTAGAAGCCCAATGTACGAAGATTCGTGCTAGCATGGGCTTTCTTTTCCCTGGCTGCTGGCACCGCTTTTCTACTCCAGCCCAACCCCTTTCTGGTCAGGCCCCTGAGTCACCTCTTTCTGCTCCGACCCCACTTTCCCACGCTTCCCAGAGGCCCTGAGAGACTGGGGGTAGGGCAATACACCTGTGTCATCACTATGGTGACAACACCCCTGTGTATGCTAGTTAACCACCATCTTTGTTGGGTTAATTTGCATGTCCCTCCTGATTGGCTGGTGGCGTAGTGGAGGTACGGTCAATTTACATGTTTGTCTATTATTAGGTAAGATATGTATTATAGTATTGTTAAGAAAAGTATTTACTAGACAAGACTCTACTTGTCATTTAAACTAAAACCTAGTTAAAACTCATGATATTCCTTCAAGACATCAACACAATTGTTTGAAAAGTGAAAAGGTCAGCGGGTTAGCTTGTGATTGAAGGTTTAGGGTAAAAACTCTCAGATAGTTATTGATTGATTTTACCCCCACTGAATTCTTTAGATTTTCTAGTTAGGCCATTGAATGTGCACAGCCCTGACTATAGCAAAGGTATCATTTTACCAAGAATCTAAAAAGCTTCTGTTCCTTCTATGATATTTGTAGCTGTGGTGCAGTTTAGTATTTAGGCAATAAATGACCAAAACAATACATTATAGTCATTACACTTGGCCATTTACAAAGCCCTTTTGCATACATTATTTTTTCTGAACTTTACAATAACCCTGAAATTAGAGCAAAACAGATTCATTTCTTGAAAGAAATGTATTGAGCACCCATATGCATCAAGTTCTGTTCTAGGCTCTGCAAGAGTCCTCAGTGAACAAAAGAAGCAAAAATCTCTGCCTTCATGGAGCTTCCATTTTATCAGGGGAGAAAATAAAACAATGGGATATTTGCTATAAAAAAAATAAAACAGGAGAAGGGAATAGCGAATGTCAGAGAAGTGCTGTTTGAAAATAGGCAACGTTATTGTCTTCGTTTTCACTAATGCAAACAGTGTCCTCAGAGACATAGATTATTTTCCCCATGTGTCGCAACCTGTGAATTGCAGAACCAGAAAAGGTAGCTGCATGTCCTGCCTCAAAGTCCTCTGTCCTCATGCCCCTCTTGTGGTCATCATAACACTCTGAGCATCCAGTGCTTCTTCTCTGCCAAGGTGCTGATTTACATCTTTCCCTACCTCCCATTTTTGCAAAGGTCATTTCTATTTAGTTCATATGATTTGGGGAATTAAAAGCAGCTTGAACTTTGAGTTTTGTTTGAAAGTACCTGGTCAGGCTTGGGAGCATGAAGAAATCTCATAAAAAATAAACATATTTACAAATTCCAAAGGAATGACCCATATGCTTCAAGCAATATCCAGCAAAGTCCAAAGATTCTACTTGTATCTAGCTATCTCTATCCCGGTGAACTTCATCATAACAAGATTAGACTTCCATGTTGCTTTTGCCTCTAGGACATAAAAGTAAAAGAATCCATGTCTTTCAGAGTAGCCTTCACCAGAATTGTCTCCAACCCAGGGAATGATAAGCTAGTTAGTAAATGCATACTGAATAATTCCACTGTGACCAGTACCTATGTACTAGAGTGATAACTCCTCATGTTGTTCTGTAACTCAATTGGTGACCTATCATTCTGAAAGCCTCCTTCCTTCCTTGAGGACCATTCTTTTGTCCACTTTTCCTGAGGATTCACAGTCAACAAATCGAGAGAAATTCTTACTGTATTTATTTTCATAGTGGTCCTGCCCAATAACCTGAGTCTCAAATGAATACTTCAAATTCAAGTGTTTCAAAGAGGAAATAAATAGCAGTCTAGTCTATTTTAAGTATAATAAATCTAGCCCAATCATTTACAGATTTTAAGGCTATGGAACGCTGATAGAACTTTCCAGGAAAGTGCACACCAAGCATGTCAAACTCGCACATGTGCCCAGCTCTGCTGATTGAGTGAAAGGTTCCTTTTAGCCTCCACTGTCTTCAATGAAAGAGAAAATCTCTTTAGATGGTTTCCAGAAAGGAAAATTTAAGAAAATTCTTTTTTTTTTTTAATAGCATAGAAAGAAGAGCTGGTAAATTGTAGGCAGGAAGTCATAAAATGATTTTACAGTAAAAGATTTGCTTTTTAGAGATTACTTTAGACAGCCCAGAGAAACAAACTTTGTTTCTGCATTAGTGTCCTAGGGCCAGCTTTTGATTTTCCAGCTCTGGTTCTGGACCTGGATTATAAAAGGGTAGGGAACCTTGGCATCAGAGCAGCTCCCAGGCCCTGCAGAGCAGAGCTTTGGCTGGAAATCCCACAGGGCTCTCTGACATCACCCCGCCTCTTCGTGTGTTTGGGTGTTCACGTTTGGGGTAAAGGAGCAATAGCAAATGTGGGGGAATTTTTCATGTGCTTTGGCCTCACTTCAGTGATTATCAGGACAGCTAGTTGGTTAGGGAGGCAGTTATGAGTAATGCTTACCATATTTAGCCTCTTTCAGGCCCTACACTGAATAGGACCTGACTGTGTGCACGCATACATCGGAGATATTGAAGGTTTGGTTCTAGACCATAAAGCAAATATCATAATAAAGCAAGTCATATGAGTTTTTTTTTGTTTCCCAGTGCATATAAAAGTTATATTTACACCCTGGCCGCGTGGCTCATAATTGAAGCGTTTTCCCATACACCCAAAGGTAGTGTGTTCGATTCTTGGTCAGGGCACACACCTAGGTTGCTGGTTCAATCCCCCGTTAGGGCTTATCCAGGAGGCAACTGATCAATGTTTCTCTCTCTCTAAAAATCAAAATATATCCTCAGGTGAGGATTTTTTTTAAAAGTTTATATTTTCACTATACTGTAATGTATTAAGTGTGCAAGAGCATTATGCCTAAAAAACTACATACATACCTTAATTTTAAAAGACTTTATTGCTAAAAATGCTAACCATCGCTAGAGCCTTCAGGGAGTCATAATCTTTGTGCTGGTCAAGAGTCTTGCCTTGCTGTTCATGAAAACAATCGTCTGTGAAGTGCAGTAAGATAAGGTGGTGACCTTAGCACCCCTCCCAAGTTCACACTTGCTGCACATTTCTAGAGTCCACCTCCACATTTATTGAGGGCCCAGCAGGCACTGGAGCTACTGTTAGAGAGGAAGGTCCTGTGCAGGAGGGGCACAGACGTGAGACAGATGAGGTAAACAGTGAAGTGAGGCCAGCGTGGTACATAAGTGGAAAGGGAACTGCAAGGTCTGTTCACCCCTCTGTAGCAGAGAGGCTGCCACATTTCCTCTCCTAGACTGTCTTTCTAAGCACTTTCATGCTGACTGGGCCTTACTGTAAGACAGTATGAGTAGTTCTGGAGGCCATACAGAAGCATCAAAGCTGAACTCTGTTTGGTAATTGCCAGGTGCTCATTGCTCCTCCATGCTCTGACTCTGCGTTGAAGAACAACTCACCACATGCTGCCCGGTTTAACTGACAATGTTGCCTTTTCTTTCGTAATACCAATTTATGCAAGTCCCCATCCTGGGAAAGGCACCACAGAATTTGGGTCCTGGTTCCAGTGACACATGGTGCATTGTCATGATAATCCTAACAGACACGGTGGTGTTCCCCATGGAGCATCTGACACAGGCAGTCCCCCTGTGCTGTTAGGATGCCCAGCGATACATCCTCTTTCCCTAAGCAGAGAATATATCACAGCCACCACTTAACCTCCACAGCCCCCTAGTCCTGGCTCATTCTACTGGCCGCCTGAAGTCCAGCTCTGATCTTTCCTTGAGACCCCAGGGTTAAAACTATTCATGAAGGCTCTGGCCCTTCATTTTTTCTGTAAGAAATTTCTTAAATGTAGAGATGGCAAGAAATATTTCTTCCAATTTGGCTTGACTAGTTGACCCAGACTGACCTAAGCACAGCTTCAAGAATTTCATGATTCTTTGCACTCATGGTTTGGGCTGCTACTGATCATTTTTGCTAACTTCCTTAAAGAATTATTTGAAACATTTAAGCTATTGGAATGAGGCAAAGTCTGCATAAGGCAGCAAGAATTAGGAAAAAGCTTGAGTTCATTTTTTGAGCAAATGTTATTGAGCACCTACAATATGGTAAGTGGCATATTATTCTACTAGAACTAGAGTAGAGAATAAAACAGATAAAAAGCATGGAGTGTTTTCTTCTAAGACATGTAAAGAAAGACAGTTGTACTTTTAGAATGTGAAATCTCTTGGGGAGCCATCTTTTGCTGGTGGTAAGTGGTATATCAATTCTGTGTGCTTATTTCTGAAATGCCTGGAAGAGTTCTGTTATTTTAAATTTTCTTTGCCATCTTATTTGCTAACTTGCAACATCACTGAAAAGAAAAGATTTCCTAAAACACATCATTCTCAGCACAGTTTCTCTCTAAATTCTGTAAACTTCCAAATTAAAGGAAAAGATTAGTGTTTATATGTTTATATAAAATCTTATATAAACATATACGTTTAGTAGAGACATAAATGTGTTTATTTTGTTTCCGGTTAAAGGAAACATTTCTCATTAACTGTTTAAGATTTGTTGTCATTCTCTTTTCTAACATAGTAACAAGGCCGGGTCCTCCTATTATTTTGATTTCTACCCAATTATATAAGTCTCTTGTAGTAACTTACAAGTTTTAGTTCCATTTGTAAGGAACAAGAGTCACACTAGAAGCTAGTTTTTAAATAGCACCTCAGTGTTCTATCAATTTTATCACAAAAGTAGACATATGAAAAGTAGAAATTATGGTTCGAAGCCTAAACTCCTCTTCCTTTTCTTTCCTTAGTCGACACACCCTTAAGCCAGGAGAGGCCATTTCTTTGAACAGTGTGCCCACACCCTTTCAGAAACTTCCTCTTGAGCATTAGGGCGCCCAGGGTGACTGTACTCACCCAAAGAGGGTGATGGGAGCAATACATTACATTTTTTCAACAAATATAAGATATCAAGAAAGAATTTTTAAAAATCAACTTGGTTGTGTATAATTGTTGCAGGAGGAGTTACTGGGCCAGATTTCCCACTCATGAGGTTCTTGGGGTACTGCTGAAATATGCATTTTCAGAAGCCCCCAGGGGAGGATGGGATGTGGAAAAGGCCTTATTTGCAAGAAGTTACTTTTCTTGGGTTCCAAAGTCCCTGCCCTTAAGCCAGTCCTGGAAAAGGTGCAGCTGGGAGTTCAGCAAAGCCAAAAGTAAGGCCAGTGTCCAGAGCTGTCCTTCCATGTTGCTTCTGAGTGTAGTTCAGCATCAAAGCCAATTAAAGTCCAGTTTCAGTCCATTGTGTAGTCCCAAATGGCCATGAGTCACATGGACACAGGGGAGCGCACCCGCTGCCACGGGAGAGCCCGGAACCCTGCACACCAAAGAGAAAGAGAGTGAACTTCCTTTGCTTGGAATAATCAGGTTTTTCTGCACTGGCAGTGGCCACACCCATCTGGCCACTGACTAGATTCCAGGTGTGACTGACAGACAAGTGCCTTCCCATGTCACTCAGACCTTACTGGGCATGCGTCTATCCAGTCTTCCCTTGCCTTCTTTCCTGTTAAATAATAACCAGGTTATTACAATGGCATCATAATCATCAAAAATATGTCTTTTTCCATTCCCTTTGTAGCCCACAAGACGGTCTGCCAGATTGTCAGCGGTGAGTACTCTAGAACCCCTGGTATTAGTTCCTCTGAGTTCATGTTTCTGGTGTCCAGAGCAGAGCAGCAGAAGGAAGTTTCCCTTGAGTTTTTTATGTGCTTTTGGAAATTATGTAGGTCACAATATATAGCAAATACAACCATTGTTGCCAAGCAATTCTCTTAATCAGATGTGTCCGCGAAAAACAGTGCCAAGCCCCATTACCAAGAATATAGGAGGAATCCAAGATGGCGGCATAGGTAAACACCTACACTGCTGCCTCGCACAACAATTTCAAAACTACAACTAAAAGACAGAACAGACATCATCCAGAACCACAGGAAAGCTGGCTGAGTGGAAATTCTACAACTAGAAGGAAAGAAAGGGGCTCACAGAGACCCAGATGAACTGCAAAAAGCTGAGACGCGCGAGTGGAGAGAGCGGGTGCCAGAGAACCTGGCTGGCTTTCTCTGGTGGGAGGGAAACAGAGACTCCCAACGGCATTGAACCCCTTATCCTATGACACTAAACCCCAGATCCAGCCGAAACTCATACAGGGGGGAGTTTGGAATGTGAAAAGGGAGAAGTGCATGGAAATTTAGGGGAGTCACAAAAGATCAGAAGTTGGGTGGCGCGCACAGCACTGAGGACCGACTGCTGATTGTGCCACTGGCTTTCATGAGTGGGTGGGAGACAGACCCTCCCAATTGTGCCATTTCTAACTCCACTAAACCCCGGTTTCGGGCGAAACCCTGGGGACCCAGATTCGTATAGTCCCAGAGCACAGGGAAGCCAGAGGGGCAGCAGTCTAGAGGCACTGTGAGAGAGTGTGCGAGCGCACAGGGACCGCTCCAGCGATTACCCAGTCACGGGAGACTCAGGGGCTGTGGAGGGCGGGGCCGACTGGAAGGCAAGGTGGGCCCTTAAGCCCTGAGACTCCACCCATCCCAAGCTCAACAGAGAGGCTTTTGCGGTTTTGCAAGTTTGGTATCATAAGGCTGAATCCAACACAGAAGTTCTCCCATAGTGAAAATGCCGAGACAAGGGAAGGGATCAAAAACAAAAGAAATGGGGGAAAAGAAATGACTGGATATAGAGTTCAAAACCACGCTTATAAGATTTTTCAAGAATATCCTAGAAAAGTTGAATAAAGTTAGCGAGTCCTAAGAGGAGATGAAAAAGAACCAACTAGAGATGGAAAAGATCCAACTAGAGATGGAAAGGACCAACTAGAAATTAAACATACACTGACTGAAATAAAAAAAAATATTATTTAGAGACCTAACAGCAGACTAGAGGAAGGCAAGAATCAAGTCAAAAATTTGAAATATAAAGAATCAGAAAACATTCAACTGGAAAAGCAAGAAGAGAAAAGAATCCAAAAATGTGAAGATAATGTAAGGAGCCTCTGGGACAGCTTCAAGCGTACCAACATCAGAATTGTGGGGGTGCCAGAAGAAGAGAGAGAGCAAGATACTGAAAACCTATTTAAAGAAATAATGACTGAAAACTTCCCACATCTGGTAAAAGAAATAAGACTTACAAGTCCAGGAAGCACACAGAACCCCATATAAAAGGAATCCAAAGAGGACTACACCAAGACACATCATCTTTAAAATACCAAGAGCAAAAGACAAAGAGAGAATATTAAAAGCAGCAAGAAAAAAACAGTTCATTACCTACAAGAGAGCACCCATATGACTGTCAGCTAATTTCTCAACAGAAACGATGCAGGCCAGACGGGAGTGGCAATAAATATTCAACATGATGAGTAGCAAGAACCTACAACCAAGAATAATCTATCCAGCAAAGCTATCATTCAGAATTGAAGGACAGATAAGGAGCTTCAGAGAGAAGAAAAAGCTAACGGAGTTCATCAACTCCAAACCAGTATTATATGAAATGCTGAAAGGTACTCTTTTAGAAGAGGAAGAAGAAAAAGGTAAAAGATAAAAAATTATGAACAACAAATATGTATCTATCAACAAGTGAATCTAAAAATTAAGTGAATTAAAAATTTGATGAACAGAATAAACTGGTGAATATAATAGAATCAGGAGCACAGAAAGGGAGTGAAAGGGGTGAAGGGTGTACAGGGTGAGACTGGACAAAAATCATACACCTATGGATGAGGTCAACAGGAGGGAGGTAAGGGTAGAGGAAAGGGTGGAAGCCGGGTAGAGGGGAGCTATGGAGGGGAAAAAAGAGAAACAATTGTAATCTGAATAATAAAGATTTAATTTTTTAAAAAAAAAAAAGAATATAAAGCTCAGGAACTTGTTTGACATTGCTAGATTTCTGAAACAAAAATAGTACATTAAGCTGAAACCGATTTGGCTCAGTGGATAGAGCATTGGCTTGCAGACTGAAAGGTCCCAGGTTCGAGTCCGGTCAAGGGCATGTATCTTGGTTGTGGGCACATCCCCAGTAGGGGGCGTGCAGGAGGCGGCTGATCGATGTTTCTCTCTCATCGATGTTTCTCTCTATCCCTCTCCCTTCTTCTCTGTAAAAAATCAATAAAATATATATTTTTTTAAATAGTACATTAAGCAGAGTTGTAGCCTATGATGTGCTAAAGTGGACAAGAATTCTGATTCTCTGTCTACAATTCATACTTTAGTCAAAATGTTCTCAAATTATCTGATTCCATATGCTTTAGCCTCATTTCAGAACTAGAGAATCTTTGAAAAAGTAATGATTCCACTTTGCAACTTGGAGTCTGTCTTTGTGGCCAGGCCCAGGGAAGAGGTGAGGGTTAGATCATTAAAGCAGGAATGGCAGGTGTGCCAGGCCTCAGTGATGAGCATACTTCAGCTCTTCTCTCCACACTGGGCTCCTCGCTGGCTCCTGTGCTCCTTCCTGATTGATGTCCGGTCTTCATTCTGTGAAGACAGGTTAGCCTGACTCTCTGGTTAAAATAGCAGCAGGCCACACTGTCCACGGAGGTGTAGGGGAAAGGCTTTGACCTCAGCTGACAGCTTATATCCCCATTCCAGATCATACAGGGGCTGCAAGCTCCTTTGAGGAAGCATGGAATCCATCCTCCGCCAACACCCGTGCCTGGCACAGGTTAGGAACTCAAAGTGGAAATGGATATTAGGACCCATCACAAATTCAGAAGTGTAACTGGGTTTGAATTGAGTGAGCCAGTGTTTCACATGCGTCCCAGCCTAAAGAAGTGGTATCAGAGAGGGAGCTGTGAGGCGCGGTTGTGTGTGTACAGTTATTCCAGATTCTCCCGAAACCCCTCAAAGGTAGTGTGCTCTGTCTCAGAGTAACTTTCAGCGAGGTTCCGAAGTTAGTTTAATCTCTCTTCAGCTTAACTATAGATTTTACTGAAAGCCATTGTATTCCATGGATCTCTAGCCCATTAAGGGGATAGACCTTGTAATTCACATAATACCCCAAACTTAAAACAAAGCTTTTCCTGAGCACCAGGAACTGGCACTATAAGCACCTGCCACTGAGAGTGTCACTGTTGGTGCTGATGCAGAGCCTCCTCAGAGGCCAGTGGAGTTATAGACAAATCTCGTCATTTCCTGTCCCATCAAAACATGTAAACGCTGAGTTGAGGCTGTCTTACAGAAATACGAGAAAGGGAAATTCCTTGCTCTATATTGAGAAAACAAGTGAATATTAATACAATATATCAAAGCTAAAAATAAAACTTAAAAATCCTGACAGTTTGGGGGCCATGCAAGCTGCTCTATTTGGGGAACAGATTTAGAGTGGTAAGAAGATGAATAAAAACATTCCTGACTTTTCAAGCTTAGTTTTCTTTTTTCATTTGAAAGGTCATGTCTGACAGCCAGCCTTCAGGAATTGAACTGTCTACAATTTTACTTTATGCCCTTGATGAAAAGGGCCGGATTCAATATGAATCTGAAATACCTAGTGGCCTTGGGGAGGAACATGTATTTTTCTCCACAAGGGGAGACCCTGGCCAGTGTTTTATATTAAGAAACCATTCCCCCTAGTGCCAGGAGAGATGTACATGTATTTTTTCTACCTGAATGAGAGAAATATTTATCCCAAAATAGCTATAGAAAACTAGAGGTTTAAACTGGTTATTTTCCCCAGCATCCTCCTGTGCCACCAGTTCTCAGGACTCTATATGGAGGGGACCGTGGCCATAGGGCATGCCGGCACTGCTCACGGGAATGGGAAGGACAACCATTCAAGGCAACAGAAAAATAGTTGCCTCGTGAGCTCTCTGGTTAATACGATCTGTGAAAAAATCTTAAACTTTGGGGGCTAACAGTGGACATTTCGTCATTACAATCATGTTCTTAATAGGAAACTCCAGGGGCAAAATGAGCCAGCGTCTGGGTGGGCAAGAGATTCTGTTCACCTTGAGCTAGCATTGGAGAAGATGCAAGTAAGAAGATGCTTGGCTCCAGAACTTGAAATCTACATCAGAGGTGAAAGGATTTGGAAATGATTTTGAAATACTTCCCAAGCAGCAGTCTTCATTACCGGATGGGCTATGCCTGGATTATGCTGTGATTTCTAGACTGTTGGGAAGGCTAGTGTGACCGAATTCATTGAGTCATTTGGCCGAGAGCCTGAGTCATTCCTCCTGCTGCTAGGCTGCGATAAAAGGAAGTACCAGACATCAGAGATAGAAGCTTAACCTGTTCCCGGAGAAGAGCTATTCTGGACTCAGGAATAATGAGTCGGCTTTTAAATCTCACCTGCCGTTCACTTGAGGACCTAGATGAAAGTAGTTATGAAACTGTAGAGAGCTTTATGCTGTTAGCTGATGCTGAAAATAGAACAAAATATTTTTTAAATGAACAAAATCATAGTCAAAATGCATTGTTGTATTTTGTAGCCTTTCTGTGTCTTTCTGGTTTAGTTTTTTGGTTGGGGTTTTTGTTTTTGTTTGGGGGGGGTTGGAGTTTGTATTGAGGGTTGCTTTTGTCAGTATTTGCATAATTTAATTTATCTTTGCAGAAACCCACTCCACCAAAACCTGAACCTAAAGCAAGAAAAACATCTGCTAAGGTAAGAGGTGCTCCCACTCCCACTTCAGCTTTTTAAACAATGAATAAATTATAATTTCATACCCAAAAGTCATCTGAGGAAAGATCACATTTAATGTACTGACTAAAAACCTATTACCCCTGCTACAGGCTTTCTCAACAGGCATAAAGCACAATTTAATGCTTTTACCAGGGATGTGTTTTCCATCTGGTCAGTAAAGCGAAGAAAGTCAGCCAACGACGCTCTGGGAAGCCTCATGTCCATGGGGGTTTGGTACTTCCTCAGGAGCATGATGTTCACACGGTGCTCGGAAGGGTGGTCTTGGCCAAGGGCAGTACTACTGCCGAGAGCGGAGGACCTCTGGAAAGGGCTTTTGACTTCATATCCTTGTCTTAGTCGGCCAGTCTAACTCATCATAATCACATAGTAACTAATACCAGCAAACATTTATATGGCCCCTGTGCAATGCCAGATCCTGCTCTGATTGCTTTTCTCATATAACCCTCACATCAGTCCTACTGATGTAGGTACAAATAGCCCGTGTTGTCGATGAGGAAACTAAGGCACAGAAACTGACCCAACTTGGCTTTTCCCTACTCTGCCCTTCGGAGCATTGTCCCTTCTTGTGAATTGTTTGAAACTATGTGTGCTGTGGTGTGAGTAGGTGATGCTGAAGCAGCACTCACTTCTCTAGCTTGGTCTTAAAACTAGGATCTGGGTCTTCATTTTCAAGTTCTCTCTCAGCTCTCTAGTCACCCAAGCCCGTGTCCCCACGTGAGGTGTCTCATGTGCTGGATTCTTCCCTGGCTTTGCCTCATCCTTCACCAGCTGCTGCTGTTCTCTCCGTGCCAGAGCCACCTCCCACTTCATCAGGAGAGGAGGTCCACCAAACAAATACACGAAGGAAATCATTGTGTTTTCGCAGAAGGGAAAGTCCAATGGACTCCAAGCAGCCTGTTAACATGTTCAGAGACTCCACAGAATTCAGTTGATGCCCAGAAAAACTGGGTTCTCATTTTCCCCCAAAAGCTACCGAGTTGGCCATGGTTGTGCTTTCCCTTGTGTTTGGATGGGGACTGACTTATTTTAGCTAATAGCACACCGTGTCTAACATACTCTGTCTGGGCTTTGATCCTCTGTTAGAAAGAACCTGGAACAAAGATTAACAAAGGAGCTAAAGGGAAGAAGGAGGAGAAGCAGGAAGCTGGAAAGGAAGGTACTGCACCATCTGAAAATGGTGAAACTAAAGCTGAAGAGGTACTTTGCATAAATACCTCCCACTGATTGAATCAGTGTCTTGAGAAATTGCTGAATCCTTCAGCTGCTGGTAGCATGTTCTTAATGTCTCTTTTCATTGCCTGTAATGTTATTGCAGATCCACATCTCTCGCTCAACTGTTAGTGTCTCAGCCTCCAGAGGTACCCCACCCAGCACACTGTCAGTAAAGGGGCAGATTGAAACAGTGAGAGTTAAGGGTACAGTGGAAAATTCTGCATGTTTGCAGTGACTAAAATCAGATAGTAGTGTGGTGCTGTTTCTTCGGAGCAGTGGGAGCTTGCAGGGAAAGCTTCTGCGGTCATTTGAAAAGCAGAAAGCAATAAATGCAGCAAAGTGTTTGCGTAATATATTCCTGCCTTGTCTGTTTCACACCCAGAGTTGAAATAGGTTTGGGGGTAGAGCTGCTAAAAAACAGATGTTCTAAAGTGTGTGTGTTGGCAGAGTGGACTTGTATTTGGCTTATATTCGTTTTAATAGTAACTATATTTTTTTCCCTTTTTTCCCCCACAGGTACAGAAAACTGAATCTGTAGATAACGAGGGAGAATGAATTGTCATGAAAAATTGGGGTTGATTTTATGTACCTCTTGGGACAACTTTTAAAAGCTATTTTTACCAAGTTTTTGTAAATGCTAATTTTTTAGAACTCAACTAGTTGGCATACAAAAATATATAAGGATGGACATTTTACCTTCTTATAATACATCTTTTTGGAGACTTCCATCATCCTCAAGTCAAATAAATTTAATATTGGAAGCTGTGTGTAAAATTGATTCAGCATTCCATGCATTCGCTTTAAAAATGTAGTCCTGTGCATACTGTGGTGTTTTTACTGTGCCTATTTGAATTTTTCATGCAGTTTTTCTAGAGCAATAATCAGTGGTGCTTTTGTACCTAGGTTTATGTGATTTTAATGAAACATGGATAGTTGTGGCCACCTGCTGACTATTTGTGGTTTAAAATAAAAAGGTGTTCTTGCCTGCAAAATACCTGCTTCTTAGTGTTTTCACTAAATTTAGGCAATGTTTCATTTTTGCAGAAGATGTAAAGAATTTCTACAGTCTGTGCCCTGAAGGTATCTCTAATAAGTCAAATAGAATTGTTTCTTAATTTTCTGGCATTTAAAAATGCCACTATTTTAATAAAGTCCTCTGTGAGTGCCAGTGTGGAGTCACATCTAAAACACTTCATACTAGGAGTGACCTGCAGTGATTACCTTATATAAAACAATAAGACACCACTTTGTTTGAAGTCCTTATAAACAAATAGTGTTCTGCTATACCAGAACTTGTGAAAAACCATCAACTCAGGCTCATCCTTGAAAAGTCCCCACTTTCAAAATAATACTGAGTCACATTCTTTGAGGATTTCGAAGCTTTGAAAACTCTTACCCAGCATGACCACATCAGTCTTGGAGCAGCCTGAGAAAGGAGTTGGCATAGGTATTATTAGAGCTCCTTTCTAGGCTAAGAAATAGGGACATGGAGAGTTTGTGACTTACTTCAGGCCCATGGGAAGAAGAAAAACAGAACTTGAACCTGGTCTTTTGAATTTTATACATAGTGTCTATTTTAGTCTGTTCAAGCTGCTGTGATAAAATATGACAGACTGGGTAGCTATACTCAACAGAAACTTCTCTCTCACAGTGTGGAGGTCATCAGTCCGAGATCAGGGTGCCATTCAGTAGGGCACGGGTCCTCTTCCAGATCACAGACTTCTCATTGTAGCCTCAGGTGGCAGAAGGGGCCAGGGAGCCTCTGGGACCTCTTTTATGAGGGCACTAATCCCACTCAGCAGAGTTCCACCCTTGTGATTTAGGCACCTCCCAAAGCTCCACTTCTACTATCATCTTTGAGTGGTAAGATTTCAGCATGAGTTTTGTAGGAACATAAACATTCAGACCATAGCAATGGCCTTCTGTATCTGGAAGGATATGGCTATGTTGGGAATAGAGGAGCTATTTTATGAATGTAAATTTCTTTGTTTGCTTACATTTCCCGAGAAGTTTAGTAACTGCATGAGCACTCAGGGAAGCTGAATTCTAGGGATTACTCTTAAATGAAGAAAGACCTCCTGAATTTTTAAGATGAGAATAACCACTGTGCTGCCCCAAGAATCTTGCCAAAAGCCTGTTGTTCCTCAGAGCCTCAGATGCTTTTCTGTTGTGGTTATCAACAAAACCAGATCCCTCCATCATGCTTATATTTTGTGTCATTGTCACTAATCTATCATTAATCTACTGCAGATAACAACCTTAATACACAGAATAATCTCTTTCAAAGTTTCCTTTGCTTCTGATTAGGCAATATATCTTAATTCATGAGTGTTATATGTGCTGAAAACCACTTTTATCCCCAAGAAAAAAATAGCTTGTATCATGTGAGCACTTCATAAAAATATTTTCAATATTTTTTGGTATATTGCTGTTTAGCTTCCAGTTCAGGAGTGGAATCTAAACTCCATAAGTTTACTTTTTTAAAATTATAAAGGTGTTACAGGTAGTTTTTAAAAATATAAGACATTACAATAATAAATAAAGGGAAAAGTCAAAATTTTCCTTTCCCCCATTCCTGAGTTCCAGAGGTAATCACTGCACACCATTGTCTCTTTAACTATGCATATGTGTGTATGAAGATACGTACATACATAAATATGTACACATGATTTTTAAAGGAAGGAAATATACATCCTATTTAGAATTATTCAACCAATAACTTGTAATTGGAGACAGATTTCAAATATTGCATTGCTGCCATTGATACTACAATAAACATTCTTGTGCACAAAGCTTTGCATACTTATATATTTCTGCTCCAATAATTTCCTAGAAGTGGAATGTCTGAAATGGAAGGTCAACGGGAAGGTACATTTGACTATTGCCAAAAACATTGTGCCCCTCCACTCTGTCAACAGCGTGCAAATGACATATCTCTTCTTACCTTATTTTAGTTTCATAAATGAAAAATAATGCCTTACTATTTTAATTTTAAATTTATTTTACAAGTAAAGTGAGTTTTTCATGTTTTTTATGGTCATTTGAATTTCTTTTGTGAATTGTGATTTTTCTTTTCCTCTGTTTTTTTTACTGGCAAGTCACTGTTTTAAATCATTATTATTTACAGTGTCCATTGATGCCATTACTTTTATTTCAAACATGGGTTCTGCAGGCTATGAACGTGTGTCTATTAAAATTTATGGATTATATTACCACATTGACAAAGCAAGGGACTATAGAGCAGACAGCTACCAAAATAACCCAGAACTTGAAAACTTGATAGATATACTTATTGCGAACACATAGAAGGTGGGAGGTATCCATTTCTGCCACATTACTACCCCTTTAGAGGATTTATACAGGCTAGGAAAAGGATCCCCTTCTCCAAACGTGTGTGTTCATTTGCTGGAAAATTGTAATAGCCTTTGCATCTGTAATGACTGAGTTAAATGGCATCCCTGTAGTTAAGCAATGAACTGCTTGTACAATCATCGGTGATGTCCTCAAATTCTTCCTGGAGACTACTTCACAAATTGTAGTGGAGTAAGAGAGGGCTTTGAGAGGCAAAGCCCTGAAATTACTATTTTTAAATTCTGTGCAAAGATAATCTGAACCAAAAGTCAAGAACTCTAGTGAACTGTCCCATAAAATTTTGAATGTACATTTACATAGTTAAAGAGTTGGAAACAGGTCATGGAACAAAGGTTTTTCCTTATCCTCAATTTTTAAAGGAGTTCACTATTTTTTAAATATATTTGTATTGATTTAAGGGAGGAAAGAAGAGGGAGAGAGAGAGAGAAACATCAATGATAAGAGAGCATCATTGATCGGCTGCCCCCTCCACACCCTACACTGGGGATTGAGAATGCAACCTGGGCAAGTGCCCTGACCAAGAATCAAAGCATGACCTTTTGGTTTATAATCGATGCTCAACCCCTAGGTCATAGAGGCCAGGCAAGGACTCCACTCTTGATTAGAGGTACAGTGCTATTCCTGATATTGCCAATCCTAGCAGGCATGGAAGGTTGTCTCTACTTCTCAAATGTGTAAGAACCATTACTGAAGCCTAACCTCTTCCACAGTAAATCCTTCTTATACCTCCAATGGAGTCTATTCTAGAAAGATGTTAGCCACAAACCCACAAGAAACTAAATAACTTAATTAATGGCTTTTTAAATATTATTTCTTTGTTTGTTATAGAGTACCAACAAATGACCATTTGGACTTGGTTTAAAAAAAAGTTTTAGTTGTACTTCAGGAAATAATTGGTCCTGAGTAGTTCTTGTGACTCTTACACAGCTGTCTCTTTTACTAGAAGAGTCTAGGCTATCACAAAATAACCTGTGGAATTTGAATGAGCTGGCAGATAGAATTTGAGGGGAGTAAGAGGATGGAAGAAAGGGCGTCTCAGAGTTGGGAATCACAGAACTGGGATAGACCTTTGTGAGTATCTGATGTCCATTGCTTCATAGAGGCAAGTCTCCTTTGAATTCCAAAGAATTGTTTCCCCTTCCCTTTCCCATTCCCCGCCAGGAAAATTTTAAGATCTTCTAATAGAAAGCTCTAAATCAGGATAAAGTGATTTAAAATATGCATTCACTCTTTTTAATGGAATTCAATTTGAGAAATGGGTAATGACTGGTACTATTAAAAACTGGTTTATTCAGCACATACTAAGTCCCACAAGCTGCATTTAACTAGCGACTGTTAAGCAGCTACTGTGTTCTGAGCACTTTGCTAGAGTAGTATTAGCAACCCCAAGAGGAGATGTCATTTTGGGCTTTGTTCTTATGAGATAAGACAGGCCTTTGGCCATATGCACTTCCAGATTTTTTAAATAGAAAGTTTAATACTGATTCATCAAAACTGAGACACAGTAAAATTCTTGAGTGTCTACATTGTTCCCCGTGGTAGAGAGAGGCAAATGAGAATTTTACTGATCTTCTCTGACACAATGAGTTGCCTCTTGCATTCACACAGCACTTTTCTTGGCCTAAATTTTGTACTTATTTCATTCTGTCCGATGCTGTAAAACAATGTTTCTTTTTTATTTCCTCAAGTAGAATTTGAGCCTCTTTAGACAGGGAGTTTTTCTTCCTTAAAATCTTCAAAGTGCCTACCTGGTGCGTGGTACATAGTAGTTACTCAATGAATGTTTATGGAATGTTTAGATGAACTAATTGTAAGTCCACATTGCTCTCCCAACTTTCTAAGTATTACTGATCTCTGAGGGAGGCAAAACTAAAATATATAAAAAAGGAACAAAAGACTTCAGGGTATAAAATAAAGTATTAAATGTGTTAAGTTCAGACAAAAGACTCTAGGAGACCAAAGAAGAGAACCATCTTGAGCAGTTGGGGAAAGATTTAATAGTGGTGAAAGCATAGATGCTCCAGTTTTTGAAGAAGATATGAATGAGTCAGAAAGGAGCTGAAGGATCCTTCAAACAAGATAATGGCCTTTCTAAAGGCCAGAGAAAGTATGTGGAGTGAAACATTCCTGGAGTAGGTTCATCTCGCAGAACCATGTTTTAGACACCTGAGCAAATCCATTCACTGTCTCCTGCTTCCATTTCTTTTGTAAAATGATTGGGTTGGATTTTATTAATGGCTTGTTGAAACCATTGTTTTTAAAGCAGTAGGATACCAGTCATTCTTTCTTGCCTTCAGGGAGTGGATGACACACTTTTTTGGCCATGACCTCACCTTTTGAGGCTGTTCCTCAGGCTCATTGGCTGGGCCAACAGAACACAATTTGAAGGCCAGTGAATCAGGGGGTCTCTCCCCAATCATCAGTGTGCACAGTTTGTGCAGAAAAACAGGGACACCATGGCTGGAGTAGAAAGTTGATGGTGGGAAGCATGGGAATGGACTGTGGACATCCAACACTCAGGACCAAGCCAAGCACAGTGAGCACTGGAGAATGTTATGGAAATGCATGTGGGAGTGTGATGTTGTAGGCTAGGTGGCTAGGAATGGGTGATCCACATGCTATAGAAGCCTTGAGTGGTGTTCACCAATTTTTGGACTTACCATATTTTCCAGTGTATAAGACAACTTTTCAGCCCAGAAAAATCTTCTCAAAAGTCGGGGATCGTCTTATACGCCAGGTGTCATCTTATAGGGCGAGTATATCCCAAACTCTATATATTTTTCCTGGAAAAATTGGGGGTCATCTTATACGCCCAGTCGTCTTATACACTGGAAAATATGGTAATTCAGCAAGAAACATGGAGCCTCCCTAGATTTTTTCCCCAGGGAAGAGGCAGGATGAGCATGATGTCTAGGAAAGAGGAGTCTGGCAGCTAAAGGGATCCCTCAATCAACCTACACTTTCCCTTTAATTAGAATATAGTTTGGGTATTGCATATTAGAGAACTATTGTTAGTTTTTCTAAGATGTAATTATCGTTATTTTTAGGAAATGTGTGCTGAAGTTTTTCTTTAGTAATGAAGGGTTGTGAGAGCAGGAACTTACTTTCAAATAATTATTTACATAATTCATATGATACTAGAGGCCTATTGCAGGAAGATGCCTGCAAGAATAGGTCTTCCTGTGGTGGTCTCCACTGCCCTGCCTGCTTCCCTCCCTTCTCCACCACCACACTTGCTTGCTTCTCCACAGCTTCTCTCCCTTCTGCAGCTTGTCCTTCTATGCTGTGTTCAGTCTTCGCTCTGCACTGAGATATGCAAATTAACCACCATCTTGGTTGGGTTAATTTACATACTTGCTCCTGATTGGCTTGTGGGCATAGTGGAGGTACAGTCAATTTGCATGTTTCTCTTTTATTAGATAGGACTAGAGGCCTGATGCATGAAATTCATGCACAGGGGATGGGGGTGTCCTTCAGCCCAGCCTGCTCTCTCTCCAATCTGGGACCCCTTGAGTGATGTCCGACTGCCCGTTTAGGCCCGATCCATGTTTCTCTTTTATTAGATAGGACTAGAGGCCTGATGCATGAAATTCATGCACAGGGGATGGGGGTGTCCTTCAGCCCAGCCTGCTCTCTCTCCAATCTGGGACCCCTTGAATGATGTCTGACTGCCCGTTTAGGCCTGATCCAGGTAGGATCGGGCCTAAATGGGCAGTCAGACATCCCTCTCACAATCCAGGACTGCTGGCTCCCAACTACTCACCTGCCTGCCTTTCTGATTGCTCCTAACCACTTCTGCCTGCCAGCCTGATCACCCTCTAACCACCCCCCTGCCAGTCCGATTGATGCCTAACTGCGCCCCTGCCAGTCTGTTTTTCCCTAACTGCCCTCCCCTGCAGGTTTGATCACTCCCAACTGCCCTCCCTTGCAGGCCTGGTCCCTCCCAACTTCCCTCCCCTGCTGGCCTGATCACCCACATCTGCCCTCCCTTGCAGGCCTAGTCCCTGCCAACTGCCCACCCCTACTGGCCATCTTGTGGTGGCCATCTTGTGTCCACATGGAGGCAGGATCTTTTGACCACATGGGGGCAGTCATCTTGTGTGTTGGAGTGATGGTCAATCTGAATATTACTCTTTTATTAGATAGGTGCATGGGTGGGGGCCAGCTGGTTTCCCCAAAGGGTGTCCTGGATCAGGGTGGGTGTTCCCTTGGTGCATGGGGTATCCTGGGCAAGGGACATGTGGTGGTTGCAGGCCAGCCATCCTCCCCGTCCCCAGTGACTCAAGCTGAGGCCTGGTATCTGGGATTTATTTATCTTCTACAATTGAAACTGTGTAGTCTGGAGCAGAGCCAAGCCTTCTGCTCGCACAGCTATTGAAACTTTGTTGCCTTAAGCAGAGGCCTGGGCCCAACAGGGTGTGAGGAAAGCTTGGCTTCCTCCATTGCTAGGGGCAACCCAAGCCTCGCTCAGTGGCGGCAGCCATTGAAACTTAATTGTCTTAAGCGGAGGCCTGGGCCGGCCAGGCTTTGCAGAAAGATTGGCTTTTTCCATCACCAGGAGCAACCCAAGCCTCTCTCCTGCTCTCTCTGTGGCTGTAGCCATCTTGGCTGGGTTAATTTGCATACTCACTCTGATTGGTTGGTGGGTGTGGCTGGTGGGCGTGGCTGGTGGGTGTAGTGGAGGTACAGACAATTTGCATATTACTCTTTTATTAGATAGGATATGCAACATATGTGCACATATACCCATTTCATAGATAAAACAGATATGGCAAAATGTTAATTATTAGATCTTGTAGTTGGTATACAAGGGCTCCTTATACTTTTCTGTATGCTTGCATATTTTCATAAGAAAAAGTTAGAAAAAAAGTGGGGGAAATGTTTTTCTTTAATCCTCTTATCAGAGCAAGAGTACAATTAATAAGATAGTAATGCACATCAGGAAAGCACTTACCCTATGCCAGGCTGTGTAGTAAAGAATTTGGCCTGACCCAGGAAAGGTCTGGCTTTGTCCCTAGCTCCTGAAAAGTAATCTGTAAACCCTTGGAATTTCCCAAATGATAAGAGTGTCTTTGTTATTCATGTTATTCAATTCATAGGTGGAATGTGGGGGTTGGGAGTATGTACTGGAGACTTTGTTCAAATCCCTGGGCAATCACTCAATCAATCATGCCTATGTGATGAAGTCCCAGTAAAAACTCTGGACTCCAAAACTCTGAGGCGCATCCCAGGTTGGCAGTACTCCATGTGTATTATCACACATTCCTACCAGAAGGATGACTCGCCCTGAAGACAATGGAAGCTTTCCTTTTCCTCCTAGACTCTGCCCCACGTCTCTTCCTTTAGCATGTTCTAATATGTATCATTTCCCTGTACTTACCCACACGTGTAATTGCTTTCAGTGAGGTCTGTGACTCCTTCCAATTTTATGGCATCATCAAACCTGGAGTTGGTTTTAAGAACTCCCTATGATAGATGTCAGAAATGATGACAGTCTTGGGGACTGTGCCCTTAGACTTGGCAGTTGGCTAATACCAAGCATGGCATTCTCCTTTTGCATGAATATTTAATACTCATGAGTTGGATAGGACCTACCATTTTGCCTGTTTTACAGATAAGGAACTCAGGAACAGATAGATAGCTAACTTGCCCAAGGTGATACAGTGAGTAGAATTTAAATGCTGGCAGACTGCCTCAGAGCTTGTGCATCTTGCTGATAAGAAAACCAGCTTGTATCAGGGATATACAATGAAAAGAATCCCAGGGTAAGTAGGTTCAGGGAGCAATGTAGGCTGAGTCCTTCTTTCTCTAACTGAATTTCTGCACATAATAATGAAACTTCAGAATCAAGACTCTGAGGCAAAAGAAGACACAGTGCCCTGAAAGAAAGATTCAATGATGTTGAATACTCCACACTTAGTTTTCTTTTTTTAATGTTTAAAAATCTTTATTGTGGAAAGTTTAACATAGGTCCTCCTCTTCACACTTTATTTTCTAAGGCCATTAAGTAGACTAATTAATTTTATAAAGAAATCCAAGAGTTCTGACAGAAAGGGCTTTCTTATCAACTTTTCCCTCATCCAAGTAACAAGACTGCCACATCCTCCTGTTAATAGGAGGCTTGCTGTACAATTCCAGTGGCATGGAAAAAATGCTTTCAGAGAGAGAAAGCAGTCCCACATCTCTCTCCACTAATTGATAATTGACAATAATCCAAATCTAAATAACATGTGCTTCAGAATTCTAAAATAAAACTGGTAAAAAATCTCAAAGCCCTAAAGAAATTATTTAAGGGAAGATCTATGTAACAAGGCTGCTCCTGTATACTCTCCTTTTGCAAAATTCAAAATGCTCCTATAGGAAAGTTCTAATGTTAACAGACCACTAATTTCAAGATTTTGCATGCACTCTGGTAATTTTCTAAACCAATTAGCTGAATATACATTAAATTTTAATCAAAACATCAAAAAAGCTTCCAGAGAAATGGTCCTGTGTAAGTGCAAGCAAAACGTGTGAATGGCTGTCTGCAGTAGTCACCAAATTTGGGCATTTGCTCTTTCAGTGTGTGCATTGATGTGTGAACAAGGCCCTTACACAGGTAGTGAGAGTGCTATTCTTCTCTTGCCACTCCCAAAAAGCCTGGAGGTAAGCAATTGTGTGTGCTGAGGGGGAGGGAGGAAGAGGGAGGGAGGTGTGCAGTGTGAGCCATAGGCAATGCCAAGAGCATATAAAAAAGAGAAATCTAAGAGATTAAACTTCTGTTTTATTTAGCTGCTTTATTCTGCTAAATTGAGCCTAACAGCCAAAAGAATCTCTAAGAGGTTTTATTGGTGCCTTTCTATGGACTTCCCTAAGTGGCTTATATTTCAACTAAAACAAAAAAGAAAAAAACAACTCCAAACATTGTGTCTTGAGATTATGCTTTCTTCTGATCTCTGCTTATAGTCATTTTCTGATTTTTTTCAATCATTAAAAATGTTTCAGAAACATAATTATGCACTCTCCTAGGACCTTATGTAGGAAGGGAGAGAAAAAGAAAAGGGGAAGGGAGGGGAGGGGAAGAGAAGGAAAGGGGAGGAGAAGGGAGGGGAGGGGAGTGGAGGAGAAAAAAGGGAAGGGAAGGGAAGGGAAGGGAAGGGAAGGGAAGGGAAGGGAAAGGGAAAAACCACCACTAAAGGAAAATAGGCAACAGTGTTTGCACAGTTCCTCATCTATGAAATAAGAAGAAGAAAAGTATCTATCTCACAGGGTTGTTATTAAATGATTTAATATTTTAAAGTGCTTAGAACAGTATCTGGCACATAGTAAGCTATAACTTTGTTTAACAAATTTTTTAGAAACATAAGTAAAAAAACAAAACAAAAAACGTTGCAGACCCAAGTGGAATGAAACAAGTAAGCTTTAGGAAACCTGCCTTTGTCCTCCTTACAAGTAATTAAGTACCAGGAGGCAGTCTGGAGGCAGAGAGAATTGAGGTATGGTGGGAGAAAAGTGTTTTCAGCAAGTCTCAGCTAAGTGTCTTATCCCTTGGTTTATTTTCATTATATGAGGTTGTGTTTTTTTTTTTCCTTTAAGGGTTGGGGTGTGGGAGGGGGCGCTCTGCATACTTTGAAGTTTGCCTCAAGGGAAAAGGTTGAATTGGGAGTCTTTGTGACTAGAATCTTTGGCCTGGAAGGTTGGCGCCTTCAACTGTGTCTCATGCCAAGCTTTTGAGAGTCTGTCCCTGTTCCAAAAGCAGACAGGAGCTTCCTTGCAAGTTTTTCTGAAAGAAATGAATGAGACTAAACTCCAACAGATTTCTGCCTTTATGGGCCTTTAGCCTAATTAGTTTGGTGAATTAGTGTGACGGCTGGAATGCAGAGTGCAGCAGGCCCCAGTTCTGGGGGTGGAGACACGCGAGGCCCCACAGATCATGAAGCGGGACAGTCCTACAGCTGGCCAGGGGCACTGGAGAGGCCGCAGTGAAAAGACTGCAGAAAAGCTGCTGCCATCTTTTGGCTGATTCCATGGGACTGTAGATTTTAACTTTGAGCCATGCAAAATTATACTCAAAGCCAGAAAGGCTTTGGAATACCAAACCTGGTGAGCACAAGATATCACCTCATTTACACTTTGGGACTTGAAAAAGATGAAGAAAATTTTAAGGTGGTCTGAATAGCTCTTTTCTATCTTAAAAGAAAAGCGGGGGGTGGGGGGGATAACTGAAAATAGAAAACAACATTTTGCAGCAACAAGAGGGACCCAGGTCAAAGAAAGACCCCACCCACTTTGTGTAACAAATATTTATTACCATCCCTTTTACTTTCCTGAACTAAAGCTCATAGATAGTTCTAAAAATTCAACATACTGTTCTAACTGCAAAATGAAGAATAATTTTTTAAAGTAATTTATGACACACTCTGTATTTCAATGTGTGAATGTTTGGGCTTGCCTTTACAAGAAGACATAATGGAGTGGATAGATGCACAAAATAAGTTTAGATTTAAGAAAAATAAGACATTCGGTGAGTTATCAACATTCTTTATATTTTAAACTTTAAAATAGGGGATTATTATGTTTTTAGGTTTGCCCGGAAGCACTGTGATCAACAGCCATCGTTGTAAGGAAGGCTCAAAGACGATAGACTACACTGTTGCTGGTGATGTGACATTCGGAAATGGAGCACAACATTTGTTAAAGTTGCAAACTAAGCACAATGTTTAAAACTATGCAAAAAGCACTTAGAGTCTTCAGTGTGTATGTTAAAACAGAATTAGATTCTAGGCTTCAAAATGTATAAATAGGATTTTTTTTAAATCTGCATGATTTTTCACCAATGGGACAGGTGAAAATCATGAGACATAAGGCCATGCTACATTGTGTGGGACTGTTCACACATTGCAAGATGTCTAGCAGCCCTGGTCTCTGCCCAGGAAAAACAGTAATCCCTTCCAGACCTTCCTCACCCCCCATCCCCACTTCTGGTCATTTTGACAACTAATGACTCCACAGAAAACCAGAACAGCCTCTTGAGGGCCTAGTGCAACCCCCATTAAGAAATACCAAGTTAGCCCAGCCAACATGGCTAATTGGTTGACCTATGAACCAGGAGGTCACAGTTGGATTCCCTGTCAGGGCACATGCCCAGGTTGTGGGCTCCAACCCCAGAAAGCAGCCGATCCATAATTCTCTCCCATCATTTATATGAAACATGGGGTTCAGGGTATAGGCTTTTCTTCTTGTGGATCCTTGTCTGGCAAAATTAAAGAATAAATTTGTGGACTAAAAGATTTCTTTAGTAAAAATGTAGAAGTTTATTGTAAGCATATACAAACTTTCCCTGGGGAAGGATCTCCAAAATGGGAAAAGCCTGATCTCTCTCTCTCTCTCTCTCGCTCTCTCTAATGGGAAAAAAATCCAAAATCTGTCTTTTGCCCCTTTGTCTCAGGTTTATACATGCTGTAGCTCTTTATCTGAACATGACACTTTCTAACTGGACCCTGCCTTAATTTAGGACCCTTGTGCTTTCCTCCTTGGTCACTCTGCTACATAGTATCATTTTCAAAGTCCAAAGCCCACATGGTGCCCCCATTTTTCTCTTCCCTCATCTTGCAACATTCCCCTATGTCTGTGAAAATATGTTTCCTTCTTCCCGGTATCCTGGGACTTTTCTTTATATCTCCGTGAGCATAATGGTGTCTTGAGGCTATTTCTGCCCTCCACATATGCATTCCTCTCCAATGGACCCTCTTTATTTCCCGACTGCCTGTCTTATCTCTGAAATTCCTTTCATAAGTTTCTCTCCCTCTCCCTTACTCTCTGAAACCAATAAAAAATATATTTTAAAAAAAAACAAACATGAGAAATTGGAACATAGATAGATAATGTGCATAAGAACACATACTATAAAATAGCGAAGACAGGACTCAAGCCCAGAACATTTGTTCTGAAAATACTTTTTAAAAATCTTGCTTCAATAACAAAAGTATCTATGAGACTATTCAGCTTAGGTTTCCTTTTGGCAAAAACTCCTTCAAGGCCCAGTTCCAATGACACCTTCTTCCTAAAACCTCTGCTGACTCTCCACAGGCAGTGTGTCCCCAGCAGTTTGTCTGTGCACTCATCACAATGAATTGTAAGTTGTTCTCTTCGAGCTTCCTGAAGCTGGATCGTGAGCTGATTTACTAAAGTCCTGGCAAGGCTCTAGTTTTTTTTTTTTTTTTCTATCTCTAGAGCCTGCAGGTCATCAGGCACATGGAAGGTGCTAGTCATTCAGGACAGTAAAGAGGCATCTTTGTGCTGGGACCTGTGGTAAGTGCTGGGGGTGCACAGGCGACTAGACAGAACACATTCCCTGGTGTCCAAGCCTCCAGTTTGGTAAACACGTGAATGCGTGAGTGCTACTCTCCAAAATGGGTAGAGGAGCAATGATTTCAGGAGGATGGTTACACAGAGACTGAAGTCCTCTCGGATTTGCCTTGCTTTGCACCTTAAAACTTAAAAGATTAGCCAGAATAGACTGAAACAGATACACCTGGAAGACAAACTAGATTCATAAGGTAATGAAGATCTTGAGAGGGGAATGAAATTAGCAAAAGAGGAGGCCACTAAAGTTATGTTCTTACAAGAACAAAGATGGAAAATGGTTTTCAGTAAATGGAAGTGATTTATGAGTAAGACCAACAGCAGTTTATATTAATGGTGATGGGAAATTGTAAATGGGTGGATTGATATTTTATCTGAAAGAATATTGAATAGCTTAACAAAAATCATTTCTGGTTTACTAGGTGGTCAAAGAGAAAAAGAGGAACAATGTAAAGAGATATGCCTTCAGCAGCAATATGGTAAGAGAAAGAATAGGATTTAGCAATAAATTAGTAATGGATATGAAGTTGAAGGGAGTTTGTGGGGAAGCACAGAACTTGGCTGGCATGTCTATAAGGAGGATTCTCTGAAAGTTGGGAGGCAGAGGGGAAGGCATCTGAGGGGACCTTGCCAAAGGCAGCAGTCCCTACCTTGACTTTTCCAAACAAGTCCCATCCCCCAGCTATTTCGCTAGAATCTCTATGTTTAGTCTTTAAAGACCTGACCTTGTAGAAGCATATGCTTTCTCAAGGATACTTACCCTGCTAATTGTATGTAGAGCTTAATTTTAGTTCAAGCTGTTAGGACAATAAAAAACTAAGGAGGCAGGCAAACAAGGCTACTTGGTCGTGATAGCCAAGTAGTGCCTTAGCCCTCTCTTTCACAGAAACGTGTGTTAGAGTAATCATTCATCCATCGTTCAGCCCGGCAGAAGTTTATGAACTTATCAAATGAAGTGCTATTGAAAAATTATGAAGAAAAAGAAAGAGTAGTTAGATTTGTTTTGTTTGGGGTAGGGGAGGGGATGCGGGGGGGGGGGGGAGGAGGACAATTACATCGTCCAGTTGAGTAAGAAGTAATGGCAATTTGCCGAAACCGGTTTCGCTCAGTGGATAGAGTGTCGGCCTGCGTACTGAAAAGTCCCAGGTTTGATTCTGGTCAAGGGCATGTATCTTAGTTGTGGGCACATCCCCAGTAGGGGGCGTGCAGGAAGCGGCTGATCGATAGCTCGCTCTCATTGATGTTTCTAACTGTATCCCTCTTCCTTCCTCTCTGTAAAAAATCAATAAAATATATTTTTTTAAAAAAAGAAGTAATGGCAATTAACTCCTATTAGAAATTATATGCATAAATACCAAAAAAAACCACATATAAATGGCCAGTCTTTTTCTCTTCTTTTTTAATCTAAGAAGGAAAAAACTATCACCAACTCTGGTAAATAGTCACAATTATAAATAAATACATAAATATAATACATAATAATAATCACCTTTATAAATAAATAATTGTGAAGAAGTAGCCTATTCTTGAAACCAAGAACCAGGTTTTGGTTTTATCACTTGCCACACAGACTCCCTCCAAAAATTATATGTACCTTCTCCCAGCACCTCCTTCCAATGGGGAGACTAGATTTGATATCTATTATAGGATTAAAAATGTCAAGAGAAGTAAAACTGTCTTTATTCATAGACAACAGGATCCTGTGTATAGAAAAGCTTAAAAAAAATTCAAAGAGATCTTAGGCTATAGAACCAATATATAAAAATATATTGTATTTCTATATACTAGCAATGAACAGCCCTAAATGTTCTAAAATTGGATATTAGCAATGGTTACACAACTGGTAAATTTTTTTAAAAATCATTGAATTGTACATTTAAAATGAGACTATTTCATAGTAAGTAAGTTACATCTCAATAAAGTTTTTTTTTTAATTGGGAAATGTCAAAAGGGAAAGAAGACTTTTTTTTCAACAAAAGAATTATTTTGTTTATTATTTTTTCCTAACTCCTATGTTGTAATCTCCAGCAGCAAATACTCTAACCCTGAGGGGAAGAGGCCTAATTGGGGAATTCCTAGGCCCTTTCTGGAGTAAAAGTTGAAATGTATGGCTACCAGTGTTTTAAATCTCACCATGACACCAGAGGGCAGAACTTTGACAATCAGTTTGTACTGCTGTTTATCTGCAAAAGCACTGAAGAGCCTAGTCACAAAGAGACAGATTAAGGTAAAGTGAAAAAGTCAAGTCAGGTAGTCAAGGACAGTTCTGGGGGATTCAGGATCCCTATTCCCTAACTGGTCAGCAAACTGCGGCTTGCAAACCTCATGCAGCTAGCAAGCTGCAGTTTGCTGTTCTGTAGACTAATGTGTATGCTGACTACTACCCTAGGATTAGGTGAGTCACACCCTACTAAGATAAAAGTAACTTTGGAAAGAAACTCTCTTTACTTCTAAAAACCAGTCACCTCCTTGGGCCAGAAGGAGGTCCTGGCTTTAATAACCCAAAGTAAATAGAACATATAGAACTTTCAACACCGAACTTTCAACAACTCTCAACGACTTTGCAGACAAAGATAAAAACATAATCACTGCAGAAATTTCAGTGGCTCAGATTAGATCAATGGCCCTCTGCCTTTGGCTTTTCAAAGCCCTACCCACATATAATTCAAATTACATTTGTAAACATAAAACATTCTCAGTATCAACTATAAGAATATTTAATACTTGCATGAATAATTTGTATATTTCCTGTCTTGAAATATAAAAACCATCAATGAAGTGAATTAAAATTCTGGGCTCAGAAGTAAAGTTTTCAGGTAGATTTTTCCATGCTTTTGTGATTGAAATAAGCAGGTGCTCACAGGAAAAATAAAAGTTTCCTTTCTTTTTTTAATGCAACAATGGCACTCATGAACTGATTCTAGGGTATTTTGCCTATAGCAATTTTTATTTTCATTTTGATTTGTTATTTTTTTAATTACTATTTTTGAGAATATTGATAGACTTGTGAAAAATACAGCACTCCTTTGTTATTCATCATATTTTGGGACTACTGTGCTAACCACATACTCCAGTTCAAAGAGAGTTGACTGTTTGCAAAGAATAATAATAATGGGTATAATAATAGCTACATACATATACTATTATACAAACTTATCACAAACTTGTCCTAATTTTCTGCAAAGAAGTTTTAGTGAGGAAACTAAAGCAACTTGTCTGTGATCATATGAGGCAGCTCAATAGATTTGCAGTGCTAGAAACAGTGCTAAGCATTTTATATACACTATAACCTTTATTCTTCATAAAGCCTCTAGGAAGAAACTATTATTCTAATTTCATAGATGAAAAAAAAGGATTTAGAAATAATTCTTGTCCCAAATTTGTATTTAAAGTGGTACCAAAGAATCTCATCAGACTTTTCTCTTCTATGTGGCAATCCAGCATATCTTGGATGATAGAGAATATGTATCAAATTCTGCAAGAATGTCAATGTGAAAATGAACGATAATTTACAGGAAAAGCTGGTTAAAGAAACTGACTTTTGTCAAAAAAAATATCATTGTCATCATTGGTAACAAACATCTGCCATTCCCAAAAAGAAGCCACCCAATTTTCATTAATGATGTTGAGTTGTGACAATTCCTCATAACTGGCAAGTTAATGGCTGGATTCAATAAGAGGAATGCAAAAGAAGGCAATTCTTGTGGCTTTGATGCAAATCATACATTAAAAGGGTAATTTATAACAAAGGTAGACTGAATAAATTTGAAGATGAAACAACAAATGTTAAGTTAGGCTTTAAAATTAAATTAAGGAAGTTTCAGAGTGACCAAATACAATTTTTTGTTTCAAATTTTCTTCTTTTGTGTTAGCATTTGTTTTAGAATAGCCAGTTATTCATCTTTACTGGCTTCTGAAATTAAATAAATTGAGTTTAAAAAAAAAAAACAGCTTTAATGAAATATCCCTGTTCTTGATGCATATGTGTCTCCATCCACAATGTTTTCTTCACAGGGTCCAAGAGCTAAAGAATAATTTGAGGTTGTGGCCTTTCAGAGCCAGGCAAATTATCACTGTAATGGGGTCAGCAGAGGGCCAAATTGCTTTTCCTGAATTAGCATGTGAAAGGAATGTGGGCAAATTAACTGTGTATGACTAAACTCTACTTTTCTTGCTGCTAGGTGACATATTGCTAAAGCCAGATTGTTCTCCAAAAATGGAACTCTTCGGGGATCCTGTACAGGTTCATTTCACTTTCTGGTCATTGGTCTGCATAATAATAAGACTCACAGGTATTTAGTACTCACTACATACCAGGCTTTAGTGCTTTATAGCTCTTATTTTGTTCTCAAAATAAGTCTATGTCCTAGGAGATAATTGATTCATCAAGATGCATTACAGAACAAAAGGAACCAATCTAAGTATTTTAAGCAAGGTGGAATTTAATATAGGGAATTGGGTGTTTACAACATTGTTATTGGGCTGGAGGGATAAGTTCTAGACCAAACATTCAGAAGTAATTCTCAGAGAAATACAGAACTGGCCCACTAAGAGAGCAACTACGTTCAAGGGCTCCAAAGCTTGTAAATTCACCAACGTGTCCCAGAACAGGAAGCCGGCTTCAAGAAGCTGCTTCTTCTGCCACAGCCTTTTTGATAACCAGGAAGCTGGAGAAAAGATACTGGAACCCTGCTATGAATAAAATCTCACATCTCCAGGATCTTTGCATGCCAGTGAAAAACTGGCCACTTGAGATGCCAGGATAGCCTCATATTTGCCTTCCAAATTTCAAACAAATCCATCTAAATAACAAGGCCTAAATCACATCCACACCCCTAGCTGCAAAGGGATTTGAGAGATGCAGATTTTTAGTTTTTCAACCTCTACTAGAGAGAAAGGATCCAAGGAGGGAGGTGGAATGTAAGATAAGCAAAGGCAATCCATAGTGTTTATCCCAGGTGGGTACTCTATTACAATCATCATGACCCCTTTAATAGATAAGGAAACAGAGGCACAGAGAATTAAGTAAATGGCCCAAGGTCACACCAAGGTGGTCTCTAGAACCTGTGCTCTTAACCACACGACTTTACTCATTCCCTACAGCCAGGTTGTGGTCTTTTGTCCACATAGGCTAAAAGAAAATCCCAGCAGCATTGTTCACCAAAGTGAAACATTTTTCAATGATAAAAAAATCCCAACAAGATAAATCAGGAAAGAGCCAAAGCCATAGTATACTATTGTATTCTTCATACCTTTATAATACTAACAAAAATCCACTTAACCAGCTAGATCTGGCAAAGCTCTAGAATGTTTCTTTTTCAGAATCTTTGACTATTGATTCAGGTACTATGAGATACTACTGAGATTGTGTTTCAGCCTAGAGAACTAGGAATATCCAGGGATCCAATCCCAGATAAATCCCCATTAATCACGAAATTCAAACCCAAATCTTAGAATGTACTACTAAAATGTGGGGAGGATCCTCTTCCAGAGAGATGAAATGAAATCTCCAGAAAATAATAGAAATGTCTTTTGTTCCCTAGCCCAGAGCTGGTGTGGCAGAGACAATGCCAAGTGTTCACCAAGTCCATTTTACTTTCCTCTTGGGCCCCTTTGCAGGTTAGGTTGGAGTTATGTGCGTTCTGGGCAATGGAAGCTGGGAAGCAGTGATATACAATACTTGCAGGGCTGGCCATCCCTTCTTGATGGCCATGCTATGAGGTCGCACTGGTGGTGTCACAAGATAGAAGGAGCCTGAGCTCCTTCTGAATGATTGCCAATGACATTAGACTGTGATGTGAGCAAGCAATACATTTTTATTGAATTGAGCTGTAGAGGTCTGAATCTGTTCATTACAGCAGTTAAGCTGACTAATACAGCTGGCCTGAACCTTCTGCTACAGATCTTAACAAAGGCAGGCCAAGTTGGATTTATAAGAAAATATGAAAAAAAAAGGCATTACTATCTGGATAGCCTCAATTTCATGACATTTTACCTACCTTCTCATCAACATCAGACTCTTTATATAAAAGTTCATTCAAGAGTTGCCATCCCCTTTGCTTTGCCTCTGCTTCTCAACAGGGCAGCAAAGCTGGGCTCATTCCTGGAGAAGAGATAGAGAGAGCTAAAACAGAGAGAGAAAAGGAGCTGGGCCTTTAAACACCTTTGATAGTTCCATTCCTGGAAAACAGTAGCCCCTTCCATTCACTGAAATCAGATCACTGGGATCAGCCCTCTTCCGCCTGGGGTGGGAGCAAGCAGCATAGAAAGACAGCAGGGAGAGGGAGGGTTTGTGCGGACTCTTTGGGGACCAGTGGTGTTCACTGAGACAGCCTGCACTGGTGAGGGCTCCTTTCTGTGCAGTGAAAACATGAAGAGGCTAAATCAGATTTCACCCCCCTAAGAAGAAAACTAAAGCTCTTTAAGAGTAACATTTACATACCATAGCAAGTATGTTCATTGTAGATCATTTTTAGCTGTTTATTAGCCCAAATCCCCTGGGGATCTCTTATGGCAATGCTTTGGAAATTAGTCCTTGTTACTTTATGTAATTAAAAACAATAAAGCTAAGTGCCTGTTCTACTCTTTTGTAATTTGAAACAGGGACTTCCAACCCCAGGTCCTATCTCCAGACCCCTCCATAGCCTCAGAGGTAATGATAGAAATCTATGCAATATTTTCAGCATATCAGAAAACCTTAGAGAAACAGGACATATAACTTAAAGCTGAATGAGCTAACTAAAATGTCAAGTTTCTGTGTTTTGACGGAGATCACCTCAGCTTAGTATAATAATTATCTCAGAGGATAATAGATTGATAATTATCTCATGCTATTTGGACACTCAAAATAACAGTCATTTAATGTATTTGAATTATACAAATGGATTAATGACTCAATAAGACTTTTATAAAGGACAACTTTTAAGAAATAAGATCCATTAGGAGGTTATTCTTAGAAGTTTAGGAATCTAGGCAAAATGATAGATACAACCCAAGTATCTATCAACTAATAAGTAGTTAAATAAAATGTGGTGTAACAATGACATAATATTTAGCCATAAAAAGAATGAAATATTTATACATATTACAGCACAATGAGCCTCAAAAACCATCAGACTTAGTGAAAGAAGCCAGTCTTAAAAGAGCATATAACATAAGATTTCATATATGACACAAATTTGTATAGACAGGAGTTGATTAGTGGTTACAGAGGCTAAGATGGGAGAATGAAGAGTGATTGTTAATAGATATGAGATTTCATTTTGAAGTGATGAAAATTAGGTTATGGTCATTGCTGTACAACTCTGTATATATATGAAAAACCATTGAAATGTACATTTAAGCAAGTGAATTTTATGCTATGTAAATAGTGTTTCTGTAAGCTATTAATGTTTTTCAGAACCATAAAGTAAACTCCGTAATTTTCCATTTGACTTGACACCAAATTTGCCTGAATCTTAAGCCTGGGAGTAAAGTTGGGTTCCAGAAAAACAACATAAAAGCAAACAATAACTATGTTATATCTCAGAGGAAAATGCTGGAACTTCAGCACTCTCTCCCAACTTACATTGAGTCCTATCCTTATTCCCTGTAGGAAGCTGTGAGATAGACTATGGCCTGGGAAAAACTCTGTTCTCAAAAATGACCAGGGCCTCACTTATTTATTTGTTTATTTATTTATTTATTTGTTTGTTTATTTATTTATTTAAAATGTATATTTATTTTTTAAATAAATATTTATTGTCCAGATTATTACAGTTGTTCCTCTTTTTCCCCCCATAATTCCCCTCCATCCTGGTTCCCACCACATCCTCTGTCCTTACACACACCCCGTTGTCCTCATCCATAGGTGTATGATTTTTGTCCAGTCTCTTTCCGCACCCCCCACATCCCTTTCCCCAAGAGAATTGTCAGTCCACTCCCTTTCTATGCCCCTGATTCTATTACATTCACTAGTTTATTCTGTTAATCAGATTTTTGATTCACTTGATTTTAGATTCACTTGTTGATAGGTATGTATTTGTTGTTCATAATTTTTATCTTTACCTTTTTCTTCTTCTTCCTCTTCTTAAAGAATACCTTTCAGCATTTCATATAATATTGGTTTGGTGGTGATGAACTCCTTTAGCTTTTTCTTATCTGTGAAGCTCCTTATCTGCCCTTCAATTCTGAATGATAGCTTTGCTATAAGTTGTTGCTATTCATCACTTTGAATATTTCTTGCCACTTCCATTGGGCCTGCATAGTTTCTGTTGAGAAATCAGCTGAAAATCATATGGTTGCTCCCTTGTAGGTAACTAAGTAATTTTCTCTTGCTTCTTTTAATATTCTCTCTTTGTCTTTTGCTCTTGGTATTTTAATTATGATGTGTCTTGATGTGGTCCCCTTTGGATTCCTTTTGTTTGGGGTTCTCTATACTTCCTGGACTTGTAAGTCTATTTCTTTCACCAGGTGGGAAAGTTTTCTGTCATTATTTCAATATCTTGCTCTTCTCTTCTTCTGGCACCCCCATAATTCTGATGTTGGTACCCTTGAAGTTCTCCCAGAGACTCCTTACACTATCTTCATATTTTTGGATTCTTTGTTCTTTTTGCTTTTCTGTTTGGGTGTTTTTTGCTTCTTCGTATTTCAAATCTTTGACTTGATTCTTGGGATTCTCTAGTTTGCTGTTGGATCTCTGTATATTATTTTTTATTTCAGTTAGTGTATGCTTAATTTCTAGTTGGTCCTTTTTCATATCCTCAAGGATCTTACTAAATTTATTGGCCTTTTCTAGAAGATTCTTGAAAAACCTTATAACCATGGTTTTGAATTCTATATCCAGTCATTTGCTTTCCTCCATTTCTTTCATTTGTAACCTGTGTCTTTGTCTGTGCATTTTGATTGCTTCCCTGAGTTGATAGAGTGGCTTTGTGTGCTAGATGTCCTATATTGTCCAGTGGCTCAGCCTTCCCAGTTACCTGAGGTGGACATTCTTGGTGTGCCTTTTTCTGGGCTGTGTACGCTGTCTTGTTGTAGTTAAGCATTGATTGTTATTGGTATCACTGGGAGGAATTGACCCACAGGCCAATTGACTGTGAGGATCAGCTGTGTCTATGATGGGAGAACTTCTGTGTTGGAGACACCCTTATGAGGCAAGATTTGCTTCAGTGGGGCTTTGGTACTCAGTGTGTCTTGCCCCTGAGTGTGTGTCCCTTATGGATCTGAAGAGTAGTAATCTGGATGGTTCCACTCTGACCACTGGGTACAATGGCTCTTGGATCTCGTAGGAGGTGCAAATTTAGCCTCTGTCTGAGGCCACTCAGCAGGAGCTAAGAAGAGATCTGCAGATTCCTCTTCTTTGTTTGGCTTTTGGAGGTGCCCAGATGAGGTCCAGCTGTGAAGCAATGCAAGCTGCTGTGGGGCCTTGGGCCTTCTTTTGGATGTTCTGGGGCTCTGTGACCCAGGTGCAATTTGTTAGATAATTTTAGATTGCACAGGCCAGGCCATTCATATGCAAAAGCCTCTGCACACAGCTTGGGTGGTGCAGGGTCTCAGGGAATCAACAAGGTGGAACAAACATCTATGGCTGATCCTCAGTCCTGCCATAACAGGCCTCTGGGTCTCAGTGTCCCTCAGTAATCACTGCAAGCACCTCTGAGAGAAAGCCACCCTCGAGTTCCAGCTGATGCTAGACAGTCCAGTTTCTTCCCATATGAGTCTGGGTCCCCAGAGTCTCACCCAGAACAAGTTCAGAGAAGTCAGGAGTTTCTGTCTCCCTCCCAATTAAAAAGATAACCACATACTCAGTTGCCAGCCATTTCTGCATGTGCAGCTCTATACTTCTGCACTTTACTTCTGCTCCTCTGAGTTTCAGTGTGCTTTTCTCTTTCCTTCTAGTTGTAAAACTTCCACTCAGCCAGCCTCCCTGTGATTCTGGACGATGTGTGTTTTGTCTTTTAGTTGTAGTTTTGAAGAGGTTGTGCGAGGCAGCAATTTCAGCTATTTACCAATGCCACCAACTTGATTTTTCCTGTATTTATCTGTAATATTAAAGTATTACAGATGTCCCCTTTTATTCCCCCAATGAGTCCCTCTCCCCCACTCCCACTTCCCCCCATGTTATGCATATTATATGTGAAATCTCATGAATAAAATAAACTGATGAACAAAATAGACCCAGAGACATTGAAGCATGCAACAGAAGCGCCTTTTCAATTCCATGCAGAGAATAAGGCCTGTGGCCCTTCAACCACACCAAGGCCGATCATCCTTGGCAGCTTCCCCTTTTCCCTTTTCAGCCAATTTTACCTGGCACTGCATCTGCACACATCTGCACACATTTCCTTTTCCCCTTTGAGGCATTTAACAAATTTTTACAAACATCATTAAAAAGCACAAAAGCATTCTCCTAATTATAAATTGTAAGTCAACTGAGAAAATACATAAAAGTAAAAGAAAGAAAATACAACTACCATCTAATAATAACCTTTGTTAACATTTTGGCATATTTCTTCCTAATATGTAATATACATATTTTTTACCCAGTTGACATCATACTGTAAATTCATTTCTGTAGACTATGAAATCATGTAACTAGTCTCATTATTGGCACAAGCTGCTAAAATGCCTAGAATCAAAAGCACAGAGCTTACAACATTCATGTTCTGGAGAAAACTCACTCCTAGCTTAATTTTATGTTTTGCTATTCAGATTTCTTCTGTCCTACTTTTCATGTTTTGATTTCTATATTTAATTTTGCTTTATTATATGAATTTTTATAAACCACTTTAAAGGCTTTCCAAAATCATTTTTTCATCATAACCATTTTTAAGTGCATGGCTCAATATTATTAAGTATATTCACAGAAGGGGCCCAGTGCATGAAATTCATGCACAGGGCTGGGATGGGTCCCTCATTCCATCCTGTGCCCTCTGGGGATGTTGCAATCTAGGAGTTGCATGCACCAGTGACCATACTTTTTATACAGGTGAAAGGCATCTTGCTGTTGTATGGGCAGCTACATTTTTTTGCCCTGATTATAAAAAGTAGCACATAACATGATCCTTCTGAGGCAGTAGTAGCATTTTCCCCCATCTTATGGGTGGAAAAATTGAAGCAGAGTCCTAGCTGGTTTTACTCAGTGCATAGAGCATCAGCCTGCAGACTAGAGTCCCAGGTTCCATTTTGGCCAAGGGCACATGCCTGGGTTGGATGCTCGATACTCAGAAGGGAGCACACAAGAGGGAGCTTATCGCCCTCACTGGTTTCGCTCAGTGGATAGAGCATTGGCCTGAGGACTCAAGGGTCCCAAGTTCAATTCTGGTCAAGGGCATGTACCTTGGTTGCAGACACATCCCCAATAAGGGTGTGCAGGAGGCAGCTGATAGATGTTTCTCTCTTATTGATGTTTCTAGCTCTCTCTCTCTCTCCCTTCCTCTCTGCAAAAAGTCAATAAAAAATATTTTTTTAAAAAAAGAGGGAGCTTATCAATGATTCTCATCATTGATGTTTCTATCTTTCTATCCCTCTCTCTTCCTCTCTAAAATCAATAAAAATATTTAAAAAAAGAAAAAGAAAAACTGAAGCAGAGAGAAGTTAAGTAATTGGCTTTGTCACACAGTATAAGTGTCAGAATCAGGGCTGACCACAAATATGCAAGCCAGAGTCCATGTATGTCATTGCTGCATCATTCTATTTTTTCAGTGTTAGAGTAATCTTGCCAGGTTTTAATTTTTAAGTCCAAGAGACTGTTCCCAATATATAGAGTAGGGTTCCTAGGCCTGGCAACCGCTGGTACCTCTCTCTGGGTGGGGGGCAGAGGGTCCAATGCTCAACAGTGGAGTGGCCCCTGGTTGGGGGCAGCTCCTGCGTTGAGCGTGTGGTTAATGCACCTCATAGCGACCAGTCATTCTGCTGTTCAGTCAATTTCCATATTAGGGTTTTATTATATAAGATTGTAATCTTGCAAAACCGATACACTACTCCCATTAATATCAACTCCTATTTCCCCCTCCCTCTACCTCCTGGTAATCACCATTCTATTTTCTGTTTCTATGAATTTGACTACTTTAGATACCTCAAATAATGGTACCATAACAATATTTACCTTTTTGTGACTGACTTATTTCACTTTGCATAATGTCCTCAAGGTTCATCCACGCTGTAGTATATTGTAGAATTTACTTCATTTTTTAAAGCTGAATATTTCATTGCATGTATACATCACATTTTGTCTGTTCTTTCATCCATTGATGGGCATTTGGCTATTGTGAATGAAGTTGCTATGAACAGGGATGTACAAATATGTCTTTAAGATTCCATTTTCAATTATTTTTTATATATAGCCAGAGTGGGATTGCTGGGTCATATGGTTGTACTATTTTTAATTTTTGAGGAACCACTGTACTATTTTCTATCATGGTTGTACCATTATACAACCCTACTAGCAATGCTCAAGGATTCTAATTTTCCCACCTCCTCACCAACACTTGTAATTTTCTGTTTTTTGAATAACCATCATCCTAATGGGTGTGAGGTGATAGCTCTTTCTATTGTGTATGTGTGGTTTTTTAAAATATATATATATTAACATATATTAATAAAAGGGAGAGGGAGAGAAAGGTAGAAACTTCAATGATAGGACAGATCAAGGCTCACCTGCCTTCTGCACACTCTCTTCTGGGGATCAAGACTGCAAATCAGAAATGTGCCCTGACAAGGAATCAAACCATGAACTCCTGGTTCATAGGTCAATGCTCAACCACTGAGCAACACCAGCCAGGCTCTCATTGTGGTTTTGATTTTCATTTAATATTAGTGGTGTCGAGCAGCTTTTTATATGCTTATCAACCATTTGTATATCATTTTTAGAGAAATGATCATTCCCATCTTTTGCCTATTTTTGTTTATACATTGTTGAGGTATAGGAGTTCTTTATATATTCTGGATATTAACCCTTTATCAGATATCTGATTTGTAAATAAATGGGTTGCCTTTTAATTCCAGTGATGTGTCCTGTAATGCAAAGAAGTTTGTAAGTTTGATGCAGTCCCTTTTCTCTCTCTCTCTCTTTCTCTCTCTTTTTTTTTTATTGTTGGTGCTTTTGGTGTCATAATCAAGAAATCAAAAGCAAATCCAATGTCTGAAGCTTTTTCTCTGTTTTCTTCTAGGAGTTTTATAGTTTGGGGTCTTATGTTTAGAAGTTTAATTTATTTTGAGTTAATTTTGTATATGGTATATGATATAAGGGTTTAACTTCACTCATTTGTCTATGGATATTAAGTTTTCCTAATACCATTTGCTAAAGAAACTGCCCTTTTCCCTTTGAATGGTCTAGGCATCCTTGTCAAAGATCATTTATTTGATCATATACAGAAGGGTTTATGTCTGTTTTCATGCCAGTACCACACTGTTTTGATAACTGTAACTTTATAACATGTTTTGAAATCAGAATGTATGATATCTCTACCTATGTTCTTTTTCAAGATTGTTTTGGTTATTTGGAGTCCCTTGAATGAATTTTAGGATGAATTTTTTTCTATTTATACCAAAAAAAAAATGCCATTGGGATTTTGATAGAGATAGCATTAATGTTGTAGATCACTTTGTGTAGTATTGACAACTTAATAATATCTTCCAATCCATGAACACAATATGTATTCCCATTTATTTGCCCTGTCCTTAATATCTTTCATCAGAGTTTTGTAGTTTTTGGTGTATGTCTTTCACCTCTTTGGTTTGGTCTATTCCTGAGTATTTTATTATTTTTATGTTGTTGTATTTGAAATTATTTTCTTAATTTCTTTTCAGGTTATTTATTGTTAGTGTATACAAACACAACTGATATTTATTTATTTATTTATTTATTTATTTATTTATTTTATTTTTTAAAAATATATTTTATTGAGTTTTTAAATTAAATCTTTATTATTCAGATTACTACATATGTTTCTTTTTTTTCCCCTCAATAGCACCCCTCCACCCAGCTCCCACCCTTCCCTCTGCCCTTACCTCCCTCCCATTGACCTCATCATCCATAGATGTATGATTTTTGTCCAGTCTCTCCCTTAACCCTTTCCCCCTGAGAATTATCAGTCCACACCCTTTCTGTGCTCCTGATTCTATTCTATTCACCAGTTTATTCTGTTGATCAAATTTTTAATTCACTTAATTTTTAGATTCACTTGTTGATAGATATGTATTTGTTGTTCATAATTTTTTGGCTTTTACCTTTTTCTTCTTCCTCTTCTAAAAGAGTACCTTTCAGCATTTCATATAATACTGGTTTGGAGTTGATGAACTCTTTTAGCTTTTTCTTCTCTCTGAAGCTCTTTATCTGCCCTTCAATTCTGAATGATAGCTTTGCTGGATAGATTATTCTTGGTTGTAGGTTCTTGCTATTCATCATGTTGAATATTTCTTGCCACTCCCATCTGGCCTGCATCGTTTCTGTTGAGAAATCAGCTGACAGTCGTATGGCTGCTCCCTTGTAGGTAATGAACTGTTTTTCTCTTGCTACTTTTAATATTCTCTCTTTGTCTTTTGCTCTTGGTATTTTAATTATGATGTGTTTTGGTGTGGTCCTCTTTGGATTCCTTTTATATGTGGTTCTGTGTGCTTCCTGGACTTGCAAGTCTATTTCTTTTACCAGATATGGGAAGTTTTCAGTCATTATTTCTTTAAATAGGTTTTCAGTATCTTGCTCTCTCTCTTCTTCTGGCACCCCCACAATTCTGATGTTGGTACACTTGAAGCTGTCCCAGAGGCTCCTTACATTATCTTCACATTTTTGGATTCTTTTCTCTTCTTGCTTTTCCAGTTGAATGTTTTCTGCTTCTTTATATTTCAAGTTTTTGACTTGATTCTTGCCTTCCTCTAGTCTGCTGTTAGGACCCTGTATAATATTTTTTATTTCAGTCAGTGTCTCTAGTTGGTCCTTTTTCATCTCCTCTTGGTTCTCGCTAAATTTATCCATCTTTTCAAGCATATTCTTGCGAGCCTTATAAGTATGGTTTTGAACTCTATATGCAGTCATTCTTTTCCCCTCCATTTCTTTTGTTTGTGATCCCTTCCCTTGTGTCGGCATTTTCACTATGCTGGGAGAACTTCTGTGTTGGATTCAGCCTTGTGATACCAGACTTGCAAAACTGAAGAAGCCTCTGTTGAGCTTGGGATGGGTGGAGTCTCAGGGCTTAAGGGACTGCCTTGCCTTCCAGTCGGCCCGCCCTCCCCTGCCCCTGAGTCTCACGTGACTGGGTAATCGCTGGAGCAGTTCTTGTGCTCGCGCACCTGCAGTGCTTCTAGACTGCTGCCTTTCCGGCTCCCCTGCACTCTAGACCACACGAGTCTAGATCCTCAGGGTTTCACCCGAAACAGGGGCCCAGTGGACTCAGAAGTGGCACAGTTGGGAGGGTCTGTCTCCCGCCCTCTCGCGAAAGCCAGCGGCACAATCAGCAGTCTGTCCTGCGCGCAGTGCCGTGCGCGCCACCAGCCTCTGATCTTTCGTGACTCCCCTAAATTTCCGTGCACCTCTCCCTTTTCACCGTCCAAACGCCCCCCTATGAGTTTCAGCTAGATCTGGGGTTTAGTGTCTTAAGATAAGGGGTTCAATGCCTTTGAGAGTCTCTGTTTCCCTCCTGCCAGAGAAAGCCAGCCAGGTATTCCAGCACCCGCTCTCTCCATGCGCGCGTCTTTGTTCCTCAGCTTTTGCAGCTCCTCTGGGTCTCCGTGAGCCCCTCTCCTTCCCTCTAGCTGTAGAACTTCCACTCAGCCAGCTTTCCTGTGGTTCTGGATGATGTCCATTCTGTCTTTTAGTTGTAGTTTTGAAATTGTTGTGTGAGGCAGCAGTGTAGGTGTTTACCTATGCCACCATCTTAGATTCTCCCCACAACTGATATTTAAATGTTGATTTTATATCTTGAAACTTTCCTGAATTTGTTCACTAGTTCTAAGTTCTAACAATCATTTTTGTTTCATCTTTAAGTTTTTTATGTATAATATAATTTAATCTGTAAACAAAGATAAGTTAACTTATTTGGATGCAATAAACAGGTGTTTTTTTAAATAGTAAATTATTTCCTGTTTTATTGAGGCATAATTGACATAAAATATTGTATTCATTACAGGTGTATAACATAATCATTTGATATATGTTTATATTGTGAAATGTATTTACTAAAGTAAGTTTAGTTAACATACATAACTTCATATACTTAGAATTCTTTTTCTTTAGATGAAAACTTTAAAAATGTACTCTATTAACAACTTCTAAATATATTATACAGTATTGTTAATATAGTCACCATGTTGTACATTATATCCCTGAACTTACCTATCCAATAACTGGAAGTTTGTACCTTTTGATCACCTTCACCCATTTTCTCCAAAACCGCTCTCTGCCTCCACCACCTTTGGCAACTACCAATCTACATTCTTTATCTATGAATTTGTTTTTTGAGATTTCATATATGAAGTCATATACGATTTTATTTTTCACTGTTTGACTTATTTTACTTAGCATAATGCCCTTGAGTTTCATCCATGTTGTCTCAAATGGCAGGATTTCCTTTCATATGACTGAACAATGGCTTATTGTGTATGTATACATATATATATCATATTTAATTTTTTAATTTTTTTAATCCTCACCTGAGTATATACTTAGAGAGAGGAAGGGAGCGAGGGAGAGAGAAGGGAGAAAGAGAGAGAGAGAGAAGGGAAGGGAAGGGAAGGGAAGGGAAGGGAAGGGAAGGGAAGGGAAGGGTAGAAACATCAATGTGAAAGAGAAACATTGATTGGCTGCCTTCTGTAAGTGACCCAATCCAGAAATGAACTAGCAACCTTTTGATGCACAGAACAACATTTAATCAAATGAGCCACTCCAGCCAGGCACATATTTTTAAATCTATTCTTACATTAATGGATACTTAGATTGTTTTCATGTGTTGGCTATTGTAAATAATGCTGCAAGGAATATGTAGGTACAGATATTTTTTTCAAGATAGTGATTTTTTTCCCCCTTTGGACAGATACTTTGAAGTGTAGTTCTCAGATAATATGTTAGTTTTATTTTTAACTTATTGAGGAACTTTACAATGTTTTCCATAGTAGCTACACCAATTTACATTCCCACCAAAAGTGCACAAGAGTTCCCTTTTCTCCACATCCTTACTAACTCTTGTCTTTTTAATAATACTAGTAGCCATTCTAACAGGTGTGAGATGCTTTCTCCTTGTGGTTTTGATTTACATTTCCCTGCTGACTAATGATGTTGAGCACCTTTACACAAGCCTGTTATCCACTGTATGCTTTCTTTGGAAAAATATCTGTTCACTTTTTCTACTCAGAATAAATTTCATATATCACTTTTTACTATCAAGAGTATTTCCTACATCATTAAAATATTTGTAAACATGATTTCAAATCAATGTATATGACTCCATCATTTAGATGTGCCATAATTTACAAGACCACTCCTCATTCCTTTGTTGTTGAACATTTAGGTTGTTTTAAATTTGTATTATGATGAACAATATTCCAAAGCATCTGTGTACTTTTTTGTCATATTTAAAATTATATATATAATATATTCCTAGAACTGCTTCCACTAAGCTAATGAGTATGAATACTAAGGCTTTGACACTTTTTTTTTAATTTGTAAAAGCATAACTTTTTTAAAAATATTAACTAAACAGACATTTGTGATATGTCATATCTATCTTCTGAAAATTTACATTACATCTTACATGTTTAGATGGCTTGAAATATACCTTATATGTAGCTTTAAATACAAAAATAGTAAATGAATTTTATTTTTTATAATATTGAGCTCTTGTGTTAAATTTAAAATTTATTTCCCAATTCTCCTCCTTCTTTTCGGGATGCTCAACAACCAATATCCAAAGGTGGATTTTGAGAGGCCAGGATGGGGTGGGGAGCCTATTTTTGGATATAAAAGGTAGCTTTGTTTTAGACAAAGCTTTTAAGAACAGAGGGTGAGACTGAGAGTTATTTTCTGAGGAAATACAGAAAAGCCTGATGGGACTGAAGAAGATTGGTCTTAGAGTGCAGACCTGTGGTTTAAATGAGGCTAGTATCACAGCTGGCGGGTGATTGGTGAGGCAGGAGATTTGGGGTGGTCACAATGACTGGGAAGGTCCCTGGAAACCAGGGAGCAAGGTGAGAAGTGCTAGAGACATTACATGGCTTGAAACTACTTCCTAAAATAATTTTCCAGACCCTGAAGTCAATATATCTCCCACCAGCACACACTGGGCTAGTTTTGTGTTGATGCATGCAGACTCCAAGGGCTACCCTGTGTTCTGTCCCTTTAACCATTAAGGGCCATAGAAATGTGGATATTCAGTGAGTGAATAACTTTAAAGTCTTTAAATGTGGACCAATGAATGTTGAAGCGCTTTTAAAAATGTACATACCAATAATAATGGGTTGAGAATAAAAAAAGAAAATTTATATCTATTAAAAACCTCTTATTGTATTACCAACTTTGTGTATTAGTTTCCTATGGCTGCTGTAACAAATTATCACAAACTGGGTGGCTTAAGACAGAATTTTATTCTCTCCCAGTTGTAAAAGCCAGGCATCTGAGATCAAGATGCCAGCATTCAAAAGGGCCACATTCCCTCCTAAGACTTGATTATTCCCTGCCTCTTCTTGTTTCTGATAGCTTAAGACACTCTTTTTTAAAAATATATTTTATTGATTTTTTACAGAGAGGAAGGGAGAGGGATAGAGAGTTAGAAACATCAATGAGAGAGAGACATCGATCAGCTGCCTCCTGTACGCCCCCTACGGGGAATGTGCCCACAACCAGAAACATGCCCTTGACCGGAATCGAACCTGGGACCTTTCAGTCCACAGGCTGACGCTCTATCCACTGAGCCAAACCGGTTTTGGCTAAAAACATTCTTTGACTCTGGCTACTTCCCTCCAAACTCTGCCCTCAATGACTTTTTCCTATACTGTCAGTCTAATGTTCCTTTACCTCACTTTTTTTTAAAAATATATTTTTATTAAGAGGAAGGGAGAGAGAGATAGAAACATTAATGATGAGAGAGAATCATAGATCAGCTGCCTCCTACACACCCCACACTGGGGATCGAGCCCACAACCCAGGCATGTACTCTGATCTGGAATCCAACAGTGACCTCCTGGTTCATAGGTCAATGCTCAACCACTGAGCCATGTCAAATGGGCCCCCTGCCTCACTCTTATAAGGACATGTCGCATTAGATTTAGGGCCCACTTGGCTAAACCAGGAGGATTTCCTCATCTCAAGATTCTTAATTATATAATCAAAGGCCTTTCTTCTAAATAAGGAAACATTCACAGACTCTGGGGACTCGGACATGCATATATTTGGCATGGGGATGTGGGTGAGAGCACACCATTCAGCCCACTACACCTTACTTCCAGAATCTTGTCCAATTTTACACCAATCTTCTCCAATCTTGCATCAGTATCCCTTGTTTACAAGTGAAGAAATGGAAATTTAGAAAAAAATTAGTTGGCTAAAGTGTCCTGATGCATTCCAGGGCTAAGATTCACCACAAAGCTCCCTGTGGCCTGGATTCAGCATTGATAAGGTCTGCTCTGTGCTAGGGACTTACTTGGTATTGTCCTCACCAATGCAAATACCAGCTTTAGACAACAGTGTTCACAGGTGACCTGGTATATTCTGCTGGTCTCAACCTAAAAGAAGTAGACATTCTCTTTGGTAAGGGAGTATTCAGTTTATTACAAGAAAACATATAGTCAAGCTATGAAACATGCCCATTTCACAATCAATTATAAAGAGGTACCAACCTAACCTAAATTTGGATAAGCATGCAATGTTCCAAACGTGACTTTTTCCATTTTCTTAGCCTCTGAAAAAAAAGTCCCTTTTTTTCTTTTTAGCTCAGTCTAATTTATTCTCTCAACATTTGTTGAGAACCTGCTATAATTTATGGCATAATCTCCCTTGAAATCTTTTTTCCCCTATTGTGGACATTTTTATTTCAGATACATTTGAAATCACAAAAAATAAACAGGTATTAATATATTCTAGCATTCTCTACATCCTGGATTATATTTTTTGAACTGAATATACTGAGTATTTACTTTTTGTTTTACTCTTTTCCTTTGCTTAAATTTAAGATGAATTAAATAGCATCAAGATTTTACATAACTACAACTGGATACCTCTAAAAATGTATTTTTTAAAATAAAGCATTTCTCATAATTCAGATTTAGAAGTGGTTTCAAACAGGGCCAGGGGTGCACTCTCAGTCAGACTCATCAAAGCAATTATGAAATAAAGGGAATATCATGCTGCTTTTCAAAGCTAGCTCATCCTTCTACCCAGGATGCTTTTTCAACAGACATGTCTCAAGAGTAATACATCTCACATAGTTTAAAAAGTTGATAGCTTAGAATCATAGCACCTTTTAGGGAAGGGATAGATTTCTTGGTAATCTTGTATGTTAAAGGCCATAATATCTTTAAGGAATCCACACACACAAATAACATCTTATCACTGATTGGGGAAATTTAGTGGAAATGCAGAAATTAAAACAACATTAATATGGTCACATTGCAGAGGATCTGAAGAAGAGACTCCTGTTTAGATGCTTTAAAATGTAAATAGTGCCAGCAGGGGACAAAGCCTCGCTTCACATAATGGGTTTTAGGTAAACAAGTAGAGGAAATTTGCACTAATTCTATAGGGGCACAATTAAAAATAATTAGGAAAAACACTCTACATATTTTACAAAATAACTTCAAGAAAACAGACAAAGATGGATTTTGCACTTTCAGAAAATAGTGAGCATGTAGCACAGAGTTAGAATCTGAAATCCCCAATGATGCAAGCTTCCTTCCTTGTGTATATACATGCCAACTTACTTGAAAACAAACAAACAAATAAATAAATAAATAGGAAAAAAAGATACAAAAGACTGTCTCCAGGGAAGAGAAGTTATATGTTTAATGACTTGCTGACAACTATCAATAAGTATGCTAGTTGAAGCAACCAAAGAATGTAATATACATACTGTATTTTCCTGAATGGAAAATACTAAAAGGATGAGAGAGAGAGAGAGAGAGAGAGAGAGAGAGAGAGAGAGAGAGAGAGAGAGAATAACCAATGATAAAATAAAAAAGTAGGCAGAATGACAATCACTCTGGGTTTTGCTACAGTAACAAATAATGGCCAAGGAGAAACCAAGATGCTGGCATAGGTAAATACCTGAACTTGCTGAATCACACAACCACTTCAAAACTACAGCTAAAAGACAAAACGGACATCATCCAGAACCACCGGAAGGCTGACTAAGTGGAAATTCTACAACTAGAAGGAAAGAGAAAAGCGCACTGAGACTCAGAGGAGCTGCGGAAGTAAAGTGCAGAGGTACGGAGGTGCATACAGAAAGAGCTGGCAACTGAGTGCACGGCTGGCTTTTTCAATCCGAAGGGAGACACAAGTTCCTGACTGCTCTGAACTCCAGTTCCAGGTGAGACTCTGGGGACCCAGACTCATACATGGAGAAACTGGACTGTCTGGCAGTGAGCGGAACTTGAGGGCAGCTTTATCTCAGAGGTGCTTGTGGTAATTACTGAGGAACACTGAGACCTAGGGGCCTCTTAGGGTAGGGCTGATGGAAAACCATTGCTATTTGCTCTGCCCTGAGACTCTGCCCCATCTAGGCTATGAGAAGAGGCTTTTGCATATGAATGGCCTGGTCCTTTGAAATCTAAACTTATCTAACAAACTGCAGCTGGGTCAGAGAGACCAAAAGAATATCCAAAAGAAGGCTCAAGGCCCCACAGCAGCTTGCATTCTTCACAGCTGGGCCTCATCTGGGCACCTCCAAAACCCAAACAAAGAAAAGTAATTTTCAGATCTCTCCTTAGCTCCTGCTGGGTGGCCTCAGGCAGAGGCTAAATTAGCACTTCCTTAGAGATCCAAGAGCCAGTTTACCCAGGGGTCAGAGTGGGACCATCCAGATTATAACTTCAGATCCGTAAGGGACACCCTCAGGGGAAAAACTCAGTGAGCACCAAAGCCCCACTGAAGCATCTTGCCTCATAAGGGTGTCTCCAGCACAGAAGTTCTCCCATCATAGACACAGCTGATCCTCACAGCCAGTGGTTCTCAACCTTTTTTAATGCTGTGACCTTTTAATACAGTTCCTCATGTTGTGGTGACCCCCAATCATAAAATTATTTTTGTTGCTACTTCATAACTATAATTTTGCTACTGTTATGAATCATAATGTAAATATCTGTGTTTTCTGATGGTCTTAAGCTCTATAGCAGCGGTTCTCAACTTGTGGGTCGCTACCCACAGGTTGAAAACTGCTAGCAAGGTCGCCTAAGATCATCGGAAAACAGATATTTACATTATGATTCATTAACAGTAGTAAAACTGAGTCACAGCCGATTGGCCTGGAGGTCAATTCCTCCCAGTGATACCAACAACAATCAAAGCTTAACTACAATAAGACTGTGCACACAGACCACAAAGGGGTGTGTCAAGAGTGTCCACCTCAGGTAACTGGGGAGGCTGAGCCACTGGGTCTTATAGGACACCTAGCACACAAAGCCACTCTATCAACTCAGGGAAGCAGTGAAAATTCAGAGACAAAGAGACAGGTGCAAATGAAAGAAATCGAGGAAAACAAACAACTGGATATAGAGTTCAAACCCAAAGTTATAAGGTTTTTCAAGAATTTCCTAGAAAAGGCTGATAAATTTAGTGAGATCCTAGAGGATATGAAAAAGGACCAACTAGAAATTAAATATACACTGACTGAAATAAAAAATGATATACAGAGATCCAAAAACAGACTAGAGGATCCCAAGAATCAAGTCAAAGATTTGAAATACCAAGAAGCAAAAAACACCCAAACAGAAAAGCAAAAAGAATATAAAAATATGAAGAGAGTAAGCCTCTGGGACAACTTCAAGCATACCAACATCAGAATTATGGGGGTGCCAGAAGAAGAGAGAGAGTAAGATACTGAAAACCTATTTGAAGAAATAATGACTGAAAACTTCCCACACCTGGTGAAAGAAATAGACTTACAAGTCCAGAAAGTGCAGAGAACCCCAAACAAAAGGAATCCAAAGAGGACCACACCAAGACACATCATAATTAAAATGCCAAGAGCAAAAGACAAAGAGAGAATATTAAAAGAAGCAAGAGAAAAATAGTTACCTACAAGGGAGCATCCATATGATTGTCAGCTGATTTCTCAATAGAAACTATGCAAGCCAGACAGGAGTGGCAAGAAGTATTCAAAGTGATGAGTAGCAAGAACCTACAATCAAGATTATTCTACCCAGCAAAGTTATCATTCAGAATTGAAAGGCAGATAAAGAGCTTCAGAGAGAAGAAAAAGCTAAAGGAGTTCATCACTGCCAAACCAGTATTATATGAAATGCTGAAAAGTATTTTTTAAGAAGAGGAAGAAAAAGTAAAAGGTAAAGATAAAAATTATGAACAACAAATACATATCTATCAACAAGTGAATCTAAAAATCAAGTGAATAAAAAATCTGATGAACAGAATAAACTGGTGAATATAATAGAATCAGGGGCATAGAAAGGGAGTGAACTGACAATCCTCGGGTGGGGGAGGAGGGAACAGATATGAGGGCTGCAGGAAGAGACTGGACAAAAATCATACACCTATGGATGAGGACAGTAGAGAAGGGGGGTAAGGGAATGGGGTGGGGTGGGAACTGGTTGGAAGGGAACTATGGGGGGTGGAAGAGGAACAACTATAATAATCTGAACAATAAAGATTTTAAAAAATAAACTAATAAAAAGAAAAAAGAAAAAACAAATAATGGCCAAATCTCAATGCATCTATAAATATTTATTTCTTGCTCACATTACATGAAGACTATAGGTCAACTGGGCTCATGCTGAGTGTGGCTGAGCTCCATGAATCTTCTCATTTGGGGACTCAGGTTGAAGCAGCAGCCCACTCCGGGGGGCATGTACTACTCATCTTTAACAATTTCAGTGTTTTTATTGTCTATGTTCAAGTTGTGTGTTTCTTCTGTGGTCATGATTTTTGTCTTGATTAAATGCAGTCCTGCTTTGACACTTTCTTCTTGAATTTCAACCAAAGTTGTTTTAAAACAGTGGTGCTTTCTGCCAGTAAGATGGTATCATTTACATGTCTTAAATTATTGATATTTCTTCCCCTAATTTTCACTCTTCCTTTCTCTGAGTTGAGCCTTGTTTTATGTATGAAATGTAGCATACGTCTTGTCAGGTCACCGATAACACAAATAGAGGGATAAAATTCACCTTTGTCTGACAACCTTGCCTATAGGAAACCATTATGTCTTTCCATATTCGGTCCTGACAGTAGCTTCCTGTCCACAATACAGGGTATGCAGCAAGACAAATCAAATGCTGAGGGACACCCATTTCTTTCAGAGCAACCTATAGCTTTCATGATCAATGCAGTCAAAGGTGTAACTGTCCTGTCATCAATAAAACATAGAACCTCCTTCTGAAATTCTTTGGAGCACTCCATATGCAGTGAAGGATCACATTTAAAAAATGACAAATTTAACCTGGCCATTGTGGCTCAGTGATTGAGCGTGGACACATAAACCAGGAGATCATGGTTTGATTCCCAATCAGTGCACATGTCCAGTTTTCAGGCTCTATCCCCAGTGAGGAGCATGCAGGAGGCAGCCGATAGATGATTCTCTCTCATCATAGATGTTTCTATCTTTCTCTCTCTCTCTCTCTCTCTCTTCTTCTCTCTCTAAAGTCAATAAAAACCTATATTGAAAATATTAAAAAATGACAAATTTAAGCTGTCCTACATTGAGCACATCATGAGAAGGCAGGGTTTTGGGGAAAGAACAGTAATGCTGGAAAAAATAGAAGGCAGCAGGAAAAGAGGAAGGCCAAATGTGAAATGGATTGACTCCATAAAAAGAAGCCACAGGCATGAGTCTAAAGGAGCTGAGCAAGAGTGTGGCCTGATCAGCATTGTGGCCTGTCTTTCATAAAGTGGCCAGTCATTCATAGAGTGGCCAAGACTTGGAGCTGACTCAATGGCATGTAACACAGTACTCATAGTGGATAGCTGAAGTTGAAGGACAGAGCCAAACCACACAAGGACAGTGTGATTTTTTTGTTGGGATGTAGCATACTTCTCGATGGTTCACATTCTATTCCCCAAAGCAAGTCCAAAGTCAGTAGGTGAGGAAATATGGCCAAGATTGAGAGTAATGAAAATTTGTGGGCAAATACAATAGTCTAGCACACCTAAGAATTAGAAAACACCAGGCCTATTTAGCTCAGTGGTTTGAGTGTCTTCCCTTGGACCCAAGGGTTCCTTATCAAGGGCATGTATCTCTCAATTGCAGGCTCCATACCTGGCCCCAGTCAAGGTGGGAAGTAGAAGCAAACAATCAATGGTTCTCTCTCTCTCCCCACCCCTCCATTCTCTCTAGAAAAAGAATAATAATGATCAGAAAATAAATGTATGTATTTTAAAGAAAATATTGTGATTATTAAACACTTAAGCAATCTAAACAGAAAACTCTTTCAGTCAATGGTGAACCCAAATTTCATTTGTTCTTAAACTCATTCAATGTTTGTGGTTATTTTTAGGAAAATATGATCAAATACTACTATTACAAAATTAGGGCCCTTGAAGCTTAAACTTCATTGCCTTCAGTTTATGTAATGTAAAAAAATCTAATGCCGTTCATCAACAAAATTGTAGCAAAAACATATAGCCACCATTTCAAAACATATATTGGTACAGTTCTTTAAAAATAAAATACCATAATTTATAACAGGACCTAAAAATACAGTAAGATAATTTTCTGTCCTCCTGAGACCACCGAGGTCATACACTAAAAGGGAGGTGGGAATTCCCTGGAGGTCCTCATATGAAAAAAAAACATAGATTCATATTTTTATTTATTCAAAGAATCCAAACTGGCTGTCATTGTTTAAGGTATTATGTACCTTTTCATGGTGCTGTTGTAATGAGTATGTTATTATGGAAGAAAATATTTGCTCCCCTCATCCTAGAATATAGGTGATGTGTAGATGCTAGGTGCTTACTAAGAATTACACATTGTTTTTAGTTTAAAAAGTAATTCATTTCTTATACATTTTCTATATGACTAGATGTTATTGAAGATAATGGGGGAAATGGTAGATTGTATCATCTTTAAGCCAGGTGAGCTCAAACTAAACAATAAGGTGTTATATTGGGGTGTATGGTGGTAGACTCAGATCCAGTCAACAAGTTAAGACATGAGAAGAAGTTGAAAGGTGGAGGCCAGAAAGTCTTTACATTCTAGCCTTGACTTGGTAGGGTAGGCAGAATAATGGCCCCCAAAGAAATCCATTTCCTAAACCCCTAAACCTGTGAACATGTTACTTTACACAACAAAGGGGGCTTTGTAGATATGATTAAGGTGACAGATCTTGACATGGGAAATTATCCTGAAATATCCAGATGGATCCCTTCAAATCACACGAATCCTTAAAAGCAGAGACTATTTTCTGTGGTCGGAGATGAGGTCAGTATGACTGGGGAGAGACACACGACCTGATATGCTGGCCTCCAAAAGTGAACACAGCCCTGCTGACACATTGATTTAATCTGGTGAGATCCTCACTGGACTTTTGACCTACAGGACTGCAAGATAATACGTTTGTGTTGCTTTAAGCCACTAAGTTTGTGGCAATTTGTTGAGACAGCAATAAAAAACAAATACACTTGGTGAAGCAGGAAGTACGTCACCTGATGACTTATGCAGATGGGTTCTTAATTCCCCAGTGTGAGTGCTCCAGGAAGATTAAATTCCCTGAACCTCATCTTTTGACTCTCACCCAAGTTTCTGAGGCTCTCCCAGGTCCAAACACTGCCACGCTGTCACGGCCCACTAGGCAGTATTTCCAACCCAGAAATCTCTTCTAGTTTATCTTTTCCAGTTTCCTCAATTTGTGTTTGTGAAGTGATATTTCAGATCCTCTTAGTTTAATTATTCTGCATGAGGTAAAGTGGGAAAATACACTTTGGCAACCCCGTGGGTCACATTCTCCAGTGTGATTAAGCTGTTTGCAGTGATCGGGGAAATGATTTTGGGAGTATGTTAATTTTCTACTGGTGCAGTGTTTAACAATGTGGTTTGCTCGTATTGCTGAAACTGAGAGCCTATAATGTTTAGTTCTTCAGTGGCCCTTGAAATACAGACATATTTGAACTATTAAGCTGCATTCTGTTGAAATCCACTTAAATATTGTTGCAACGAAAGCATGCCTGTATTTTTGTTCTTGGCTGGACATACTGCAGTGCAAAACAAGTGTCTGTCTAGCTCCAAAGGGGATACTCAGGAAGAAGCCATAAGAGGAAGCTTTAATTAAAAACAAAGGCAAAAGTGAGTCATTGGGGAAAGTTAGAAAAAGATAGCGACTATATGCAAAGGATTAATTCCAAAATGTTGTTTAAAATAGTTTGAATGGAAATGGTCTTTGACTGGAGGTGAGAAACAGTCACACAAAAGCTATAATGAATGGTTTTCTTTGCACATAAAATAGACTAAAAAATGAATTCAAGCAGCAATGAAAGGTATGATAAATAAGTGGACTAAATCTACTGAGGAAAAACAGAAGTCCTCCTGGAGAAAGACACTGTAAAACAATAAAGCCACTTGTCAAATAATAGACCAGAATGATGACCTTTAAATTAATTGACATTGTCAAGTTATTGTATAGTAGTTTATGACACTTTAATATGTATTCTTTTTTAACATCAAAGGACTTAATAATGTCCAGAAGAGTGTTTAGCATCCTCACTGAGTTTAATTTCTGGCTTTCAGCTATGCATCACCACACTAACGGAATATAATATTAATGGAGCATTACTTTGCAAGGAATATTGGCTATTTATAATACACAGTAGTTAAAAAGAAGCATTGGCTTGCTAACAAGATTTAAACGCTGGAAGTTGACAAAAGAGAAGGTTGTGTTCCTAAATGGGAGCTATTTATTCATGCCGACTTTCTTTTCACTATAGTCCAAACAGAAGCCACAAGAATGTATTTTGTACCTCCCCTTGAGAGACATCTACTAAGTGCAACAAAGAGCACTGAACTTGGTGCCTGAACACCTGGGTTCCAGTCCTCATGCTTCTGCCTCTGGCACCAACAATGCTAGGAGGCCTCCCAGAGCCTGTTCTCTGCCTGAAAAACAGAGATAATGTTACCTATTTTTGTCTGATTCACAAATGAGGTAACATGATATACTACAATAGGAAAGTGTATTGTAAATTTTAAAGGATATTATGTATTAGGGACTATACGTTAGGCTTAAAATATAGATAGATAGATAGATAGATAGATAGATAGATAGATAGATAGGTAGGTAGATATCATTGAAACAGCAAATTCAGTACAAATAGATATTGTTATTATGTTTGGTATAATTTTCTGAAAATTTAATCTAATGATAGTTTTGCAATGTGGTTCTTATCATCTTAGGCTGTATGTGTTTCTAGTGGGTATTCATTGTACATGAATATTTGGAAAATAAATGTTGCCTTCTCCACAGTGCTGCCTAGAGCTAGCCTTTTGCCTTTGTTTTTGAGTTCCTTATATGTTTGTTTACAGCCAGATTGTGTCTTCATTAAGGTACCAGAACAAATGTTAAGTTCACTGATTTATTGACCAGAAAGTACTAACCACTTATTATGTGGGTAGCCTTATACAAGGTATTATTTTGTAAACTCAGCAAAATGAGCGGTTTGATCTCCACCCCACACCCACACCCACCTCCTTTTAAACTGACTAGCTCTTTGTCTGAATTAATCAAATCAACCAGTAAGTTTTTGGCTTTCTGTAGACACAGCTTAAATGTCACTTTCTATCTCTAAGCTGCTATTTTGAGAATTGGTAGGTGAAAAACACTTTACTATTTAGAAATAGAGTGCTACACAGAAAGACTTATTAGAAAGTTAATTTCACATTGTAGTTTTTATTTCATTTAACTTTTTAAAAATATATTTTTATTGATTTCAGAGAAGAAGGGAGAGGGAGAGAGAGATGGAAACATCAATGATGAGAGAGAATCATTAATCGGCTGCCTCCTGCACGTCCCCTACTGGGGATCGAGCCCAAATCCCAGGCATATGCCCTTGACAGGAATCGAATCTCAGACCTTTCAGTCCACAGGCTAATGCTCTATCCACTGAGCCAAACCAGCCAGGGCTCATTTAACTTTTTATTATGGAAAATTATAAATATGTACATAAGCCTATGGGATAATATAAGGAATCCTCCATACCCTAACCCAGCTTCAACAATTAACTCGTGATCAATCTTGCTTCATCTGTACGCCCACCTAAACCTTTAGTTTAAAGTAAGCATCAGAAATTATATAATTTAATACTGAAATATTTCAATGTGTACCTCTAAAAGATAAGATATTTAAAAAAATAAATAACCACAATAAGCCCTAACCAGTTTAGCTCAGTTGATAGAGTGTCGGCCTGCAGACCAAAGAGTCGGGTTCAATTCTGGTCAAGGGCATGGACCTTGGTTGCAGACTCCTTCCTCACCCAGGCCCCTGTCAGGGTGCATGCAGGAGACAACCAATCGATGTGCTTCTCTCACATTGATATTTCTCTTTCCTTCTCTCTTCCAGTCTCTCTAAAATAAAAAAAATAAAAAAAGGAAAAATATCTTCAGGTGAGGATTAACAAAAAATAATAATAATACATCCAAAACAAAATTAACAGTGATTCCTTAATGTCATCAAATATTTAGTATGTGTTAAAATTTCCAACTGTTTTATAATACTGTACTTTTTTTGCTGTTTGTTTCAATCAATATTCAAAAAGGTCCACATATTGTGATTGTTTGATCTGTCTCTTAAGTCTATTTTAATCTTCAACTCTCTCTTCTCCCCACCCCCTCCCCCCACTACAGCCCCTTGCAATTCATTTGTTGAAGAAATTGGGTCATTTGTTCTGTCATCTTTTCTATAGCCTAGATTTTACTGAGTGCATCCTGTGATATAGTTTAATGTTTTTCAATCTTATGTGTTTCCTGAATATTACTATATGGATATAGAACTGTGCTGCCCAATAAAATATGCATATGTAGCTTCTTTTAAAAAGTAACCTTTTTATTTTAAAATAGTTTGACTTACTGAAAAAATGTGAAGACAGAGAGTTTACACCCAGTTTCCTCTGCATTGAATATTAAGCATTTTCTTTCAAGCAGGTAATTTACATACATATTTTATTTCTATATATTTTACTTTTTTTTACTTTTTTTTAAATTTAATAAATCCTTATTGTTCAGATTATTACATTTGTTTCTCTTTTTTCCCTCCATAGCTCCCCTACACCCGCTCCCACCCCTCCCCCCACATTGTCCTCATCCATAGGTGTATGATTATTGTCCAATCTCTCCCTGTATCCCCCTCACTCCTTTCCCAATTCTATTATATTCACCAGTTTATTCTGTTCATCAGATTTTTAATTCACTGTTTAGATTCACTTGTTCATAGATATGTATTTGTTGTTCATGATTTTTATCTTTACCTTTTACTTCTTTCTCTTCTTAAAGAGTACCTTTCAGCATTTTATATAATACTGCCTTGGTGCTGATGAATTCCTCTAGTTTTTTCTTATCTGTGAAGCTCTTTATCTGCCCTTCAACTCTGAATGATAGCTTTGCTGGATAGAGTAATCTTGGTTATAGGTTCTTCCTATTCATCACTTTGAATATTTCTTGCCACTCCAGCCTGGCCTGCATAGTTTCTGTTGAGAAATCAGCTGACATTCGTATGGGTGCTCCCTTGTAGGTAAATTACCTGTTTTTCTCTTGCTGCTTTCAATATTCTTTCTTTGACTTTTGCTCTTGGTATTTTTAATTATGATGTGCCTTGGTGTGGTCCTCTTTGGGTTCCTTTTATTTGGGATTCTGTGTGCTTCCTGCACTTGTAAGTCTATTTCTTTCACTAGGTGTGGGAAGTTTTCAGTCATTATTTCTTCAAATAGGTTTTCAGTATCTTGCTCTCTCTCTTCTTCTGGACTCCCACAATTCTGATGTTGGTACACTTGAAATTATCCCAGAGGCTCCTTACACTATCTTCACATCTTTGGATTCTTTTTTCTTTTTGCTTTTCCAGTTGAGTGTTTTCTGCTTCTTTGTACAGTGGTACCTCTAGATACGAGTTTAATTCGTTCTGTAACCTTGAGGCGTGGAAACTCTGAGACGCTCACTCGAGTCGTGTGCAGCCAGCCGATCCGAGAGATTACCCCTATCTCAAATGTTGCTCGTATTTCAAAGCAAAAATCACTCGCTCCACGGCTCATATCTCAAAAATCTCATATGTTAGGGCACTTGTATCTCGAGGTACCACTGTATTTCAAATTTTTGACTTGATTCTTGCCTTCCTCTAGTCTGCTGTTAGATCTCTGCATAATATTTTTTATTTCAGTCAGTGTATGTTTAATTTCTAGTTGGTCCTTTTTCATCTCCTCTGGGGTCTCACTAAATTTATCCATCTTTTCTAGGAAATTCTTATAATACCTTATAAGAGTGGTTTTGAACTCTATATCCAGTCATTTATTTTCCTCCATTTCTTTCGTTTGTGGTTTGTTCCTTTGTTTCTGCATTTTCACTATGCTGGGAGAACTTCTGTGCTGGAATCAGCAAGCTATTTCTATATATTTTACTATTAAAGCAAGAGTCTAAAATTTTAAATTTTTCTACATTGTGCCAATTTAACCAGTTCAAGTGGCTATTTGGTTAAGCAATGTTAACTAACTGTCTGTGTGACTATTTTTTTTTTAATTTTTAGAGTATTGACTAAATATTTTGACATCTTGTATTTACAAAAGACCTAGAGAAAGTGAATAAAATGGCAAGTATCATAAGGAGAGATTAAACTTAATTTTGTGAAAATTATACAATAAAAATTTATTAAGATGAATCCTTTAAGGTATACTTTCTGAATAGCTAGATAAACCAGTAGTTAAAATTTTCATTGTAAAATTTATAAATCACTTGTTATGAAAATACACAATGGTATTTTAAAAATCTAATTCCAGAGTAATAACACATTTTCAAGGATTGTCATTTCTATACACAATATACTAATTGGATTTTTCATTTATTTGTTAAGGTTATTTTCATAGAATTTGTTTTTTAAAGATTTAGTTTCATGAAAGTTATCCATCAGAATTTCAAAGCCAAGCAAACCAAGCAAAAAAACTTATCAACTATTTGACATTTGGCAACTCAATCTTTCTGCATTATTTCCTCCTCTGTAAAATCTGTTTTAAGGCAAACAGGTTCCTATATGTAAAGTACTTAATCCATATCTACATGTATGCATAACATGTATATATACATATATTAGCATATGTGCTACATACATACATTAACATATATGTATTGTACAAATATACACAAAAAAATATCTAGAGTCCAGTCCATTTTAATACTCTATTATTGTTGTCCCTTTCTTACCTTTAATACTTTATTTTCCTTCTAAATACTTTAATATTACTCTTCTTTAGTAATATTCAGAACTTAAACATTTTGCTAATTCTGACTTCAACATTCAATCCAAATTAGTGGAATTTTGCTCTAGTTTATATGTTTTCTTTATACTAACACTATAATGGGAATGCATATATATATATGTGTGTGTGTATGTGTGTATATACACATATATATGTATGTATACACACACACACATATATACACACACACATGCATTTTTATCTTTTGTATTTCTTAGTGTGTAACCTTTGTTCATTCTTCCCAAGGCATTAAAATTATATTATAAGTAGAATGCAAAAATTGAAAAGGTTTCAATATTCAGCTTTTAATATTCTAAGCAAGAATTTGAGTTTGCAGCAAAAAAAATACTCCTGAAATCCAGGCATTGTCAAAAGATTACAAAAATTTCTGTGTTAACTTGGTCCATTGAAGTTACCAAATGCCAGGGATAGAGGCCCTGGCCAGGTTGTTCAGCTGGCTGGAGTGTTGTCCTGTTCACCAGAAGGTTTCTGGCTTGTTCCCTGGTCAGGCCCCTTACAGGAGGCAACTGATCAATGTTTCTCACATTGTTGTTTCTCTCTCCCTTCCTTCTTTCTTTAAAATCCATAAAAACATATCCTCAGGTTTGGGTTAAGAAAAAAAGCAAAGGATAGACAGAATTCAGGATAAAACCTGAGGGAAGACCTTGTAACTTGGGAAGATCATGGATAAGGATAAGGAGAAACCAGGTTATCTTTTTTGGCCTAGGGCAGGTTTATAGAAAAGTGAATAGAGATAGAGGTAGAAAGTAAGATTCAATCCCAATAATTCCTTTGCAGGCAGAAGCCCCTATGGAAGTGGTAGTGCCTTTAATATATTGGAAAACCCTAAAGTGAGAGCTTTTGTTTTGCTGTCTTTGTGGAAAAATGGGAGGAGACATGAGTGAGTAGCCCAACAATGGCACTTGGTAGAAAGAGTCTCTTCAAGAGTCTGGTTTCCTCGCTCTCCTGGCCTATGTGCTGTGAGGTGGGGATCCAGAGTGCCTGTGTGTCTTGGTGTGAGGCAGAAACCAATGGTCCAGTAGTAGATGCCCAAACATGCTCCACAGTGCAAATGGGACTGTAAGCAGCCAGCAGTCACAATTCCAGGAACCAGACCAGACACTCAATTGCAGAGACCAACATGGGCCCACTGAAGTCACCATCTGAATGCAAAGCCCCTTCTCACCACCACTTTCTCCTGCCCTAATCCCCTCAGATAATGTCATGACAGTGTCTTGGAGCTAAGTAAAAGGAGAGAAAAATTTTATGTAATTAGCATTTTCTCAAAAGAGATAGACATGCCCCAAAGAGACTGATTAAACCACCCAAAGCTCAGTTATAGTGAATCTGTACATTTAAAACACACTCACTATCCAGTGAGTGATAAAGAGTTCTGAGAAATTAATTATGAGAAAAAAAAAGTTACTAAATTTGAAAACCAATACAAATAGCAAAGGATTTGAAGACAACAAATGCCTTTCCTTACCTGGCTGCTCTGCAAATCAGATGGGACAAATTGATGGCAGGCAACTTTGCCACAGCAGGTATGACCATGGCAGCTGCATGCTCTGACCTGAGCATGCTGGGAACTGGGCCACCCAAGCAGCAGGCACATCTCAGCTCTGGGTCAGGCGGTGAGGGCATGAACAAAAAGCCAAGTTCAAGCCAATTACAGAATGTCAGGTAAAAAAACAAAACAAAACAAAAAACCAAACAGGAGTTACAGAGAATTGAAAATCCAAATGGTAGCAGAGGACCAGGTCTGAGTACAGTGTCCCTTCCTGAGGAGGCAACATGGAGGCTCAGTTCTCCGGAAACAAATTGGAGCCTAGGGCTATCTGATGTTTTCTTTAATTAAATTTATTATGCAAAAGATGGATATCACAACAGTGTGGTGATGGTGGTTACGGGAAAAGGTAGAAGAGCATAGACGGGATAATGGTGATGGGAAAAATAAAATAAAAAGACTGGATATCTAAAAACAGGTTTACTGAAAGTATGTCATAGAGTGTGGCTCTTAGTCCCACAGAGGAAGCCTTAAATTAACATTAAGAATCATTTTGTCAGGGTAGAGAAATATGAGAAGGTTAAATCATAAAACTAAATAAGATCTGGATAATTAATTCAGGAGAAATTTCCTCAGAGGTTCACATTGAGGAAAGAAAGTCTTTGCAAGAATGAGGGGATGGGGGCATAGATGCAGGAATTCTGATGGACTACATTTTAATTCCGTTCTATTTATGGCATCTAACAGGTTCTTTGATAGGTAATAAAGAGGCCCTTGCTAATGATCCACTAGGAGCCCAGACAAGCCAAAAGATCTTTGAAACAAACACAGTAATTAGGAGGAATGGGAGCACAGAGGAAGAACAGAGAGAATGACACTTTTTAGCCTGAACTAGCCAGTGTGGTACCTAGTTGATCAACTCTCTCAGAACATATTCATTGAGGACCTACCAGGGGCTCAGCTGTATTAGAGGATGTAGAAGTGAATGTGGGGTGCCAGAAGAGGCTTCCTGAAAACAGTACTATCTAAGTTGAGACCTGAGAGAGTGGGAATTTCTTTCCTCTCCTCCCACTTTCCTCACTCCCATTTCCTAGACTATCATTCAGCGTGCCACTTTTCCGTTGCCTAACACACTGTCTTCACAAAAGTGCTCAAAAACTGTTGAATGAATGAACCAAACTTTAAATCCCCTCAGAACCCTCGCTAGCCCTCTGACTCTCTCCTATAGTGGAGAGGATGCCTTCCTCCTTGCTCCCAGAAGCCCTGTGAATACCCATCTCTACAGCTAGCACTGTAGGTTACCTTGATCTCTGGCCCCAGAAATCTGAATCCGGAGCAGAGTGGTACTGAGACAAAAAATGGTGAGTGCAGGTGCATTCCAACAGCTGTGCAAGGGTTCCTCCTACCTAGATTCATGGAACTACTCTAGGATCTGCCCCTTCCCAGGGTTGCTCATCAGCTTTCCCTTTGATTCTGTGAGCAAACCTGTATTTTTTCAACAAATTTATTTTCCGTTTAATTAGGCAGAGTTTGTTTTCACTGCATATAATCAAACTCTAATAGTGGTTGGACGTGCAAGTTCCACTTTTGCTATGGTTTATGGGTATAGCTCAAGCCAGCAAAAAAAGGAATAACTGAAAAAGTCATGTCTGTGTGTGTGTTTGTGTGTGTGTTTTCTACCACATGTATAATGCACAAGAAAAAATAGACTTTGTGCTATAATATAACAGGGGTGGAGAAAAAGTAGGTTTACGGTTGTGAGTATGCAAAACAGAGTTCAGTCTTGTATTTTTATGTATTAATTAATTATTGCACTATTTATTATTAACCTACTTTTGCCCATCCTTTATATAAAGGGAAAACAGGCCAACTATTATTTTATCATGGAAATCTATACATGTCTTAAGGTAACTTGAAATTTAAATTACTCAAATGAGAGCTCTCTTTGCATATTTAAAGTTGCCATAATTCTTTCTGAAAAATATATATTGCAATATTACACATTTTTAAATTTAAGTTTTTTGTTAACTAGACTGACATATATTTCCCTTAAACATAATATTTACATTAAATTGTTTTATTTATGAGGTAATAATAAAACAATAAAACACATCTAATTCATAAATTAGAGGAAATAATATGCAATTGTAGCTTAATTTGCTACAGTAAACTATAAACCCATTACATTTTATGAATACAAATATATGCATATTTTTATGTAAACACTATGTTAATAATTTCATGATGAACTTTAGCTGTTATTTAATTTTAAATTACACTTAAATTAAACTAACAAGTTTATAAAAGGTGTTCATTTTTAAAAATACTTATTAAAATCCCTTAAGAATCAGCCTATAAGAACAATCACTTATGTTCTCTCTGAAAAATAATAATTTTTTTGGAAAAGTAATATACAAAGGTTTTCAGTAAATAATTTTGAGGGATTTCCCCATCTCTCCTTTTGACAGTGAAGGTTTATTCATTTATTTTTCTTTATTTTTATTGTTGACACTATTACAGATGTCTCCATTCCACTGCCTCCCCACTTTGCCTGCCTCCACTCAGCCCCCACCCCACCTTCCCTCTGGCCATTATCACACTGTTGTCTGTGTCTATGGGTTTGGCTAATTCCTTCACCTTCTTTCACCCAGCCTCCCCTTCCCACTGCCCCTCTGATAGCTGTGAAGTTTTAAAAGATTTAATCTGATTTAATTCTTTTTTGGATGAATGTGTATTTTGCAGGCAAAATGTTACCTTGCACACTGGAAATAATTCTAAGGCAGTATTTATAATGGTAGCAAAAAATTACCTAAAAATTTACCAAGAAGTCTTCCCAATGCCTATAATGTACATTGTATGTAATACAAGTACACAGAGGAATTTTCTAATAGTTAATATGCCATCCTCTATGTTTGGTATATTCTTGGATTAAAAAATATGTTGCATACAGAGACAACACTAATTTTTATTGTTGCGTACACTGTATTTACAACTAAGCAGAAAGACAGAAGACATGAGTCTGGTATCATCTTCCTTTCCTTGTTTGAAGTTGTTTTGCCTTGCCTTTCATACCCTGACCTGTGTGGATCAGGCTGAAGCACTGGTCTTCAGTAAGGGTTGACTTTGGGATTATGTGAAGGTTGTTATTTAGTAAATTATCTCTGATAGCACTTCATAAAATAGTCTTTCATGAGTTGGAAAATATTTCAAAAGATGGTCCTGGTTTGCTTATTTTAAATTCTGGGCTTTTTGATTTGTGAAAACTACTAGAAGTGTGTGTGTGTGTGTGTGCGCGCGCATGCGAGTGCAAAAAATGCATAAAACAACTGTATAGGAATAAAAAGACCGAGACAGAGAGGTCTTCTGAAATAATCTACTTTGTAGGTGTGCATGAATACATAGATATTATTCACATTATATTCCCAGATAATTTGTGCTACTATAAAGTTCTTAGTCATCATTCTAAACTGGATCCTTGATATTTCCTAGAAATCCTACTAGATCTTTCACATTTCCCACCAGCTCTTTCTCATTCCCACAGCAATCAATCACCAAATCTCAACAATACTTTCTCCTAAATATATCTCCAATCCATTTGATGTTATACATTCCCAGAGCTCCTTCAGAACTCTGTTCTCCATCCCTTGATACTTGATTATAGCATCAAACTTCTAGTGGGTTTGCCTACCTTTCTTACCATTCCTCTTCTTTCTGTATTCCCAGTAATCCATTTTGGACTTCTCTTGACTTTTAAAACATGCCATATCTTCTTCTTTGAGTTTCCACTGTCTTCCTTTTTCCTGAAACAGGTGTCCTCTCTACTCTCTATTTAAACAATATCTATGCTGCAAGTTACAAATTAAATATCCCTTTTTTAGCAAGTCATTTCCAGTTTTTAGGCCTGGCTGGGTTCCCTTCCTATATGTTCTGTCATAATAATCAATTCACTTGATTGCTTTTGTTTGTTGAATGTATCTTCCCTGCACGTCTGTAAATTCCTGAGGGTGGGGACCAGGTCTTGCTTTCTCTCCTGTGCTGTCAGCTCCAACTGAGAAATCCAGGGAATCTTTATCCAGTCTGGGAGAAGTTGCAAAACCTTCTCTTCTTACACTTCCTTCTTTCTTCCAAATGTTTTGTCCTTGCCAAGGCCAATGTTTTTGACACTCAAAAGCAAAGAATTGATTCCTTTGTTCTCTGTCTTTGGTTGTTTCATCCTTCTGTCAAGACAATGGCAGATGGGATAGCAGAAAAATCTGGGGTATAGGAATGTGTCTGTGAAAGAGGGGGCCAATCAAATGTTGTCTCAACTGTCATTCACAGCCAGCACCTGACCCAAAGATGACATCTGTTCTCCATGACGTCTGGATCCTGTGCTGCACAAGGATCCTGTTCTCCTTCTGTGACTAAAGGTCTTATTCCCCCGGAACCAGGAATTTTGCCTGCTGACAGCTATCAGCTTTCAGCTTTCTCTGGGAATTACCCTCAGCTATACAGAGCCTCCTTGCTTAGGTTCCAGCCCCTTACCATTGTCATTTCATATCCAATCTAAAGGCCAGCCTTCCACTGACCTAATCCCAGGAGTTGGCCGAAGTCTTGTAACTACATTACAGCCCGTTTTCTTGTGACTATATTACTACCCAGTCCTTTCCTTCACGTTAAGTGTTAATCCCAAGAACAGTTCCCAATAAATTTTTTGCACACAAACCTCTATTTCAGAGTCTACTTCCTTCCTAACAGACTTATTCTTTGTGGTTTTTTTGTTTTGTTTGTTTTTCGTTTTTTTTTCATCTGTTCATCTCCCAGTTCCTGAAACCTAAAAAGAGTGGGGAAATTTCAGTTTGCTAGAGTCTTCCCTTAAACAAGTGAAATGGGAAAAGGATTATAGCTTATTTCTGTTCATTTTTATTTTGGATACAGTCAGTGGGTATATTGTTCCAAGGAGAGAGAAAGACAGGGGAGACAAAAACTTCTGCACTTTTACTTCTTTTGAGATTGCATATTATATATAACATATGTATATGGAGATCTCATAGAATTAAAAGTAAGAAAGGAGTGGAAATGAAAGTTGCTGGCAATTTTTAAGTACAAATTATATAAATTTCCTCTAAGAAATAAAGTAACTTAAGTCCTTTTAAAGAGTAGAGTTGGTGTTTGTTATGCAGATTATAAAATATCATATGACAAGACTTTGAGTGTAATTCCTTTTCCCTAAAAAAAACTGAAGAAAATAAAGTTGAAGAAAAGGTAAGATTAAAAGAGACAAAGGATTTATGCACCCCTATGTTCATAGCAGCACAATTTACAATAGCTACAATTTGGAAACAGCCTAGGTGCCTGTCAGCAGATGAGTGGATCAGAAAACTGTGGTACATCTACACAATGGAATTCTATGCTGCCATTAAAAAGAACTCTTACCATTTTCAGCAACCTGGATGGAACTGGAGAGCCTTTGCTTAGTGAAATAAGCCAGCCAATGAAGGAGAATCACCACATGATATCATTCATTTGTGGATAATAAAGAACATTGTAAACTAATGAACAAAAGGATAGATACAGAGGCAGTAAAGCATCAAACAGACTGTCAAATTATAGCAGGCAGATTAAGGAGAGGTGGGGTAGATAAGAGATTAATCAAAGGACTTGTATGCATGCATATAAGCATAACCAATGAACATAGACACTGGGGGGTTGGGATATGCCTGAGAGGGAGGGGGGGGGCAAAGGGGAGATATCTATACATGTAACACAATAAAAAAAAATGTAGGAAAAAAGTTAAAAAAAAAAAAGTGCTTATATACCAGACATTGAAACACTATAAAATATATCAAACATTTAAAAAAAATAAAATAAAAATAAATAAAAGAGACAACATTCACTGTATTTTTTTAAGTGCAAAGGAATTATAATATTACTTTTTCCTGAGAGTTGGAAGGCACTTAGAAGTCCTATAGTCTAAAGTCCTGGCCAGTTTAGGAATATCTTCTGTGAGTTATTTTATTTTTTGTTTAGAACACACAAACATATTGCTTTTCTTTTTCTTTAGTGTGAATTAACTTTGAAATATTTTTGTTTCTGTTGTTATTTCACTACCATGGGCATAGCTGTAAGGACATTTAAAATGAGAACATGTGATTACAAGCTATTTGATAAAATGATAAAAGGGGTTCATTTGTAGAAGTCATTCTATTTCAAAACTACAATGTTCCCTGCTGTTTTATAAGGTTAAACTTAAATCCTTCAAAATGGTTTCATGGTGCATTGATTGACAAATATATTTCTAATACTAATTTTATAGTTGCTTATTTTGAAGCTTAATTAATAAACTGTTAAATATCAACTTGAGGCTTTATGCATACAGTGCTTTTTCTTGCTCTTTGGTTGTGTTAATATTGATGCTTTTGCCCTAACTTTTTGTTTAATGTTGCCTCTGGGATCTATTACATTTAGTTAGCACAGAGCATCTAAAGGAGTTACATTGATTCACTTTGGTTTGCCCTTAAACTCACACTACACTTAACCCATATTCATGATAGTTCAGAAGGTTTTTCCTCTTTGCTGAACAACTACAAAACAGAGGTGATCAGTGTCCGAGTAATGTAGCATAATAACTCTCTTGAGCATTGCCTCATTATGGATAGATTGTGCTGCAAAGAATGCATCTGTAATTTGTTTTCCTGTGTGAATGTATGTGTATGAGGAATAAGAGCTAGAATGTCCCCGTTGCCATAGAGTTTATTACTTTTTTGCCTCTTTATGGATGCTAGAGTAATTTTATTCAGAACATGAAAATTAAAACAAAGTAATAATAATTGGCCAGTCTTTATAAGTGGTTCTTATGTTCTAGGCATCATGCTGAGTGTTTTACATACATTTGGCCATTTAAGTCCTATAACCCTGTACTGAGTGGGTTGGTATTAAATACCCACATTTTATAAGTAAAATACCTGAGGCTCAGAGAGGTCTAAGTAATTTATCTAAAATCACATGGCTGAAAAATTATCACAAGTCCTATCTGATTTTTTAGCCACTCTTTTCAAACTTTTAAACATTTCAATTTCAGGTCTTGACTGACTTCTCCAGAAACAGCCTCTCTGCCCTTAACTTTTCCAATGTGTTTAAGTAATTCAATTCCATTGCTTTTCTTCCTCTCTGCAAAAAAAAACCCAAAAAACAAAAAACAACAAAACACAAAACTCCACACTTCTTCCCACCACCAGCAATCTTCCCTTTTCCCAACCACCTCTCACTACTCAACACTTATCTCTTTGTTATCTCTTAGAACTTGCTAACTGGATGACTAGCTGCCAAACAAAATCACAGGAGGAAAAGATAAAGCATCTCATCTTTCTCCCTTAAGCCTTTGCTCCCGTCAACTTCCTCCTCAGTTCTCCTGTTACCCCAGGCAGGCCCAGTGCTATAAATAGCCCACTATGTGCGGTTGCACCAGTGGCATTTCCTGGAGTATGAGAGTCCCAGTCAGAACAACTGGTGAGATGAGATGATCAAATTCTGCAAGTGAGTGTGGGGACACCCTATACTTCTCCCCTGCACCCACTGCTAAGATGCTCACACTTCCACAGGAATTTGTTCATAGCCACTCTTAGAACAGATCAAAAGGAACCAGTGTGTTTCCTCTTCTCAGATGAGGGTGGCATAATTTACATTTGTTTCAAGGGCATAAAACAAATGTAATCATTGAGATAGAAATATAATTCAAACCTAACTGTCAACCATACCATTGTTACAACTAAGCAGAGAAGCTTGATGAGACATAAATGTTAATTGAACTGCTAATGTTTAGCAACCTAATTAAACACATTGCAAGTCAATGGAGGGACTTTTTTTCTCATAAATACATAATATTTGGGGAGCTATTTTAAAAGAATGATAACATTTAAAAAAAAAAGATTTTCTGCCAGGATAAAGATGGAAAAAATGATAAAGAGAAAATACATAAAAATCTGTACTCTCCCTCAGCAATCTGTTATTATGAAACTAGAGACCCAGTGCATGAATTCGTGCACAGCTTGGGTCCAGCTGAAGGAGGGCCCATCAGGCCAGGCTGGCAGGGGGAGGGGCTGTGGGCGGTTGGCTGGCTGACCCCACCCCTGATCAGGGTGTTGGGAGCCAATTGGGGGCTGGCCTAGAGGTGGAAGGGAGAGGGGAAGCTGATCAGGACCCAGATCAGGTCGGTTGGCTGCTGCAGTGCATGTCATAGCCATTGGTCATTCCACTGGTCCAGTCACTGGGTATATATATATATATATATATATATATATATATATATATAACTTTTCTATATACAGTGGTACCTAGAGATACAAGTGCCCTAACATACAAGATATTTGAGATACAAGCCGTGGAGTGAGCAATTTTTGCTTTGAAATGCAAGCAACATTTGAGATAGGAGTAATCGCGCGGATCAGCCGGCTGCACACGACCCACCAGTTTACTGCGACTTGAGTGTCTCATAGTTTCCCACGCCTCAAGGTTACAGAACGAATTAAACTCATATCTCGAGGTACCACTGTACAAAAAAAGCTTTATCATCTTTTTCTGATTGCAGTAATAATATGCTTACTTCTAAAACTCAATCTTAAATTAAAGAAGAATGTAAAAATTACACAAAATCCTCCACACAGAGAAAACCAAAATTTTCTTATAATCTTTAATGCATACACAAAATTCATTTTCCTAGCCATAGGGATTCAAAATACAACCAGTTGGGGTCAGGATGTGAGAAGTACCGTAAGTTGCTGAAAGGTTTTTTTTCCTTGCTCTTAAAAATAGGCATTAGCCTAAACCAGTTTGGCTCAGTGGATAGAGCATCAGCCTGCGGACTGAAAGATCCCAGGTTCGATTCCGGTCCAGGGCATGTACCTTGGTTGTGGGCACATCCCCAGTAGGGGACGTGCAGGAGGCAGCTGATTGATGTCTCTCTCTCTTCAATGTTTCTAACTCTCTATCTCTCTCCCTTCCTCTCTGTAAAAAAAAAAAAAAAAAAAAAATCAATAAAATATATTTTTTTAAAAATAGGTCATTAAAAGAAACTGGCTGTTTTTCTTCTGGCCAGTGTCAAGATGCCACTTCCAGAAAAACTGCTGTAGCCATCTTGATACCAGTCCCGGCAGGAATCCAATTCAAAATAAGTGAGTGAAAAATTACTTGAATAAAAACTCTGGCTTAAACCCATCCTGCCTATGGACTGCCAGGCATTTGAGCCCACAAAATGCTTGTATGAGTTGGATTTTTTGGCACTAGAAGCTGAATGCATCTTAACACCTATGTTTTGGCCTAACAAAAACTTTAATATTTATATAGGGTTAATGACATGATTTGTTTATTTATTCATCCATTTCTTTTTTTCCTTTTAAATTGAATGTATTGGGGTGACATTGATTTACAAAACCATACATCATCTGCACACCAGGAAGACAAACTAACTAACTGAAAAATAGGCAAAGGACCTGATGTGACACTTCTCCAAAGAGGACATACAGATAGCCAATAGACATATGAAAACATGCTCAAAGTCACCAAGCATTAGAGAGAAGCAAATTAAAATCACAATGAGATATCATCTTACCCCTGTCAGAATGGCTACCATCAATAAATCAACAAACAATAAGTGCTGGCAAGGATGTGGAGAAAAAAAAGGGAACCCTCATGCACTATTGGTGGGAATTGCAGACTGGCGCAGCCACTGTGGAAAGGAGTTTCCTTAAAAAAAAAATCACATATTCTTTTAACAATTTCTGGGTTCCTAACTTGTTTTAAAAGATATCCCCAATGTATAGGTTATCCATATGGTTTCCTAATTTTAACTTTCAAAATTTTTATTATTTTACTTAACTTTTAAGACTAATGCAATGATATATACTATATCATATGAGGTAGCAGTCCTACTATACACTAGTATATCTACCCAGCTCTCTTTCATAGTCTACATAATAATTATCACCTCAGCAACTGCTCAATTTTACTTGCCTCCATCTTGCTTCTCACCTTCTCAGCAGAAGACTTTATTTCTTCTAATAGCATCCGTCATAAATAAACTCCTCAACTTCCCTTTTCTGCCTCCAAATTTTCCTATATTTTTTCCCCTCCCTAAACTTTCCTACATGCTTCAGAGGAAGAAGTGGCCCTGTTTCTTTCCATCTTTTTCTGCCTCCTTTGAATTGTATGCCTATTAGGTATTGACTTTCAAATTTGTATTTTGGTTAGATAAGTTATGCTGTGCAGCATTAACAACACAAAACAAAAACACAAAACCATAAGTCTGATGGCTTAATAAAAATTGTGTTTTACTTATTTCATCCACCAAATCCATTGTGGACCTGGGCTACTCTGCACTGCAGTTGTCTTTGATGTGGTGACTCATGAATTCAGGCAGCTATGATCTTGTTGTTCCTACATGAGTCCCTCTTGGTTCCCATGACAGGTGACGAGAGACATTTCAATAATAAAGGGGTTTTGAAAAGTGCCCACCCACCATTTCATACGTATAACTTCCCTTCGATATTCCCTACATTCCAGCCACACTGAACTGCTTGATGTTACCCACATGCTTCATGCATTCAACAGCTTTTTGTCTCTTCCCCTCATGTAATTCCAGCACATACTTTTTCCTAGAATGTGCTTTTCTCTATCCTTACCTCTGCAGCATCCCTGCTTATTCCTCAAAGCCAAACCTATGTAGCTTTCCTTGAGTACTGCAGACAGAAAAAAAAAAAAAGCTCTCATATCTGAAATTTACATATTAGGATGCTACTGTAAGGTTTCTTTTATATATTAATCTCATCACCAGTCCTCATATATATATATATATATATATATATATATATATATATATATATATATGAGAGGAGTTATAAACTATCAAAAGGGGTACCTAAACATGCAAATATTCAGTAACCTATATTATAGTATAATTATTTGCATGATTTCTTAACCTTTGATCTAAACTATGAGATCATTAAGAGAATAATTATGTTTTATTTACACATATATTCAGCAGCTTGTACCTGGCACACAGAAGGCTTTCAGTAAATGTTTAGTGAATAAGTGGCTGAATAGTTCAGTGAATAGTAACATTTCTGAACACCGATAGGGGAGACTGCATGTTGCAATATTTTAGGTGTTTATATTAGAGTTCTGTATTATCTTTTCTTAAAGAGAACACATTATATATTTATTTCTTCTAAAGAATTATTTGGTAGCAGAAATAGCTAGTGGTAAAGAATTATGAATAGTTATATAATGTATTATTTATGAAGCACTAAATAACCATGGCATAACACAAAACACATACTAAACAACCTATCCATTTAAAGGAGTTAAAGTGTGTCTCAATATTTACGATACAATGCCTTGCAATTAAGGCGGGGGTACTCTGGCATGTCTCCCATGATTGGTGATAATGTTTATAAATTCAGTAATATACAGGTAAATTTTACTTCTATATGAAGCATAAGTATTATAAATGAACGTGTATCCTCCAATATATAATATAAATTCTGGAAAGAATGGACTAATTAATAATAATAATAAAGCTAAACAAACATTTAAGGAAACTTTAAAAATATTCTGTTTATAATTATTAGTAGAAGTTCTTTAAATTTGGAATAGATAATAAGATTTAATAATACTGAAATATTAGGATATCATTTTAATATTCATTTTGGATATTTTTATAATGCTTATTCATTTAATTATGTATTCTATTGAATAGTATGACAAAAGTAGTTATCCTCTGAAACTTTTGTTTGTTCTAAAATATAAGTAAATAGACAAAGAGATCCTGGCCAAATAACAGTGTTTTATTCATCCGTTCATCATAAGTTATAACATATAGCCAATGTAAATCTTGCTTTTGTTAGAAAATGCTTTTTAAAAACTACAATTCTTTTGTACATCAAACTCATTATGTATATAAGTATATACACTATTACATTAGAGGCCTGTGCATGAAATTCATGGACTCTGGGGGGATCCCTCAGCCCAGCCTGCGCCCTCTTGCAATTTGAGAGCCCTCGGAGGATACTGTCCAACTGACAGCTTAGGCCTGCTTAACACGGTTGGACATCCTTAGCGCTGCTGCAGAGGTGGAAGAGGCTCCTGCCACTGCTAATGAGCTCCCAGCCATGTCCGGCTTCTGTCTGAGTGGTGCTCCCCCTGTGGGAGCACACTGACCACCAAGGGGAAGCTCCTGTATTGAGCATCTACCCCCTGGTGGTCAGTGCATGTCATAATGACCTGTCATTCTGCCATTCAGTCTACTCGCATATTAGCCTTTTATTATATACTAAAGGCCTGGTGCACAAAATTCATGATGAGGCGGGGTGTCCTTCAGTCTGGGACCTCTTGAGGGATGTCCAACTGCCCATTTAGGTACGATCCAGGTAGGATCAGGCATAAACTGAGAGTGGGACATCCCTCTCACAATACAGGACTGCTGGATCCTAACTGTTCACCTGCCTGCCTTCCTGATTGTCCCTAACGGCTTCTGCCTACCAGCCTGATCACCCCCTAACCACTCCCCTCCCAGCCTGATGAATGCCTAACTGCTCCCCTGCCAGCCTGATTGTCCCTAACTGCCCTCCCTCATGGGCATGGTCACCCCTAACTGCCCTCCCTTGCAGGCCCAGTCACCCCCAACTTCTCTCCTCTGCCAGCCTGGTCACCCCTAACTGCTCTCCCCTGCAGGCTTGATCACCCCTACTGCCCTCCCTTGCAGGCCTGTGCCCTGCCAACTGCCCTCCCCTGCTGGCCATCTTGCCGTGGCCATTTTGTGTCCACATGGGGGCAGGATCTTTTGACCACATGGGGGTAGTCATCTTGTGTGTTGGAGTGATGGTCAATCTACAAGTTACTCTTTTATTAGATAGAATAGAGGCCTGGCGCATGGGTGGGGGCCAGCTGGTTTGCCCTGAAAAGTGTCCTGGATCAGGGTAGATGTTCCCTTGGAGCATGGGGTGGCCTGGGTGAAGGGCTTGTGGTGGTTTGCAGACCGGCCATGCCCCGCAGCAACACAAGTGGAGGTCCTGGTATCTGGGATTTATTTATCTTCTACAATTGAAACTTTGTTGCCTTAAGCAGAGACCTGCTGTCCAGGGTGTGCGGAAAGCATAGCTTCCTTCATCACCCGGGGCAATCCAAGCCTCCTTCCTGCTCTCTCTGTGGCCATAGCCATCTTGGTTGGGTTAATTTCAATACTCTCTCTGATTGGCTGGTGGGTGTGGCTGATGGGCATGGCTTGTGGGTGTAGCAGATGTACGGTCAATTTGCATATTACTCTTTTATTAGATAGGAGGATAACCAGGAAGCAATCAGAAGGGAAACCTTCACATGTAAACATTCAGCAAAGGTTTGTCTTGAAATGGGAGTCAAAAACCAAAAGGAGGTGAGCCTAGATAAACACAGGTGCAGAGTAAATCCAGAAGCTTGAGCCAAGGATCAAAGGAAAATTGGGCCCTTACAGAAAGAGTTATTTAAAAGAAAAGAAAAAAGAGCAAGCAAGAGGAGTATAGGTAGCCAAGGCAGTGAGAAAAAACATAGTAGGAGAGAGAATCACGAAGCGAGCAGAGTAGTTAAATGGGAGTGAATTAATACCAGAAGAATTATTCAAAGAGCAAGAGTGCCTGTTCAGAATTTTGCTGGACAACTCACTTCCTCTATTTTTGTCTATTTTTTTAAAAATATACTTTATTGATTTTTTTATAGAGAGGAAGGGAGAGGGAGAGAGAATCAGAAACATGGATGAGAGAGACATCGATCAGCTGCCTCCTGCACGCCCCCCACTGGGGATGTGCCTGCAGCCAAGGTACATGCCCTTGACCAGAATCAAACCCAGGACCCTTCAGTCCGCAGGCCAATGCTCTATCCAAACTGGTTTCGGCTATTTTTGTCTATTCTTAATCTCCACATTGCGGGGACTGGGGTTTGTTTGTTTTTTTCAATAAATCTTTATTGTTCAGATTATTATAATTGTTCCTCTTTCCCCGCCCCCCCCCCCATAGTTCCCCTTCACCTGGTTCCCACTCCACCCTCGGCCCTTACCACCTCCCCATTGTCCTCATCCATAGGTGTTTGATTTTTGTCCAATCTCTTCCCACACCCCCATGTCCCTTTTCCCCCAAGAATTGTTAGTCCATTCCCTTATTATGCCCCTAATTCTATTATATTCACCAGTTTATTCTGTTCATTGAAAAAAATTATCCACTTGATTTTTAGATTCACTTGTCGATAGATATGTATTTGTTGTTCCTAATTTTTATCTTTACCTTTTTCTTCTTCCTCTTCATAAAGAATACCTTTCAGCATTTTATATAATACTGGTATGGTGGTGATGTATTCCTTTAGCTTTCTCTTATCTGTGAAGCTCTTTATCTACCCTTCAATTCTGAATGATAGAATTGCTGGGTAGAGTAATCTTTGTTGTAGGTTCTTACTACTCATCACTTTGAATATTTCTTGCCACTCCCTTCTGGCCTGCATAGTTTCTGTTGAGTTATCAGCTGACAATCATATGTTTGCTCCCTTGTAGGTAACTAACTGTTTTTCTCTTGCTGCTTGTAATATTCTCTCTTTGTCTTTTGCTCTTGGCATTTTAATGATGATGTGTCTTGGTGTGGTCCTTTTTAGATTCCTTTTGTTTGGGGTTCTATGAGCTTACTGGATTTGTAAGTCTATTTCTTTCACCAGATGGGGGAAGTTTTCAGTCATTTCTTCAAATAGGTTTTCAGTATCTTGCTCTCTCTCTTCTTCTGGAACCCACACAATTCTGATGTTGGTACACTAGAAGTTCTCCCAGAGACTCCTTACACTATCTTCATATTTTTGGATTCTTTTTGCTTTTTGCTTTTCCAGTTGGGTGTTTTTTGGTTCTTTGTATTTCAAATCTTTGACTTGATTCTTGCAATTCCTCTAGTCTGCTGTTGGATCTCTGTATATTATTCTTTATTTCAGTCAGTGTATGCTTAATTTCTAGTGGTTCTTTTCATATCCTAAAGGGTCTTGCTGAATTTATTGGCCTTTTATAGAAAATTCTTCAAAAACCTCATAACTGTGGTTTTTAACTCAATATCCAGTAATTTGTTTCCTCCATTTCTATCATTTGTGAGCTGTTTCTTTGTCTCCACATTTTGGTTGCTTCCCTGGGTTGATAGAGTGGCTTTGTGTGCTAGGTGTCCTATAGGGCCCAGTGGCTCAGCCTCTCAAGTTACCTGAGGTGGCCACTCTTGGTGTACCCCTTTGTGGGCTGTGTGCACAGTCTTGTTGTAGTTAAGCCTTGATTGTTGTTGGTATCACTGGGAGGAATTGACCTCCAGGCCAGTTGTCTGTGAGGATCAGCTGTATCTATGATGGGAAAACTTCTGTGCTGGGGATACCCTTATGAGACAAGACTTACTTCAGTGGGGCTTCACACAACAATTTGAAAACTACAACTAAAAGACAAAACGGACATCATCCAGTTTTCCCATCTATGATGGGAAAACTTCTGTGCTGGGGATACCCTTATGAGACAAGACTTACTTCAGTGAGTCTGCCCCCTAAGTGTGTCCCTAATGACTCTGAGGAGTTGTAATCTGGATGGTCCCACTCTGACCCTGAGTACATTGGCTCTTGGATCTCCAAGGAGGTACTAATTTAGCCTCTGCCTGAGGCCACCCAGCAGGAGCTAAGGAGAGATCTGCAAGATTCTTCTTTTTTGTTTGGGTTTTAGAGGTGCCCAGATGAGGCCCAACTGTGAAACAATGCAAGCTTCTGTGGGGCCATGGGCCTTTTTTTGGATATTCTGGGACTCACTGACTCAATTGCAGTTTGTTAGGTAAGTTTAGAATTCAAAGGATCAGGCCATTCATATGCAAAAGCCTCTGCCCTTAGCTTGGATGAGACGAATCTCAATGCAGAGCAAACAGCAATGGCTTCCTGTCAGCCCTGCCCTAATACGCCCCTGAGTCTCAGTGTCCCATGGTAATTGCTGCAAGCACCTCTGAGAGAAAGCCACCTTCGAGTTTTGCCTGCTGCCAGACAGTCCAGTTTCTCCTGCATGAGTCTGGGTCCCCAGAGTCTCACCCAGAACTGGAGTTCAGAGCAGTTGGAAGCTTATGTCTACTTCTTGCTTGACAAAAGACAGTTGCATACTTAGTTACTAGCTCTCTCCACATGTACCTCCATGCCTCTGCCTTTTGCAGCTCCTATGAGTCTCAGTGTACTTTTCTCTTTCCTTCTAGTTGTAGAATTTCCACTCAGCCAGCCTTCCTGTGGTTCTGGATGATGTCCGTTTTGTCTTTTAGTTGTAGTTTTGAAATTGTTGTGCGAGGCAGCAGTTTAGGTATTTACCTATGCTGCCATCTTGGTTTCTGGGTGGGGCAGTGGGAGGGGGGATGAATTGATCTTAAGCCTTAAAGGCGTGAAGAATGGCTTCTGACATTCAACTCTCAAACATTTTCTTTCTCTACAAGAAAAAGAGCAAAGGTCTTAACATTTTAAAATTCAAAGTTAAAAACATGCACCTAAGAATTTTTTTTTGACACTGACAAATTCTTTAAAATTCACAGAAGCCTTTCTCCCCCTGTATATTGTATGTTGTTTAAATTTCATTCTACAAGAGGTATTGCCAGGGTTCTTGTCCCAGCCTTACAAAGGGTTCAGCATTCTGGAGAAAGGGGCTGATGCATAGATTCAAGGAGTCCAAAGACAAAAGGTAATTTTGAAAGGCATTGGGGATCAGAGGATCTTTAGCTAAAGGAACTGAAGACTCTTTCCTCATCTCAGGACTCTGCTCTTATTCACACAATTTGTCCTAAGGCAAGGTGGAGATATACACTTCAAAGGGTTTCCAAGGGGACAGAAGCATTGTCAGTTTGGTGGATAGCTTACAGCTGTTCAGGTGTTTGGCCAACAGGAGGCAATAAAATGCCCTGAGCTGTCTGGCAGTTATTCTTATTTGTGTTTGGGGAAAGTGCCTTTTAGCCATTTCAACAGGTAAACTATATATGTGGCTCACCCTTGTTGAGCCGCCCAAGTTTCACCAACCTTTTGGTGAAAATCTTGTAATTATTACATGCTGGAATAGTTTACCAGCAGGTGTGTGTGTGTGTGTGTGTGTGTGTGTGTATATATATACACACACACACACACACATATATATACACACACACATTCACACACATACACATATATACATATGCATA
>JAAGEH010000018.1:52141473-52194405 GCA_011751065.1 Lasiurus cinereus
TATTTTTATGTTCTAGTTCATATCACTGATTTTTCATCTCCTACAAAGTAGGAACAAATGGAAAGCATTCAAGTTAACTTTTTGCTATTTTGTTTATCTTATGAAAGATTATGATGCATTAACAAAAAAATACATTTACATAACTAATGGTCATATCTTGTAGTTGCTGATACCTTGGCAAAATTAAATTTTAGATTTGTTTCCAAGAAGGAAATGGGCCAAGAATTTTTCCATGGTGGAGGTATTCTTCATTCCCTCCTTAGATAACAAGAAAAGCACACTCCAGCTGGTGTCTGTGCATGATTGGAGAGAAATGGACATCAGCTCTTCCCTTGTGTGAGGCTGGTAAATTAAAGTCACGATGATAGCCATCTTCATCCTATTATATATTGATTTAAATGCAAACAGAGGCCCCAAGAAGTTTAAATTTTAGCAAAGGTAGCAATGCTGGTAAATGGTGGAATCATCAGTTAAACTTGGCTCTGGTTCCCAAATAACAATTCTAACTTTAGATATGTTTTACATTTTCTTTGAACTTCAACTTTCTCAATTGTCAAGAAAATTAGAAATATGCTACTACTGTAACAAAAATCCTGGCACACAATCTCAGTTGTCCAGAGATAAAATCTTTGAAGTCAGTATGAACATGATAAAGATACCGAACTGCCTTTTCCAGGCATAGAAAGAGCAGTATATTCCAACTAATTTCCTCTCTAAAGAACTACTTTTGTAAGAGGCATTAAGATGCAGTGGTTATGAGCACAAAGCCCCTATTTCCTCATCAGTAAAGTGAGGATCATAATATCTGGTTCATAGGGTTGTTGTGAAGAGTAAATGAAATGATACAAAAAAAGTGTTGAGCTCAGAGCTTGAATATAGTAACAATCAAAACATGCTATAAATTTTCATTATCATTATGAAAAAGCTATATTTCAATCTTAGATTACAATTACAAGAGACAATAATGATGTTCATTGCTTAAAGAATATAAAACTCTTAAATAATTTTAAGTTACTAAAAATGAAAAAACACAACCGTTTTCATATCCCTAATTTCTTGGAGAATTTTGCTTTGTAGGATCAACCTTTCTAAATGGAAGCTACACCAGATGGATGGTGATTCACATAGACTTATGCCCAAGATACTTTGTTCTACAAAAATGATTGGCCAGTTTGTTTGTTTTTTTAAGCATGAACACATTTGTTTAAAAAAGTAAGGGTCTCTGAAGGCTGAGCATGGCACCCGAGGATGCCATAGTTGGCTCCCATTCCCAGGCTTAGCCATTATCAAACTGGACATATTCACAGAGAGCCCAAAAGCCCATGTCTTTGATCCACGGATAATTTTGGCCATAAAACTATTTTATCTACTGCAGGCATTTTTATTATATGAAAGTTAAATAGAAATAATCAGCTAGTGATTTGATTGTAATGTTTTAAGAACCAATTTAGGCTTTCCAACTAGGTAAATAAAGTAGAAATGTAAAAATACAACATGATCTTTTCAATGATGTGGACCCCCATATCTAAATCAAATCATTGCTGCATCAAATCACCTACTATTCAGAATTGTGTGATCATGGAGTGAAATTCCAGATCATATTGTATATACACAGTTAATAATGGAACTTCATGGCTTTAATGAATGAGCAAAGTAAATTATTTTACTATCTCCATCAAGCATTTAAAAATTCATAACCCTACTTAGATTATTTATGATTATAATAGTTCTTTAGCTAAAAATCAAGTATGAGTAACCCCCCTTAAGCTATTTCCAAGGGCATAACATTTAGAAATAACATATGGTCCCTGTAGTCAAGAATAGGTTCCTTAAATTAGCCTAAGACATTCACAGAAAAGTGAGTTGGAGGAAATAGGATCATGGGCAAGAGGGGGAAAAAATGTCATCTCTCTTCCCTCTGCTCTTCATTTTCTTTGCATGGCTGAATGTGGTTTTCATTTTCTACCCAGTTCTAGAGGTAAAAGTTGAGGTGCTATTAGTCTCACAATGTACTCACATTTTGTTTAGCTACTATTTTAAATGTTATTAAAATAGAAGAGTATACCATATCATAAAATATGAGTATTACTTTTATTCACTTAATAAGCATGCATTGGACACCTTCCCTGTGCCCAGGGCTAGGTTCTTAGGGTAGCACATATTCCCTATTCACTATTATAGTCTAGTTGCAAGGGAGAAGGCAGACATAACCTGGCTCCTTTTCACTCTTGCATTCTCTAATCTTTTCAGGCTCATATTACTTACCTGCTGAAAATCCTTCAATGGTTTCCCATGTCAGTAGAATAAAATCCAGACTAATTACTTTGTCTCCTATAGTCGTTCATGATCATGCTCTACCTCTCAAATTTTAGCTTTTGCCAGTACCATCCACTGGCCTTTCAGCCTCTCCCATTTGTCATGCTTCTTCCCAATTGAGGGCTTTACATATGCCTCTCCCATGTATGGGGCATTCCAACACACACACACACACACACACACACACACACACACACACACAAACACACACACACCATAGCTAGTTCCTTCTCATTTTCATTCTTCAGATTTCAACTTAAGTATCACCTCTTCCTGGAGAGACCATCCCTAAAACTCACATGTAAAAATAAGTCACTTCATATGCTTTCCCTTATTCCCTATAATATATATTCTATATATTTAAAGATTTACCTTTAGAGTAGGAGCCCTGGCCTGTGGTGTTCAGTGGGTTGGAACGCTGTCCCTGTACCAAAAGGTTGCAGGTTGATTCCTGGTCAGGACACATACCTAGGTTGTGGGTTTGATTCTCAGTGGGGTGTGTATAGGAGGCAACCAATCAATGTTTCCTTCATACATCGATGTTTTGCTCACTCTCTTTCCCTATCTCTAAAAAAAAAAAAGGGAGGTAAGTACAGAGATTTTCTCTGCCCTCACACATGTATATCTCCCTCCATTATTAGTACCTCCCACCACAGTGATCTACATTGATATATCATAATCACCAAAGTTTATAGTTTACAATAGTGTTTACCAAGGATGTTCACTCTTGGTGTTGTACATACTTGTTCATGATAAGTTCCTCCTACTTATTAGCAGTGAAATACCTGGATAATAGTAGGTGTTCAATAAATTTTGCTGAATGAATGACTGTCAAATGAATGAAACAGCTAGTAAACAACTGCAGGGTAGCATTTACACAAGCACATAACAATTTAGTACTAATTCTAGATGTATACTCTGGGAAAGTCTTGATCAGAAAGAAATGGAATTTTCAGTCACAAATCATTTGTCCTACACGCTAACAATTTGTTTTTGTTGTGGTTAGACATTTCCTGGTAATCACATTTTAATTTTAATTCCTGGAAGTAAGTAAATAAGACAATTATAATACTTAAAAACAAAACAAAACAGGTGGGTTAACTAAGGCACTTGCCTCACACAAAGTTGAATTAGGCCACATGAAAAGTTCCTTTGCATAATCTTTTATGACTTTGCATTTAGTTAAGTGGATTCCAAGCTAATGTAACTAAACTCTAATTTTAAAGAAATTATAGACATGCATTTATTATTTTTTCCTTTGGAGAACTTCTTGATAAAAAATTGGGTTGCTTTAGTATCTATTTAAATCTCATTAGGGCAGTGGTTAGAAGTTCCAATAACAGCTCTCTCCAAGGATTTGAGGTTTGGCATCCACCTTTGTAGGAGCTGATTCACTCTTTTTAAACTATTTTCTATGTAAAAAAAAAATGGGGCTCATTATCTTCACAAACCTAATAATTAACTAGGCACAATGCTTCTCTTTATATCTCACATGACTAATGAGAAAATAAATCATTCATTTTACAAATATGTATTAGGAGCCTACCGTGCGCCAATTATTATGGCAGGAGTGAAAGGGTCAGAATCAACTAGGAAGGGAAAATTGGCATGGACATATCATTCAATGCAGAGCTAGCTACAGGGGTGGCATAAAGCTCTGCTAAAGGGAAGTTAGAGAAGATTTCTAGAGAAGATATTTAAGCTCAGGTCAAAAGTAAAAGTATGAATATTCCTGGTAGATTAGGGTTAGAACCTGAGTAGGGAGAAATTGGGAGGATTGGGCAATCCAGGCAGAGGAAATCTATCTATCTATCTATCTATCTATCTATCTATCTATCTATCTATCTATATCTATCTCTAATATGCAAATAGACTGAACAGCAGCTCAATCAAACAACTGAACCAAACAACTTGGTGGTCAGCTACGACATGCGCTGACCACCAAGGGGCACATGTGGAACATGGCAGGCTTTGGCAGCAAGCGGCAGAACAAGGAACATGGAGAGCGTTGCCTGTGGCGGGATGGTGGAGCAGATGAGTAGGGGCGCCAGACCAAGGCAGGGAGTCGGTCGCTGTCATTGGGTTGAGCCTCTGATGGTTACTGAAAATGCTTTGCTCCCACATGCCACGGTCCCACCCAGTGATTGCACCTGCTGCTGGCTCTAATCCCACTCACACCCACTGCCAACAATGCTTGCACCTGCTGCCAGTGCCTGGTGCCAGCCCTGATTGCTCGGCACCATCAGTGGGTGCAAGTGGGGCTGCTGGCTCTGATAGTCCCTCAGGGCTTCTCCACCTCCCCCTGCTCCTGAGGGATGATCGGGGTAGCAGCTGCTGCTTGCACCTGCTGCTGGCACTGGACCCCATTGCTCTGCGCCATGAGTAGATGCTAGCAGGGCCACAGGCAGACAGGAGCCAAGGGCCATGGCAGGAGGGTCTGGGCGAGGACATGGAGGATGGGCTGAGCTCCGCCCCTGTGTCCACTGCAGCCTTTCGGCCCACAGTTCCTTTCACAGTGCACAAATTCATGCACTGGAGCCCTAGTATTAAAATTAATGTACAGGGGCATGAGACAAATGGCACACAAGCTCAGTTTCGATGAAGCTACAAATCTGAGAGCTAGAGCAGTTAGTTAGGCAGAAAATATTTATTGGATGAATATTAGGTGCTGAGCACCCTGCTTGGTTTAGCAGATTCCTGAAGTAAATGAGACAGATATTCAAAAAGATTATAGGTTAGCCCAGAAGGCAGATATTAGGCAAATGATTTCAAATGAGGCATGTGCTTCAAAGAAGAAATATGGGGTGCTATGAGAGAATACTAGTAAATCTGGAAAAGTAATTATGCAATACCAACAAATGTTCTTTCACTCTCATTTTTGCTTTCTTCTATAAGTGCCTCCTTTTCCTTTCCCCATTCCCAAACCCAATTTAGGTAGCTTGTCTCATTGCCAAAGAGGAATCCTTTGCCAGTATAAAGAAAATGAGTAACCTCTGCTGCTTGCTAGCTTTGTGGTTATTGGTATAATAGAAAGCATGGAAGTGGATGACTGACCTAGAGAGGACAAAGGATATGGAATGAAAAAAAGGGCAGTGCCTAGCATAGAGCTATGAGAAGCACACAAAGAAATCTTCAAAAGAGCTGACATGGGAAAGAGTTAAAACAGAGTAAGAGAGAGAGAAGGCAAGTTAGGTGGGGAGGTAGGCAAGGCTCAGTTCTACGACAGTATCAGGAATAGAAAAATGAACATCACTATAGATCTATATTAAATGTATAATAAACACCCATGAACAACTTAATGCCTACCAATTAGTGAACTTAAATAAAATGGATGAATTCCTTGAAATACACAAAACATCAAAGCTTGCTGAAGAAGAAACAAATAAAAATCTTCACATGAAGAAAACTCCAGGCCCAGGTTGACTTCACTGGCAAATTGTATCAAGTATTTAAAGATGAAATAATATAAACTCTATACAAATGCTTCAAAAAAAATAAGAAAAGAGGGAACACTTTTTTATTTTATGAGGCTAGCATTACCCTGGTAACAAGATGTGCCAAAGACATAATGAGAGGGTTCAGGTTGAAGACTCTGCTGAATCCCACTGCCCAATGTTCCTGATATACCTTTAACTTTCATAATTTCCTGTGCAACCATGCCACATTGGAGATTTTTTCCCACAATCTTGCCTTCTACCCAGAGATAGACTACTATTATTGCTTATTATTCAACTGGGGGCCCAGTGCACAAATTTGTGCACCTTGAAGCTACACTATAGACTGAACAGCAGAACAACCAAACAACTGTGGGCCGCGAGGTTGCAGTGGGCACAGGGGCAGGTCTTGGCCCATCCACTGCACCCATCTGGCCTCTCCTGCTGCGGCCCACGGTCCCCTGTCTGCCAGCAGCCCTGCCACTGCTGCTCCCACGTGCTGATGGTGCCGCCCCCTCTAGCATCTGCTGACAGCTTGGAGCAATTGGGGCTGGTGCCAGCAACGGGTGCGAGTGGGGTTGGCAACGCCGTCAGTAGGTATGAGTGGTGGTTGCTTCCCTGATCATTCCTCAGGAGCAGGGGGAGGTGGAGAAGTCCTCAGGGGAGATCAGGGCTGGCAGCCACTGCTCACACCCACTGATGGAATTGAGCTATTGGGACCAGCACCTGAAGTCAGCAGCAGGTGTGCGCAGCAGCTCTAGCACTGGCTGTGGGTATGAGTGGGGTCTGTGCCGACAGTGGGTGCAAGCAAGTAGGGCCATCAACAGCAGTGGGTGTAAGCAGCGGCTGCCAGCCCTGATCACCCCTCAGGAGCAGGGGGAGATGGAGAAGCCCTGAGGGGTGATGGGGGCCAGTAGCCACACTCATATCTGCTGATGGTGCTGAGCAATCGAGGCTGGCATGGAGCACCATTAGCAGGTGTGAGCAGTGACTCTGGTAGTTGGCAGCAGGTGTGAGCGCCAGGTGGGACTGCGGCATGCAGGGCAAAGAATTTTCAGTAACTACTAGAGGCTTGCCCCAATGACAGCAACTGGTACCCTGCCTTGGTCTGGTGCCCCACACTCACCTGCTCTATTATCCTGCCATGACCAATGCCTGCCATATTCCATGCTCTGCCGCCTGCTGCCAACGCCCACCAGGTTTTGTGCACACACATCCTGGTGGTCAGCACACATCTTAGCGACTGGCTGTTTGGTTCGGGTGTTCTGCCATTCAGTCTATTGGCATATTATCCTTTTATTATATAGGATGATTGCTATCTGAAGCATAGGCAGGAAGTTTCTCTGTTGTCCTGGTTCACTTCAGTCTTAGTTATGGTCTCTGTGCCTAGGTCTTTGTGATAGGTATTTCTCATGATCCTGCAATGACAGCCAAAATTCTGCTATGTATTCTTATTGGGTCTTTTTAGGGAGTTTCAAGACTCCCCTTCTCATGTCCCTAGCCCTCTGGCAATAGACTTCCAATGGTATTGATTGATATAGGATCTGTGTCTAGGACTGGTTCCTGCTTCTCTTCTATAATCAGAGGGTATTTTTCTTTTACGTGTCTACCAGCCACAATAGTGCTTCAAGTATGTCCTGGGAGTATTAGGGTTTGCTGCTTCTACTCCATGACTTTCCTAGGGGTAAAGATTCAGGAGATGCTTTATGCCTTTGTCACAGCATCACCCAATCCCTTTCAGTGACCCTGCACTACTGAAGGAAGTTCTTTCTGGTTCTTTCTGCAGCACCCAATGGAAACCCAAGGAAAGAGTTTGCGTTTAGGTGGTGGCTCTCTTTGTTTGTGGCTCCCAGGTCATACTGTCATGCTAGCGCATCCTCAGTCTTTTTATCCATTTCTGAATTTTTTACATGATTTTTTGGTGCATCTTGCCTCTCTTTGTCATGCTGTGCCATATATAAGCCAGTTCTTGCATTCTCTCTTTCCTTGGAGAGGCCTGTCTGTTTTTGGATTTCAGGCCTCATGGTTTGCTTGTTAATCTTAGCTTTCTGATATGTTCAAGAAAATGTATGTGTTTATAACTCATTATTATAAACTATTTCTAATTGTCACAGTAGAAACTGCACTCTTCATAGCCTTCTACATCCTAAGAGAAAGCAGAAATTTTCTTCATTATTTAACGAACTTATTTTTCTGGGTATAAAACTATAGATTAAAAATATTGTTTTCTTTGCTTTTATTTCTTGTTTAAAAATATTTTATTTATTTCAGAGAGGGAGAGGGAGAGGGTGAGAGAGAGGAAGAGAGAGAGAGAGATAGAAACATGAATGATGAGAGAGAATCATTGATCCGCTACCTTCTGCATGCCCCACACTGGGGATCCAGCACACAATCTGTGCATGTGCCCTGACTGGAAATTGAACTGTGACCTCCTGGTTCATAAGTGATGCTCAACAGCTGAGCCACACTGGCAGGGCAGGTTTTATCTCTTTAATGAAGTGTCTCCATTGTCTTTTGGCCTGAATGGTTTTTGATGAGAAGTCTGATGCCATTTTTGTCCTTTACCTCTAGCTGTTTTTATGATACTTATTTTATCACTGATTTTTAGTAATTTGATTATAATGTGTCCGGATACACTTTTCTTCATATTTTTGCTGATTGACGTTCATTAAGGTTCTTAAATCTATGGATGTATAATTTTCATAAAATTTGAAGAAATTGTAGCATTGTTTTCTAAAATATATTTTCTGTTTTCCCTCCCTTCCTGGTCCATCAATTACACATATATTATTAAACTATTTGATATCCCACAACTCATTAATTTATTTTTTTAATGTTCTCTTTTTATTTCATTTTGGAGTGTTTCTATTGTTGTGTCGAGTTCACCAGTCTGCAGTGTGCAACATACTATTAATCTCATTTAGTTACCTATTTAAGATCTTGTATTTTCATATCTAGAATTTCAAATTGTTTTTTAATATCTTTCATTCATATTTTTTAACATCTTGGATATATGGAAAATATATATATGCATATATTTTTAATAGTTTGTTTTTATTGATTTTTAGAGAGAAAGGAAGGAAGAGGGAGAAAGAGAAACATTAATGTGAGAGTGTAACATAGATCAGCTGCCTTCTGCACACCCTCAACTGGAGATTAAGCCCATAATCTTGGCATATGCCCTGGCCAGAATTGAATTAGCAACCTTTTTGGTGCACAGGACAATGTCCAACCAATGGAGCTACATCAGCCAGGGCCTTAAACATATGGAATATATTTAAATTAGCTGTTTTACCCTCCTTGTCAGCTAATTCTCCTATCTGTATCACCCTTGGGTCTATATCTATTCATTGATTTTTTTTTTCCCTGGGTATGGGTTGCATTTTTCTGCTTCTTTGTGTGGTGTTAATATTTACATTGTTAGATGTCGTATTTTGTAGTATTCACTTAAATGTTGTTGGGCTTTGTTGCTTGGAATCAGCTTGACCATTTTGAGATTTGCTTTAAAGTCTGTGAAGCAGATTGAGATTAACTTTTAGTGTAAACCAATGTGTTCCCATTACTGAGATACCATCCTTCTGAGGACTCTACTTAATGCCCAGGTAGTAGGAGTTTGTTTCATTCTAGTTAGTTAGAATACAGATTATTGCTTGTCTGTGTGAGCTTAATGATTGTTTAGCCTATTTCTTCCTAGGAGTTATTTTCTTCAGCCTCAGGCAGTTCCTTCCATAAATTCACAAATCAGTACTCAGCCTCAACACCTCTGAGGAGCCCTTGAAAGATCTCTGGAGCTACCTTCCCCCCAGAAGCATTTACTTATTCAGTATTTCCCTTCACAAATTCTAGTTACCTTTATCTCTCTGTGCTTCAAATCTACCTCTGAACAGAACAAGACTTCGTTTTGGTTCTCTCGCTTTACTATGGCTTGGAAACTTCCAGGCAGTGAGCTGGGGCCATCAAAGAGTTCACTTTATTAATCTCCTCTATCTTAGGGATCAAATATTTTGCACTGTCTATTGTCTCAATGTCTAAAAAATGTTTTGTTCGTTTCTAATTGTTTAAAGCTAGTGAATAAATAGACTCTCTTTAGTATATCTAGAAGTGGATGTAGCCAACTTAAATGTTTTAAGGTATAGACAATGTGGTAACATTTGTGGGTAAGTCACTCTGATTGGACAATGAAGTATTAATTGGAGGAGACTGAGACTAGATACAAAAAAAATCAGATTAAGTGCAAATAGTCTGTGCAAAACATTTGATCCCTAAGATAGAGGAGACTAATAAAGTGAACTTTTTAATTGCCCAAAGACAGCAGAAGCATAAATTCTAGGTAGTAGACATGGACATGGGCAAGAAGTGATGGATATAATAAATATTTAGAGCAATGGGATCTATTGACTGACTGAATATGGAAAAATCAAATGAGATAATGAACACAAAATCATTTTCAAACATTTATTGAATAACTACTGTGTGCTCAGCAGAATAGTAAGTTAATAGCCTACAAATATAAATATAAGATAGTATCTGGGCAAAGAGAGTTAACAGACTTATAAATAGAATTATAAAACAATACAGAGACTGCCATAAGTACAAGCAAGGGGCTGTATTACATAAATGATGGAGTGATAACAGCAGAGAAGAGTCAAGGAAGCCCTTTAATAGAAAGTCATATTTGAGATAACTCTTGAAAGGTAGGTAAAAATTTTTTAGACAGATAGGGAAGGAAAGGACATTGCAGGCAAAGAATAATAAACGCATAGTGATTTTTCAGAACAGAGACAATTTCACTGTGAATGAAGTATAGAACATGTTGAATAACCAAGGTATATAAACATCAAAATGTAATATTATAAAAGCAAGATATTATTGCAATTCCAAGGATTGTTCCTCTATACATATGCATGCATCATGTGAAATGTGTAAATAAGTTTTGGTGATGCCATGGTACTCAAAGTAGACTCTGTATTATTTAGTTATATAGAACAGAAGAAATCAATGCTTATACCTACTTCCAATACAGGATTCAAGAAATGCAATTACTAAAAATGTCTGCATTCATGTACCAAGATAATGTTCAAACAATCCATACAGTCTAAAAGAAATAGTAATAAATATTTGTAATGGTTCTAAGAAATAAAAAAATTTTACATAGCATTCACTTTTTTAAAGTTCTCTTTATGTAGGTAAATTCCCTTGGCAATCATTGTTACACAACAAAATAATGTTCTTTCTGTTATTTGTATCCATGACTCTAAAAAACACATCGATCTCCTGCTTAACATTTCAGTTTTGAACATTCTGATGTTAACTTAGTCTTCATCTACCTGTTTCCCATTTAAAATTCCCATTGGAAGTGTGCCTGTTGTCTAGTCAAGACCCTCTCTTTAACCTTCTCCAGAAAATAATCTCCAGTCTGTTGCTGTGTAATAGAGGGTTAGTTATCTGCAGTGCAGAGTAGCGAAGGTGTCTAGTGGGTATAACTGCTTCTCAAACAGACTTTCAGTCAGTCTATTCTTGTCCAGAACTTACCTTCTCTATCAGAGATGCCAGACACCAATCGCTGAACCTTTGAGGTGGGAGAGGGGATGGGAGTGGGGTCCAGATTCTGCACTATATGTAAATCAGGCTGCTTCTTGGCTTCTCCCCACCGCAGCCTTAGCTCTCTTAGGTCTGTTAAGTTAGTTCCCACTTATCTTTCTTCTTTCCAGCTTTCTATATTCTAGTGATATTGTTTTGTTTTTGTTCTCTTTGTCCTTGTGGGTTTAAACCTTATGTTTAAAAATCCATTTACTATCACTGTAGTGATCTTTAAGAGGAAGCTGAAAATACATGTGTTCAATACTTCCTCTTTAACTGGAAGCCCTTCAACTCATTCGTGTTTAATATCAGTGTCTTTTATAATGTACACTAGTGGCTCAGTGCACAAAATTTGTGCACAGGGGGAAGGGAGATGGTCCCTCAGCCCGTGCACCCTCTCCAATCTGGGACGCCTAGGGGGATGTCCAACTTCCAGTTTAGGCTTGATCCCTGTGACAGGACTGGCTTCCTCCATACCACGTGGAGCCATGGAACCCCCAGGCCTCACCATGTGGAGCAGCCACCGAATCCCGCCTCCACTATGCACTTGACCATCTTGTGGTAGCCATCTTGTAGCAGCCATCTTGTGGCAACATTGCATGCAAGGGCCACCTAGACTTTTATTAGTATAGAAAACATATTTGTACAATATCACACACATACACACACACACAACACAACACACATATAATCCTATATAATAAAAGCCTAATATGCAAATTGTCACCTTAAGTGGTTGTTCGACTGAGAGTTTGACCGCTCATTATGACGTGTGCTGACCACCAGGGGACAAGTAGAATATGGTGGGTGTTGGCCATGCACTTCAACTCTTGCCTGGGAAGAGGATGACGAGGACGAAGGTGTGGTGAAAATGCGGGGTGTCCACCAAGCTTGCTCTCACTCCACCTGCTACCCTCTCCCAGGATGCCAGTGCTCATGCACCAGGGAAACACCCATGAGGAGCCTGCTCCACAACCAAGTAGCCTCTTTTGGGTGAGCTGGGTTGCAGCTGCTGGAACTGCAGGGGCCAGTTGGGCTCTCCATGGGTTGCACAGGAGCTGGTCTGTGAGACCAGCTGGGAGAGAGCACATTGCCCACCTGGCTTTTCTGTGATGCCACTGGGCAGCCCAGAGGCCCATGCTGAGCCCCGGCCCATGGCAGCTGATCACATTCACCACATCTCCTAGGTGATGCCCAGAGCCCAGAGGTCAGCTGTGGCCTTATACAACAGACGCTCATGCTTTGATTGCCAGCCAGGCCTAGGGACTACACCCATGCATGAATTTTATGCACCAGACCCCTAGTTTATAAATAAAATTCATGCACATTGAAAGGGAATTAATTAGAGAAAACATTTTAATATTTTAAAAAAACATTTTAATATTGCTATTTGCCCTTTCTCTATAATAGAAGTATCATAGATTAAAGAAAATTAGTAAAATGTATATGAGAATAATATATTAATTTATTAATAAGTAAAAAATCACAACATATTATAACAACAACAAAGGGTCCAGGGTGCAGATGAATGGGATTCCTAGCTGGCATGCTGCTGACAGCAAGCTGACCAACAGGCAATTCTGTGAGAAATGGGGTTTCCTCCTTCCTCCTATCAGGATCTGGAGTGCAGATGAATCGGATTCCTAGTTGGCAGGCTACTGACAGCAAGCTGACCAATGACCGATTCCACGAAGAATGGGGCTCCCTCCTCCTTCCTGTCAGGGTCTGGTTTGAAGGCAGGTCACACCCTTGATCGCAGAGACCCAGAGTTTCACCGTGCCCTGGCTGGGGCCCAGAGCTTCCTCCCACTGCCGCCATGCCCAAGCTGGGGCTGGGAGGGAGCTTACTCCCGCCAGCAGCCTGCTGTTCGGTCATCCATCTAGTCATTTAAGCAATGATGGCTCCTGGATATTTATATATTAGAATACTTACTATCACATTGCTCGATTTAAATTATTTTTTATTCTTCTTACAGATTATGTGATTATAAAAGTTGAAAGGCCTTAGCTCTTCCTGGCCTCTCACTGATGGGGCACCCAAAGGCTCAGAGCTTGGCATTTTTCTCTTTTTGTATTCATACTCCTTGAGATGATCACTGTTGATGCATCCTGATGTAGATGACTCCAAAATGTATACAGTTAGCCCTGACTTCTGCATTCATGCTAGATATCCAGATATTCATTTAATATTTTCACCTGGATGTCTAACAGACCCAAATTTAACCTCCAAATCAGAACTCTTGACTACCACAACTCCACACCCTCCACAAACTGCACCCTGCCCAGCCATACCAGCTATACAACCAGAAACTTGTACTAAATATCTATATGATTCCAAAACCAGAGAATACAACATTAAACCAAACTGAAAGACTGCTGCCATGAAGTTTAGATGCTCAGAGGTGGAGGAGAAGACAATAAAAATTTTTGAAGTCAATATATATATTGTGTTTATACTTACTTACTTTTATCTATGTTAAGTGCTACTGAGAAAAATATAGCTAAGGAAAGGGTGTGGAGAGAGTCATGTATATATGTATTTCCTGTTATCTCTTCTTTTCAGCTTCCAAAGTTTCATCATTAATATCTCCTATTTTGCTCTTTTTCTTTATGAGTTACTGGGTTTAAAATACTGCCATTTAGTAGAGTTTGTGGAGAGTACTGAGGGAAATGCAGATGTTTAATCTTCCATCTTCACCTAGAAGTTAGAGTGTCAAGGGAATATTTATGAGAAAATGATATTTAAGCAGAAACCTGAAAGAAGTGAGGAAGTAAGCCATGTAGCGATCTAAAAGAAGAGCATTCCAGATGGAGGAAGCTACAAGTGAGAAAACTCCTAAAGAAGGAGTGTGTTTAATGTGTTCAACGAACAGCAAGGAGTCTAGTGTTGCTGACGTGGAGCTGAGAGGTGGGATGAAAAGGGAAGACTGTTAGAGAAGGAAGTTAGAAAGGTGGCAAGGGGCCTGATCATTTATTGGAATCAATGGTAAGTATTCTTATTTTTATTCAGAATGAAATGGGAAGACCTTTAAAGATTTTAAAAAGACATTATTAAAACTATGTTTTAAATACTCACTCTGGCTACTGTATAATGTCCTGTAGGGAGATGAAGGCAGAAGCAGAGACATCATTAGGAGTGTATGGGCAAGAGATGATGATGACCTGACCTAGAACAGTGCCAATGATGTGGTAAGAAGTACTGGGATTCTGGATATACTTTGAAGTTAGAGCCAAAGAATTTTACTGATAGATTGGGCAACAGAAGAATCAAGTATATTCCAAGGTTTTTGGAGAATGAGGAAAGAGTTGTCAATGAAACAGGAGAACCACGAGAGGGTGGTGCCTAGAAGAAAAGTGATGGTTATTTCAAGAAGAAGGGAGTGACTGACTGTTAAGTCCTGCTAAAAAGGCGAATAAGGTAAAGTCTGAGAAATGATTACTAGATTAACAATGTGGGGATGGGATCACTGATGACCCTGACAGGATAATTTCAGTGGGATGAATGAAATGTAGCTTAACTGCAGCACTGCAGATGCTGACTTGATGACTCAGAATAAACAGAAGTTATCTCTTGGAGCAATCTTCAAAATTAGTCAAGAAAGAGAAGAGCCAGAGTTTAGATGGAGATGGTGGTCTTAAACAGGAGACCAGATAGTTCATTCATTGGAATGGAAGGAAGCCAGAGAGCTCAGTTTGCAGTAAATTGGGAGATAGAGCCGGAGATATGGTAGCTCATTTTTTATTGAAATAGGAGGCAAAGCCATTATCAGCTGAGAAAATGGAGAATTGACAAGTATTGGTTAAAGAAGAGAGAACATGGAAAATAGTCATCTAGGAGAGTAGAAAGGCAAATTAACTAGGAAATTATAGTAGGATTGCATGGCAGGGCAAAGTCCCACATGAAGTCTGAAGTCATGAAGAGAGTTTAGTTAGCTTGGACATGTGCTTTTTCTCCATCCATGTTTCATCACTCAGGTGCAAGTGAAGATTCCGTGGAGATTTAGATTTTACCAAGTTTGAGGTTTTTCCCAGCAAGGTTAATGGAGAGGGGCAAGGGAGCTGAAAGTGTGACAATGTAGTGATTATTGGGCCACCTCAGCTAATGCATTCTCGATCACTTGGTTGCTCTACCCAAAAGTCTTGAAATCATTTTTTCTTTCTTTCTTTTTTCACTCCCTACACCATCCTATCAGTAGTTCCTACTGTTATTTCCATATGGAATCTATTGACCTTTTCTCCATGGCCACCACCTAGGTTAGTCACTTGCCTCTTGGTGCCAGTATCTTGGCTGTCTAACCGGTCTCCTTGCCCCAATTCTTACAACCCAGCAACTTTTCCTCTACACAACATCACAGTCAGCTTCTAACATCTTAACCAAATTATAGAGTCCCTACTTCAGCCTTGAATGGCTACCCACTGAACTTGTTTTAATCCAAATGGAAGCCAGCAAGAGCCTTGCTCCTCTGCCCACTTCTCCAACCTCTTTAGTAGTGCTTCCTCTGATGACCACTCTATTAGCCACTCTTTTCTAGTTCTAAGACATGCAAACATTTTTTTGCCTCAGTTTGATGAAATTATCTCTCCTTCTGCCTGGAATGCTCTTCTCCTTGCTATTTAATTGATCAGTTTTACTCATTTTTCAAATCTCAGATCAAACTATAACTCCTCAGAGATTTTGCTGAGCTTAGTATTTAAAGCATTTTTACCTGATTTCTTTTAGAGCCTTACAAAATCTGAAGTTATCGATATATTTGTTCATCTCTGTACCTTTGTTTCTTTCATTTTCCTTCCAAGTCCTAGGACAGTGGTTCTCAAGCTTATTTGTCTTAAAAAATTTACACTCTTAAAAGTCATTAAGGGCCTCAAAACATTTTGTGTATGTGAGTTATACCTGTTACTATCGACTAGTAATTTTATTAGAAATTAAAACTGAGAATAAGAAAATATTTATGTATTCTTGTATTTAAAACAATAATTAACATATTACATATTAACATCACTAATAATTTTATAAAAGATAATTCTATTTTACAAGGAGAAACCAAGATGGCGACATAGGTGAACACCTAAACTGCTGCCTTGCACAACATTTTCAAAACTACAACTAAGAGAGAGAATGGACATCATCCAGAACCACAGGAAAGCTGGCTAAGTGGAAATTCTACAACTAGAAGGAAAGAGAGGGGCTCACAGAGACCCAGAGGAGCTGCAAAAAGCTGAGGTACAGGAGACATGTGCGTGGAAAGGACAGGCAGTGGAGTGTGTGGCTGGCTTCCTCTTGCGCGAGGGAGACAGAAACTCTCGACTGCACTAAACCCCATGTCTGACTGCACTGAAACCCAGCTCTGGGCGAGACTCATACGGGGGAAGTCTGGACTGTCGTGAAAAGGGAGGACTGCCTGGAAACTTAGCAGAGTCACAAAAAGACAGAGGTCTGGAGGTGCACACACCATTGTGCACAGAGAGGACGGACGGCTGCTTGTGCTGCTGGCTTTCTTTAGTGGGAGGAAGACAGAATCTCCCAACTGCGTTGAAATCCACTTCTGACTGCACTGAGCCCCAGTTTGGGTGAGACCCTGGGGACCCAGACTCATACGGGTTCCCGGAGCACACAGGAACTGGAAAGGCAGAGGTGTGGAAGCCTGTGCACATAAGGAGAGCTGCAGCTGAGACCCAGGGGCCACATAGGGCAGGGCTGACTGAAAGTCAAGGCTGTCTCTGCTCAGCCCTGAGACTCCACCCCATCCAAGCTAAACAGAGAGGCTTTTGCAATTTTGCAAGTCTTGTATCATAAGGCTGTCTCCAGCACAGAAGTTCTCCCGGCATAGTGCAAATGTGGAAACAAAGCAACAGATCACAAATGAAAGAAATGGAGGAAAACAAACGACTGGATATAGAGTTCAAAACCACGGTTATAAGGTTTTTCAAGAATTTCCTAGAAAAGATGGATAAATTTAGTGAGACCCAAGAGGAGATAAAAAAGGACCAACTAGAAATTAAACATACACTGACTGAAATAAAAAATATTATACAGAAACCTAATAGCAGACTAGAGGAATGCAAGAATCAAGTCAAAGATTTGAAATACAAAGAAGCAGAAAACACTCCACTGGAAAAGCAAGAAGAAAAAAGAATAGAAACATGTAAAGATAGTGTAAGGAGCCTCTGGGACAACTTCAAGCATACCAACATCAGAATTATGGGGGTGCCAGAAGAAGAGAGAGAGCAAGATACTGAAAACCTATTTAAAAAAATAATGACTGAAAACTCCCCACATCTGGTAAAAGAAATAGACTTACAAGTCCAGGAAGCCCACAGAACCCCAAATAAAAGGAACTCAAAGAGGACCACACCAAGACACATCATCATTAAAATACCAAGAGCAAAAGACAAAGAGAGAATATTAAAAGCAGCAAGAGAAAAACAGTTCATTACCTACAAGGGAGTACCCGTACAATTGTCAGCTGATTTCTCAACAGAAACTATGCAGGCCAGACTGGAGTGGCAAGAAATATTCAAAGTGATGAATAGCAAGAACCTATAACCAAGCTTACTCTACCCAGCAAAGCTATTATTCAAAATTGAAGGTCACATAAAGAGCTTCACAGATAAGAAAACGCTAAAGGAGTTCATCAATACCAAACCAGTGTTATATGAAATGCTGAAAGGTACTTTTTAAGAAGAGGAAGAAGAAAAAGGTAAAGATAAAAATTATGAACAACAAATACATATCTATAAACAAGTGAATATAAAAATCAAGTGAATTGAAAATCTGATGAACAGAATAAGCTGATGAATATAATAGAATCAGGGGCATATAAAGAAAGTGGACTGACAATTCTCAGGGGGAAAAAGGTGAGGGGAGTGCAGGGAGAGATTGGACAACAATCTTACACCTATGGATGAGGATATTGCAGGGGGAGGTAAGGGCAGAGGGAGGGATGGGAGCTGGATGGAGAGAAGCTATGGGGGGGGGGAAAGAGGAACAAATGTAATAATCTGAACAATAAAGATTTATTTAAAAAAGAAAAAAGAAAATAAACAATTCTATTTTCCACAACAAAACATAGTAAGAATATTATTCTTCACTTATGCAAATAGCTTTGATGTCTGATTTAATAGAAGACATCTGGATTCTCCTGTTTCTGTTATAACATATTGTTTTGGTTGAACTATATAAAAATAATCACACTGACATAGCTGGAAAGAAAGGAATATTTTATGGACTTTTTTAGATATTTGTGATTATCTTCTTTGATACTACACTAAAACTCAACAAGTAGTACTTCCTTAAAAGCTAATTACATCATGGAATCTGAAACCTTATCAAGTCAACACTTTGTGTATTAAAATTTATTGGCCTACTTTAAAATTTGAATGGGTCTTTTGTCTATATATGATTTTATAACTTCATACACTGGTCATTTGCCAACTCATTTATGTGGATTTTTCAAATGTTGATGTATTTTATTATACAATATAAAAAATTCATATTTCTTCTGATCTCATTAGAAAGGTTCTTATGTACTGGGAAGCTGTCAAGCTCACAGTAGTAGATAAAATTTTCCTAAATTCTAATTTTCATTTAGAAGCTTTAATTTTATTGGCACCAGCTATCATGTCCTTTATCTCTTTTGAAATGAAAGTCACTTTTTCTTATTTTTGAGAAAATGTTAAATAGCAAATCCAGTAATCTATATATGTAAAAGCCTAAGTGACCAAACAACCCAACAACTGGTCGCTATGATGCACACTGACCACCAGGAGGCAAATGCTCAATGCAGGAGCTGTCCCTTGGTGGTCGGTGCACTACCACAGCCAACCACCCACAGTCCCCCCTCCTGATTGGCCAGCCAAATGGCCCTAATTGGGCAGCGAACCTCCTGTGGAACCTTCCTCCAATCCCCTCCCCTGTCAGACCAAACTCCTGCGGTCCTGATCGGCCCTGATTGCTGGCCTGGCCAAGGGAGCCCACCTGTGTACGAATTCATGCACCAGGCCTCTAGTTTGGTTTGTAAGCCAGTAAGTCTTTCTATTAATAATGATATTCCATGGGAAAATAAAGTGGCTAATTCAGCTTTTAAATAATGGCAAAAGTGCTTTCCTCAAATGACCATTGTACTTCAGATGCATACTTTTCATTTCATCACAAAATATTAAAAAGATAAATTCAAGAGTTAGCTTTGATAAAATTAATAATTGCATTGCCTCAGCAAGGAGAGTCTTAATAAATAAAATTGATGTTATTGTTTTTTTACTATGAGCTCCTGTCAGTGATGAACTCATGACTACTGGTACAGTGTGGTGCTCTGCCTTGAGTCATGACAGTTTTACTCATTATTGTGTGCACCATCAGTGAAAATGGCATTAGAGTGAAAAAAGCAAATGACATCTTAGAAAATTTGTGAATATATTCTTATCTCACAGACCTGAAGGGGTATGGGGATCAGAGGTATCTATAGACCATACAAGAACAAATGATAGCTTGCCATATGGTAGGAAGTCAATAAAATTTTGTAATATAAATGAGAAACTGGATTATCCTACCATCTTGGTCTATTATTATTGACTCAGCAAGTTCTTATTCTAAAATATAATGTCTTAGAATTTAGCATTTTGTTTGAGGCATCTTATGAGAAAAAATAAGGAATCATTTCACCAAAAGTACTTATCAACGTCTGTCTTTCCATGGAACTGTGCAGACACTGCACAGAGCAAGTCAAACAGACCTTGTTTTGAGGAGTTTATAAACACTACAAACATAAATAGCATAAACAGAGCTAATACTGAAATTGTACATTAGTTAGCAATGCTAACATGTCACAGATTAGATGAGATATCATTCATACCTTAGTACTCTAGGGAGAAAATTTAAAACTCTACTAAATACCATGAAAGAATTAGCCAGATGTCAACTATTCTTGAATTACTCTGTAAACTCAGTACAATCCCAATTCAAATGTCAGTTGTAATAGAGAGATGAATGGAGTAGACATAGGAATTGATAAAGGAAAATACTAGCTTTGCTATAAAGAAAACTAGAATCAACAAAATGGAAAACCCTAAAAAGATACAAAAAAAAAAAAGGAATAAAAAACAAGTATATTATCTCACTAAGTAAAGAAAAAATCAACGAGATACTACTTTATATCCACCAGATAGGAAAAAATTACACAATTCAATAATGCTAAGTGTTGATGGGAAAATAAGAACTCATTTATACATGGGCATTGCCATTTTGGAGAACAATCTGGCAAAGTCATGGTATCAATTATGTATCCTATCTAATAAGAGAGAAACATGCAAATTGACCATACCTTGGCTATGCGCACAAGCCACGCCCACCAGCCAATTAAGAGCAAATTAACCTAACCAAGATGGCGGTTAATTTGCATATCCAAAGCAAAGACAATGTAGAAAGAAGCCAACCACTGAAGAAGGGATCGAAGCTTCGGAGAAGCAAGCAAGCTGGGCAGTGGAGAAGGGAGGGAAGCAGGCAGGTGGGGGAGACCACTGCAGGAAGCCCTATTGCAGGAATCTTCCTACGGTGGGCCTCTAGTGATTATATAATCACACTCCCAAAGAAAAAGGGAGAAAGAGAAACTTCACAAAAAGAAGGATGTACGAGAATATCATTTTCACACCATTGTTTGTGGAAGCAGGGAATTGGAAACAACTTCATTTTCTATCACTTGAGGAAGAAAAAGAAGGATGTGGATGCACTCTACTGAATATGACACCATAGCTAGAAACAATTTAGAGCTTAAAAACATAATGCTTTATGGAAACAAACAAAAAATGACATCTATGAATGTAAACTTTAAAATATACACATGCAAAATGAAACTACATGTTTCCAAAGGTACATTTAACCTTAAGAACACATATTAATCACATTAGAGCAGTTACCTGTTAGGAAGGAGAGGATGGGAGTGAGGGATGTGATAATGTAAAGAAATCCATTTACTAGTAGAATTGCGTTTTGGCCTTGTTCAGGTCAATGATGACAATGGAGCATGAGCCAACAACTTAGATTAACTCAACCTCTGCATCTATTCCATCCTCCTCTAAAATTTTTTTTTTAAATTAAAGAGAATCTATGTATTTTGTAGAATGGTAACATATTCACAGTTTGCATATTTATACAAGGATAATTAGAAAAAATTGCTACCTATCTATTGTATGATTGATCAGAGGAATTAGGCAGAGACCTGTAGAATTCTTGAAAGCTGAAAGGAGATTTCAATAAGTTGGTTTTTCTAGTTCTCTGTTGGCAAGTATATCTTTTCCCTGTTGTAAAAGACATCAACAAAGGGGACTCCACATCTTCTTTTAATAGCCTTAACAAACAACCCTTCTTTCTTATGTCTGTACTGTATTTTCATTGTTACTTTCAATTCCTTTCTCAGAGAGGATGAGTAAAAATTGGTCTGTCTTTCTTATGATAATGCCTCATGTATTCAGAGACAATTATTGTCTCCTGACTAATTAATTCCAACTCCTTCTACCTGTTCTCATGGGTCTTATTTATTCACTATTTTAATCATATTATTAAACTACCCTGAGCTTCTCCACTTCACAGCATCCTCAAGGTGAAGAGACATAAAATAGATGCAATACTAATTCCACAATGGCCCAATGTATGCCTAATTGAGAAAGAAATTATTTCCAATGACTGCTACCAAGAGTCCTTAAAGATAATAACTAGAGGCTGGGAAATCTCATCAACCTTTTTTCTTTATGCATTTTACTTATAACAATACCTTATTTTTATAAATTTTATTGTTACAAAACACTATCTTATTTGATCTCTCAACTCAATAATGATAGGAAAAATGTCATAATTCTCATTGCATACATGAGTAATGTAAACTACAAAGAGATTAAAGTAACTTTCCTGAGGTCTCTGAGCTAACAGGTGGCTGGAGGTAGAATTTATGATTCTAAGCATGTAGGAAGCATACTTGATTTCAAGCATGTAAACAGTAGTATAGCGTAAGAGAAAGAACATTAAATTAGTTGCCAGAAGACTTGGAAATCAGACCTCAGCTCGGCCACTGGCAGCCCTGTGACCAGATGGGGATAACGGGGTTAATGTAAATGTATGATTAAGGTGTAATAAAGTCTATAAGCTTTGATTTTCATGTTTTCTTTTCTTTATTTTGATGATTTGAATACATGTGATTTAAAAAAAATTACTCCAAATTAATTTTCTTTTGCATTTCTGCTCCCATATCATCAGTTTATTCTTTTTGAAAATGGTTCCTTTTGTTGTTATTTGGGTTTTCTTCCTGTCCCACCTAGACAACATCACCTTGCTCTTGGTTTTTAGATAGTCATTAACAAAATTAGGAAATTAGGAAACATTTGCTGGGACACTTTTGCTCTTTTTTAGATTATATAATCATCTTTAAGAAATTAACAGCTATAGACAAAAGAATGAAAAGCACAAATATTTGTGCTTCCTTATATATTTGGTTTTTGAAGCACTAAAAGATAGAGCCAAATGACCACAGGAATTGAGAAATAAATATTTTAATATCAGTATAACTTTTGTAAGCCTAATGACTTTTTAAACCTTTAAACGTGTGGGGGGGGGGGGGGGGGAAGAACATCTGTAATACTTCAACAATAAAGATAAATTTTTAAAAAGTTAATATTGAAGGACAAAATTTCAGGATGTGTCAATGACCCACTATTGCAATATTTTATTAAACATAATCGTAGTAGTTATACACCAAATTTTCCCATATAGAGTGTTACAAAGTCTTTACAAATTATAAGCAATGTGTAAACTTTATTTTTTGCTACACAGGGGACATCTGAAAGTTTCTAGTTCACACTCACACCTAGAAAATGTCCTCTTCTCATCCACAGACTGAACGAACATTGGTCCAGAGCCTGTGTCCAGAATTTCCTGAGACTCAGTGATTCCTGACTTATTTATGGTTTAGTTGTTAGTATTTCCTTGGATTACATGAATCAATTTAATTTTTCTTTTGCCTTACTGTGGTGAAATCTCTCTTTCCTCCCTCCCTCTCTCTCTCTAGCTAATACCTGCGACAGTGAAGATTTTATTTATATGTGTAAGGTCATGTTTGTCAGGTAGAATGCTGAGCTGAGTAGGTGTCAAATGGGAAAGTGAACAGGAGGAGAGAGCAGCCTCAGAAAAGTAATATTAACCTAGCAACAAAGGAAAAAAATCATGTGGCATGGGAAGATTCAATAACTTTACCTAGTGAGTATTCAACACTACATAATCAAGGCATTAGCAACAGTATTGAAAGAACAAACAAATGAACTGTCTGATAACTGTCTGCTTTCACAGGCACTGTGAGATATTATTACTCAGTTGCCATTGATTTGTTGTAATTGTTGCTCACTTTAGCTTTGCTTCTAGTCTTAAATGTTTTCAAAGTGCTGCTATTTGCTATAATATTCAAAAGTGTGACAGAAACATATCAGACGGATATACATAATGGAAAAGAAAGAAGTTGAAACATACTTTATTTTCTCAAACTCTGGTCTTCTGTCTTTACATTTAATATGTCTAGAATTGGAATATATTTTACAGTGATATTAAAAAACAAAACAAAAAAACCTGTCAGCCTCAGAGACGAAGGTGGGGGCATGGGGAGTGGAGAATATATTGTCATTGTCTGCACATGTGCAAACTTGTATTTAGCCGGAATCTATTCAACTTTGTTATTTGCTGTTGAATTTTAAATTAATGAGAATCTTGCTTATATAAAGTGAAAGCCTTTCACTAAAGCATTGAACATCTATCTGTGAAAAGCTCCCAGCTGGCTTTTAAGAAAAGTAATTATTAATTTACAAAAAACCCTGTGATTTTTACTCAAATAGAAAGTGTAGGAAAAACACTGGTAATCTTCAATATGCCTAGAAATTCTCCTCTCAAACTTTATGATATTAGAGTTCAAGGTTTGAGCTTAAACTATGAAATGTAGTGGGTCACCATGGTTTTATCCATAATTAAAAATAGCCTAACATCATGCAGACTTCTTGATGTCAGACATATAGATTACTCTCCAGTGCTGATTTGCTGCGCAAAGAAACAATACAGAATTATATGGATAAGAAAATTATACTGGCAAATTAAAATAAATTATCTTCATTTAATTTAGTTTTTATCTTTGAAAAATACTGCAAAATGAACCAAGTGTCTCAATATTCCTGGCAATTGAGGGATCTATATATTTTTTTCTGTACTTCTAAAAGACTGCTAGTTGTGACTTGAGTATCTGTTTTTTCTATACATAGATGTAAAAAAAAAAAAGTATGCCTGGCCTATGTTGCTGTGTTCTAACATTGGCCCCTCCACCAAGTGGTTTCTGGTTTGATTCCCAGAACCTGGGTTTCAGGTTCAGTCCTTCACTCAGGTTGGGGCTCCTTCGAGAGGAAACCAATCAATGTGTCTCTCTCACATCAATATCGATGTCTCTCTCACTCTCTCTCTCTTTCTCCCTCCCTCCTTCTCTCCTTCTCACTCTTCTTCCCACTTTTCCACTCTCTCTCTAAAAAATTCAATGGGAAAAACATCCTAGGATGAAGATTAACAAAACAAACAAACAAACAAACAAAAAATGTGTTTGGATTAAATAGACCCTGGTTTAACTGAATTGTTTAACAAATAATTTTATCTCCTCATTCTCTAAAATTTCCAGGATATGACTGCTGTTGTAAAATGATAGTTCTGTAAGTTTCATCTGCCATACTTTTAAAAAATTGTCTTTTGTAGAAAAAGCTTTTTTAAGTTTTTATGAAAGGTTTTCACCAAGAAGTCTACTCAAGTCAATTGGTGATGATTAAATGAGTTTCACTGCCACTTTAGGGATTCTTTTTAAACTCTCAGAGAAATCAGGAATTGATTGGGATTGAAACAAGAAGAAATCTCCAACTTTAAAATATTTAATAAATAGTTCTAAAATATTTAATAAATATTTAATAAATTTGAAAACTATATGTCTTGAGGCTAATGATTACTGAGATAGAAGGAACATTAATAAGTTACATAGTAAACATAGCCAGCCATGTAGTGGTCTTTCATTCCAGCATCAACTGATCTGACCAAGAAATTTGAAGTGATCTTTAAGTTCAGAGTTGCAGCAGTATTGGGACTTCTTATTTTGGAATCACCTATTTAGCTAAATTCCATAACCTATCTAGAATTTGTGTGCTTTGTCAAGTATACATAGGTTTCTTAGATATTTGGTCCTATATAATAAAAGCCTAATATGCAAATTGACCATCACTCCAACACAAGATGGCTATTCCCATGTGGTCAAAGATAGCCGCTCCCATGTGGACACAAGATGGCTGCCACAAGATGGCTGGCAGGGGAGGGCAGTTGGGAGAGACCAGGCCTGCAAGGGAGGGCAGTTGGAGACAATCAGGTCTGCAGAGAAGGACAGTTGGGGGTGACCGGGCCTGTAAGGGAGGGCAGTTGGGGGAAACCAGGCCTGCAGGGGAGGGCAGTTGGGATGGGACCTAAACGAGCAGTGGGACATTCCACAAGGGGACCCAGATTGGAGAGAGTGCAGGCTGGGCTGAGGGACACTCCCCCCAACCCACTGCACAGATTTTGTGCACCAGGCCTCTACTATTTTAATAAATAGTTGTATCACAATATTTTAATGTCAATATAACCTTCAGTAGAGCAAAATTTCATTATGTAAAGATGTTTAATTTTTTTAAAAATAACTGAGTCGCTTTATCAGAACCCTAGTAAAAAGCAGTATGGATGGAGTATTGTAGCTTGATACCAGCAGATCAGATTTAGTTTCTTTGATCTGCTTAAGTTTCCATAGAAATGGATCTTAAAATAGTCCCCACATCATGCTAAGATATTGTAACTTGTCACTTTTGCCACCTGTGCTTGAACTGCCCGCCATTGTTCAAAGGAAGCCACATGCAAGTATGATCAGACTTTATCATCTTTATCATTGTTATTATGGGCCATAAATTAGGAGAACACATTAAAAGTATTTCCTATACTCATATACTACTCTTGAAATTAAATTACTGCTATTAAATTTAACCTCTTTTTCCTGAACCTTGACATTTTATGTCAATGTTGCATAGATAAATGATACTTTTCTTTCAGGGAGAAAAATATTTCACCAAAACAATGAGTACAATGGAAAAGCTTATACAGTGGTACCTCGAGATACGAGTGCCCTAACATAGGAGATTTTTGAGATACGAGCCATCGAGCGAGCGATTTTTGCTTTGAAATATGAGCAACATTTGAGATAGGAGTAATCTCGCATGGATCGGCTGGCTGCACATGACCCACCAGTTTACCGCGACTGGAGCGTCTCATAGTTTCCCATGCCTCAAGGTTACGGAACAAATTAAACTTGTATCTTGAGGTACCACTGTATATTGATTTAAATTAATAACTTTAGGAAGAACACAGGAAAGGATAAGTTTTCATTTTCAAAAAGATGGTGTTTTAAAACATTAATATTTACTCTATAGTTAGCAACAAAACAAAAAAATATATTATTTAAAAAAAAAAAGAAAGTCAAAACACACAAAACAAAACAAAAAACACCCTAGACTTTGTAGTAAAACTCAGAATCTCTAGCTCCATTTATTGTATTGGATAATTGGCTAATAAGATAGATCTTCAAATAATAATGCAGTAAAATGTTTTAGTGATAAAAGAAAGCACCTCCATTTTGAAACATATTTTGTTAAATATACACTGTATGATTTTGAATTAAAGAAACCAAAATGGGAAACTATCAAAGGGAGAACTGAGCATAAGTTGAGTCCGAGATATGGCATTAAAAATAAAGGATATGAATGGATGATGGAATTTTCATTATTACCATTCTTTTCACCAAAAGAACATTCCCAGGTATCAAAAATGAAATACTATTGAAAAATAAGAAGGTGGACTTGCTCATGAACTTCAGCTGTTTTGAAGGTTCTGGTTTGTTAGAAATGACATAGAAATAATAACACTTCCCATATAAAAATTATGGTAGTGAATTACCATATAATGATTAAAATGACTAACCTACATTCTGACATCTAGTGTTGCTGGATTAGAAAGAGTAAAGTAGCGAAGAAATTATTTACTGTGAGAAAGAATGTGATTTTTTTAAAAAAATTACTTACCTTGGTATATAATGAAATTTATTTTATCAAACTGGCTTCGTGATTTGGCATAGACATTGGTAAACTAATGTCTCAACTTTAAAAGTTGACCATATGGGTAAACATCTTTTTTTTTAGTGTCAGTTTCTAGCCTTAACCAAAAGCTTCACTTGAATGTGTACTTATTTATTTACTATGAGAGAAAAATAAAAACCAAATATAAGATAGTTACATTTTTTAAGGCACCAAAGTGTTGATTATCCTGATGTTGAACCACCAGATACAATTTGAGACTTGGCAAGAGATCATTAGGCCAAAAATGTCCACTCGGAGGCCTGAGTGATCTAGATTCTTAATTTATCCTCAGAGGATAATTTTATGAGGGTGTCACTTATAGTACTTTGACTGGGTCTGGTTTTTCTTTAACTCTAGTTTGCAATGGGACAAGATGGAGGAATCTTATACGTAACAACTCTCTTTGAATACCAAATAAAGTTATGGATTCTATGTGCAATAAAATATGAACACTTACACAAAAATCTGCATATGCTATAGTATCAAGATGTTCATAGATTCAAGAGCTCCTGTGTATCTGATCCCAGGTAAAGAAATTATTTTGAAAGCTCATATATGCTATAAACTTGCTGTGAGCAGTCTTTTCCCTGCCACTGAAGTCTATATAACTTCCATAATATGATAGTCTCACCTGGCAGTAGGTATAATGCTTACTGGAGGATAAAACAGCAAAGGAGAGGAGCTTTGTCTGCCAGTAGTAAACCAAGCATACAAAAGGAATAAAGAAGCCCTAAGTATTAGTCAACTTGTCATCACTGACAGCCCCAAAGAAATCAAACCTAAATTTGTGGAATGCTCAAATTTTATCTCTTGATTTTATGGTATATCAATAGACAAATGCATGTTTTACATAAGTAACTATAAAATAATTTATATTTTACTTTTTTAAATGATTTAAAAATGTCAGTATGACATTCTAATGAACTCTGGTGGCAAAAAAAAAAAAAGCACAAAAGAGAATATACTTGGTTTCAAGCTTTTCTGCCAAAAATAGTACAATGGTGAAAAAGAATTAGGCATAGCAGTTAAATCTCTTGCTTCGATTTTTGTTACAATTAGAGAAAGCATTCATCATACAATGTCTTACTGTCAAACTAATACCAATAGCTTACACTGAAGGCATTTTATGAAGCTGATAGGTGAAAATTATCTGAGTCAAGCATCAAAATAAATACAAGAGTGAAAAGCTTTCTTTTCCCCTTGGGGAAAAGCCACATTTGTTTAGAATGTCAAGGTTTAAAATATTACTTAAAAATAAGCATAATGTAAGAGAGATAAACTACTCTAATTTGGGAGAAATAAACATTTTATAAGTTGAAGAATGGATTTCTGCTTACAGCCAAGATGGAATAACAGAGACTAGATTTACTCTCGGGCCTGACACAAATAAAAAACGAAATAAAATATATAAATCATATGTTTTCAAGAAATTTAACATCAGGAAATCCGTGACAGTGATCTAAGAAACAAGAAACAAATGAGATGAACAACAAAATTACCCCAGTTTATTTCCTAGAAATACGTTTTAGATTGTGGTGCGGAATGGAGGAAACCAGATGGAGACCAGGAAGTCTCCCTGAGTTTAGGAAGCATGGTTTGAGGGCAGGAGGGCCAAAGCTGATAGAATTTGCAGGGCACAGAGGAGAAAACTGTATAAACAGAGATATCCTACATACACTAACAAAGCTCACTCAAGAAAAAAAAATTGATCATTTTAATGGTAATATATTTATTAAAGAAAATTATTTTTTATCTAAAAACTGTCTACAAAGAACAACTCTAGGTCCAGAAGTCTCTATTGGTAAATTTTGCACAAATGTTTAAATAAGATAACAATCTTGCCCTAACTGGTTTGGCTCAGTGGATAGAGCGGTGGTCTGCGGATTGAAGGGTCCCAGGTTCGATTCTATTCAAGGGCATGTACCTTGGTTGTGGGCAGGTCCCCAGTGGGGGTTGTGCAGGAAGCACCTGATTGATGTTTCTAACTCTATCCTTCTCCTATCCCCTCTGTAAAAAATCAATAAAATATATTTTTAAAAAAGAAGATAACAATTTTATAAAGACTTCGCTAGAAAACTTAAAACAAAAACAAAAACAACAACTTTCCAACTCGTTCTATGAGACTAGCTTTACTAATATGAAAACAAATAACACAATTATAGAAAGGGCCAAAAGATTTCACCAAAAAAAAAAAGACATAAAAATAGCAAATAAGTACATGAAATGATGTTTAAAATCATTAGTCATGCCGAAACCGGTTTGGCTCAGTGGATAGAGCGTTGGCCTGCGGACTGGAAGGTCTCAGGTTCGATTCCGGTCAAGGGCATATATCCTGGTTGCGGGCACGTCCCCAGTAGGAGGCGTGCAGGAGGTGGCTGATCGATGTCTCTCTCATCGGTATTTCCAACTCTCTATCCCTCTCTCTTGCTCTCTAAGAAATCAATAAAATATATTAAAATCATTAGTCATTAGGGCAATGCAAATTAAAACTATAAGACACCACTCCAAGACTACTCAAAAGCTAATATACTGTACTAACACTAATTAAAAGAAAATGGGAGTAGCTGTATTAATTTCAGACAGAGCAGTCATCAAAGCAAGAAAAGTTATAAGAAAGAAATGGGCATTACATAATGATAAAGCAGTCAATTCTCAAGAAAATATAAGAATTTTAATGTGCACTCATCTAACAACATGGTGTCAAATTATATGAGGCAAAAAATTAATAGAACTTCAAGAAGAAATAGATAAACCCACTACACTTGGAGACTTCAATACTCCTCTATCAGAAAGAGACATATCTAGCAGGCAGAAAATCAGAGGGACATAGGTGAATTCCAAAATACCAACAACTGGAAATAATTGACATTAATAGACAACTACATCCAACAACAAGAGAATAAGCATGCAGTCTCAAGTTCACATTGAATATTCACCAAGAGTCTGGGCTGTAAAACACACCTTAACAATTTAAAACAATAGAAATCAAACAATGTCTGCTTTCAGACCTATGTGGAACTAAACTAGTAATCAATAAGAGAAAGATAACTGAAAAGTCTCAAAACATGTGAAGATTAAACAGCACACTTCTAAGTAACATATGGGTCAAAGAAGAATTTTTCAAGAGAATTAAAATATTTTTAACTAAATAGAAATGAAACAACTTATCAAAACATGTGAGATACAGTGTAAGCAGTGCTTAGAACAGTGGTTCTTAACCTTTCTAATGCCGCGATCCTTTAATACGGTACCTCATATTGCAGTGACCCCCAGCCATAAAATTATTTTCGTTGCTACTTCATAACTGTAATTTTGCTACTGTTAATGAATCATAATGTAAATATCTGTTTGTTTTCCGATGGTCTTAGACTCTACAGCAGCGGTTCTCAACCTGTGGGCGACCCTGATAGTAGCTCTCAACCTGTGGGTCGCAACCCACAGGTTGAGAACCGCTGCTGTAGAGCCTAAATCATCGGAAAACACAGATATTTACTTTACAATTCATAAAAGTAGCAAAATTACAGTTATGAAGTAGCAACAAAAATAATTTTATGGTTGGAAGTCACTGCAACATGAGGTACTGTATTAAAGGGTCCCGGCATTAAAAAGGTTGAGAACCACTGGCTTAGGGGGAAATTTATAGCGTTAAATGCATATATTAGAAAAAAAAAGTCAAAATAAAAAACAACAACTAAATTTCCACCTTAGGAAACTAGAAGAAGGAGAGCAAATTAAGTGCAAAATAAGCAGAAGAAAGGAAATAATTAGAGCATAAATAAAAGAAACCATAATCAGTAGATCAATAGAGAAAACCAACAAAACCACAAGATGTTTCTTAGAAAAGATTAATGAAATTGATAAGCTTCTAACCAAACCAAACAACAAAGAAGAAAAAGAGATTGGACACAAATACTATAAGAAATGAAAGAGGGGATATCACTAGAGAGCCTATACACATTAAAATAATAATACAATACTTTGAACAACTCTATGCCCACAAATTTGACAAACTAAGATAAAACAGACCAATTTCTTGAAAGACACAATTTGCCAAAATTCATACAAGAAACAGATAATCTGAATAGCCCTACATCTAGTAAAGAAATTGATAACCTTCCAATGCAGAAAACATTAGGCCCAGATGGGTTCACTGGTGAACTCAACAAAATATATATGGAAGAAATTATAGCAAAGTTCTATAATTTCTTTCAGAAAGTTGAAGCAGAAAGCCTTCTTCCTAACTTTTTCTATGAGGCCTGCACACAGCAAGGCTTAACAGGGGATCTCAGGCTGTGTCCCCTACCTGATGGAGCTTGATGGAAGACGTCAAGGCATGCCTCTCCCACCCCCAGTCTGGGCTGGAGGACCTCAGGCCACACCCTCCACCCTAGTGCCGAGTCAGAGGACCACACCAAGACACATCATCATTAAAATACCAAGAGCAAAAGACAAAGAGAGAATATTAAAAGCAGCAAGAGAAAAACAGTTAATTACCTACAAGGGAGCACCCATACAATTGTCAGCTGATTTCTCAACAGAAACAATGCAGGCCAAATGTGAGTGGCAAGAAATATTCAAAGTGATGAATAGCAAGAACCTACAACCCAGATTACTCTACCCAGCAAGGCTATCATTCAGAATTGAAGGTCACATAAAGAGCTTCACAGAGACCGTGAATCCAAGATGGCGGATAGGTAAACACCTACACTGCTGCCTCGCACAACAATTTCAAAACTACAACTAAAAGACAGAACAGACATCATCCAGAACCACAGGAAAGCTGGCGGAGTGTAAGTTCTACAGCTAGAAGGGAAGAGAGGGGCTCACGGAGACCCAGAGGAGCTGCAAAAAGCCGAGGTACTGAGACGCGCGCACTGAGAGAGCGGGTGCCAGAGTACCTGGCTGGCTCTCTCTGGCGGGAGGGAAACGGAGACTCCCAACGGCATTGAACCCCTTATTTTACGACACTAAACCCCAGATCCAGCGAAACTCATACAGGGGGAGTTTGGACTGTGAAAAGGGAGAGGTGCACGGAAATTTAGGGGAGTCGCAGAAGATCAGGACTGGTCTCGCATGGGCACGGTGCTGCGCGCAGGACAGATCGCTGATTGTGCCGCTCTCTTTCGCGAGTGGGCGGGAGACAGACTCTCCGAACTGTGCCACTTCTGACTCCACTAAGCCCCTGTTTCGGGCGAAACCCTGGGGATCGAGACTCGTGTGGTCCTAGTGCTCAGGGGAGCCGGAAAGGCAGCGATTAGAGGCACTGCGGGTGCGCTAGTGCACAAGGACCGCTCCAGGGATTACCCAGTCACATGAGACTCAGGGGACGTGGAGGGCGGGGCCGACTGGAAGGCAAGGCGGTCCCTTAAGCCCTGAGACTCCACCTCTCCCAAGCTCAACAGAGGCTTCTGCGGTTTTGCATCTGGTATCATAAGGCTGAATCCAACACAGAAGTTTCCCCGGCATAGTGAAAATGCCGAAACAAGGGAAGGGATCACAAACAAAAGAAATGGAGGAAAAAAAAGGCCTGGATATAGAGTTCAAAACCACGCTTATAAGGTTTTTCAAGAATATGCTAGAAAAATTCGATAAATTTAGTGAGACCGAAGAGGAGATGAAAAAGGACCAACTAGCGATACAAAAGAGCCAACTAGAGATGGAAAAGGTCCTACTAAAGATGATAAAGGGCCAAATAGAAATTAAACATACACTGACTGAAATAAAAAATATTATACAGAGTCCTAACAGCAGACTAGAGGAAGGCAAGAATCAAGTCAAAAATTTGAAATATAAAGAAGCAGACAACATTCAACTGGAAAAGCAAGAAGAGAAAAGAATCCAAAAATGTGAACATAATGTAAGGAGACTCTGGGACAGCTTTCAGCGTACCAACATCAGAATTGTGGGGGTGCCAGAAGAAGAGAGAGAGCAAGATACTGAAAACCTGTTTAAAGAAATAATGACTGAAAACTTCCCACATCTGGTAAAAGAAATAGACTTACAAGTCCAGGAAATACACAGAACCCCAAAGAAAAGGAATCCAAAGAGGACTACACCAAGACACATCATAATTAAAATGCCAAGAGCAAAAGAGAAAGAGAGAATATTAAAAGCAGCAAGAGAAAAACAGTTTATTACCTACAAGGGAGCACCCATACGACTGTCAGCTGATTTCTCAACAGAAACGATGCAGGCCAGACGGGAGTGGCAAGAAATATTCAACGTGATGAATAGCAAGAACCTACAACCAAGAATAATCTATCCAGCAAAGGTAACATTCAGAATTGAAGGGCAGATAAAGAGCTTCACAGATAGGAAAAAACTAAAGGAGTTCATCAACTCCAAACCAGTATTATATGAAATGCTGAAAGGTACTCTTTTAGAAGAGGAAGAAGAAAAAGGTAAAAGCCAAAAAATTATGAACAACAAATACATATCTATCAACAAGTGAATCTAAAAATTAAGTGAATGAAAAATTTGATCAACAGAATAAACTGGTGAATATAATAGAATCACGAGCACAGAAAGGGAAGTGGACTGATAACTCTCAGGGGGGAAGGGGTGAGGGGTGTACAGGGAGAGACTGGACAAAAATCATACACCTATGGATGAGATCAATGGGAGGGAGCTAAGGGCAGAGGGAGGGGTGGGAGCTGGGTGGAGGGGTGCTATGGAGGGGAAAAAAGAGAAACAAATGTAATAATCTGAATAATAAAGATTTAATTTAAAAAAAAAACCAGCACCGCGATAAGACAAGTTCACTGAGACCGAAACAGGCTCCTCAAGAGGGTACCAGTTTGGGAGAGGCAGTAGGAAATGAAGAGGCAGAGGATTCTGAAGAGATGGGAATAAAATGAAAAGTTTCTCGCACAGGCTGATGCTAATTACATATCAAATAAAAGAGTATGATTAACTTAACTCACTTTACTCAAATGCATTTTATAAAGGTAGCTACCATGTTACTTTTTTTTTTTTTGTGGTAGTCTACCAATCAGAAAATGTCTGAATGGGGCTCTGAGAAATATCTCCAAAACCTTAATAAAAGGGAGAAAAAGACCAGAGCAAGTAGTAGTCCTTTCCACTAGGAAGGCTCTTGCCTGGCCCCCCAATATCACCAAATTAATATTTTCTAGTCTCTTTCTTCATTTGCGTGTGGCCTCCTTCAGAACTCGAACCCTGAACCGGGAACCCTGAACCACGTGGGATGTGGAAAGGGGCTCCCACATAAAAAAAAAAAAAAGAGCTTCACAGGTAATAAAAAACTAAAGGAGTTCATCACCGCCAAATCAGTACTATATGAAATGCTGAAAGGTATTCTTTAAGAAGAGGAAGAAGAAAAGGGCAAAGATAAAAATTATGAACAACAAATATATATCTATCAACAAGTGAATCTAAAAATCAAGTGAATAAAAAAATCTGATGAACAGAATAAACTGATGAATATAATAGAATCAGAGGAATAGAAAGGAAGTGGACTGATAATTCTCAAGGGGAGAAGGACGTGGGGGTGTGGGAAGAGAATGGACAAAAATCATATACCTATGGATGAGGACAGTGGGGGGTGGGTAAGGACAGAAAGTGGGATGGGAACTGGGTGGAGGGGAGTTATGGGGGAAAAAAGAGGAACAATTGTAATAGTCTGAACAATAAAGATTTATTAAATTAAGGGGGAAAATCCTAAAAAATAAAAATAAAATAAAACAAGAAATGCTAAAGGGATTGCTGTAATGAGAAGGAACAGAGAGATAAACCTAGCCATTCAAAATTAAAATGGCAATAAATAAGTACCTATCAATCAGAACCCTAAATGTAAATGGATTAAATGCTCCAATAAAAAGGCACAAGGTAGCTAAATAGATACAAAAACATGATCTAACTACACTGTGTGGCCAGATTATTATGATCTCTGAATGCATAATAATTTGGCCACTTCAGTGTGTGTGTGTGTGTGTGTATGTGTGTGTATGTGTGTGTGTGTGTATGTGTGTGTGTGTTGTGTGTGTGTGTGTCTGTGTGTACAGGCCAGATGCATGAATTCATGCATGGGTGGGATCTGGCCAACCTTGTATGAGTGCTTGGCTGGCCTGCCTGCTGGTCAAACTCCTGGTTGAGGGGATAATTTGCATATTAGCCTTTTATTATATAGGATATACACTGAGTGGCCAGATTATTATGTATTCAGAGATCATAATAATCTGGCCACTCAGTGCATATGCTGTCTACAAGAGACCCACCTGAAAACAAAAGATACACAAAGGATGAGAGTGAAAGAATGGGAAAAAAAAAACCAACTTACATGCAAATGGAAAGAAAAAAAAGCTGGAGTAGCAATACTTATATCTGACAAAATAGACATTAAAATGAATGCCATTACAAGAGACAACAAAGGTCACTACACAATACTAAAGGGATCAATCCAACAAGAGAATGTAACCTTGGTAAACATATATGCACCCAAAATGGAAGCACCTAAATATATAAAAAAGCATTTCTAGAGGACTTTAACAGAGAGATTGACAACAATACAGTCATAGTAGGGGACTTTAATGCCCCTCTAACTTCACTAGATAGATTTTCAAGACAAAAACTTATCAAGGAAACAGATTCTCTAAAGTTCCTGCTGGATCAGATGGATTTAATTGATATTTACAGAACATTTCACCCCAATGCATTCTTCTCAAGTGCATATGGATCATTTACAAAGACAGGTCACATGTTAGGACACAAAACAAATCTCTACAAGTTCAAAAAGATTGAAATCATATCAAGCATCTTCTCAGATCACAGTGGAAGGAAATTAGAAATCAACTACAGTAAAAACACATCAAAATATTCAAACACCTGGAGGCTAAATAGCATGTTATTAAACAACGAATGGGTTATCAATTAGATTGAGGAAGAAATCAAAAACTTCCTGGAAACAAATGAAAATGAACATAAAACAACCAAACATCTCTGGGCCACAACCAAAGCAGTTCTGGGAGGGAAGTTCGTAGCACAATAGGCATACCTCAAAAAACAAGAAAAATCAGCAATAAATTATTTAACCCTACAACTTTCAACTAGAAAGAAAACAACAACAAAAGCCTACAGTATGTAAAAGGAAGGAAATAATAATAAAAATTAGAGCAGAAATACATAACACAGAGACTAAAAAAAAAATACAAAAAATCAATGAAACCAAAAGCTGGTTCTTTGAAAGGATAAACAAAATTAATAAACCATTAATCAGACTCATCAAGAAACAAAGAGAGGACCCAAATAAATAAAATCAGAAATGAAAGTGGAGGAGCAACCACTGACACCACAGAAATACAAAACATTGTAAGGAAATACTATGAACAACTATATGCCAACAATCTGGACAAGGTGGATGAAATACACAAATTCCTAGAAAAAATTCAATCTCCTAAAACTGAATCAGGAAAAATAAAAAAAACCTGAATAAGTCCTAGCTGGTTTGGCTTAATGGATAGAGCATCACATGCGGACTGAAGCGTCCCAGGTTCAATTCTAGCCAAGGGCAAATGCCTGGGTTGCGGGCTTGATCCCCAGTAGGGGGCATGCAGGAGGCAGCCAATTAATGATTCTCATCATTGATGTTTCTACCTCTCTCTCCCTCTCCCTTCCTCTCTAAAATCAATAAAATATATTTTTTTAAAAATGAATAGGCCAATAACTACTGATGAAATAGAAGCAATAATAAAAAAAACCTCCCACCAAACAAAAGCGCAGGTCGGGATGGCTTCACAGGGGAGTTTTACCAAACATTCAAAGAAGAACTAACACCTATACTTCTCAAACTATTTCAGAAAATCCAAGAGAAAGGAACACTTTCAAACTCTTTTTATGAGGCCAGCATTATCCTAAGTCTAAAACCAGATAAAGACACTACAAAGAGCCCTAACCAGTTTTGCTCAGTGGCTAGAGCATTGGCCTGCAGACTCAAAGGTCCCAGGTTCCATTCCAGTCAAGAGCATGTACCTTAGTTGCAGGTACCTATCCAGTGGGTAGTGTGCAGGAGGCACCTGACTGGTGTTTCTCTCTCATTGATGTTTCTAATTCTCTATCCCTTTCCCTTCCTCTCTGTAAAAAGTCAATAATAATAATAAAAAAGAAAGAGAATTACAGGCCAATATCCCTGTTGAACATAGATGCTAAAATCCTCAACAAAATTCTTGCAAATCGTATCCAGTAATATATTAAAAAGATCATACACCATGATCAAGTGGGATTTATTCCAGAGATTCAAGGCTAGTACAATATTCTCAAATCAATAAATGTGATACATCACATAAACAAACTGAAAGATAAAAATCACATGATCATGTCAATAGATGCAGAAAAAGCATTTGCCAAAATCCAACCCCCATTTTTGATAAAAACTCTCAGCTGAGTGGGGATAGAGAAAGCATATATCAGCATGATAAGAGCCATATAAGACAAACCTACAGCCAACATCATACTCAATGGGCAAAAACTAAAACCATTTCTTCTAAGAACAGGAACAAGACAGGGATGCCCATTTTCACCACTCCTGTTCAACATAGTACTGGAAGTGCTAGCCATAGTGATCAGATAAGAAGAAGAAATAAAAGGCATCCAAATTAGAAAAGAAGAAGTAAAACTGTCATTTTTCACAGATGACATGATATTGTACATAGAAAAACCTCTAAGACTCTATTAAAAACTACTAGATAAATGAATAAATGAATTTGGCAATGTAGCAAGATACAAAATAAACACTTAGAAATCTATGATGTTTTTATACACCAACTAGAGGCTTGGTGCACAAAATGCATGCACAAGGGTAGGGTCCCCTCAGTCCAGCCTGCACCCTCTCCAATCTGGGATCCCTCAAGGAATATACGAGCCATATAAGACAAACCTACAGCCAACATCATACTCAACAGGCAAAAACTAAAACCATTTCCCCTAAGAACAGGAACAAGACAGAGATGCCCATTTTTACCACTTGTACATTCCTCTCACAATCCAGAAACACTGGCTCCTAACTATTTACCTGCCTGCCTGCCTGATCACCTGTAACTACTGTACCCGCTCCCCCCAACTAGCCTGATCACTCTTGATCACCTCTGACTGCTAGCCTGATTGTCCCTAACTGCCCTCCTGGCAGCTTTGTTGCCCCAACTGCCCCTGCTCCTCCTGCTGGCCTGGTTGCCCCTCACTGCTCCCCCCTGCTGGCCTGGTATCCCCCAATTGCCCCTCCTGCCAGCCTGGTTGTCCCTCCTGCCCCCCTCTGCCAGCTTGGTCACCCCTCACTGCCCCTCCGGCCAGCCTGGTCGCCCCATGCAGCCTGCTGTTCGATTGTTTGGTCACCCCTCACCAACCCCCTTGCCAACCTTGTTATCCACACAGCATGTTGTTCAGTCTTTACTGTGAGGGCGTTCTGACCAATTTGCACATTATACCTTTATTAGTATAGATAATGAACTCAGAGAAAGAGAAAATTTTAAAAAATCCCATTTACCATTGCAACAAAAAAAAGTAAGATACCTAGGAATAAACTTAACTAAGGGGATAAAAGACCTGAACTTGGAAAACTATAGGACATTGAAAAAGAGAGAGAGGAAGATATAAACAAATGGAAGAATATACTGTGTTCATGGACTGGTAGAATCAACACCATTAAAATGTCCATACTACCCAAAGCAATCTATAAATTCAATGCAATCCCCATTAAGATAGCAACATAATATTTCACAGACTTAGAACAAACTCTCCAAAAATTCATATGGAATAAAAAAGACCCTAAATAGCCACAGCAATCCTGAAAGAACAAAGTTGGAGAGATCACAATGTCAGATATCAAGCTATATTACAAAGCCAGTTCTGTCAAGTACTGGTACAAGAACAGACATATACACCAATGGAACAGAATAGAGAACCCAGAAATTGACCCAAGCCATTATGCTCAATTAATATTTAACAAAGGAGGCAAGAGCATACAATGGAGTCAAGATAGTCTCTTCAATAAATGGTGTTGGGAAAATTGGTTAGATATGTGCAAAATAATGAAACTAGACCACCAACTTACAGCATACACAAAAATAAACTCAAAATGGGTAAAGGACTTAAACATAAGATGGGAAAATAAAAATCTTAGAAGAATCCATAGGCAGCAAAATATCAGACATGTCATAGCAATACCTTTGCCAATACAGCTCCTAAGGCAATGGAAACTAGGAGAAAATAAACAAATAGGACTACATCAAAATAAAAAACTTCTACACAACAAAAGAAACCATCAACAAAACAACAAGAAAGCCCACTGCATGGGAGAATTTTTTTTTTAAGAAGATCTTTTTTTTTAAAATATATTTTATTGGTTTTTTACAGAGAGGAAGGGAGAGGAACAGAGAGTTAAGAAACATATCGATGAGAGAGAGACATTGATCAGCTGCCTCTTGCATGCCTCCCACTGGGGATGCGCTGCAACCAAGGCACATGCCCTTGACCGGAATTGAACCTGGGACCTTTCAGTTCACAGACCGACGCTCTATCCACTGAGCCAAACCAGTTTCAGCAGGAGAACATATGTGCCAATGTTATCTCTGATAAGGGTTTAATCTCCAAAATTTATAGGGAACTCATACAATTCAATAAAAGGAAAATAAACAATCCAATTAAAAAAATGGACAAATGACTTAAATAGACACTTTTCAAAAGAGGACATACAGAAGGCCAAGAGAAATATAAAAACATGCTCAAAGTCACTAATCATCCAAGAGATGCAAATCAAAATGACAATGAGGGCCGAGACCGGTTTGGCTCAGTGGAGAGAGCGTCGCCTTCGGACTGAAAGGTCCCAGGTTCGATTCCGGTCAGGGGCATGTACCTTACTTGCAGGCACATCGCGGCTGATCGATGTCTCTCTCTCATCGATGTTTCTGACTTTCTATCTCTCTCCCTTTCTCTCTGTAAGAAATCAATAAAATATATTTTTAAAAAAATGACAATGAGGTACCATCTCACACTTGTCAGTGGCTCTATCATCAACAAATCAACAAACAATAAGTGCTGGCGAGGTTGCAGAGAAAAAGAAACCCTCTTGAACTGCTGATAGGAAAGCAGACTGATGCAACCACTGTAAAAAACAATATGGAGTTTCCTCAAAAAATTTAAAAATGGAACTTCCATTTGACCCAGAAATCCTATTTTTAGGAATACATCCCAAGAAATCAGAAACACCAATCAGAAAGGATACATGCACCTCTATGTTCTAGCAGCACAATTTACAATAGCTAAGATTTGGAAACTTCCTAATGCCTAGCAGCAGATGAGTGGATTAAAAAATGGTGGTACATCTATGCAATGGAATACTATGCTGCTATAAAAAAGTAAGGACTCTTACCATTTGCAACAGCATGGATGGACCTAGAGAGCATTATGCTAAGTGAAATAAGCCAGTCAGATAAAGATAAATATCACATGATTTCACTCATTGTGGAATATAATGAACAACATAAACTGGTAAACAAAAAATAGACATAGAGGAAAAAATATTTTAGAATATAATGGAAATAATCCTGTTATTTGCAGATTTTTAATATTTCCTACAACTTTTGTGATATTATACTAAAATAACTATGTTAGTACAGTTTTTGTTTTTCTTGAAATATTAATTATTATTGCATGTAACATCATAAAAAAATAATATAGATGGTGCCAGATAGGTACTGGAAATATCAGGAAGAACACTTTGTAAAGCACAAGATTGTCTAACCGTATGCTGTATACCTGAAACTAATGCAAAAGAATATTAAATGTAAAATGTAATTTAAAAAAATTTTGCAAAAGAAAAAAATAAAACATGTTAGAACAACAGTAAAAAAATATATAAAGATACAAAAAGTAAGACTCTAATTCCCATTAAGAATTATTTGTGTATTCCAATGTTACAAGAACAGAATTTTAAAGCATTTCAATAAAATATGATAATTTAAAAAAGAAATAATTGATAAGCTGGAGTTTATTATGATTATAAAATTCTACTCTGAAAGACAATGTCAAGAGAATTAGAAGACAAGCCATGGACTGTCTTCTAATTTACAAAACACACATCTGTTACAATGGATTTTTCCCAAAATCCAGGGAAAACCCTCTTAAAACTCAGTAAGAAAATAAGCAACCCAATTAAAAATTGGGCCAAAGAACTTAACGAATACCTCACCAAAGAAAATATATAGATGGCAAATAAGCATGTGAAAAGATGCTCAACATCACAAGTTAGCAGAGAAATATTTCTAATGTTAATGAATAGTATCAGGGGATAATGTTTTTTGTTTCCAGTACTTTTTCTTGTGGACTTTGCATTAGTTTTTGGCACAAAAGCTATTTAGGACAATGTTTTATAAAGAATAACCCTAATATATATAAAAAAGCCAAGGATCATCACGACCAAAATAACTGAGTAGATGACCAAACAGCAGGCTGTGTGGAGCAACCAGGTTGGCAGGGGGCAGTTGGGGCAGACCAGGTCGGCAAGGGGGGCAGTTAGGGGTGACCAGGCAGGCAGGCAAGTGATTAGAAGCCAGTGGTCCAAGATTGTGAGACATATGTCCAACTGCTGATTTAGGCCCAGGATTGGCCATCCCCCAAGGAGTCCTGGATTGGAGAGTGTTCAGGGACCTCCCTCCCCCATGCACAAATTTTGTCACTGGGCCTCGAGTCTAAAATAACTAAAGATCCCTTGTCTAGTAGTTTATCTTAGGAACCTGCCACTTGATATCATTACCTTTGCCTTTTCTCCCCATAAATGCTTACTATCAACTGAAGATTAGTAAATTTTAATGTGCATTTGTATGCCCCATCACATTCTAAATTTTGAAACCTGACTGACTCCATTGTTGACTCAGGGTCCATCAACCATTAGCTTCTGTTCTTTAGAAAGTTACTAAATTCTTTCCTTGCTATTTCTCATTTCCTCTTTACTCAAATTTGCTTATATGTCCAATAAAACATTGCAAGTATGTATATATGTGCCTTATATCACATATACATACGTACTCATACATCTAAGTGTGATTTTAGTAGAAGAAAAATCAGAAGAGCGTGAAGCATGACTTTGAATTCTGGTTTAGATGATGGATTATGTAAATGCTATGCTCACCTCCTTGTATGACCACATCACAAATACAACTAAACGGCAGAACCATCATTGAGGACACCTGAAGTCTAGCTAAATGTAAGTCCTATAATTAAGAAAATATAAAAAGCCACATTGAGACTGGTGGAGGGGTAGAGACATGGAACTGTCTGGTCCCACACCCACATATGGTGGTTAAAAATCAGAAGGGATATCTTGGCTGCAGTGGTTCTCCCTGAGATGTGAAGAGTCCCAGCTTAGGGTTCTAGTCCCAGGAAGAGAAGTCGCCATAACTTCTAACTATGAAAACCATCAAGGATTGTAGCTGAGTGAGAGAAGAGCTCCTAGAATCCTACATGTTCCATTAAAAAGGCTCACAAATGGACTGACTCACAGATTAAGTGCTTTGAGCACTGGGGCAGTAGCTTGAAAGGCAGCAGGGACATACATACAGGGAGGAACTGAATTGTCTGACTTCAGGGTGAGGGCTGAGCAAACAGCTTCTCTCAGATAAAGGCGCTTGCAGAAGCCATTGTTCCTTTGCTAAGCCCTCTCCTTGCAAGTGTAGGCAGGCACCATATCTCAGTCTACATCAACCTGGCTAACACCTTTGGCTCTGCCCTGGTGATTCCTCAGGACCTCACTCCACCCATTTGCTGGCCCACCCAAGCTGCTTCCAGTAGCTTTTTCATACACATGAACACCTTGTCTTGGCTCTTGTTGTGGACTTTCCTAAAATCTCTCAAAGGTTCACAAACACCAAACAAGCAGCATCTGGCCTGAACCTCTTACTAAGCAGCTCAAAGAGCAGCATTAGTGGGAACCAGCCTCGGATCCCAGGATAGCCTCTCCTAGGCACCTCTAAGCCTAGCACAAGTGGCAACCATCTATAGACCCTTTTGTAGTTCATACATAGTGGCCCCAGACAGGGCATAGGCAGCGTCTGACCTGGGCCTGTACCAGAGCCCCTCTCAAGAGGGTTCAGAACCAATATACCCAGCAGCCAGCTTCAGACCACACCAGAACAGCACCCAACTATCTCCCAAATGGAGGAGTTAGCAGGCATCAGAATCCTGCCAAAGTGAATCCTGTGACAGAGGGTCAGCCGCTGCAAAAACAGTTCCTTTACTGTAGTTACAGCCAGTCCTCACAACCAATCAGCCTAAGGGTTAATCCCTCGCATTGATGTGCCCACAGCAATCAAGGCTCAGCTATAACAAAAGGGCACACACACACCACACAAGGGACAAACCTGGAGCATTCGGCTCAGGTGACTAGGGAGACTGCACAACTGGGCACCCTGAGGATACCTACTACGTAAGACCTCTCTGCCCAAACTGGGAGATATATAGCAGCTCTACCTAATACATAGAAACAAATACAGGGACCATACATCCTTTCATTTAAAATAATTCTGTAATGAAGGCTCTGAAAGGACAGAGCTAATGTTCAAATGTTACATGATATTCTGGTGTTTCTTTAAATACAACACATATTTTGTTTTCTTCCTTTAAGTAAAGTATCCTGTGAAATTAGGGCAAACTGAGGTCGTTAGGAACCATCTTCTATACTAGAGGTCCAGTGCATGAAATTCGTGCATGGGGGGTGGTCCCCTCAGCCCAGCCTGCACCCTCTCCAATCTGGGACTCCTCTAGGGATGTCCGGGTGCCCATTAAGGCCTTATCCCAATCGGGCCTAAGTGGGCAGTCAGACACCCCTCTCACAATCCAGGACTGCAGGCTCCCAACTGTTCGCTTGCCTGCCTTCCTGATTGCCCCTAACTGCTTCTTCCTGTCAGTCTGATAACCCCCTAACCACTTCCCTGCCAGCCTGATTGATGCCTAATTGCTCCCTGCCAGCCTGTTTGCCCCTAACTGCCCTCCCTTGCAGGCATGGTCACACCTAACTACCCTCCCCTAGTCCTGATCACCCCTAACTACCCTCCTCTGCAAGCCTGGTTCCTGTCAACTGCTCAATTGCCCTCCCCTGCTGGCCATCTTCTGGTGGCCATCTTGTGTCCACATGGGGGCAGGATCTTTGACCACATTGAGGCAGCCATCTGGTGTGTTGGAGTGATGATCAATCTGCATATTACTCTTTTATTAGATAGGATAGAGGCCAGTTATATGGGTGGGGGTCAGCTGGTTTGCCTTGAAGGGTGTCCTGGATCAGGGTGGGGGTTCCCTTGGGGCATGGGGCGGCCTGGACGAGGGGCCTGTGGTGGTTTGCAGGCTGGCCATGTCCCTTAGAGACCCAAATGGAGGCTCTGGTATCTGGGACTTATTTATCTTCTACAATTGAAACTTTGTAGCCTAGAGCGGAGTCAAACCTCCTGCTTGCTCCATGGCTACAGCCATTTCTTTTGGGGCTTATTTATCTTCTATAATTGAAACTTTGTAGCCTTAAGCGGAGGCCTAGGCCAGCCAGGGTGTGTGGAAAGCTTGGCTTCCTCCATCGCAGGGGTAATCCAAGCCTTCCTCCTGCTCACTCTGTGGCTGCAGCCATCTTGGTTGGGGTTAATTTGCATACTTGCTCCTGATTGGCTTGCAGGCTTGGTGTGTAGGTGTGGCTTGTGGGTGTAGTGGAGTGATGATTAATTTGCATATTCTTCTTTTATTTGATTCTATATAATAAAACCCTATTATGCAAATCAATTGAATGGCAGAATAACTGGTCACAATGATGCATAGTGACCACCAGGGGTGGTCAGTGCACTCCCACAGGGGGAGTTCCATTCAGCCAGAGGCTGGGCTCATGGCTGGTGAGCGGGCGATGGTGGGACCCTCTCCTGCCTCCATTGCTGGCAGCCAGTAAAAGCGAGGGGTCCTGGACTGCGAGAGGGTATGGGCTGCATACACAATTTTCGTGCATCGGGCCTCTAGTAGGATAATAAAAGCCTAAGCAACTGTTATGGCAGAACAACCAGAATGACTGGTTGCTATGATGCGCACTGACCATCAGGGGGCAGACTCTTGATGAAGGAGCTGACCTCTGGTGGTCAGTGTGCTCCCAGGGGGGAAGCGCTGCTCAGCCAGAAGTTGAGTTCATGGCTGGTGAGCTCAGTGGCGGTGATAGGAGCCTCTCTCACCTCCATGGCGGTGCTAAGGAAGAAGCAGCAAGCTGAGTGGTAAGGAGCAATGAGCAGGTGGGCGGTAAGGAGCGAGGAGTCCCGCAGTGCAAGAGGGATATCCGTCTGCCGGCTTAGTTCCAATCCCCACTCTCCAGTGCATGAATTTCGTGCACTGGACCTTTAGTACTAATATACTTCCAGAAATGACCATAGCTTCTTTATCTAATAGACATATTCCAAGGAAAAAAATTGAATGTGTTAAGTGCCTGCTGTATATTCTGAATTGTTGCATATACTGGGGACATAGAAAACTAAAATGGAGAGCTCCTTCTACAGAAAAAATATTAGTGCATCAGAACAATATAAAACTGTAACATACCTGAAAGCTGTGCTACAGTTGAGACATACAAAAGGGGTTCTGGAAATACAGAGGATGAACACCTAGCTATCTGCTGGAAGGTGAGGCATATAGGCTTTCTCAAGGAAGTGAGGATTAGGTAGTGACTTGAAAACTGTATGAGAATTGGTCTGATTCTGAAAACTGTATGAGAATTGGTCTGATTTCAGTGACCAGGATATGCAGAAAATAAAAGGAGGGCTTATTTGAATAATTATTTCCATATAGGAGGAGTTTTGAGTGCTTCTGGTCCAGTGGGTAAAGTTGAGTGTGAAGAGGTTGAGGAGGGCAGATGATAAGAGATCTCATATCATAATAAGGTTTGTCCAGGAATTCATGAAGCATCATTTATTGAGTTTAAGCAGTTGAGTGATATGATCTGTTTTGTTAGCAGTTTACATTTCCAACTATAAGAGAACTTCTTTAGAAAGGATCCCAATGACCTTGTCCAGTCAATCAATATCCAAGGCTTAATACAGTGCCTAGAATATGATAGTTGCTTGAAAAATGTTTAATATAAGATAAAGTAAATAGATAAATCAATCAATCAATGTCAGAGCTAACCTAGTTAAAATTTGCTTTAGGACTACAGATCAAATTTTGTACAGGGGTAATGTTAAGTTTTATTCTAAGACATTTAAACAAAAAGGGGGTGAAATATGATTGACCAAATGTGGAAAATTATGAATGTTGGGAATATGGTACCTGATGGGTCATATTTCTGTTTTCTTTACTTTCTCAAAAACATTTGACATTTTTCAAGAATAAAGAGGCTTAAAACATTGCTGCTGAGATAAGGAGACTGACTTCTAGGTTCCAATGTGTTGAAGCATAAATATTTTAGTTTAAAAAAGCTAAACTTTTAAAGAATAATATGTTTGTACTTTTTAAAAAAACTAAAGTTAAAGAAAAATCATGGACACTATAAAAAGTTCTGGAGTCAATGCAAACTTGATTTCTAGATTTGTAAGTTTTTGATGTAATGTTGACTAGAGAACTTCTTGACTTAAAACCTTTTCATAGTTTATGTTATAAAACTGAAATACTCTGTTAGAAATTAGTTGTTAAATTTCTTTAAAATATGGAAATTATATGCTCATTCCAAAAAGTACTTTGAAAAAAATGTTTACATATTAATCTATATCACACTTGATTACTTCACAAAATTTGTTATTTTGTAGTTACTAAAAATAACTTGGTGGAAGTTATTCCTGTTTGTATTTGTAAAATATATACACTTTGTACTAAGATATATATATATATATATACATATATATATATATATATATATATATATACATAAATTGTTTCTATTTCAGGAATATGAATTCTTTACATTTAAATTTAAAAGGTATGGATAGCTATTGACTCATACCTCTTTCAGTCCATTCAATAAATTGAGTTATTGCTGCTAAATAAAGTTAGATTTTAATAATTGATAATTTCTGGAGACTGGCCAGACTATCACTGAAGTCTTTGCTTTCCAGGTGTAGAGGGAAGTCTCAGCTGCTTCAGATTAGCTCTCATATCTACCATCAGCCTCTGGTGAACTGGTATCTCCATGTATTGGACACAATGTTGTACACATGATTGTCTGCCTGAAAGTCAGGGTTGTAAATGATTTTAGTTGATGTACAGAGAGAAATTAAGAATGCTGTAATGAGAATAAAATAGAAGTAGGAATGGCAGATGAAGACAAGGGACAGAGAATAAGGATTGACTTTATGTCCCTATTTTAACTCATATGATTTTGCCCAGGAAAAAAGCAGCAGTTTCATAGTAGTAGTACAAGTCACTAAAACTTGTGACGAAACTTATTTTTATTCTTACCATTAAAAAAATTCATTTCTATTAAAATAATCTCTTAATAATAAAAAGGAAAAAGAAGAGACCACATAAGAAACTGGCTGAATAAAAGGGAAATGAGCTTTGTAATTATCCTAATAGAAAAATGCTATGTTAATAGGCATTTACTAATGTGTGTATACATTTTTGGGGGATACTCTACACATGCTTCACAAACAGAAGATTCTTGCTGTTTATTACTTCATTTTTTTTCTATGGAAAGAGCAGAGGAAGGAACTGTTTTTTTCCTCTTTTCACACCCGTTGTGTAAACTGTCTCTCTAGTCTTTTGTCTAATAACCAGGAGAGCTAAAAATAAGAGATACTGAATATTTTAATGTGTGACTGTCTCAACTAAAAGAAACAAAGAATAGATTCCTTCATATTTTAGTGCTCTAAAGGTCTGTCCAAATTAATTGTGTATTTTACCATTGAAACTAAAGTTTGAGTGATGGAAGAGAAGGAAATTTGTAGAGATACTGAGAAAACTGAAAATTTGCTGTATCAGGGAAATATGGAAATCTTATACATATATTTACACACACACACACACACACACACACCAAACACTGAATGACAAAAAAAAGTATAAAGTATAACTAACATGTGCAAACTAGAGAGGTGAGGATGGCAAGAGAAAAAGGCAATATATTTTTTTCTTCTAATACGATACAGTTTACTTGATATTAAGATGTCCTAGAATAATGCTCAGCTACATTATACTGATAACTGTTGAAAGGAAATAACACATATACCCTTACCAGTAGACCCCATTTAAAGGCTACATTAGTTTTTATACAAATTATTATCAGTTGGTAAGTTCTGATAAACATTAAAAAGTCCACTATAACCATTTCACCCACTACAATATTTTTATGCACTCAAATGCAAGCATGAAAATTATGAATGCAATGGAATTTGTAGGTGTAACCTCAAAACCAAATTATAAGCTTTTCTTACATTTTGAACATATACATCTCATTTGGAAGATCTATTGCTATCAACAATATTTTAAATTTTAACTGTATAATAGAACTCATTCTTTAGGGTAGAAATAGCTAACCACTATTTCAACAAATACACATGACTATAGCCATCAAAGGGAACAAAGTACAGAGGCTTAAGTCAAGATCTTTGCCAAGTATTTAAGTGAGAAGAAAAATAGAGGCAATTTATAAAATAAGGCAGAAAATTAGACAGGCCTTCCTATAGGAATTTGGAAAAGTGGAAACCCCATTTTTTATTAAAAAGTCAGTTTAAATCTAAATTGGCTTTTTTTCGATTTTGAGTTGTATCTTACTTTCATATATGTCTTACTCTCATAACTGAATCTCAAGTCAGACTTGTGGGCACTCTGAAGATCTTATTCTTTTAAACAACCATTCTCCTTTCCCAACCACAGTGTGTACTTTGGTGTCCTTGATGCTGAGTGTTTTTATTATGCAGAGATTCCTCACCAAGTTGGCAGATAAACCTCCCCCTTTCCTTTCCGTGAATAAAATAATTTTTCTTCTTTGGGGTTCTTAGTTTACAAATTTGGGTACATGTAAAGGCAAGTTATTACATAACTCTTGCCATCAGATTCCCTCTTAAAAGCACATCAATAATAAATAGCATGCTTTGTTTAACACACTACTACCACTAGCAGCGGCTTCCCCCGAGTCAGTCTATCGTCTCTCCTTCCACTGTTCTCTGATCGGTCCAGCCCACTCTCCATCCATCAGACATCTTCATATGATACAACATGCCTACAGACTTCTCCTTTAAGTTTCTTGCCATCTGGAACAGCTTTTCCTACTCCATCCTCTGTTGCTTTAAATCTTGGGGGAATATGTTCTAAAATTGCTTTTCCACGTTAATCTTTGTAATTGTACTGTTAGATCATGAAGTGATGTTAAAAATAAAACATTTATGTCCATGAAGATATGTCTTTCTTGTGCAAACTAAAACTTACATTAGAAAAAACAAATTCCAAGCTCCTAGGATTATTTAATTTGGAGGAAAAAAAGTTGAGTGGTGAATTACTAATAACATTTAAATAAGTAAGGGATTATTTGATTGTTAGTAACGAGCTAATTTTTGTTAGATTACAAGGAATTGTGCTCTAATTTAAGTGAAAAGCTTTCTCAGTGAGATATAAGAGAGACAATACAAATTGTTAAATAATGACTTGGCTTACTCTATTCTTTCTGTAGTAGCTAAATAGTATATCTGCTCATATTTCAAATTTGAGATGTATTCAAGCTTTATAATGGGAGAAGAATGTGTGTTGAGAGAAAGTTAGAGAAATCTGAGCAGAAACATACAATATTGGGAGCAATCCAGAAGAAGGAGTGAGGTGTATTACACAAGATTCTTTTGACAGCTGTATTTTGTTGTCAGGACAGATGAACATTAAAAAAGGAGGTAGTTTTGAAGAACAGTGTTTTCTACTTTTCCATTTCTACATTTTATAGCTATAAAAAAGCATAATATCAAAGTAAAGATGAGATTTAATACATAATTTTAAAAGTTTTTGCAGAGTTTTTTGAGCTATGTATCAAAGTGAAGATAAACCAATTTCATAAATGTGGTGGAATCCTTTTATTTATAAACACTATCCTATCTTGTTCCAGAAAGAAGTTGAATGGCAGCAATTGATTATTTCATTAGAATAACTTATCACAATCAAGACAAACTTTTTGTAAAGTATTTATCTTGTTTAATATGATGCCAAGTGAAAACAAGTGATGAATTTCACAGAAATTTTTCTTAAAATTTCACATTTCAAGAAAAGTTTGTAATTTTCCTAAACAGACTACTATAATAAAAACATGAATCATTGGTTTTCCAAACTTTTACTATTTTTGTTAGTCTTCTTATATAAAAGGCATGAAAATCTTTTAAACTGACACTTTATTATTGAAGTCCATGAAAAAGTTAAAATAAACAAATAGAAAGGGATATAGATGGAATCTGAACTATCCTTATATGCAAAAGAGAAGGCTGAGAAAAGAATTGCAAGTGCCATCACCTTGGGAACTAAAATACAGGACTTTAAGGTAAGATTTTCTTTCTATATGATATGTGCAGTCTTTCTGTATATACATGCACAATAAATGACTTAATAACCCTATAAACAAAATCCCGAAATGTATTTTATATTTAAAGAAATTAAAATGTTATAACAAGTATTACATTTAAAAAACTAAGTAAAATTTAATTTAACATCCAATGTTAAAAAAACAGTTTATTTGGCTTAAGAGAAGTTTTAATTTTTAGCAATTAATATATATTTTCTTAAAACAGACTGATAGTTGTAAATTAGTTCAAAGGCAGCCATCTTCAAATTAGGCCTTTGAAAAATAAACTATAAATATTGTCAAAGGTTAGTTAAAATGACAGAAACATCATATTCAGGAAACTTTGAAGGGCTATTTTCCTTAAAAAATTTAGAAGTACAGTAGCATACATAGGGAAAGCTTTTGTAGCTTCTAAATGGAAAACATACATGAGATAATCATACAGTTTTCAATGTTTACATAACAGTCACAAGATATATGTGGAAAACTTTACTCAGGGTAATTTTATATTTCATGTCATAATGTGATTTATTTTTCCTTTGCAAGGAATAAAACATCTATTAGTAAGAATCAGACTAATACAACATTTCAAAACCACAAGATTCTAACTATAATCCTTAGGTCTTGAAATCTGTTTATTTGAAGAACATCATAATATAAAATATTACACTTATGGGAAGAATATCACACTTTTAAAAATGAAAAGATAGACTAGAAAGCATCAATCATAGAAATAAACAGAATTGCATAAAGGCATATTAAATATCTGTCTTTTCAAACCTAATCACCTAGAAGCTACTTCACCTATAATAGTTAGAATGGAATTACTGTCTTTAAAAATGCAAATATTTTCAATATTGGAAGGATAGCCATTTCAATAAATAAGTTTCTCTGATAATTAAAATGCAATGGGACAACTCTTTTTTATTTGAATTAAGGTTGCTAAAAAAGACAATTTTTACATCTTATTATTCCAAGGATGTCTAGCCTTTTTTTCTTCTTCATCATATGTGTGATGATTTCTGGATGTCTTAGTAAGGGCATTACACAGATGCAGTCTTGCAGTGCAGCTCAAGGCAGTTGCAGCAAGTATTTCTCACTAGGAATGTTAAGGAGCTCAGCGGGTACAAGGCTTGAGGAAACAATCTAGAAAACCACAATACAGCTTGTTGGTCCTTTCCCCCACGAATAACCTTTTTTTAGACCACATTCATAAAATGCAGTTTATTATCTAAAATTTTTAAGGAGAATCTTTTGTTAAATGCTAACAAAAGAACGACTATCCTAATTCCCTTTAAAATGCAATCCTTAAAAACAAAAATCAACTCTCAAGTCTTTTTGGAAAAGTGCTTAAATCATCTGGAGATAAATATCACTTAGTGTCCTTGTTTTCTAACAAATGGCTTTTTCCATTGTTTCCATTAATTTCACCCATATTCGTTTTTTTAACAAACAAGGCCCTTCTCCTCATCACAAAACGCAGATGTAAGATTTAGCATATAAAACCGGTAATTACATACTAATTTACGAAAGATTAATTTTTTTCTTCTTTTGTCAGTTTTCAAGAAGTCTTCCCATGATTAACTGTAAACAGGAATGGTTTACACCTCAAATTAGAAGCCATTAATTAGTATGACGAAGTCAACTACAAGATACACAGATAATTTAAATTATTTAATCACTAATCAACCGGCTTAAAGTGTAGTATACTGTTTCGATATCCTTCGGAGGTTATTGATCTGTCACTAAACTACCTCCAGATCAGTTAGGATAAATATCAGTGTTCTTTCCTTTCTTTCATGTTTACATTATTCCTCCTGGTAAACACTTAAAAAAAGCTCCAAGGTTCTTTAATCCCAAATCCCTAATTAGCCGTCACTATCCTTTTTGTAATCAGGAAAAGAGTATCTGAAGTACA